>OX438763.1:21639900-22839900 GCA_949316455.1 Acleris holmiana | reverse complement strand
TTAAATTAGGCAAAAATGCAAATATCAGTACTTATTGGGGGCCCAAACAGACTAAATCGTTTTTAGAGTTAAAAAGATCCCTAAGCAAAGTCCATACACTAGGATACTACGATCCAAATGATCCAACTACCGTCATGGCTGACGCCAGTCCAGTAGGGTTAGGAGCGGTGCTCATTCAGTCTGACAATGGCGAGTCCCGGATTATTGCTTATGGCAATAAAAGCTTGACAGACGTGGAAAAACGCTATTGTCAGACAGAAAAGGAGGCATTAGCTCTCGTTTGGGCGGTGGAACATTTCCGGATGTACCTATACGGAAAAAAAACATTTGATCTAGTAACTGATCACAAACCGCTGGAGGTTATATTTGGGAACAGATCGAAACCCTGTGCTAGGATTGAACGTTGGGTGCTTCGTCTTCAGTCTTACAATTTTAAAGTGATGTATAGACCCGGGAAGACGAATATTGCAGATTGTTTATCTCGCCTTTGTCCCACTGATAACCCCCAGCCGTTTGATGATGAATACCACATAAATCAAATCGTTCAACTTGCAAGGCCATGTGCAATAGGGATGAATGTAATAACTGAAATGACATTACAAGATAATGAAATACAACTTGTTAAAGAGGCTTTATTATCTAACAATTGGGATCCACTCATAAATAAATACCGTGTATTTCAATCAGAGCTCTGGACTCACGATGGTCTGTTATTGAGAGGAAATAAAATTGTAATTGCAAAAAATTTACGTCACCAAGTCCTGGAGGCAGCTCACGAGGGGCACCCTGGCATTGTTGCTACGAAAGCACGATTACGCACCAAGGTTTGGTGGCCCAAAATTGATGCGGATGCTGAAAGATTTGTCAAAGGGTGTAAAGGTTGCACTTTGGTATCTGCTCCAAACAGGCCAATGCCAATGACCCGTCGTGAATTGCCAACACAGTCTTGGGTTGATGTTGCTATTGATTTTTTGGGTCCACTTCCAAGTGGACATCATCTATTCGTAATAATTGATTATTACAGCAGATACAAAGAAATTAAACCAATGAAAACTATTACTTCTGCTGAAACTATCAACGTTTTGAAAGAAATTTTCTCTAGATTAGGAACTCCAATCAGTATTACGTCGGATAATGGAAAACAATTCGTTAGTGAAGAATTTAAAACATTTTGTCGAGAATTCGGGATAAAAAATTATTTCACAACTCCCTATTCCCCACAGCAAAACGGGGAAGTCGAACGGCAAAATCGCGATATTCTTAAGAGACTCCAAATTAGCCAAAGTCAAAAGTCGAATTGGTATAACGATCTGTTATTATACTTAACTATGTACAACAGTACACCCCATTCCACCACCGGAAAAACCCCATCTGAACTTTTTTATTGCAAACAGTTTAGAGATAAAATTCCTTCCCTCACGGATATAGATAGACCAATATTTGATTCAGAAATAAGAGATAAGGATAAATCCATGAAGGAAAAAGGAAAAGAACACGAGGATAGAAAAAGGAAAGCAGTCACACCGGATATAGGAATAGGAGACAAGGTTTATGTAAAGAATATGGTGAAAGAAAACAAATTAACAACAAACTTTAAACCAACACCACACACTGTTATGGATTCAAAAGGACCTGAGTTCAGTATAAGAAATGATGAAACTGGACAGGAACTTAGGAGGAATATTATCCATCTAAAGAAAGTAGAAGGACAGTGGAAGGTGTATGAAGACAGAAAATTAGAATCAGGTAGTGGTAATGATAGTATTTCAGATGGTGAATAATTAGGTATCAAGCGTAGAATTTGAGTATTGTTTAAATAAACATAATAAAATAGAAATATGTTCCATATTAAAGAGATTATTTAACATAAATAAATAATATATATAAGAAATAAAAGTACAAATAACAGACTGATAATTAACATTAAGTAATAATTGTTTATGTTGTTAAGTGTTGTAAATTAGAGATTTATGCTGTTATATGAATGTGTCAATAATAAAGTAAAATGTTTAGTAGTAAGAAGGTACTTCTAAATTTGTTAAAAAGGGAAAGGTGTGACGTTGTTCGATATTAATGAATAAACGAGAGCGTCGGCCGCGAGGTGGCAACACTGAGGAAGCTGTCAGTGTACCGAGCGGGTGGCGGTAACGTTTATCCTAACCGACTAATTATAGTTTAATTGAACTTACACCCCCTAGAACTTACCCCTAGTGACCAGTGGACGTCACAATAATCATCTTTTATTTTTTGTATATTTTTAACTACTTATAAGGCTTGTACTAAAAACGATATATAACGGTACATTAATAATAATAATAATAATATCACGGGACAATGTCACACAAATTGACCTAGTCCCAAATTAAGCCCTAAATAGGCTTGTGCTATGGGTACTAGACAACGATAAACTTACTTATATAGAGAAATATATACTTAAATACATAGAAAACATCCAAGACTCAGGAACAAATACTCGTGCTCATCACACAAATATTTGCCCTTACCGGGATTTGAACCCAGGACCCCTAGCTTCGAAGGCAGGGTCACTCCCAACTAGGCTAGCGTGTCGTCAACACAACATTGAAAACATTCAGGGGGTTGATTCTCTCAACACAGCGCTGCGTCGATCTCAAAGGTGAAGTTTTACCCGGCAAGTTTAAGATGTCCCATCGGAGCGTACAAAACACATTTTAGTACGTGCCTTCTTAATTAGGCAGCTTTATACGACACTGAATTTGACTCACCTGCCTGCTGTCAAATTGAGAAGGCACGCGCTAAAATACACTCCGACGGGGCTTCTTAAATAAACTGGGACCGATTGATTCGGAGGCATGGTCTCTATGTCACTATCAAATATGCAAAAAGTATCGTCAAATAAATATAGAGGTATCTAACATTTACAGTCTTTTTATAATTCCAGGGGCAAAAGTTAAATTAAATATTCTTCCCGCGTGAAATAAATAACGAACCAAAAGTTGTTACTCTTCGAATAAACTTGCCTGCCCTATTCGAAACAAACTTTCTAATTACCTCCCGACAAGGCATCGCATATGCACCTAGACAAGGGTGACAGATTCTATACAAACACACCACCCTAGAACCCGCCTTATTACTATCGTATAAAATTCAAATTTAGAACGCGAACCAACTCATAAGGGTTGCCAACTACAAATGAAACATTCGTATTCAAACTCAACCTAATTGCAAATAAAGTCGACTCGACTTCGCGTCTTCCAAAGTAGTAGAACCTCTAGGGTTGTCACGGACAAGTTCATTATGCACTTAGACAATTAGTGTACGCTCGCGGCGTATTCGGGCATTGTCAACCCTAGGCCTTTCCGGGGTAGCGCCCGCTCTAATATGCAGCCATTTGATTATTATCAAAATACTCATTAAGGTTCCCGGACTTTGATGTAGATACGTTTTTATACGCGCTTTTCAATTCGGAGTTTTAAGAGAATTCATTTGTTTCGAAGTGTACTTTTGCTTCGTTGAATAAAGGGGTGAAAGTAAGAAATTGTAGAATTTCAATAACAATATTAATATATTCAGAATTTAATTTTAGTTTTGTATTGCTATACTAAATTCTTAATGTTGCTAAAATCAAACCTACAGTGTCCGGCCGATAAGAAGTAAATCCTGACACCCTGTCATTCGGGTACTAATTATAACCTCAAACCCAAGAATCCTTACTAATATTATAAATTTGAAAGCGTAGATGTTTGTTACCCTTTAACTCAAGTAGTGACTTGACGAATCATCATGAAACTTTGTACACATATTCTGAGAGGTACTAAAAGTAACATAGGGTACTTTTTATTAAAAAATTAATATTTTTTACCAAAAAAAAAAGTAAAATTGTCAAGAAAATAAAATTGCAGCGGGCGAAGCCGCTGGTGGGTCGCTACTAGGTTATAAATTGTACTGCGATACCAGGCACTGTAATAGAAGAAATAATATAGAAACCACATATTTAGCACTGTCAAGTTTAGGTTTTTTGCTCTTTTTGGTATGTACTAGGTACTTATTTGGGTGCCAATAGTTTGATATACTTGATCATAATTTCAGCGCATAACTATAATTATCATGCCATTTATTTTACCCCATCTCTTTTTTACTTAATGATTCCTCTGGTATTAAGTGACAGTGAGAAGAAATCCTTACATTATAACCTACTCGTATTTAACAGCGATATAATAAGGAACATGTATGAAAAACAGAATTGAGTTTCATTAATACGATTTTAAGAAAGAAAGAAAGAAAGAAAGAAAGAAATGGTTTATTCGGTGTTAAAATAAAATGAACAAAAACAACAACAAAACATATCAAAAAAAGAGTAATACGAACTTAGAGTAGGTACTTAATCTTCTAAAAGTAACACCGAAATGGTTGCCACTCAGCAAGGTGTCCAGGCTTACTAGCCTTGACGCTGATTTTCAGGGCCACCGAGTTGAAAAGAGAGGAGAGCGCTGCCAGTCCGTCTCACTACTATTTATTTAAAGTAATGCTATGCTTAAACTAAAATTATTGACAAAAAAACATTTCTGACTTAAAATAATTGTGTGTGTGTGTATTTGTGTGTATGTATCTATGTAAGATTATATTATTTTTAAAAAGTAATACTAATATGTACGACAAAATCAAGCAAATTTTATAAGCACAGGACGTTTGCTAAGTGTTAGCCAGTTGGATATTTAGTAGGTACTGTTTCATTTTATATTTTAAGGTTGTGACGCTTTTAGAGTTTCTGATTGGTGGTGGCAGATTATTCCAACATTTCGTGGCAGCATAGCGAAAGCTGCCGCGAAAAGCAGTCGTCCTGTGTTGGGTACCGATTAAGAGTGAGGCAAACCTCACCTGACGTTGTGATTGCTTAAGTTTTTCGTAAAGATAAGATGGCTCACCACTATTTAAAATGCCAAATATTAGTGAAGCTAAATGTAAGTTTCGTCGATTTACCATATTTAACATCTTGTTAATATTCAAAAATGGAGTTATATGCGAACGGCGGGGTACATCAAAACAAAACCGAACACAAGCATTTTGAATACGTTGTATTAACTTACTGGTACGCCCTAGTAAACATGCTCCAAAAACAGAATCAGCATAGTTCAGTTTTGACAATATTAATGACTCACACAGTTTGACACGCAAATCAATACTTATATAGTCGCGAACACGATATAGTATTTTAAGCCTATAAAAACAGTTACGCATAATTTCTAACATGTGCTTCTCGAATCGAAGTCTGCTATCCATGATAACACCTAAGTTACGAGCTACTGACACTTGTTTTAAAACATTGCCCTTAATATAAATTTGTGGATTATGAAGATGGATATCATTGATTTGTTTATTGGATCCGCACAAAAGAAACTTAGACTTATCAGAGTTCAAGACTAGATTGTTAGCATCACACCAGTGGGCTATGTGGTTTAGATCTGAGTTAAGCCGGTCAACGGTTTGGGTCATATTATCAGGTTTAAATGATATATATAATTGAAGGTCATCTGCATACATGTGATATTTACAATATTTAATATTTTCTTTTATGTCAGTACTATACAAAATGAAAAGTAACGGTCCCAGAATGGAGCCCTGCGGAACTCCTCTGTTTATCGTCACGGTCGATGAATTTGATTCTGTACCACTACCGTCGCGTACCTGTACAAACTGTTTGCGTCCTGTAACATAGCTCGTCCTGTAACATTTAGGAGAATGTAAAAAAAAACATATAAAACGCAATACGAGTACACTTAAGTTTTGACCCGTTTATAAACTTTTTAATGAATCAAACCTTTTTAAAATCTTAAAACTTCTTTTAAGTTTTAGATTGTTTTTCGGCATCCTCATTTAATTTACGTTGTATTTTTATTCAATGATATTGGCTTCTTTATTATGGTCGATACATTTTAAACATGGAACAACAGCTGTGACGTCATTACTGTCGTCGATGTATGGAGTGTTTTTGCAGGGGGTATGAACTAATGACTTTTTAAAGCTTCATCTTATGAAAAAATAACACGACAATTGTTTCGCGAATACATTTATTTTTCTCTTTCATAGCCTTCTATAGAGCGTAAGATTAAAAAATATGCTTGTTAGGGATTATCAAGAAATCTGATATTAAAGAAGATACGTTAACTTTAAAGCCATTTATACTCTAATTACTACGTAGTTTAAATTAAAACTTGCATTAGAAATTCAATTTAATCCTTAGCAGAATAATTATACACCTAAACCCAATTAGAACACGTACTCCGCACATGTGTAACAGCCGAATTCTCTAATTAATATGCACTTTACAAAAAACTGACTGAAGTCACATCACAAAAACTATTCAAACTAAACCATTTAGCCATTGCATTAAAGTTCCAAATCGCGTGTAATTTGCTTTGAGTTACTTCACAGTTCTAAGTTCTAAGCACATCTAAATCTAAATTCAAGTTGCTTAGGAACACGAATGCAATGTTGCACTTCCGACCGCGTAGCTATCTGGTGGCAGAACCAGCCACCGGTTTTAGCCGGACCAATCCGCTTCCAGCCGGAATTATCCAGTCTAATACCGGATAGCTGGTCATATGTTTGCGGTCAGTAGAAATCTAACGAGGATTGGCTGTTAGAATTTAGTATGAAATGTCTAGCGATTAATAACGTTGGAGGAATATATCAGCGAAATGTGAAGTTGGTCCGTTATGGATGAAATATCCAGGGGGTGATTCTCTTAATACAGCGCTGCGTCGATCTCAAAGGTGAAGTTTTATCCGGCAAGTTTAAGAAGTCCCGTCGGAGCGTACAAAACACATTTTAGCGCCTGCCTTCTCAATTAGGCAGCTTTATACGGCACTGAACTCGACTTACCTGCCTGCTGCCTAATTGAGAAGGCACGCGCTAAAATGTGTTTTGTACGCTCCGACGGGACTTCTTAAACTTGCCGGATAAAACTTCACCTTCGAGATCGACGCAGCGCTGTGTTGAGAGAATCACTCCCCTAGTAAATAATCCTGTGAACAGTTTTGTTTTAGTTTTACGTGCTTCCATGCTAGTATTGCATAGTGCTTTAACTACTGCATTGCCTCATAGTTTATCTAGAGATCACTTTTGGGAGATAATTATTAGTTAGAAAAAAAAGGAAAAATCTTAATATCAGATTATTTTTCCTAAAGGCCCCGTATGAGTGTGCAAAAGGTGGCTGGGCTTCATTTAGGAACCCACTTTAAGTGACTACACTTGAAGCCCGCTGGTCGAATCCAGCGGTCCCGGGTTCAAATCCTGGTAAGGGGAGATATTTGTGTGATCAGCACGAGTATTTGTTCCTGAGTCTTGGATGTTTTATATGTATTTAAGTATTTATTTCTCTATCTAAGTATGTTTATCGTTGTCTAGTACAAGCTTAGAGCTTAGTTTGGGACTAGGTAAATTTGTCTGACATTGTCCCGTGATATTTATTTATTTTTATTTTATTTACTTAGCGAAAAATGAACTCCTTAAACTAAACCATTGCAATAATCAAACAGTCAATTCCTATCCGTGACAGCATATCTAAAATTAATTTAAACCTAGCGGTATTTCCACATCGTTCCATTTTCTGGCAAAACCGTCGCACGCCTTCCCAGAACCGAAACGCCTCATTATTAAAAAAAAACAACAAAGACAAAAGTGACAATAAAAAGCCGCACCGACAAACGGAGACCATAGACAAAAGAAACTCATCACCGCAATAAAGATATTACAATTACAAACAAAAATTAACGGTGCGCTATAAATTAAACAATTGACGGTGTACATCGGGGATCATTAAATAAGTACCGTGTCTTGCCTTCCTCATTGGCTCATTCATGGTCAGTCCAAATGGAAGTGGTCCAGTCGTAGTCAATAAACTGGAATACACCATTACCCACTCATGAAGTCATATCATTTGCTTTCAATTCTCGGACAAATCCGCAAATGCATGACTATTCACAGGCTAGCACGACAACGGCCCACGTTCGTCTCACGCCCAAAGGTTTTTCAACTCACTTCAATGGCGTGACGCCAAATAACACTATGCAAAAATCCCCAGGACGCCGTGCCAATGGACGCGATGGATTGACCGTGAATGTTCAGCTTTTAAAACCCCGAACATTGTCGACCGTTGCAAAACGAACGACCATAAAGTGACCATAATAAAATGACAACTATCATCAGCTTGTTGTCTATGCCGTTGTTTTCCGCGTAGGAGACAAAACAGTGCAACAATGGTCGGATCATTTGAAGTTTTAAAGGCGCTTTGAGCCTTTCTTTGTTGGTGTTATCGGTTCTATTATAACAGGTATTTAGTTCAAGCAATAACTCGCGACATACCAATTATTTTTTTACCTATGTTACCTAGAGCAGTTTTTTCTTACAATAACGTCCGAACCCTATATTTAAACCGCGGATAAGTAGATAAGGCTTACTTCGGGTTGAAATTTGACATTTGCCCATACAAAATGTGTCAAATTTTAATCCGAAGAAAGGCTTTCTGTCCGCGGTTCGAATATAGGTTTCGGCCGTAAGTCATAACATAAGTTATCTTAGTTTTGTCTTGAAGACACGCTAGTCTAGTTGGTAGTGACCTTGCCTTCGAATCTAGCGGCCCTGGGTTCAAAATGTTCAAATCCCAGTAAGGGCAGATATTTGTGTCATGAGCACGAGTATTTGTTCCTGAGAGAGCTTAGTTTGGGACTAGGTCAATTTGTGTGACATTCTCCTGTGATATTTATTTATTTAATAAAAAAACCGGGCAAGAGCATGTCGGACCGTGGTCATTGTAGAGTTCCGAAGTCGTTACTTGTTACAATTACAAGAAGCTATCTCAAAAAACAACAGGGCCTCTATTCAACTGCGTTATAACGATATCGTTTTTGATCTGTTTCCGTATTGTCAACGTTTTGATAACTCTTATGTCATTTACAATAATGGCGACTGTGACATAAACGATTCTTAAACGTGTCAAACACGATATCGTTTTAACGCACCTGAATAGAGGCCCTGTTCTAGTTCAAACTAATTTTCTTTCTAAGTTATTTGGTGTCTAAGATGATTTTTAGTAGGTATAAACAATTGAGTCACCTGCCTCTCAGAACCCTTACCATGAGTTGCCATTACCGTACTCGCTAGCGAGTCGAATGCTCTGTCCCTCCCACACTATAACAATACTGTGAGGGACAGAGCATTCGATTGGCTAGCGAGTAGGTAATTGCAACTCATGGTAAGGGTTCTGGAGTAAGTTAACAAATCGTGATAGTTTTCCTTTAAAATTTAACTAATTTGTTTTAAAAATTCCAGCATTGGGATTGAAATAGATAATTATCTATCGAACATGGTTGCCGGATTAGAGAATAGTGCTACTCCATGTGCCCCTGCGGATGTCGTAAGAGGCGACTAAGGGAATAAAGGCTTATACAATACAATACAAATACCCTTTATTGAATACCAAAAAAACAGAACACGAAAACTGCGGTCTTACCGCTAAATAGCGATCTCTTCCAGACTACCTTATACTTTATAGTACTGTTAGGCGATGGGCTTGCAACCTGTCACTACACTAGTAAACTTTTTGGCTGGATTGTGCAAAATGTGGTTACAGAATTATCAACCAGTCTTTTAGAGTTGTTGGTATTTCTGTAGCTCTGCCTACCCCACTCAGGGAATGAAGGCGTAATGTTATGTATGTATGACCACAAACCAATTTTAGTAATATTTAGATTTCAGATTTTAGATTATATACTGATAAATTTACATCTCATTTATAAGTCATAAAATATTACAATTTTCAATGTTTGGCCTTTATTAGGGTCAATGATCTTTTTGGAGAATTTCATTTACATTGTAGCAGGCGAAATCAGTAAGCAATGCTTTAAGTTTTTTTGTAAATGAGGCATCACTCTCAGCTGACTAAATGTGTTCGGGAACACAGTTATATAAGGCAATATTCAACTTTTTCGACCATTAACATCTCCCGTTTCATGTTTAAATTTATTAATTTCCTATATTAAAACTATTCAAAATAGTCGTGCTAATCTTCTTTGGAACGGCTTTTACTATTAAATCCCTATAATGAAACTTTTTCACATAACTACGTAAATCCATATCTAATTTGCAAATGCAGCGCTGCCCTGCTAACAGAAAAAGCAGTATCTCACATTCTATGGTCAAAGCAGATGCAATCCTATCTTGTTGGTTATAAGGTTGCATTTGCTACAGGAGTTGTGTCTGAGATACTGCCTTTTGTGTTAGCAGGGCAGAGCGTCAGTCTCATTCAGTTCGGTAGCCCCGCGGCACCATCCGTATTATCATGAACCCATTAACTGGCGCGGGCGCATGAACAATAATGGCTCCTCGCGAGGATGTGGAAGGCCTGGTGCTCCTTAAACTACGGTTAACGGGATTATAAATGCAAAAATAAAAAAAGCTCTGTTACATGTCGGTAATATGCAGTGAATCCACTAGCGCTTCGGACAAGACCATCATTGCGGAGAAGAAGCGCCGCAACTAACTCCAAAAGGTAATTTTTTCAATTATTTATTACAATAATACTTAAGAGTACGTATTATATATATTATCTTTATATATATTTGAAATTTGTAAATTCACTAGACATAATCCTAATTTATTTAACAGATCTAGAGATAAACATCTCAATCCTCATAATTTAAGACAAAGGAACCAGCTACTAAGTACATTAATTAACGTGAAAATTGTTGGTTCAGGGACTCGCTACATGGCGATAAAAATATAAAATAAAATACTACTGAACATACGGCTATAAAGATAAATTATTTTACAAAAAAACTTAAGGAGTTTCTATTAGGTAATAGTTTTTACACGTTGCATAAATACTTAGACTTTAAGTATTAATCGTAAGTACACAGCTTAAGTTTGTGTAAATTACTAATTAATTAAATTGCTATGCCCTTACATGGTTTATGTTCGACTAATATAATGTTTTTAACACCATTGTAACACGTAAATGCAAAAAATGATATTAATATGAATAATAGAAAGTTTTTTTTTATACTACAAATACAACCGTGCCCGTGTGGTTGTCGGGTTAGAACAGTGCCACTCCATGTCTCCCCGTGGATATCGGAATAGGCGACTAAGGAAATTAAGGCTTGTAGTACTGTTAGGCGATGGCCTTGCAACCTGTCACTAATACACTGGGAAACCTCTTAGCCTGGATGTGCAAAATGTGGTTACAGAATTATCATCAACTTTGTTTAGAGTTGTTGGTAATTCTGTAGCTCTGCCTACCCATTCTGGGAATGAAGGCGTGATGTTATGTATGTATGTAAGTAAATACATGTTTAAAAATACAATGAAAGCGTTGCAACTGATAGTTTGCGGTCTGGGTGATATTCGAGATTCTTACGACAGTCATTGCAATTAAAGCTAGCTTCTGAAGCCAATTTTGACTCGCATTTCGTTGAGTGAAAGATTTTTTCCAACACTAACTGTGATTTAATAAAGAAAAGATACAATTAGTCTTTAAGTTAAAAAGATAAAAGGTTTTTATTTACTAAGTAAGCCGCAAAGAGGAGACCACTGCTGAGAAGAAACGCCGCAAGAAACTCGACAGTTAGTCATTTTGATTTACTAATAAACAATTAAAGAAAGGAATTTAATAAAATATAATTTATAAGGAGTTAAGTGAATGAAAATAAAAGAGCCACGGGAATTGTGTATTAGATACGAGACTAGAGAAATCAGTATAAGTAACCAGTTCAAAAAGATCGAAGGCGATACATATTATAATTATTATGTTTAATAAACCAATTTTAAATTAACTTATTCAGTAATAATTCAAAGTTTTACTAGCCTAAGCCTTATTTTGAATTTTTTTTTATTTATTCAGTTAACCATCGTTTAACACTTTAAGCCACCGGGCGTTGAAAAAATCAAGCACGATGCTATGTCGGCGTGAGGTGTCATGGGAAATTTGAGTAAATTAAAATAGGAAGATGGAGCGAATTGGTATTAAGCTAACATTGACGCCCTGGCGTTTGTCTCGCTCCGCCACTATGGGGTAGAACAAGGATGGGGTTGTTAATTAGGGTGCGAGGTTTGTGCAGTGATTTTTAACTAATGTTGGCTGATGTATGCATTTATATCTCGAGTGTTTTGTTTAAGTAAGACTATAGGAATCTATGGTTTTATATAAAGCGACCTCGCCTATTTTTTAGACGTTTGATGCTGTATTTTTCATTATTTGGTTTGATTTTAATGTAGGTTTTGGTTTCTAGATGCTAGATTAGATAGTTGGGTTGTTTAAGGGCCTTTATTCAACTTGTCTTTTGCCCATCTTGCTTTGATGTCGTGACCACATTGATGACGTTATGACAGCATTTCAGTAACCTTCGGGGAGAGAAAATGGCCTATTGAAAAATGTCCGGAGAAATGTAGCTTCTGTAAACGCGATGAACCGCCATTAATAAAAGGAAGAGGAAGAAGAAAGCGTCACGTCAACAATATGATTACGACATCAAGGCAAGATGGGCTAATACAAGGTGGGATAGAGGCCAAGTGCGGGTGATTTAGATGATCAAAATTTATATGATTTATTTTGAATCTGCAATCTGGGTGTTTTTGTTCTAAAAGTCCTAGAGGGATGGCGCAAAAATTATATAATAAACTACCGCAAACGACCAAAGCTGTGGCTAATATAAGTGTATTTCGGCAAAAAGCTAGAGAACTACTCCTTGGAAAGACACTGTACAGCGTCAAAGAGTATCTTGGAAATTAATACTAGAATAAAACTAGTGACATCAAGATAAATATCAACCACGTTGACTTTGTAGTGATATTTTATTTGCGAATAATAGATACGTTTAGTTACTTATAGGAAATTAAATTTGACGATCTCAGTATGTTTGCATTTCTTTTGTCTTGTACTAAGGTAATTCTATAATGTATTACTATTGAGAAATAAATAAATATGATATGATATAATAAAACTATTCGCTTTAGAAATTAATCAAACCGGCAATGTTAAGTTACCCCGCGTGAGTTACAACACCGGTGTTCGACACTTTTAGCTGACATGCACCAATCATGGACAGAAGCTTTTAATTCAAAGATCATAAGGTTGTAAATTGATTGTTGCAAAACAAATGAATAACTCTTATCTTCTATGAAAATTTCTAATGTCAGTGTCGAACGTTGGTCCTTTGTCGAGTACTGGTGCCGTTACCTTATGTAGAGATGTAAAGTAGAGATAGGCATTCTACCGTTTTGGCCTTTTTTGCTGATTTTGTTGAAAACTGGAATAATTTAGGGATTTTTCTCACATAATAATAATGATCGTAAAGCCCAATACTACAAACAAGGAGATTTCTGTCAATGGAAATTTGTATCTACCAGCAACGAAATAGAGTTCAATTACTTATGCTCTATAATAACATTATCATTTTTGAAACTAATAAAAATGAACTTTATTCCCTACATGATGTAGTTTAAATTAAAAATCCTATTGCACATCGGACCTTACGAGGGTGTAGTCAAATAAAGAATATGAATAGTTGTGTTTGTAAGTCAGCCTAATTTGATAGCTTAGCAGGTTTAGTGGTGGTAGGACCTTGTGCAGGGTCCTGGATCCTTACCACCATCTTATCCATTAACCAACCGCCGAGCAACAGTGTTTGAATATACCTACACACACGCGCGCCTAGCCTAGTTGGTAGTGACTCTGCCTTCGAAGCTAGGGGTCCTGGGTTCAAATCCTGGTAAGGGCGAATATTTGTGTGATGAGCACGAGTATTTGTTCCTGAGTCTTGGATGTTTTCTATGTATTTAAGTATATATTTCTCTATGTAAGTAAGTTTATCGTTGTCTAGTAGGTACCCATAGTACAAGCCTAGAGCTTAGTTTGGGACTAGGTCAATTTGTGTGACATTGTCCTGTGATTTATTTATTTATTTATAAATAAAATATAAATATCAGGGGACTATCTCACACAAATTGACCTAGTCCCAAACTAAGCTCTAGGCTTGTACTATGGGTACTAGACAACGATAAACATACTTATATACAAAAATATATATAAATACACAGAAAACATCAAAGACTCAGGAATAAATTCACGTGCTCGTCACACAAATATCTACCCTTACTGGAATTTGAACCGAGGACCGCTAGCTTCGAAGGCAGGGTGACCAGTGATCGGAAAAGGTAGTGCGATTTCGGGTGAATGACCTTAAACATTATACTTAATATGGATAAGACCCCAGATTCCGGGACTCGTATTATTTCACAGAATATTTTCTTGACATGACCTTAATTGAAGTTAAATGGGAAAATGCGAAAAATGTAAAAAAATTATGTTATTATAAATACTTTTTTACTTTTTGTCATTGCAAGTGTCAATGCGATATTCTATGCTAGCAAAATAATCGTTAAAATCATATTTTAATAACATTTCTTAATTAAACACAAACTTTAACACTTTGCAAATGTAATCCCGGGGTTACAAGCTATATCCATACTAAACTTACGCACCGAAGTCTCGCGAAATTGCACTACCTATTCCGATCACTGGTCATTACCATCTAGGCTAACCGCTTAAATAGTCATTGTATCTAAAGGCAACACATCGAAAATTACCAACACTATCAATAAAATAACTTCGCAAAAATACCATTCTTCTTATCGACAGTTTTAAGACAAAGTATAAAACGTTAAACCCACGTTTTACGACAGATGTTCCTTTTGTCGCGCTAAACGACATAATTTCGACAAAATGCTTACAATTAACAGCCTTAAAGAAAAAGACAATCATTGTCGGTAAAGGACAAGCTACCCTCCTGCCAGTAACCAATAAACAGTATGTCGGATTCAATTGCCTAAGTAAATACTATCCTATTTCGTCGGTTATAAGGTTGTGATTGCTGTTTTACTATACTTTGTCTTTTTACTGTTGCTAAAAAAGATTATTAGGAATTATTACTTTATTACTTCTAATAGCACGCGAGGCTGTTATGAGTTGTAAAAATTGGCATTGTTTTTTTGGGGTCCTGTTAAGGTTGTCAAAGGAACATTATAAAAAAAAGGGCCTCCATTCTACTAAGTAAAACATATTGACGACACGTTAGCTTAGTAGTGACCCTGCCTTCGAAGCTAGCGGTCCTGCTCAAATCCAGGTAAGGGCAGATATTTGTGTGACGAGCGCGAATATTATTCGTTCCTAAGTCTTGGATGTTTTATACGCAGATCATATTTAAGTATATATTTCTCTATATAAGTATGTTCATCGTTGTCTAGTACCAGTACCCGTAGTACAAGCCTAGAGCTTACTTTGGGAGTAGATAAGTTTGAGTAAGATAGTCCCCAAATATTTATTTATTATTATTTATTGCCTTTGACAAGTTATAAAGTACCTACTGTTAACTTAACGATAGCTCTTATTTACTCTACAGTAATGGCGACCGAGATAAAAACTATACGGTAACATGTCAATAGGTTTTACCAAATAGAATGAGCCTTAGTGGAGTATTCTTAAGGCATGGCGTTAATTTATAGATAGTTAACAGAATTAGTGCCACTTTTCTAAAAAACCAAATTAAAACGAAACGAAATCCAAAAACCGGGCAAGAGTAAGGTCCGTACCTACTACCAACATAAAAATCAACAAGTACCTAATAACTAATTTTCTATTTAAATTCATTTGGTGCCGTCTTATACCTAGATGATTTTACTAGGTATAAACACTTTAATCGCCTGTATCTCAAGAACGATTACGTCTACTTAGTCGCGATAGTTTTCTTTTTAAATTGGTTTTATGCGCTTTCATTAAAGATTTTTTCAGATTTTTAGTATTTGTAGTTTTGGCTGTAACAAAACTTAGCGCCTAAAAGCTCAATCACTACATAGTATAAAACAAAGTCGTTTTTTCTGTCCCTATATCCCTATGTATGCTTAAATCTTTAAAACTACCGAACGGGTTTTGATGCGGTTTTTTAATAGATAGAGTGATTGAAGAGGAAGGTTTATATGTATAATACTTTTATCCGGAGCGAAGCGAGGGCGGGTTGCTAGTATTTCATAAACGGATCCCTTAATCGAACTGTTCTTAAGCCCATAATATTTTTGAAAGACCTATCCTACGAAACCCCACACTATGGGGTAGACGAGAAAAAATAAACATGCCAACGTTACGTGTAGGGCAAGTATACAATTGTTTTTTCGAGATTACATTTTACCACTTTGTTGGCGTGACTAATATGTACATTTATGCCAAATTAGCTAGCTTAGCTTTCTAGTACAAAGAGTCGCTGAGCTAGGCTGCGGACAGACGGACGGACGAAACTATAAGGGTTCCTAGTTTGACTACGGAACCCTAAAAAGGAAGCTTTTTGTAGTTGCTATGTAACTTTAATTGTTACCTTCCTTTTATTCCCTCGCCATAACGGCTGCCGTATCATTAAAAGCAATATGGTTTCGAAAACAACATTGATTTTAGGTAGTAATATAAGCCTTAAAACACTTTAATAATCCGCGAATTCTAGGGTGAGAAGAAAGCCGCGAGTTGTCACGTAGTGACGATAGATGGCGCTAGTAGTCTCGATTACAAGGAGTCTGAAATTAAATTAACTTATTGGGGGAATGTATTAACGAGTACCTAGTTATTTATTACAAAGATAAGTTAGTAGCACTAAGTAATTAAATTAAAAAAAAAATCACGGGACAATGTAACACAAATTGACCTAGTCCGAAACTAAGCTCTAGGCTTGTACTATGGGTACAAGACAACGATAAACATACTTAAATAGAGAAATAAGTAATTAAATACATAGAAAACATCAGGAACAAATAATCATGATCACACACAAATATCTTCCCTTACTCAAAATATTAAGATATTTCCATACTACAGCGGTTTAGCCATGAAAGCGTAACAAACAAACAGACAAAATTACTTTCATATTCACAATATTGGTAATGGTAAATGAATGGGATGACCTTAATGTTAACCGTTAAAAAACGTTTTTTTCCTTATTCTTTTTTAAAATCCTGTTTTATTTCTCTACATTATTTAATGAAAACTGTACGTAACACTAACATAAACTAAACGTAGAGGTTTTATGTCGTTTTCCGCTACCCATTGTGTTGGCAAAACCGAAGATAATTGGCTTTGTTAGCGCGCAATGGACAGGGTTTAATTGCTTTTAGTGTTGGAAACAACTAGGAACTTTCACTAATGTTAGTACTTAGTTTTACCAAGTTTTCAGCGCTAATAACACATAGGTATACGAGTAAAAAAATACAAATTGGTTATTGATTTAGCTTTATTCTAATTACACATTTTATAATAATAGCGATATAATCAAAGAAAAATAATTACAGAAATATTACATTAAGAGTCAAGTTGACGCCATATCGCTAATTATCAATCTCTTCCAGACCTCCGTACAAAAAGGCGGCAAAGTAAACAAATAAGCGTACTTTACTTAGTACCTACTTTGATTTGTGTCAAAACTAATTTCACAGTTATTTACAAATTATAACATTATTTTATATGCCTCTACAATTAGCATTAGATAAATCTTGAAAAGACGCATTAAAATGAGTAACGCCTCAACAATACTTTTACACAAGTGCAGAAAAATTATATTATAGTCGCCATACGTATTAATAACACCTGATTCAAATAAGTTTGCTCGTATAATTTTCATTCGTAAAGAAATGTCTGCAAATAAAAACCTTTCATTACACCAGTTATATGATGCAATGAGCCGAGTCCGCGACAGATCCAAACAGCTGTACGACCGCGGTGCAGGGTGTTAGAGCGACAGAGGGAGCAATACTTTTAATAAGATGCGTGAGAAGGACGGAGGAAGGTGTTTAGGTGGGGCGCAGGCTGTACACGCGAGCGCTCTATTGGCAGCGGCGCCGACGCCCCAAAACCGCCCCGCTCCTAACGATACCCGCGCGGTCCACACAACACGCCGCCAGTCTATCGTCCGACTTCGACGCGACACATCCTCCTGTGGTCATTCAAGTATTGTGCCATTAAACCAATGCTCTAAAATCTTAGAGCATACAGCAATCATGTCGACTTTGAGCCATCACCCATACGCGTTCTCCATGCACCCTGGCATGCTGCCAGAGTATCCCAGCATGCCGCAACCGATGCCACCCGTCTCGCCGCAATCCGAAATGCATATCAAGAGGCCGATGAACGCCTTCATGGTCTGGTCGCGACTACAACGCCGCCAGATCGCCAAGGACAACCCGAAGATGCACAATTCTGAAATTTCGAAGAGACTCGGCGCTGAATGGAAGCTGTTATCCGAGATGCAGAAGAGGCCGTTTATTGATGAAGCGAAAAGGCTGAGGGCGTTGCACATGAAGGAGCATCCGGACTACAAGTACAGGCCGCGCAGGAAGCCCAAGCCCCCGACGTCCGGGGGAGCTCCGGGCGCTGGTGCTTTCGCTAGCTTCCCGCTCCCATACTTCGCGGGGCCAGCACATGGCATGGGACACTTGGACGCGCTCTCATACACTGCTGTTCCGCAGTACTTTCCGCACCAGTTGGATCACCTACAATTTTCAAAACTGATAACTCCGAAGGTGGAAAGCTTGCCAACAGTGTCGTCGTCCGCTGCCGCAGTAGTGTCTTCGTTCTACTCGTCCCTGTACACATCTCCGGGGGCGCCTACGAAGCCGTTCCCGTCGCCTCTGTTCCACCAGTACGGCGCGGCTCCCCCGTCGCCCGTGTCTCCAGCCACGCCGACCCACAGCCCGCATGATGACCAGCTCCGACGGCCTGTGCCCGTCTTATATTGAAGACCAACTTTCCTGCCTTGAATCTGATGACAGCAGGCGGGCACCTAGCATAAGTGTTACAAACTGTGAAACGGCGCGAACTTTATTTATTGAAATAGTTAGTAGATCACACCCCGTGCGTCTCATATCAAGTGCTGATCACGTTGGTATCGTAGGGTCACTAGGCTCTAATTATCGTGGATAGTGTTAACTGTGATTTTTGTTTTCTATGCGTCTTTAAATATTTAGTGTTAAGTAGCAAGAGTTATGTGAAGTGAGATTGGTACCAAAAAGAGATTATTTTCTATTAGATTTCGAATAGTTAAGACTGGTCCCAGATTTGTTTTCTCGTCACTCGCTTGTTTTGTTGTTCCACGCGTAGGTATTCAACCCTTTAGTCTTACTTTAATGAATATTGCTGTGTAATTTATTTATTGATTCCTAGCGTACTTGATGTTAGCCTACCTGTACAAATATTATCTGAATAAAGGTATTAGTGCATCCCAAATGTATATAATAGTGTTTAATTATAATTTGATGTCAGTACCAACAATGTATTATATAATATTTGAAAAAAAAACTTTGTTAATGCCATAAAAATAAACTAAATTGTTTTTATTTTAATATCTCGTTTTTTTCCACGCCTTCCTTATAACTTATAGGTACCACTAATTCTTAACAAAAGTATCTAACTGACATAATGGACATCATGGACTCAAAAGATACAACTCCTCACTGCCTAAGGCATCTGGAAATTCCTGGACGCAACGGAACTTAAATCTAAACAAAGAGCTCCATCATTAGATCAACAATGATCAAAGCGGCACGCACGGCCCATCTCAACTCCCCTAATAAAATAATAATAGATCTCTTACTGTTCAACAACTTTCCGAAAACTGTGTTCTTGCAAATGTGTTTGTCTCTGTTTTTTTGCCGTGTCAAGAACTTTTTAATCAACCTTGAACTTGGGTGATACAAAAAAACCGGGCCAGAGCATGTCGGACCATGCTCAGTGTAGGGTTCCGAAGCCGTTAAGTATTACAAACAAAAAAAAACAAGTTATTACTAATTTTCTATTTAAAGTGATTTGGTACCGGCTTAGCTGTATTTCAGGAAACTATGATGACTACTTAGTCATGATAGTTTTCCTTTTAAATTCGTTATAGTATTTTTTTCTGATTTTTAGTATCTGTACTTTTGGCTCTAATGGGGGGGGGCACACTTTGGGATGGAAGAGAAATAAAAAACTCTACGTAAGTGTATGGGAGGTACACTAAAATATTTTATATTCTAAATTTTATTTTACTACTTTGTTTGCGTTACCAATGCCAAAATACAGCTTTCTAGTACTAAGAGTCTCTGAGCTAGGCTTCGGACGGACGTACGGACCGACGGACGGACTAGGTTACATACCTATGCACAATGGTCGAACGATGAAACAGTTATACATCTTTTCAAGCATATTAATAAATACATTGTTCTATAATTAAAAATAATAATTGGGTGAGTATTAAACTTTCACTAACACATTACGTCAGGGCCTCTATTCTCCTAGGTTGAAACGGTATTGTTTTAGACGGCCACCATTACCTACCAAGTAAATAAAAATTAATAAAACTTTGATAATACTGAAACACGTCTCTGTCCTATTGTAGATTTTAGAGTATTATTTTACCTGCACCAAGCAAGGGTTGGTTTTGAATCTAGTATGAAGCAAACATTGTGTTGCAAAATAAAATACGGAGCCCTAGCCAAGATGCAAACGCTACTAATGTTTTCTTTTCTATAACTCAAAATTTATAGGATGATGTATGTGTGTGTTGCGCGTCACTATAATCCGCGTGGTCTACTGTCATCCCATAAATTTTGAGCAATACAGAAGAAAAACGTTAGGAGCGTTTGCTTCTTGACTAGGGCTTCAGGGATGTTGCATGCTTATAAAAGTGTCTGCGTTGAAGTTGTTAATCGCTATCTCCTAAGGAACTGTATATAAGTCTCCAGTGGACAAGATCTGCTTATTATCAAATAATGGACTGGACACGATACTTTATATCATGACATTCGGACATGAGGAAATAACTTCATTATTCAAAGGACCAAAGGCAAAGAAAGGGTCATAATTTTAGAAACACTATAAAAGCTATGGTAGGTGGGTGAGCCAACTATAAAAGTTTAGGTACGTAGGTAATGTTATTCTGTATTAAAAAAACAATGCCATATTAATTAAAAAAAGGAAAAACTACTAACTGGTAATGGACGGCAGAAACTTTTGAAAAAATACTTGCGGCAATTACTGGTTTCTTTTTTCGATTAATTTTTCTTTGTGAGGTTGTCTGGAAAAGACCGCTATTTAGCGATAAAACCGCCTGTTGACTCACATTGTAAAATTTTATTTGTATTTAGTTTCGATGCTGTTTTTACATGTGGTGTTCAGTAATCCTTGTATTGTATAGTTATTAATGCAGTAAGTATTTCCTTTTTCCAAAATCGGGCCATAGTTCCTAAGAACAGATTACGCTAATAATAGTTTCCTATTTCCTTATTCCGATTTAGATTGCTCACCCTGTATGGTGTCACTAAATGGTCCCAACGGAAGACCATCTCTAGTCAAATGATGTGAGACCATGCTGCATTTGTCTGTGTTGTGTGTGTGTGTTTTTTATGTTAAGGAGATGGAAGGTACATGAGCACTAAGGCCACCTGATGGTAAGTGGACTGAGACCCATAGACATTTGAATTCTGAAGACTATAATCGTAAAACCTCAAATGCGTTGCCAACCCTGAGGACTAAGATGGAATACCTCTTTGCTAGTAATTTCACCGGTTGTCTTATCCCCACACCGGTTCACAACAATGCGAACCCTGTTGCTTGGCGGGTGGTTAATGTATAAGACGGTGGTAGCGATCCGGACGGACCCTGCACAGGGTCCTACCACCACTAAAAGGGTCCTATCTTGTTTGTTGATATGTCTTCAGTCCTTTTAATAGATGTAATGTCAGTTAACTTTTTTCTTATTTTATAGTAAGATCCATCGTTGCGATAAAACCAATTGTGAAAAATGATTTGTATGAATGTGAACACATTATTGTACAAACAAAATAGATTACAATTATATGATAGACAAAAATATTGTACTCATGCGAAGTGTGTTTAGTATCACTCAAAATGAAAAGGTCATTTTTGTTCATTTACTTAATTATACTTGACACATTCAAAACCAGCGACGCCCTGGCGAGTACTTACTGAATACAATTCCCGTAAGTGGGCACTGGACGTAATACTATAGCCGAATTGGTACAGCTTCGACAGATGTCACCACTAGTCCCTCTGCAGCATGCATTTCATTTGCATCGACAAAACGAGGATAATACCAACATATCTCTTAATTATCATAGTTTTGTACACATTGAATAGTATTTGTAACATTTATACTTAGTAGTTTATGTGACTGTTACATAATAAAACTCTTGTGTCATGTCATCATCGCACTCGTATTTTAATGCCCAACTATGTACCAACAGTTACATACACTGCTTTGTCTACATACATATTATAAGCAACGAAACAAATTAAACTAATTTTTGCGACAAGACAAATAGAACGTCAAAAATGGCGCACCCGTAGTTTTTTTTTAATTTAGAGACAAACTAGAGTCGGCTTCTACTATCATATCGTTCGATATTAAGTAATAAGCGAGATTTGTCACATTGCATACAATTGACATTTCATTTTGAACAAAATTTCATCCCGAGTGAATTAGAATTTAGGTCAAATCAAATTGCTTTGTTTTTCAAAGATGTTCGAAATTTTAATGTAATAATGATATCAAATTTGATGTTATGATTAAGAAATAGAAATAGAATTAAAAATAGAAAATATTTAATTAAGCAATAATAACATTTTCACAGATAAGAAATCTTTGTCTAGAGGTAATTTGAGATTTTTGAACGCATCATAAAGGGTTTATGATGTGTGTAGACAAAATATATTGAATTATAAAACATTTTCGCATTTTAGAAACCTACAACCTTCTTGGCAGGTCACTGATATTTATAATGGCTAGGCTATTCATCTTGACGGGGGCTCAATCGATTCTAGCCCGTAAAACCAGATTGCCTATGACACGTAATCGTATTGTCAACGATAGCTTTTATTTACTTGACAGTAATGGCGGCTGAGTTAAACACAATACGATGACGTATAAAAGGCAATATGGTTTTTAAGAGTAGAAAAAAGGCCCAGGTTCATTTACAGTTGCCGGCAAACTTCTTGAACATGTGACCTTGATTTTTCCCAGTAAATTGAACTCTATTTATATAAATAAATTAATTAATAAATAATCACAGAACAATGTCACACAAATTGACCTAGTCCCAAACTAAGCTCTAGGAGGCTTGTACTATGGGTACTAGACAACGATAAACTTACTTATATAGAGAAATAAATACTTAAATACATAGAAAACATCCAAGACTCAGGAACAAATACTCGTGCTCATCACACAAATATCTGCCCTTACCGGGATATGAACCCAGGACCCCTAGCTTCGAAGACAGGGTCACTCCCAACTAGGCTAGCGTGTCGTCAACCTTCCTCTACTACAAAACTCTATGTTCAAGAAGTTTGCCGGCAACTATACAAATATAGACAATATCAAAATATTTAAACTTTTGAATCTAATAATACTAAATACCTAATGTCCCTCGACTCAGATTATACTTTTAACCAATAATAGTAACTTGCTACCAAATATTTTGTGCACCTTTAATGTAATAATTTTTATTATTTTTTGACATGTAATTTTTGATTGAACTGATTTTGTCAAAAATTTTTTTAGGTATGTTTAGAACTGCCAGAATAAAGCTTTCATATTATACAACACGAGTACCTGTTACTGAGTTATGGATGTTTTCAATGAATTTCCCTAGTCGATGACAGACAGACAAACAAACACTCAAAAAACACTGATCAGAACTGAGTAACCTCCACAATCAATGGGGTATAATAACTCCGAAAGTTTGCGGGGACCTATTCCGTCGCCCTCGACTCGAACACGGATTTCGATTTAATAATTACGGCCCCTTCCTGACGGGGGCGATTTTCGATTCCACTGTTTTATTCCATTCTTGCATAGCTTTTGAGTTAAGGCCATGAAAAACGCTTTTAAAACTCCTATTTTTAGTTAATAACGGTAACTGAATTGGGGAACTGTTACAAATTACAAACATACATAACATCACGCCTTCATTCCCGAGTGGACAGAGCTACAGAAATACCAACAACTCTAAAGACTACAAATTATAGGTAATCGTTAAATAACCAAACAAAAAACTTTGTAATTTTTGCGGTAGACTTCAACGGGCTAGAACATTACACATTAATAAGAAAATGAAAAACCACTAGTGTGATGGCATCAGTATTCAACACTTTAAGCTGACAGGCATCAATAATAAACTCATATCTTTTAATTCCTAGATCATACGATCCTAAGTTGATTGTTGCAAAACAAATTAATAAACCTTATCTTCTGTTAAGTAAGAATCAAGTGACCATTATTGGTCCTTGTCCATTACTGGTTCCATCACCCTAATGCCAAATAGATAAACTGAATTCTTTTGAATGTTTTGTTTTGTGTACCTATCCATGTAATATTGTTCAATGTAAATTATAAGCTGACACGCAAAAAGAAAATCTTTCTAAAGAATTAACTTCTATTTAACATGCTGTCTTAGGGTATGAACACAATTCTGTTAATTAAGTACAATTTGAAAAAAATAAAGTAAGCGCGTAAACTAATGCAAAAAGTAGCGAGGTATAAAATTGTAATAAGCACTAAGAATAAGTTTTGGGTTTTAACTTTATATTTTTAGAATGAAATCAATAAAATTTGTTCAAACTTTAGGAAAAGGACATTGACTATCTTTGTATAGGAGTTGGGCCAAGTGCAGCCCAGAATGAACACATAGTGCTTTTTGTTCCTTAAGCTAACTGACTATAGACTAAAGATCTGTACCGCGGGAGTCATGAAAAAAAAAGACTTGTTAAGAACTAAATAATCAATCAAATCAATTTAATAATACTATACTCAATAATTTTGTCGTCATTGTCATGGATAATAATTCCGTCGAGGAATAGAGTCTGGCAAACGAAAGCTGTCCCAGAGAAATAGCGGCAATTTCAAGAAACCTGCAGCTGTTTACACTGACTGTACACTGAATAAATAAGAAATCAAATAGTATCAACTCCGTTTATTCAGTGTACAATCAGCGTAAACAACTGCAGGTTTTTTGAAATTGCCGCTCTTTCTCTGGGACAGCTTTCGCTTGCCTCACTCTAGAGCAGGGCGCCTCACAATGTCTTGGTGCCAGCCTTTCCTAAAAACCAAACAAGGCACATAACGTGCGCACAAATGCCAATTGTTACTAGCATGTAGATTGCTTTGACATCAACAACAACGTACGTAGTCGTTAGTGGCGTTGTAGGCACGAAAGCTTGTAATCTTAGGCAGCATTTGGTCCAAACATTGTCAATCTCTTTCCCAAACTTTCAACAAAATTAAGAACCAGAACTCTTTACCATTATGAGTAGACATAAACAATGTGGTATAAAGGAGAAAGGAAAATATTCTGAAAAAGAACAGAAGGAGACCTTCCGCTGATTTTCTGGCCCCGTTTAAAAGAAACTCAATGACTTTTGAATTAATTATTAGTTGGGTCATTGTTTGCTGTACGATTTACCCTTTGTTAGATTTATGGAGACTTGTCTGTTTTAAAGGAAAATAATTTGTCAAATCCATTAAAATATTCATACCGTCAAACACCCGGATAATGAGATCCGAGTATAACCGGGTATTATTTTGAAGGTTTTGTTTGTGTTGTTTTTTTTGAGTTGAAGACGATTTGGTAAAAGTTTTAATAACTAAAAACCATCTTCAATAAAATATAAATTATTTGTCTATCTATGTCAAATAAAACGTGCTATGGCATACTACTGTGTGATAATTTCCACTTTTCAACTCTACAAGAATTTTGATAGAATCATCACAAACAAGCCTTCACCAAACACCACCACCATGGTGTTATCTTATATTCTTTAAGATAAGACCATGGTGTTATTTAGTTTGTCTCCTTTTTTAAGGTCGCTACAAGCTTTAATTCACTTTGTACAATATTCTATTAGTTTTTTTTTCTGTTTTCTTCAGCTTCCTCGAACATCTTATGATTGTGCAAAATGTGGTCACAGAATTACCAGTAAGTTTTTTTAGAGTTGTTGGTATTTCTGCCTACCTAATTAAGGCGTGATGTTAGGTATGTATATATGTAACTACTATACCTTATTTTACTCTATTTATTGTTGATATGAGTATACCTACAACAAAGTTAAACCATAAGTTAGAAATATCTTACGATGTTTTTTGATTTAGAAATAGGATATACTTAAGGTATGTCTGTGTTTGAGACTTGTTTCGAAGGATACAAAGAGCCGTTAAAAGAAAAAAGGTACGTACGACGAAATGTAAATACTTGCCGCTAATAATAAAAACGGCCAAAAGAAAAAATAAAACAGCACAAAAATACGCAGTCAAACCTTACCCGGAGAACACAATGTATTCAAATTTTCAAAAATGGAACGCGTTTGAATTAAGCCCGAGTGTTGCCAGCACAGAGTATTTCCCCCGTTCGAGTGTGCCCCATTTTTCCCATTCCGAACGTGGCTATTGTCGGGAAAATATATTTTGTATGGAGGCGGCATTACAATGCGAAGGCCGTGTTATTTATTTAGACGTATTTCATTGTGCAGGCCGGTTCGATTCCCGGGCCAGACGGGAGGCAATCGAGTCAAGACCACTATACCTGCTAGCAACGGATTGGCAAATAATTGAAATCCAACTTCTATTATTGGGACGTATCGAAAAATGCCCAACGACATTATTAGTTTGAATAAATTACTGTAACTAGGGAATGCTTCTTATATTGAACATCTTGGTCTCATTGTGCAAAATGTGGTTTCAGAATTATCAAGAAGTATTTTTAGATTTGTTGGTATTTCTGTAGCTCTGCCTACCCTACTCTGGGAATGAAGGCGTGATGTTATGTATGTATGTATTGAACATAGTTATTCATTTTGACTTGACTTCATTTCATGTAAAGACACTGATCTCTCACTGATCTGACTGTAATTTTTAACAGTTTGGCGCGACAATTTCGGAAAAGGCTTTGGTAAATTACGTTGTTATAATGTTAATTCTAATGCTTTAGAAGCTGTTCGTAGGTACAGAAGTGTAACTTTTTGTCATTATATTGAAGACAACAATGACGGCGGTTGAAACGCCAAAAAATCGCCCATCTAACGGTAAAAAGCGAATAAACGCTTTTTGATTTTATTAATTCGTAATGTTCGTTATAACTAAGATAGGTACTTATTTTTTAATTAGACCACTGCCAACTGGCCGCAATACCTTATTTTAATTAAATAAAAAAATATAAAGAATCCGATTGCTTCATCATTGCGACAAAGATGGCGTCAGCGTACAGATCACAAAAGAGACATCTAGCGGCGAACAATACAACATAATCAACGCATTCTGTAGGTATTTAATGACCACAAACGTCCGTCAAACCCTCAATTAATAATGCCAATTATTTTTGACATTCAAATAAGTCAATAACAACCACAGACTTGATCTTTTTTAGCACAAGTAAAAAGACCGAGACAATAACCTTATAATGCCAGTGTTGCCATAAAGAACCTCATAAAGGTAATTCTCCCGATCAAAACGTCATTTCTTGCCCGGATAGCTAGAAGTTTGATAATGATAAATGATTCCTACCCAACAATGACTTGTCAAGATTAATTAAAGCCCAAACTGTTGCTTAAATAGTTAGTTAGGCAATTCAGAACGGGTAGCCATTGTACTGTGAAGTCGGTAGGTTCAATAGAAAGAAGGTACAGCCAAATCTCTCTAGCGTTACGATTCCTTTCGTGTGAGTAAGCGTGTATGAACAGAAGACGATCGCAACTGGCATTCAATGTTACACAATAATTTATGCATGTGTGCGTCATTTTTCTTCCAAGTCATTGCCGTGTTGGCTATACCACTACACACAAACACGCTACCTATAACCCGATTGGTATTGGTTTTTGATAAACAGTTGCATCTCCTCGATTGTGTGGCGTCGGCCTTGTCATTACTGTTTATTAAAACATATTGTATATTGCGTTAGTTGTTACAAAATTTGGTACCTTTGTGTTTTAGAATTCTAAATGAAGTATGGTTTGATGCGTTTGTATGGGAATAATAGTCGCGTGCAAATAGCAAGCTTTTAGGTAGCTATGGTGAATGGTGGTGAAATAGTCAAATACCACGTGATGAACGTAAGCCACAAGTTAGATAATACTGTATTTGTAGTTATATATTGGTTGCTTTGAAAGTAAGTAAGCTACACAATTACAATGTAATCTTCCGTTGTAAATGTGTTTATTTCTTAATTTCAAGTAAACAACAGGACCTCTATTTTACTGCGTAAACCATATTGCAGTTTATACCATCGCCCATAAACATCAGCAATACCAAGGGTCAATAAGTTGTAGCCTTTCAGTGAATACTCTTTTAAAGCCACGTTTGAAGGAGGACATGTCGTAGTGCGGAGGAAACATCGTGGAGGGAATTTCATTCCATAGTTTCAAAGTACGCGGAAGACAGGACCTTTAAAAACTGTCTGTAGGCGATTTTAATGGTTCCAGATAGTATGGATGAACTTTACTCCAGTGGCGATTGGTTCGTTAATAGAGTGACCTGGTGCTGTTGGCACTATACTACTCACTCTGATTATTTGTTTTCAAGTATTATACCCTTTCTATGTGTTTTATATATTTCGCGAAATAAACAAGTCTCACAATACGGTTCCACGTATTGGATTATTACTCCCCTATCCGTAAGCGAATACTAAAATATAAAAGAAAGTAGCAACTGAATGATTTCACAAATAAGGCGTACGCATTGTGTATTCTCGTACCTATAGGAAATTATTTCGAGACGTTACGTTTAATATGAGAGTTTTTTGAAAGCGTCAAAGGGAAAATACGTATTTGATTTGAATACGTAAGTGCGAAGTAATTTTATTTGGTATCTATTTTTCTAAAAATGGTTAATATTGATAAGTGTGTAAATCATAAGCAATTAGAGTCGGATTTACGAAGTTATGAATCAAACGAGGACCTTAAAAAATCCAATTTTACAATTTTACCTTGCAACGTAATTCTTAAAACTATAATACCTCAGCTCTCTAAAGAACAAACGATAAAGAACATTAAGTCATTGCCACTATCGAACAACCGTGCGTAGCCTCTAATAAAACGTAACACAAAACATTAATAACGCAATCGCGACTCCAGTGTCCCGAATTGCATTATCTCTGGCAATGCGGTGCAATAAAAATCACAAACGTATCATTGCTCTGTATTTAATTATCATAACAAAAACTTGCGTTCCCTCGAACACGAAAATAACAAGCAATTTTCAATCTTCCATATCAGTGATAGTTACTACTTCTCCTTGTAGGTCATTGATATTTGTAAACACATCATCTATATAAATATCAACTTTCTCACCAGTCGGATTGGGTTTAAATTCGTCAGTGGTAAAATTATTCGGGTGCTGACCTCGGAACAAAGTATGAATATATTAATTTGTAGTGTCGACCATTGTGCTATAGTTTCTATTATTCTTGTGGGCATTAATTGTTAAAGTTTGCCGTGACAGCTACACATTGGGTTAATGCGTCCGCCGTTTCAATGGTTACTTATCCCTTTGTTATAGTGTTTTGGGATGAAAGCTTCGGTCCAAAATTAACTGAATTAAGACTTAACGTAAT
The DNA here is from genome assembly GCA_949316455.1 of Acleris holmiana. Lineage (NCBI taxonomy): Eukaryota > Metazoa > Arthropoda > Insecta > Lepidoptera > Tortricidae > Acleris > Acleris holmiana. The sequence goes on along the minus strand of OX438763.1, from coordinate 22,810,242 downwards.
TTTGGCGAATGACCCTTTTGCTCTAAGTTTATTAACCGGTGGAGTTTTTAATGAACTGAAAGATTTAATACAATAAGGTTGTGTAAGTGTCAAAGGTTGGAGCGACTTGAAGATCTCCTTAAAATTGACCTTACCAGGGTTTGTTGACTTAGATATAATTGTCCACAATTACAAATGATCACATTTCTGCAGATATTAGGTTAAATTACAATACATGGAAACCTAATGAATGTTCATGCAATACACAAGAAAAAGCGTATAATGATGTCAAATTACTAGCACATTTTGTTAACACAGCCACAAACTGCAGGGTAAAGACATCTAATAAAACCACAACACTGCAAACAAATATTCAGAACCGTGTCCCTAATGACACCGACATTGGAGCAATAAATCCATGACAACTCATGCCACACACGTGGACTCGCGAATAAACGTCACCGCGTCTTGTGTAATTTATCTTTTCAACAATCATTTTTACAGCGTTTCCCTGCAACCCCAGGCTGTGATTAATGATGGATGGATTCCTGAATAATTACCAAGACTTTTAATATTCAAGTGATTTTGCATTGTTGGAACACTGGATAAAGCATTTAATGACAACGGAGGTAAAGTTGACGTTGTAATGGTGAAAGCGGATGACCCTTCAGAACTCGCTGATTCTGAAAAGATTGAAATACATATTCGTAAGGTGAGAAAAATTGAGCTTAGGGTTGCTGAGTATACAGTTGGTTTTGAGATGTAGGGAGATGAATAACCAACAAAAGCGAGAACACCATTGAATGCAAATCTCCACTGGAGTTTTAAGGGTAGTGTGTGCGTTATTAATTTGTTATAATTGTCCCCTCTCATATTGCTCGCATGCGGCATTTTTATTGCAAATTAGTCGCCATCATTAATTTTGTTTTTCTTTTCTCCCGTTTTGAAAGTTAATGTGTTTCGAGTGCCAGTATTATGTTCAGAATAAAAAGTCTCGATTGTAATTATTACGAATGTATTCGTTTCTTTTATGAATGATTATGTATCGGTTACAAAGAGTTCCATGGCTTTGTGTGGTGTGAGTGATTATTTGCGTTCTCGATTGTAAGTTATTAATGCTTGTGCTTATTAATGGTCAATATATAGCATTGAAATATTGGAATGTATAGTTTATTTAATCGTTGTGCGGTGATTTCTATTGTGTTTAGTTTGAATAGTTTATTTTGAAATTACTTGCATAATGATCCACAAAGTAATTATCGTCATTCGCATATATTTCTAAGTATTCTTATATCATGGTGTTATAAAGGTTTTTTCATATTTACGCCTCTTGGTAAACAAAAGACTTTATTTTATACATGTAGTTAGTCCATATATTTTTTAACATGTCACAATTATGTCTTCACCACTTTCAAAGCGCTCATTTGAAACATACTCACTGTCTATCCCATCATTTGGATCCCCTCGTTCGTTTACATTATCATTAGTGTTTATTGCAGTTTTCACACCGCCATTGCCTTTAGCGGATTCGATCCCCGTAGGGCTACACCCCAGACCCGTCACTTGCAATATGCTAATGCGCATACTGTGATACGCATTACGATTCTAAACTGGTTCTTGTTTGCGGAAATTCAATATAAATAATGCGTATACAGATTAATTGGGTTGTAAGCACCCTAATTCTATTAAGCAAGCTATATTAGAAATGACTTATATAGCTGTATTCGTTTAGATATACGCGAAAGAATATGCTTTATGAGTTGCTGTGTGAAACGATTACAAACAATAAGTCATTAATTTAGATTTACAATTATTTTTATTTTTACTAGGGACCTAAGACACGTTACGTTAAATATTGGGATCGTGGAAGATAAACTCAGAAATATGAACAAATAAGCTTTAACTACTTAGTTTAATATCAACGAACAACATTAGACCTCTGTTATTAGTTGATTCTTATCTACATAGTGAAAATTATACGTTTAAATACTGGGGTACAGTAGAAAACGTATCAAACGAGAAAAGAAAAAGTACAAAATTTGCGCTCCAAAAGTTGATTTAAGTATAATTTTATTTTAAAAGGCTGTTATAACGTTTAGCGGAATCTTAACAGTAATGACGAAGTAGGGGAGCGACCAAATCGTTCACGTGTGACTTGTCACCAAGGGTCTTATGGTGAAGAGCTGCCGTAAATACTAGGTAAGGGCACCTAAAGCCCTTTAAAAGGTTCTCGGGAATAAGGGACGGTTAGTAGATGGATTATTTTCCAAATTTGGTCCGGATTCAGGCGACAGAGGGAAAATAACAAGCGAGCATCTTGTAATTTTAAAGCATTTTGAAGGTTCCTAATAATGTAAAAAGCGTGGGGTAGCGTTTACCAAAAATATGTGACATCAAAAAGGCTTATTATATTATTATGGTAGGATTTGGCTGTTCGTCATCATTTTGTGACGTAATTAGGCACTTTTGAAAAAACATAAACGGGTCACTGCCCTAAGTGCCACGAGTTCACACAAAGGAGCCACCAAGAGAGATTACATTATCATCGTAGGTGACATTACTTGGCAAATTCAAATCCATTTGGCAAATTATGTGTAATCTTGACTGATTGATTAAGATTCGTTAAATGTAATGAAGATGAAGTTAGTAAAAGTAAATCAAATGAAATAAATAAATATAAGGGGACAATCTCTAGGCTTGTACTATTTGTACTAGACAACGAAAAAAATCCAAGACTCTGGGGCAAATATTTGCGCTCATCACACAAATATCTGCCCTTACCGGATTTGAACCCAGTACCGCTGGCTTCGGAGCCAGGGTCACTCCCAATTTGGATAACGTGTCGTCCAATTCAGTAATCTTAGTAAATATTTTAACTACTTAGGGAATGAATTTTAAAAAATCCCACCTTGGTGCACTCTTAGGATATCTAAGGAAAATCCCCTTAAAATTCCAGCAGTTTGGGCTGTGCGTTGATCGATCAGTCAGCCAGTCACTTTCGTCTTTTATATAATATATAGATCAATACGTTTTGTAATAGGTTACTCTCTACATTTGCGTAGGTAGACCATTGTCTTGGAATAAATGTAACTACACCGATGAATCATGAATTGTTTCATTACAAAATGTAACCTCGCTGTAAGCCTTAAGTTTTAGTGACGTTGCTTTCAGTTAAATAACTGAACTTACCAATACAACAATTACGAAGCCTCACAGCGTGCGTTTTGTTCCCGAATATAATACTGAGACAATGTGCGAATAAGATCCCGAACCCCAACAATGAGTTATTTAGGTCACATATTGTTGAGGAGAACAACAGGACAATCAGGTTGTTTCTGAATTGGAACGTGGAGATGATAGATATTGAGGAGGTATTCTTGAATCAAAATATAACTATAAATAAATAAAAACTTATACCTTTGACGAGTTCGCGTGGTGACTTTCAGAGAGGATAACTTGAATTGCTCTTAAGATAATCAATGTCTATATATGAACATCTATGGAACAACAGGGGCAAAATTAAACACACTGGAGGGTTTCCATGACATGGCTAAGCAGTTCAATTTACGGTTAGAGAAATTCAAAGCCGTGTCACTGCTATAGCTCTGTCCCATACACTCCTCCTAAACTGAATTGCGTGGTAACCCCCTTGGTGTCGCTAAAGAAGTTTTACCTGTAAAAAAATAAAAGTTTGGACCGATTGCAGCATTATGCAATGTTCTCACCCCTAGCACAAGCCAAAAGAAAGCTTGGCCATAGTCCCCCACTGGACTTAAATAAGGGACATTACTTACAGTTACCCCTTATACCACACATGCCTGCTCCGATCTGAAGCACCTCCTTGTATAAATGTTATTCTACGCACAACGCATTGTTCCTCGCATCACTCGAAATATAATTGTATTATGATATTATTAAAAAGATATACCATGTACATTAGTTCCTTCATTCGAGATCGGTCGTGCGCGAAAACTGCGGAGCTTTCCGGTTTTCAAGAGGACTCGTTCATTCGTTCAAACCATTCGCTCCGTGTTTTATTGTTCATTCAATAAAGATTTCATTATGAAATTAGTGAGCTTCTTCTTTGCAATAAGGTTTAGATTAGAACGATAAGATTTGTTTACCGCGGTTTTTTTGTTGCTTCAAGTGGGCATATCCGTTTCGAAAATGATAGCTCGTTATATTGTTATTTTTGAGTACTGTTATTGTTCAGCTTTATAATATTTGAATGTGTCGGTTTATTCATAGATGCACCTTTAGGACAAAGGAATTAATACTTTAAAAAAATATCACTTCATTTCTAACTTTTTTTGGCTAGGCCTTTCTTTATCTTTACGTTTAACGTTATAAATTTCATATCAAATAATAACAGTGCACTACCAATTCTTCAATCGAACCCTACTTCTCCCTAGGTACAGTCCGACGCGAAATTCTTAAAAAACTCCCCCGCTATTGTTGTCAGCTCCAGACTGTCCCTGCATTGTGCCGTGAATGGCCCTACTTTAAATAGAAACTTATTATTCCTCTCTAAACATGCATCGATCGTATAGGAACTGGGAGATATGTCTGGTAAAGAAAGAAGGGTCTTATTGTCTCATTTATAGAATGAACGACAGGGGCTAAATTAGGATTTGGATAGATTTGCAGAAGATCGTGTTATAGCGAGACAGAATATCAATGCATATGAGCAGATAAAGGTCTGTTTGTAGCATACTTCCGCTCCACTGGCAAAAACTCTATACGAGATTTTATGGTTCAATTAGCTGCGCTTAGACTATAGTTTCTTTTTCATGAGAAAACTTTTTTTTCAAGAAAAAATTGTAAGTAAATATGGATTTATATTGAATGTGCTGATTTGAGTTGCGTTGAGTTATTGAGGATTTGATATCAAGTTTAAGAATCACAAATCTTGGCATTCTTTTAACAAGGGAGGCAAAGGAGACTCTATATTGTACAAAAATACAAGAGCCTAGCAATGAACGGAAGGAAAGGAGGAACCTATTGGAGATCACAATACCTTCTTGGTGGAAGCCATCAAATACTTTCGGCAGGCGAATTAATTAAATGCACATGGGAAACTGCTAACATATAAAAGCAGTGCCGATAGCAGAAGGTAATGTCTGACACTACAATAGTTGGACAAGTGAAATACCTACTAAGTTCACTATTACATTTCTTCTATATGCACTATCATATTCATATTTCCAAATGATGTCGCAACTTTGACTTCAACGGGCATTTTCAAGACGAATTAGCTCCTCAGTTACGTCTTAAAATCTATTTTTCATGTGTTACCTAACAAGACGCACCAAATCCACAATAGTAGTGTGCCTATGCTAATTGACTTTGTCGCTTTGTGGCAAACAACCCCATTGTCATGCGACTCATGGAAGCATAAAGGCGACACGACAGGCAACGCGAAGAGTGGTCGAAATAAGGAGACATCAGCGAGATAATCAGCTAGATGTTCGGAATTCTGTTTGGTTGCCAGGTTAGAATAGCGCCAGTCCATGTCTTCCCGTGGATGTCGTAAGAGGCGACTAAGGGGAGGTATGTAGTACTATTAGGCGATGGGCTTGCAACCTGTCACTAATACTCTTGTAAGGGTTACCTTCGTTTCGCCTAAAAGTTTTTGGTCAAATCTTTAATTTCCCAAATTTTCATTTGCCGACCCGCTTTGTTTTCTGTCACTTTAAATATTTCAGGATTTTATAAAAGGTAACCTAACCTAACTTATAGGGTTCCACACGATGGTACTAAAATAAATTCGAAATGAAAAATTTGGGAAATGATACATTTGACCAAAAATATTTTGGCCAAACGGTAGGCTCCTCACTGGTAAACATCTTAACCTGATTATGCAAAATGTGGTTTCAGAATTACCATCAAGTCTTTTTTAGGGTTGTTGATATTTCTGTAGCTCTGCCTACGCTACTCTGGAAATAAAGGCGTGATGTATGTTTAGTGGTAGCACCGTCGCTACCACCATCTTATCCACTAACCAACCGTTCTGTTCTGCACGGGTAGCGCAAGTTGTATTTGCTCGCTTGTCGCTCAGTGCGTTTCTATTGTTACAGACTAGACAGAAAGGGAGATCCGAGTGACAAACAAATCGCGGACAACGTGTGCTAGCCGTGCAGGTGCGAGGATAAGACAACTGGTGAAATTACTAGCATTGAGGCATTCCATCTAGATCCTTAGTCTTAGTCAGGGTTGGCAACGCATTTGGGGTCTTAGGATTGCAGTCTTATGATTATAATCTTGAGAATTCAAATGTGTATGGGCCTCAGATACCACTTGCCATCAGGTGGCCTGAGTGCTCGTGCGCCTTCTACATATCATTAAAAAAAAGTTTTGTTATAACTCGCTTACCTGACGGAAAATAGGGGTGATGTTACTTTGAAATTTATGACTTTGTGTGTGTCTGTGTCATTGTCGTTCTTAAACAGATAGTCCTTTATAAGATATAACTTATCTAATCAATTTTCTGGAGTGGTTTTAAAAAAAATATTATTAAAAGTCGGTTTGGCCATTTATGTGGTATCACCTATAACAATAGGATTTTTATTTATTGAATAATTGCCTTAATGTCTTAATCTAGCAAATGAGGTCACTCTACCTGCACATTTCGTTCAGAAATCTCTAAAGCGTTAAAAGCATTTCCTCAAAAGTAAAGTTTGTGTTATCGTGTATTCTTAGGATTTACAATTATAAAATCAGGAAAACAATTGATTAAAATAAGAGAAACATCTGTCATACTGTTCCAAATAATCTCACATTCAAATGCCTTGTACCACACACCCTCTGAATTGAAAATTATCACGCATTAGGCGCTCGTGGTCATTAACAATGTCGCTAAATATTTCACCTGCGTTTGCGCACCATTTATCGTTGTCGACAATGATAATTGTTGCGACACAACGCGGCACGAGGATTACAAGGATGTTGTTGCTTCTCGTTTGATTGCCGTCAAGTTTAGTTATAGGTACATAAATGATAAATGATAATGATTTCGTTTTCAAACGAGTAAGCTTATTTGCAATAGAATACAGTTTAGAAAATGAAATGCTTCAAGTGATTCTTGTGTAATTGATAACAGGTTTTTTAAAACGGTTTTCTGAAAAAACATTATTGTATACATATTTCTCAAAAGCTACTATTTTGTATTATTAGTTACTGATAAAAAAATATCATTGTTTGCTACGCCCGTTTGGACGTAGTGGTCGGAATGACGTGATTTTCTTTGTAACCCTTTTTATTTTTTAAGTCTTGCACCGTGTGTGATGTAGAAAAGACCATGTAGTGTTTAAGCTCTTTAGCCATTAGCAGAAATTTGCTCATTTATTTTCAGAAACAAAAATAAAAATAATTAATAATAAAAAAACAAAAAATATATGTATGCTTTTAAGACAAACCTCTTGAAATTATTTTTTTCAAAACGCCTCGTTTTTTTTGTCATTTGGCGTTCAGGTTTGTGTTTAAACGCAATTGAACTTAACGTAAACTTGCTCTTGGGTAGGCCTTTCCCTTTTATTTTTAGCATAAGGAAGTCAAACGTGCTCCCAAAATTATACATTGGCTTGGAAGCCCATAGATATTATCAATGTCATGATTAAAAAATACGTCGCCAACCCTTAAGACATATAATTTTAATGCTAGTAATTCTAATTTTACTGGCAGTCTTATCACCCTACCGAAATTCAATAGTACGAACACAATTACTTTTCCGATGGAAGATGGTGATATCGATCCAGATGGACCCTGCACAAGGCTTACCAATACCACCTACTGTGGACTATGACATGTGACTTCATTATCATTAAATTTAAGAGCCAGGCTCTTGTCAGCGGAGTATTTGCCACTTTTCTCTATTCTGTGCCAGCTTTTTCACCTCCTGATACGACACGACATTGGCCTTCTGCCTTATTTGGTTAAAGTAAGTAAGCCTAGGTCTTCCTCTTCCTCTTTTTCCTTCGACTTTACCCTCCAGAATGTTCAAAAAGAAACTATCGTGCCGTATCAAGTGTTCCATCATCCTACACATGAACATTTGACATACACAATTATAAATGACTTATTGTCTATATTAGGACAGATGTTTTAATATAGTGATGATGATGATTTAATTTTAAATGTATGCTTGACGAATGAAAGAATATAATTCTAAATACTATGAAATACTCTTTGATAAACGAACATTGTAATTTAACGACAAAATAACTAATAACGTAACTGTTATTCGAGATGATTGCTTCGATGCGAAAGTTTAGCACTTATTAGTGTATTATTAGGTACTTAAAATGAATAATAACGCATCGCTAAGCATGACAATAAACACATCATTACAAAAGTTTACACGTAACTGAAAAATAAGGGCTCATTTAACTTGCTTAAGTCCATAATTGAGTTGCTCGTGTTAATATGTTTCAATAAATTATCGCTTCGCCAGTGGATAAAGCAACTTTACGTAACTTCGCTAATAATGCTGATAATTATCATATTTTTGACATTCACAAATACTCTGTGTACTTAGGAATACATCTTTAAAAATAACAGCGTCTACAGTTTTGGTACGCGATTATGAATCTTTAGTGTATGCGTTAAGAAAATATCTAAAGATATTAGTCGTAATGTTATGTTTGTCAAAGTATGTATTTTGGGTAATTATGACTCTAACTCGACCGGCACGGCGACGTTGTCAGCGCTTTATCCTTCAGCTTTTCTGACTAATGTTGACAAGTTTTCAGTCGTGTCTGTTTCATTCTCGTCCCTAACAAAAGACACAATATTTTTCAGTGACAATTCATTCTTGACCGCAGTTTTGTAATGCACGGACAAATAGTTGGCGATTCTTACTTGTTGCTTTTCGTCATTTTTTTCGACTTGAATGAAATATAATGGCATTGGTATTGGAATAAAGGCTTGTAGTACTGTTGCTTGTAGGCGATGGGCTTGCAACCTGTCTCTAACATCTTAGCCTGATTGTGCAAAATGTGGTTACAGTATATTTCGTAGCTCTGCCTACCCCACTCTGGTAATGAAGGCGTGACGTTATGTATGTATGGTATTTATTTTAAAAAGGATCTATAGCCAAAAATTACAGTGCTCCTTTTTCCATGATTTACTCGATCGCAATATTAAAAGGTTTGTGTTACTTAAATAGCAAAATCACTCCTCTATCACAGTCCATTCGTACCTTTCATCAGATAACTTAGGGAACCTTTTTAAACGGATGATCAGCTAGTTCGCACAAAGGCTGACCTGCGGAAGTTTCGGGTGTATTCGGAATCTATCGACATCTATCGTATTCAAAGCTGAGACAATCAATCTTGCGCGTGACCCTTTTTGCATAGAGCGCTGGGATTTGATCGCAAAGAGATCAAGAAACCGTAGACTGTATAGATAATTGCTATATTTAACATTAGTTGTGTATAATAAGACTTTGTAAATGCAATATAATTGACTTGTAAATGTGCATGGGAATCAAAGTAGTACCTAAAAATTAACGACTGTTGAAAATTACCATAACATTTGGTTCGATAACATTCGTTCAAAACCATTCCACAATTTATCACAATAAACACATCCAATGCTAAACGTCTTTTACGTTTTATTTATTTTAAGTCCTTAGAAATGTATAATGTATAAAGCTTTTTCATCGCCTAATAAGTGTATAAGAAGCGTAGTAATAATCAAGTTAATGCTTCTCAGACCTACTAGTTTAATTTTAAACCTATGGTTATCCCACTGTAATTTTTATCCTTCGGGATAGTGCCGAGTCACGCGCGCAGTCCCCAGGGCAAGACCGTTTAATGCAAGTTTGGGGAGGACCCTCGATTACCCTCATTGTCTGGGGCTAGTGGAATGACGTGGTCGTTTTCATGAGTATCTTGAGGAAACTAATTGGTCGAGAGTTGTAATTATCAAATTTGTAAAGTTACTAGACAGGCAAAATTAAATCTGTATGTTTAACAACGTAGATAACATCGTTAGTAGTGAGCGAATGAAGCTTGCGGTCACAGTTTCGATTTTTGGTAAAGGATTTGTTAGATTATACCCAGGTTTTTATTGTATTGAAGTACCTACACAATATTTCACTAATCTTTCTAAAAACGATACCGAACGAAACTTTTTTTGCTGCTTAGGAATTCACAATCATCACGAGAAGAACTTGACGGTAAAATAAGGTCGTTTTCACGCTCGTTAGTCGTTGCTAGTTCCTTGGATTCAAGCCATGGAGCTACGCCAATCGGCATTGCCGCGCCAGAATCCAACTATGCAGTATAATCGCTCCGTTTCCATCGATCAGTGATTGACGCGCTCACAAAAGAACACTCTGCGACGGCGTCCTATCAAGATCAAGATTCCAATCCGAAGAGTAACTGCTCAGAGGGTACCTGAGAACCTGGAGTTTAGTTATGCAAAGAATGGTGTTTATATAAACGAATAAGATTCGATTGTCTTTATAAGTACAATAGGCAATTGCAATGTGTAGGGTTCACCGGTTGTTTATTACTTTAGAAGAGATATTTCTGAATTTTTAATTTCTGAAATACATGGGTGTTTGAACTTGAATCCTAAGTTTGTTTCCTCGGCACCAACTGATCGATTTTCATGGTTTCTTTTTTAAGATAAGTTTGATCAAACTCGGGGCCACTGATCGATCAATCAAGAATTATCATCTTAAACTAACTCCAGTGGTAGATTTTTCGATTTTTAAAAATATTTATTACTGTTTTCTCCATACCTGTCACTAATACAGTAGTAAACTCAGCCTACTTGTGCAAAATGTGGTTACAGAATTATTAACATTTCTTTTTAGAGTTGTTGGTATTTCTATAGCTCTACCTACCCCACTCTGGGAATGAAGGCTTGATGTTATGTATGTATGTATGTATTTTTCTTGCCTTTTTTATACTGACTCAAAACAGTAGAAGATCGAAAAAACTACACTTTTTCCTGTTGATACTCGTAGTCATCCACCAAGATAATAAAAAGTTATAAAAAATACAGAAAACTTAAACAATAACGCATCCACATCATCTACATATACTATCTAACTATCGCCTGCGATAGGCAAAATGACACTGAGAAAGTCCAAAATGATTAAGAACCTTGTGTGAGTGGGACTCTGTCACATTCAAGATCGCCATCGCGCAGGTTCGAATTGATGTAATGTGACAAGCAAATGATAGTCATTATTGTTTGTAGAATGTCGCTGTAGATTAAAATAAAATTTAGATAAGGAGCTTCGTAAGGCGTGGAAAAGGCAAACATAGGTCACACAGAGTAAATGAAATATTAAAAAAATAAATGTCAGGGGACAATATCACACAAATTTACATAGTCCCAAACATAAGCTCTAGGCTTGTAATATTACCCATATAAACATACTTATAAAGATAAATAAATACTTAAATACATAGAAAACATCGAAGACTTAAGAACAAATATTCGCGCACATCACACGATATCTGCTCGGGATATGAACCCAGGACCGCTGTCTTCGGAGGCAGGGTCACTTCCAACTAGGCCGCAGATTGGCCTAGTCAAATGAGTTGCCCTACCTTGAGGACCAAGATGGAATACCTCTATGCTTATAATTTCACCGGTTGTCTTATCCCTGGAACAGAACAATGCGCACACTTCTGCTTGGCGGCAGGTTAAAGGATAAGGTGATAGTGGTTAAAAATACTATAATAAAGGCATTCATTTTTAGCACTGAATTATAGCATTTTTACGACAATCTCTTTCGTTAATTGTCGTGGATTTTCTGAAGTTGGCTAAAAACTAAAAACTGATTTCATATTAGTGTTTATAGCATAAGGGAGCGACCACACTGGAGCGTAACGGTGCGTAACCGTAAGTCCGTCAAAATTGACGCCATGTAATTAGTATGACCCATGCATTTGTTTACGAAACGTCACCGTATTTTACGCGTCGATGTGATCACTCCCTTATAATAATATGGTTTTCTTTTTAAATTTGAAGTGTTGCTTTTAAAAGACAAAAATAAATAGATTTTATGTCAGTTGTGCGTTTCTTTACTGTATTCAACTCCAAAATTAATACTCCAATTTATTTCCACTACAAACAGCAATTGCATCTATTTTTAATACAACGCGGTAAAAATCTCCCATGCTAGCTTACACTTTGAAAGGCTATCGAATCTACATGTTAATCCATCTACAGAACCCTAATGACTCGCCTTAATCAGATAAGGGCAAGTAGTCTTATTGCCACGCCTTGGACAATACCCGTAATGTTTATTAGTTCCTAGTAATTCCTTGAATTGCCTTTATATTATTTATTGTTATAATTTGTTATACTCGAGCTGTAATTTTGTTCCGAGACAATTTTAAAGTCAAATTGATTAGACCGGTGAGTGTGTAATTGTGAAAATATATTTGATGCTAATAAATAGAAAAAAAAAACATTAAAAAAACCGGGCCAGAGCATGTCGGACCATGCTCAGTGTAGGGTTCCGAACCGTTAAGTACTACAAACATAAAAAACATCAAGTAATCACTAATTTTCTATTTAAAGTTAATTGGTGCCGCCGTAGACGATTTTAGTATGTATAAACACTTTAATCGCCTGTATCTCTAGAACCAATGACGTCTACTTAGTCGTGATAGTTTTCCTTTAAAATTGGCTATATGCTCTTTCATTTAAGTTTTTTTCAGATTTTTAGTATTTGTAGTTTTGGCTGTAGGGGGGGGGGGGGGACACTTAAGTCTTACAAAAATTTGCGCTTTAAAGCTTAATATTTCACAAACGGATTACTTAATTAAAAAAATGATTTCACAAACTCATAATATTTTTGAAAGAACTATCCAAAGACACCACACACTATAGGGTAGACGAGAAAAAAAATACATCCACACGTTACGTGTGGAATTAAAAAATATTTTTACTTTTTATTGTACCACATTGTTGGCGTGACTAAAATACATATTCATGCCAAACTGCAGCTTTCTAGTACTAATAGTCTTTGCACTAGGCTGCGGACGGACGGATGGAAAGACGGACATGGCGAAACTATAAGGGTTCCTAGTTTGACTACGGAACCCTAAAAGTTGCTTTTTTGGGACATGCTTTTGTTGTACTTTTTTGTAAAGTCATTGACCTTATCAAGGCCAACCTAATGGGTCCAAACACGGTGGATCTACTTCAAGTAGGTACCTATAGCGGAGATCCGGTGTCACCGCCTTCCGTAATGTCATCGAAGATATACCAAATTTCAGCTCAATCGGTTCCAACTTCCCGGGGACCTTGGTTCAAATCTTCCTTGCAAGATTTGACCCAAACATACATACATACAAATATTGCAACCGGTGATATTACTAGCATAGAGGCATTCCAACTTAGCATTGGCAACGCTTTTGAGGTCTTAGGAATGCAGTCTTAGATTTTAGTCTTGAGAATTCAAGTGTCTATGGGCCTCAAATTCCACTTACCATCAGGTGGCCTGAGTGCTCGTGTGTCTTCTCCCTATCATAAAAATGTGTATAAGAGGCTTGTAGGTATAAAAACCGGATATGAATGGCAACCGCTTTTCCCGAGCCCTAAACTTAAAAATACTGTTTTCAAAAAACTAAGTTTTTTTTTTAAATGCGTTGCAAATTTTTGTGACGAAATGCGAAACTTAAATTTATTAATATTTGACCACTTCTTTTTAAAACGCTTGGCTAGAAACCTGATGGAACTCTTTCCGTTTGGGAGCTAAATACGATACCAAAAACACATACACAAATAGATTCGTTAAGCTTGCGATACCCCTCTTTCTGCGTCGGGGGTTAGAAATAGTATTCGATTACGTTTCCTTCATAAATAAAATATATTTGCCTTACAGCATTGTATACATATAACATTGTTATATCGATAGATTACAACTTTCTCCAGAATATTATCAAACTTTCACTTCACACTGAAACCATCCTATAGCCACGTCCAAGCCAGATTACTTTGCAATCCGCACACAAATATTTACACCAATTAATCCCAGCCCTTACCACCCAAGACATAAAGCACACATTAACGTTACAGGCCGTTAATATTACTCGCAAACAGATAGTTAAATATTTTTACGTGCAGTCCGTCGTAAAAACTAATTGAAAGAGGGTTTAATGTCGAACGTACAATACCTCTTCCTCTATGTATTTATTTGTTTTTATGTATATTAATGTGTATATGTTCATACAGTTTGCATAGAGCATGAGATCTTAAGAAGTCTTCTAGGTTTCCGTTGAGTCTGTTAGTCTCGCATAAGAACGTTATGAGAGCGAGTAACACCCAAGAAAGTCCTACAGATCCCTTTACATCATACATATCTCTCCTTAGTGACACGGGACTTTTACGGCCTTCTCTATCGAAACGGTTCAATTAACTTTCCAAGAATCGCGTTTCTTATACAACGGAATAGTTTGCGGGCTAGTGAAAAAGGTTTTATAGTCATTACTAGCTTGTGCTGCGCCACGTGAACTTAGTGCTTCTTATATCTCTCTATAGTTAGTAGTATATATAGCGATCAAAATATCCAAAAATCAATGAGACACCTTCTCATTATAATTGAAACTTCTAGTTGTAAAGTTATCTTTTAGCATCAATGTGCGCCTATTAGTGCCGTAGTATACGTTACTTTTCAACGTCTTGTATACGTTACTTTGACGTCTTGAAAAAAAAGAAATTGTACGCTTCATAATAAAAGTAGTTAAAACGAGGATAATGTTATTACCAGTGATTCTAACAGTCAGATATGTATAATCGTCACGTTTCTCGTCTGTCAAGAAATAATTGTTAGAACTTTGGGGCTAGACGAGTTGCATTCGACAATCGTTAGCGTTTATGTTTCGATTGAAAAATGTGTGGAATTGACGTAAGCCACCGAGATAGTACCACTTGAGAATCACGGTGGCTTACGTCAATTCTATACATTTGTGTATCGAAACATATTAATCGCTACCGTTTGTCGAATGCAACTCGTCTAGCCCCACTTGAGTTATAAGTTATAGATACTTGCTTTTTGAAGAAAGTGTCAGTTCTTTTTAACCACCGTTTGACGCCTTTCGCTCTGGTTTCCTCTACGCATTTATATTTAAATTCATACAAAACATGTCACGCTCCCATCATAACTTAGAATCATCGAGCCCTTCTATCGATTCCGACTAAACCATGGGAATCTCAATGATCGAACCCTTTTCCTTCCCCTTCTAACTGTATTAACTGGTTCCACATAATAACTATTTAAAATACATGTGTCCGTGCTTTCTTGAATTCATTATTGATATTATATGATAGTTTATTTTAGACACAATGTCGTAAGGTATCTTTGGAAGGGTTCTTGATGCATTGTGACAGTCTGTTCGGTATTGTCAATCGAACAAAACAAATTGCTTAAAGTAACACCAAGTTATTTGTGCCGTTGAAGACGTCGCTGTTTTGACATCTTCAGAACATTTATTACTGGGGATTTTTAGTTCTCCTTTTTGTCCGGTGTTTGGGCTAAGTTGGTTTTAAAGAGATTTTGGTCGGTGTTGTTAGTACGGGTCATTCGTCCCGATGCGATTTAGGACAACTTCTGACGGCTGTCAGGTTTTATTATTATTTTTTGATTGACAAGCTAGGGCTGACCCGCTCTATATCTGCCGGACAAAAGATTAGTTACTTTAAATATTTTGAAACGCTTCAAACTGTTTTTCTTTGACAAGTATCGCACGATAAATAGGTTTGAATTGAAATTAAAATTACCAAGAGTTTTTTTTTAATGAAACCAGCAGATTTCAAATATGGAATTTCTAATACGGAGGAAAGAACCTAAGTCCAGTAAGCCCAGTGCTATTGTTGTCCTAATATCATTATACTGAATGGAATGGTCTTATACAGGGACCATCTCCAGATGGATCTTTCTCCTATCACCATTTAACCCACTTAACAGAGTTCACATTGCTGTACTAATCATTCGGGTTCAATTTGATATTAACTTTCCCTCAAAAACTATCGAATTTTCAGGGACAAAAAGTAACCACAGAGCTATTCCATGTGTGTCCTGAATTTTAATGAAATTCTTTCAGCCGTTTAAACGTGACTGAAAGGTGCATTCATACAACTAAACATGTTAATACATTTTCATATTTATAAAATCCTTAGATTGTACAAATTTTAATTTTATTTCAAGAAAATGCAACGTATAACATTTCATTAAGTGATTATTAATTGGAATAAAACTTTTTTTATGAGAATACTAATAATTATAACTTAGGCAATAACTTGTCAATCCAACGATCTGTAGGTTAGGTTAGGGAACCTATTAATTTTATAATAAATAAATTAAGTTTCGCGCCCTATTTCAGGTCTCATAGACTATGGTCGCAATGAGCTCCAAATAAATGTCTTACTATTTATTTTTCCTCGCATTTTTTGCACAATTAACTTTTAAAATTCACAAGTACACGTGACAACTGATGTTTTATGTTCCGTAACAAATCCCAAGAGCCGCAATATAACGCGAGCCGCATCACTATTGTTACAGCCTTTCAATAAACGGCCGTTCTATTGTCATGGTTTAACCGGGCTCATTAATCGTCGATAACAATGGTTAAACTTAGATTAAGAGCCGGTTGTACTGAGGAATGCTGTGTATTTTAAATATGTCAAGCAATTGTTAATGTTGTATACACTGTTAATAAGTATACATTAATAATGAAATGTTAATATAAGTAGTTAAGAGTTGTTATGGTAAAATAACGTTATTACCATTTCATTTTGATTCTATGGTAGTAGGAACTACCGGTTTACCCTTGATTCACCGCACTATTTTTTTTTATCACGTGACAGTGTCACGCTAATGAATAAACTCACAACAAACCTCTAGGCTTGTACTATGGGTACCTACTAGACAACGATAAACATACTTGTATGGAGAAATATATACCTACTTAAATACATACAAAACATCAGGAAGAAATACTCGTGCTCATCACACATACATCTGCCTTTACTGGGATTTGAACCCGGGACCGCTGGCTTCGTAGGCAGGGTCATCGTGTTGTTATCATTTCGTAGAACGTAATCACTTCACAGATTTTTTAAATCATAGACAGAGGCTTTTATAGGCGCAGGTGTTAAGATTTTGTGATAGTCACAAACCTACGCAATTAATATTTAAGATGAATTGAAAACAACGTTATATGAAATAAGTGTCGGTGAAACAAGGCGACATCCCTAGGTATCATCACCTTATTTTTTATCTTACCGCCAAGCAGCATTGTTGTTAGGGTGATCGAACTAGTCATTACTAGTTCGATCAGCATCATCATCATCGTCATTGGACCTTGTTCATTAACAAGGTCCAATGACGGACACTTGACTTGATTTTACAGAAGATAAAGGTTATTCATTTATTTTGCAATAGTCAATTTGTAACCTTTTTAGGGTTCCGTAGCCAAATGGCAAAAAACGGAACCCTTATAGATTCGTCATGTCTGTCCGTCTGTCCGTCCGTATGTCACAGCCACTTTATTCCGTAACTATAAGAGCTATACTGTGGAAACTTGGTAAGTAGATGTATTCGGTGAACCGCATTAAGATTTTCATACAAAAATAGAAAAAAACCAATAAATTTTTGGGGTTCCCCATACTTAGAACTGAAACTCAAAAATTTTTTTTTCATCAAACTCATACGTGTGGGGTATCTATGGATAGGTATTCAAAAATGATATTGAGGTTTCTATTATAATTTTTTTCTAAACTGAATAGTTTGCGCGAGAGACGCTTCCAAAGTGGAAAAATGTGTGTCCCCCCCCCCGTAACTTCTAAAATAAGGGAATGATAAATGTAAAAATAATATATGATGTACATTACCATGCAAACTTCCACCGAAAATTGGTTTGAACGAGATCTAGTAAGTAGTTTTTTTTTAATACGTCATAAAAACATTGATCAAAGCTACAACGAACTTTTATATTATGTTACTTGCTGCTACGGAACCCTTCATGGGCGAGTCCGACTCGCACTTGGCCGCTTTTTATGAATGAATTCAGAGTAGTGTTCATCATTGGTGCCTGTCAGCAGTGTCCAACACTGGTGCCATCATCCTACAGTGTCTGAGATAATCGTGTTGAACATATTACATACTGAATTAATTTATCACAAAAAAAAAAATAGGTAGGTACATAATGGAGTAATTTATTTACATTATTTTTAATGATGCATAAATTATGCTAAGTTCTTACTATTATTACATTAGTTTAATTTTTTACTTGAAATTATTACAACGATTATACAAAATGACATGTAATATAAAATTTACGAATAAATATGAAATTGGGTGTCTATCATTTCATAGAAACACCTGTCATCGAATGTATCGTTTCATCGAAATTCATTTCATCGAACGCAATTTTCTGCTGTAACCATAATATTTTCAGGTTATCTTAAACATCTAACCTAACCTACGTAAATAACGTTTAAGATATCCTGAAAACATTATGGTTTCAGCAGAAAATAGCGTGCGATGAAATGAAATTCGATGAATCGATACATTCGATGTAGTGATGAGTTACCGTTGAAATTACTAACGTAAAGGCTATAAAAAAAAGATAAAGATGTTTTTTTTTATGTTAAGGAGAAGGCACACGAGCACTCAGGCCACCTGATGGTAAGTGGAATCTGGGACCCATATACATTTGAATTCTCAAGACTATAATCCTAAGACCTCAAATGCGATGCCAACCCTGAGGACTAAGATGGAATGCCTCTATGCTAGTAATTAAGTTATAAGTTGTAAGTAGTATGTATATTAAGTTGGTAAGTAGGGCTTTTACACGTCTAAAATCTACCAGCATTGCCCAAGACAAGACCACGGGATGAGAAGAAATGCCGCAAGAAACTCAAAAGTCAGTCATTTTGAAAATATTGCTTTTTACAATGATAATACTTAACCTAGTATTATATAAAACAATGATGATAAAATAAAAATATCATGCAAATTTGAGCAGGAAATCGTGTCAAACTCAGAATGAACACACGTGCAAATAAATAAATAAAAATATATACTTACCTATGATGGTGAAAGACAACCACACTAAATAAAGTTTCGAAACGTTGTCCTTTAAAAATCGTGTCCCCTAGACTAGATACACACAACATGATTTTATGACTAAGTTAGTATTAAGTTATTTAGGTATCCAGTTATCATATGGCCAAGCATTTTTGTGTTAGATAGTCCTCGATCCTATAGTAAGATTTAGGTATCAACGACTTTTTCAACTAATTATTAAGTACTGAAAATGGCAACTTTAAACAACGTCGGGTAATTTATTATGGAAATTGATGCATTGACAAATGGTTTATACTTTCTTTACGGACACGAAATTTTCTTATCTCAGCGTACCAATGTTTTCACAGTCTTGTGATTATAGTCTTGAGAATGCCTCATTCAAGGCTCAGATCCCACCTAAGTTGGTGGTCACCCACTCTTGAGGTGGCCTATAGTGTGTGCTCGTTTGCCGTCTCCTCCACAACAAAAGCATAACTTACCAACAACAACACTATTTTCACTGACCGTTTAAATTCGCTTTATAATTTACTAACAAGCTCGCCACCACATTGGTTTTCAAATAATAATTGTCTTTCTAAATCAATTATGTTAACTATGCTCGTTATACCAGCGTCATAAACCAAAAACAATCCTTTAGAACCACAGGATACCCTCTCCCGCGTTACGGACAGACAAACAGGACAGTGCGAAGTGATCGCACACATACGCCCCGTTTGTTCAAGTAATGGATGCGCAAGAACAGGGAGATCCATGGAGACGACTAGAGTTTTATTACTATAACTATTAAAAATTGTAATCTATTAGGTAATAGAGGATCCTGGTTTTTTAATCTTGAAATACAACAAGCCTATAACCGTAGTAAAATGAAGATACGTATTCAATTCCAAGTCATGTTCCCGTACTACAATTTAAAACATGTTATTTTTGATCAAATGTTTTCATTCTTCCTAAGGTTTTTTTCGCCAATGTCAAGATATTTATTTTTTGCTTAGTCGTTAACTGCTTCAAACTCGGTTGGTCTACGCCAAGTAAAAACTTAACTTCAACGCAAATCCAAGCAATATTCCGACTCCATCATCAAATCAGCTTTTGTATATTGATAATAATAATATTCTTTTAATGATCACAAAACAAAGTTTATCTCAGAGTTCATTCAAAAAATGGGACTTATAACTAGGGTTCAATTTAAGGCAAACGCGTCTCGACTGTGTCAGATCTCAGACAGTAAAGCAAATTTACATATCGTACTTATGTGTAGGTACTAAATTTATCCCATTTCAATAACAGGGGGTTACCATGACATAGCTAAGCAATTCAGTTCATTGAAAGAACGAGACTGAGCCACCTATATAGTTGCTATGACTCTGTACTTTACGCTCATCCTAAATTGAATTAATTGCTTAGGCATGTCAAACTTGATTTGCAAGATTTTTACTTCAAATACTGACAAACTAACCAACAAGTAACGTTCAAAAAAACTTGAAACATATCAAGACCACTATTCCCAGAGTGGGGTAGGCAGAGCTACAGAAATATAAATAACTCTAACAAAACTTGTTGATAATTCTGTAACCACATTTTGCACAAAGAAACTAAGATGTTTATCAGTGTATTAGTGACAGGTTGCAAGCCCATCGCCTAACAGCACTACAAGCCCTTGTTCCCTTAGCCGCCTCTTACAACATCTATACCAAAATACATACATAACGTCACGCCTTCATACCCAGAGTGGGGTAGGCAGAGCTACAGAATTACCAACAACTGTACAAATACTTGTTGATAATTCTGTAACCACAAAATGAAAAAAAAAAAATGAAAATTTTATTGATAACATTCGTTACAAGTCACTTTTCTTTTAAACCATTATAATAACAATAGTATTAGACATTAAAACGGTCAATAATATGAAAGTAAACACATTTTGCACAATAAGCTAAGATGTTTACCAGTGATAGGTTGCAAGTCCATCGCTTAACAGTACAGGCCTTGATTCCTTAGTTGCCTCTAACGAGAACCACGAGTAGACATGGAGTGGCACTATTCTAACCCAGCAACCACACGGATGACACCAAAATAAAATAAAACAAATATAGGTAAGACAGAGCCACGCATTCCCTGTTCTCCCGCCTGGCGCGTACTACAGAAGTCCTCTTTTATTCTGGTAAACTACCCACTGTCCTTCCCAGAAGAGTCACGCGCCCACTAAGTGGGCTTATCATTATATTTGACCAAATTAACACGTCCGACAGGAGCTCCTTAGAGGAACACTTAGGGGTCGGTTTCTTGAAGCTTTTGTTTGAGTTGAGCTGCAAATTGCAGAGAAATGTGGTCGGGAAAAACTGGATGACTGGAGAGGATATTAGGATAGCATGCAAATGAGGAGGTTTACTTAGTAGCAGTGATTGTAGGCTGACAGAATAGTAATATTAGCTATGTGAAGTGTATGAAACAGACTAAATCTTTGAGAATTTAATTTAAAGGGCAATGACAAGGAAAATGCGGTTTTATGTTCAAAGATTGAAAATAAGTTTATAATTCTCGTTACTATCATGAGCAAGTCTGCCCTCAATCTACCAAGTTCTCACCGCACTCCTTAATTTTACGTACATTGACGCTACCGTTCATTTTCAATATCGGGCGCCGTAATGGATTGCAAATACTAACAAAGTTTGAAGACAAAGGGGTTAGGTTCTCTTTTGACACAAAACCCTAGAAACAACTTATGCAATCCACTAAATTCTCACCGCACTCCTCAACAGCAGTTTTCGCATTGTTTTATTCCGGTGTGGGGATAAGATAACTGGTGTAATTACTAGCATAGAGGCATCCCATCTCAGTCCTCAGGGTTGGCAACGCTTTTGAGGTCTTAGGATTGTAGTCTTGAGAATTCAAATGTCTATGGGTCTCAGATTCCACTTACCATCAGGTGACTTGAGTGCTCGTGTGCCTGCAATTAAAATTTATAATAATTTTTACAATCAATTTGACTATTTAATCACAAGGCGAATCGACACATACTTTTACTCCGTTCGGAAGTTTCTTGACGAAAAACAATCTGTATTGTTATTACATGCCTAATTACCACGAAGATCTGCATAACTACTATTCGACTATTTAACGAAGGCATAAAACCCTACAACAACCACAAAAATGCCATAAACAATCACCATCAACCGCAATCAAACTCTTTATCTATCCAATTATCACCATGGAAACAAGACGGGGTCTCTCTAATAATGCCCAACAACGGGTGCTAACCAGCAGATAAATATGGTATTTGGATCGCTGGGTACTCCAGTAGCATTGTTCTGGCAACTCGCACTGGCATGCCAAGATACTTTGTGGCATTTTGACAGTTTGTCGCCGTTTCTCACTTGTTTGTGTGGTTTCCATTTGTTGTTAACCGCCAGTGACAAGATTGTCCGATTACCGAAAAAGGAAGGTATTGGCCATCTTTGTTTTTTAGCCTCCGAAAATTTAAGTCGATAAATAAAATGTGTTTATGATAAAATATATTTTTATAAAATTTTAATTTTTTAACGTATTTATAAAATGATTCCAACATTTTTTAAATCTATATCTATATATACATATATATAAACTGCCCGTGATGTTGCTTTTAGTTAGATTTGCGTTTTTAAGGTTCCGTGCGTGAGAATGAAAAAACTGATTTTTTATGTAGTACTCGTGTGTCTGTTCGTCTGTCACAGCCAATTTGCTCCGCATCTACTGGATCGATTAAGTTGAAATTTTGGATACATGTGAATATCTGCGACCCAAACACGGACGTTTAACGTAAATTAATGAACTTCAAATATGGTGGTAATTTTTGGGGGGTAAATGAGAAAATGAAAAAAAATCTTGAACAAACTTTAGTATGATCCAAATATATTTTATTTTTAAAATAAAGAGTTTTAAAGTTATTTAAAAACAGTTGAAAAATTACCCTCCTATCTTCGAAATAACTAAGCCTACAATTTTGAAATATATTACAGGAAAACCTATAAGAAGCCTAACCTATAGGAATTGATACATAAAGTTACATAGAAAATTTCTCAAAACTTACGGAACCCTCTCCACGCGATATTAACACGCATTTGTCCGGTTTTTTATTCTGAATTGTTACCTATGTGTCTGCTAGGTGCTATAAATAAGGCAGTATCTCATATTCGAAAGCCAAAACAGACTCAATCCTCTGTCATTAGTAATAAGGTTTCACTTGCTACAGCAGTTTTGTCTAAGATACTTCCATTTGTTTTAGCGAGGCAGGAAAGTATTATAAATAAACATCTGATATATGGCGACCCCTTCTTTTTATAGCTGATAATCCTTTAACAACCCAACCGATTTTCATTAAAAGCTAAAAAACCACCATGGTTATAGTTATTTGTGCAACAAGAGGGCAATGTTGGTTTTTGCTGCGCGTGTTGACTTTAAATCCCGAGAGGGATTCAAAGATACGAGATACAAATAGCTTTTTCACCTCAGCACCTCAAAAAGGGTGGATTTGCTGTTTAAAGACAGTGAGCCAAATTCGATTTTGCTACAAGAGTGAAACAAAGTAACTTGTTAATTTTTGTTCACAATAAAGGCGGCGCGCGGACGGAGCGGCTGGGGGATGTCGTTTTATTTTACCTTTAGATTATATTTTCTCGCTGCCGAGGTGAAAAAAAATTGTCTCACGCTCGCATCCAAATCGAATTTTGCTCACCGTCTATAAACCAGCAAACCTACCATTTTGAGGTTCTGAACTGAAAAAAAAATATATATCACGGGACAATGTCACACAAATTAACCTAGTCCCAAACTAAACTCTAAGCTTTAGTACATAAGTGTATAAACTTACCCGGTAAGGGCAGATATTTGTGTGATGAGCGCGAATATTTGTTCCTGAGTCTTGGATATTTTCTATATGTCTATTTAAGTATGTTTATCGTTGTCTAGTACCCATAGTACAAGCCTAGAGCTTAGTTTGGGACTAGGTCAATTTGTGTGAGATTTTCCCCTGATATTATTATTATTTTATTTTTATTGTTTACAACGCCGCATCAAAATCGGTCCAACTGTTTGGAAAATGCGATGGCCATAATCTTTAGATTGCTTTGACTTGTTTTTTTTTTACAACTTCAATTTACCGACACAAGTATTTGCTGTTAATTTCAGCTTGATACTGAACTGACGCATTCCTGAGAAAAAGGATCAAGACAAGACAGACGCACGCAGAGACCACAAAGTAATCCTATAAGGGTTTTTAGGGTTCCGTACCCAAAGCGTAAAAACAGACTCCACTGTCCGTCGGTCTGTCTGTCTGTCTGTCTGTCACCAGGCTGTATCTTAAGAACCGTGATAGCTAGACAGTTGAAATTTTCACAGATGATGTATTTCTATTGCCACTATAACAACAAAAAACAGAATGAAATAAATACTTAAGGGGGCATTTTTTTTGCTCGATCTTAATAACGGCAACAGGCAGACGCTTGTTTCAATTCAAAAATAAATAAATTACGGAGATCAAAAGTGATTTTCTTGACGTGTTTTTCTCGATTACAGGTGAAACTAATAGTGTCTGATGATGTATAGATAATGGTACAGAACCCTTTGTGCGCAAGCCGACTCGCACTTAGTCGGTTTTTTTTCCTATTGAGGGTACGGAACCCTAAAAAACTAATTTTGGGTAAAGAAAACTTTCACAAACAGTAGCTTTAGGTACTTCACCTATTTGTCCATTTGGGGCAGGAAGCGGTCTGTTGACGGTCCCAGTGTGCAGACGCCTTTGTACTTTAATGTGAGGTGAGAGGTGACAACATATTATTTTCTTATCCCTCATAGTACAGTCAGAGAAAACGCTATCTGTACAGTTCGGCGATGGAATTATTTTTTTGCTCTTGTGTTTATTAGAATCTTCGACATGTTTTCCGCATACGCATGATACTTTTATTTTATATTTATTGTTTCATATAATGCTAGGTTAATTTATATTAGTGTCATAAGCAAATATTTTAAAATAATACTGACTGTTGAGTTTCTTGCGACCTTTCTTCTCAGCAGTGGTGGTGGGAAGTGCTGGTAGAATTTTAGCGTGTCAATAATCTTTAATCTTTATCTTTTAGCTGTGGTAAGACCTTGTGCAGGGTCCTTCTGGATCATATCACTATAACCACCCTAGCTTTGACCTACCGCCTTGCAACAGTTCCTATTGTTGTTTCGGTGTGGGGATAAGACCTCCGGTGAAATTACTAGCAGAGAAGCATTTCATCTTAGTTCTCCACGTTGGCAACTCATTTGCGGTCTTACTCAACGTAAAGTGTTTACAAAACCATTTTAGGTCTCATTATAAGTATTTTTTTTAAAGTAATAATTTAATTACTCCTCCTGTGGGATGCAACGTGCGTCAGCACTTTTGCTCCCTCGCACCTCAGCCACACGATGCGGGGCGCGGGTGCTGCCGCTGAAGGTGCTGCAAGGCTCAAACACTCCAAATATTCGGAGCTCAACCCGGTGTATGAGTTTGTTCCAGTAGCGGTGGAGACCAGTGGTCCTTGGTGTGTGGAGGCTAAGACATTTATTAAGGCTTTGGGACAGCGAATTAGGAATAGGGGCTGTGATCCTCGGTCCGGTTCGTATCTGGTTCAACAAATTTCGTTAGCAATACAGCGTGGCAATGCTGCCAGTATATTTGGAACTTTTGAGCCAGGTGCTACCCGAGCTGAGGAATGGTTATAGTTTTATTGACGAAGCATGTTGCTAATTAACTTTTGTAAACTCTTGACGAAGCATGTTGCTGATTAACTATTGTAAATTCTTGACGAAGCATGTTGCTTATGATTCTTGGTATATATTTGACGAAGCTTGTTGTGGATGAATTTTTTGTACTTGAATTTCTTGTAATATATTTATTTATTCTTCCGTATAAAGTTCGGAGATGGCGGGTTGACTTGGAAGCTTTTCGGAAGGATTGGCCGAAGATTGCCACAGAGAAAGAGAGGTGTGGAAATCAAGGGAGGAGGCCTGTGCCCAGCAGTGGGACACTATGTTAGGCTAATTAATAATAATAACGTTCCGTCCGTCTGTCTCGCTCGGTGCTGGCTGAACACCAGCGCTGCAGGTGCCTAGCACCTCAACATTATGCTGAGCCAGTGTCCGGTTCACTGCCACGTAGACACACCCAGCACTTTGTTTTTTAGTTTACTTTTTTATTTTTTTATGTGTCTTGTCGTGTTTAGTGAATACTTGTATTTTTATTTTCAATCTTTCTTACCTTCATTCTTATTAAGGTTTCGTACCTCGAAAGGAAAAAAACGGAATCCTTATAGGATCACTTTGTTGTTCGCCCGTCCGTCCTTCTGGCTGTCTGTCAAGACCCTTTTTCTCAGGAATACGTGGAGGTATCAAGCTGGAATTTATATAAAATACTCAAGTCTACTGTCCCTTGGAGCTGTGAAAAAATCAAACTTCTAAACCAACGCAATCAAAAGATACAGCCGTTTATGCCGCAAATTTTCGACACTCACAAGGGAATCGAAACCTACAGGGTACTTTCCGTGAACTCAGAATCATGAAATTTGGTACAGCAACGTCTATACGTCGTCGTCAGCTATAGCACATAATAAAGAAAATTGCGAAAACCGTAAATTTTTAAATTTTTAGTTACTTCACAAAAACAAAAACTAATCGCGACCTATGTCGATGTATGGAGACAACAGTTTTTTAATGGCAAAGTTCGTCCCTCAATACAATTTTACATTCTTATAAGTTTGTACGGAACCCTCGGTGTGCGAGTCCGACTCGCACGTGACCGGATTTTTTTAATGTAAATAACGCCTATAATAATGGTATCGATGTGATCACGGAATGGTTCACACGACAGTGCCATAAAAGCCTCACAATGCGGCCAAATTGATTTACTTATTCGGACTGACTGTACCAACGTTTGACAGCACTATTTCTCTGTATCAAGTATAGTGGGAGGGTACAGGCGTCCCAAAAAGGAAATCACGATATTGCTATTGGCCTGTGTGTGTTTGACACTCTATTGGCTCTAAGGTTTAAGCTAAACGGTTACTTAAATATTGTGTCACAATAAATACATACACTTGTTAAGTGATTGTAACTTTGTATTTCCCAAGGGCACCTATACTTTACAAAAATATAATTCAATACATACAACGACAACGTCGCGATGGCCTAGTTGGTAGTCCCCGGGTTCTATTCCCGGTATGGGCAAACATTTCTGTGAGAACGCGAGTATTTGTTTCAGAGTATTGTTTTCTATGTATTTAAGTATTTATATCGTTGTCTTGAACCCATAGTACAAGCCTAGAGCTTAGTTTGGTACCAGGTCAATTAGTGTGAGATTGTCCCCTGATATTTAGGTATTTATTTTATTTAGGTATTGAGTAATTCACTAGTAAACCTCTTAGCCTGTTAGTGCAAAATGTGGTTACAGAAATATCGGTAAGTCTTTAGAGTTGTTGGTATTTCTGTAGCTCTGTCTACCCCACTCTGGGAATGAAGGCGTGATGTTATGTATGTATGTATGTATTTTATTTATACATGTTTTGGGAGCAAGAAATATAATATTCCACTTCGTTTTTAATCATTTATAATCATATTATAAACACTTTAATCGCCTGTATCTCAAAAACCAACGATGTCTACTTAGTCATGATAGTTTTCCTTTAAAATTCGTTATATGTCCTTTCATTTATGATTTCCTTCCGATTTTTAGCATAAAAATTAGCGCTTTAAAGCTTAATATTTTATAAACGGTTTGCTGAATCGAAAAACTGTTTTTACAACCCCGTAATATTTCTGAAGGACTGATCTAACGATACCCCACACGATGGGGTAGACACCAAAAAAAAAATACATTCCCATGTTAAGAGCCCTTTCACACTAGCGTTTTTGTCGGCGGTTTCTCGGCGGAGCGGGAACGCGACCGGAACGCTGCGAGCACGCGACGGAAACGCGGCGTGATTATGATAAGAATTGCAATACGCGGCGTGCACGCGACCGTGCCGCAGCGGATAAAAAATCGCGACGTGCATGACGCGTTGTGCAGTTCTTATAATAAACACGCCGCGTTTCGGTCGCGTGCTCGCAGCGTTCCGGTCGCGTTCCCGCTCCGCCGAGAAACCGCCGGCAAAATCGCTAGTGTGAAAGGGCTCTAAGTGTAGAGGAGGTACCCTAAAAAAAAATTTTTTACTAGTTATTGTACCACTTCATTGGCGTAACTTATATGCATATTTATGCCAAATTACAGCTTTCTAGTACTAAGAGTCTCTGCGCTAGGCTGCAGACGGACGGACGGACGGACATGGCGAAACTATAAGGGTTCCTAGTTTGACTACAGAACCCTAAAAATGCATAAATTGATTATAAAAACATAATTTTATTCCAACTGCGTTCGTTTCTTGATTAATTTTTTTTACAATAAGTTCATTATCTAATAAAACTGCAGTTAAAAAGCAATTAATATTAATACACACCGTAAATAATATTTTATTTTCTTGTATGTTGATATATTACTTTATGTATCAACATAAACAAAAAGTGCTTTTGAAGGAGAGATAAATATCCCATAACGAAGATATAAAAAAAAAATCCGCTGCTTATGATTAGTTTATTCTTTTGAATGCCCAAAACTCCACTTCGAGTCAGTTTAATAAGTAACCCTGGTAGCCTGGATGAACTAAGGCGGGACGTAAGTTTGATCTTGTTAGTCGTAAATTGCGAAGTAAATGTCGGAAACAATGGCAAATAAATACTGAACTTGATCGCAGGCGCATCTTTGACAAATACGATCGGTTTAGACAGCTGATAAATTGGACTGACAGTTACTTTGTACGTGCTGTTCGAAATTTAAAGCTGTGATGATGTAACGGTAGTATTTCGTATTTTGAATTGGAATAAGTACCTACATGTGCATTTTCATTTGTTCATTGTCATCACATGGCACATAAGTTATTCAGATAGGGGTTAGTGTCTTTAAAACTTATATCTAGGTTAGGCCATGCGATACCCTGCAAGGGTATTAAGTACAATTTAATGATCTCAATGTAAGTATAAAATCTTATTTAGTAACTATTTTTTTTAATCAAGTCAATATCATAAAATGTCAATAGGTTATTTCGCCATTTTAATGTTTTTGTCAGACATAAACTGTTCTATTGTATAATTAAATTTGATTGTCAGGATGTTCTTTAATTTATTAATAAAAATATTATCTTTGAGCTCTTGTTTCAAAAATGTCGGTACCTATGTTAGAAATCTGACTTTGAACTTGTCGACCCTGTACTTGTTACTTTACTCGTACTATAACCAAAGTTGCCGACGTAGTTCAGCGAATTGCGAACCTCAAGAGGCATATTCCTCGTAGAACTGAAGGCCGCTGTGGCGCGAAGGTTCTAGATTGGTGACCGCGGACGGGAGAGCGAGATGTCGAGGCTTCCCAAAAGGTAGACCGACGACCTGGTGAAGATGGCGGGAAAGGGTAGACCGTCGTGGAGATTCTTGGGAAAAACCCATGTCCGGAAGTAGACGTATTTCGGCTGATACCTCTGCTGCATTGATACCAAAGTAGGTGGATAAAAGCAATGCAGTAGTCGAAGCATTCTACGCTCTATTGATAACCACATTAAATTTAGAATGCTTGTTTTACACTTTGCCATATTCTTTGGTATTACGGCACTATGTTGATAGTGACTGCTTTTGCATGCGCAATATAATCAGAAAATAATTATATACTGGTTTTCGAACTTTAAACGTAGGCCTCTTATCTACTATGTTTTTAATACGGCAGCCATTACTGTCAAGTAGGTACATTAGAGTCATCTAAACGTTAACAGAGCCTCTGTTCTACTGCATTATAACGATATCCATCATTAGTCGCCATTATTGTAAATGACATAAGAGTTTTCGATAACTCTTATGTCATTTACAATAATGGCGACTATCGTTACAATGCGGAATATCGTTGACAATGCGGAAACACGCCAAAGGCAATATCGTTATTACCGTGTAGTATTTCATCCCAGCTGTATAACTATATAACTTACTAAAGACGTCAAAATCTCAGCCACAAGTTAAAAATGCATGTAACTTTAGGTCTTAAAATGGAATAGTAACCACGTCCAATTCAACTCTAGCTATCACGCTGGAATAGATTGTCAAATAAATTAGTAGCAGTGTTCAATGCATCGCTTTGAGCTATTTACAGCTTGTAGCATTTATGGGTGTTGGCCATTTATCGCCATAAATGGTCATTTATAACCATTTACGGCCCTCGACAATGGCAGCTTATGCTTTGCCCGTGTTTATAAGAGCCGTTGTCCACGGCTTGGGATACAATAGCGAGGCGGATTTATGCTGGCATTGACGGGTTTTCTTGGTACGATAGGAGGCTGGTGGTACTGTGGCGTTATTGACTGGTTAATATTGAGAACCTTAGGCTGTTTGTCACGGAGCTTATCCCAGTTAATGGCATTTCGCCCAGAAATATGGGGGCTTATATCTAGCGGGCTTTCTAGCATTCATTTTACTAAAAATCTATTATGAGTCAAATAACTAACATGAAGCTGGCATATTTTACTTAACAATGAAATGGACCTTCAACGACATCACCCATAGCTCACAAAATAAATAAATAAATATCATAGACCACCTCGCGTAAATTGTAGTCCTAAACTTACTCTCTAGGCTTGTACTATGGACTATGGGTACCAGACAACAATAATCATACTTATGTAGAGAAATAAACTTAAATTGCGCTCATCACACAAATATTTAACCAAGTAACTGATTAATTTTTCTTCTCGAAATTATACGAACAGTATCAATCTCTAAAGTTAAGACGAAGCGAAGCCAGCCATAGCTCACCAAAACCGAAAAAACAAAAATTTTACATCCAAAAAAGGTTAAAGTACAAGAAGGAGCAATATTTTTAAAAGCTTTTAAATATTCTGGCTACCTCGTGAATGTTAAATTAATAAAAACCGGCCAAGTGCGAGTTGGACTCGCGCACGAAGGGATCCGCATCATTATCTATACAACATTAGACACTGTATTATTATAACCATTATTTCAAAAAAGTAACATTTGTTGTATGGGTTTTTTTTTATAGGTTAATATATACAACTAAATATAGTACTTCAAACGTCTATCCGTTGCCGTTAATAATAAAGATTTTTGATGAACATCAGAGAGCTAAGAGTTTTCTAACAGTACCTAGGGATCATCTTTGGAATACTGATCTAGTGTCAGTTAACCGTTCTACAGTGTTCAACTAACTGGCCCCAGTACAACTGGCCAGTATTTTCATTTTATTTTCGTTCCGCTTGCTAAAAAAACAAGATTTAGCGGGTACTGCCGGAGATGTCACGAACGGATTAGTGGGTTGATTTAGC
The DNA here is from genome assembly GCA_949316455.1 of Acleris holmiana. NCBI lineage: Eukaryota > Metazoa > Arthropoda > Insecta > Lepidoptera > Tortricidae > Acleris > Acleris holmiana. Next base: position 22,778,799 of record OX438763.1, on the reverse strand, counting down.
ACCTATAGTCTTGAAGGTCTCGCTTTCGAGTCCGGACGGTGACACTGACACGTTACGATTATTAAAGCCACTGTTAGTGTGTATGGCAAAAACCGAGATATACTTTACTGATATTTTGTATTAGATTTATTCGAAATCAAACAATCCATTAATTATTGTACTATTTGAAACAGTGGTAGCAAAATGTGGATTTGAAACCTCCTCCCTTTGCTTCGGACTTTTAAGCATTAAATTGGCCAAAATATAAATAGTCGTGCCCTATTTGATTATAAATCTGAGTAAAAATACATACATACATATCATCACGCCTTCATTCCCAGAGTGGGGTAGGCAGAGCTACAGAAATACCAACAACTCTAAAAAGACTTGTTTATAATTCTGCAACCACATTTTGCACAATCAAGCAAAAGTTTGCTAGTGTATTAGTGACAAGTTGCAAGCCCATCGCCTACAGCACTACAAGTCCTTATTCCCTTAAAAATATAGTAATAAAAAAGTGAACTTTATGCTAAGTGTATTATTTGATACTATATGCCAAGACAACGGTGTAGGTATAAAATGGGGTGACTTTAGAAACACGTGGTTATTTTAATAATTTTTTGAATCATCGATGTTGTGCTATTTGTCAGTTATTTTTCAGCTATTTCGCAACAATGCTTTTTAGGTTTCCGTAGTCAAACTAGGAACCCTTATAGTTTCACCATGTCCGTCCGTCCGTCCGTCCGTAGCCTAGCGCAGAGATTTTTAGTACTTGAAGTGGGGATGTTTTTTTTTCTCGTCTATCCTATAGTATGGGGTGTCATTGGATAGGTCTCTCAAAAACATCACTGATTTGTGAAAACAGATATTCGATCACGTAATCCGTTCATGAAATACTAAGCTTTAACGCGCTAATTTTTGTTAGACTCAAGTGTCCCGCCCTACAGCCAAAACTACAAATACTAAAAATCTTAAATGAAAGAGCATATAATGAATTTTAAAGTAAAACTATCACGACTAAGTAGACATCTTGGTTCTTGAGATACAGGCGATTAAAGTGTTTATACCTACTAAAATCATCTACGAGTAAGACGGCACCAATTGACTTTAAATAGAAAATTAGTTATTACTTGTTAATTTTTACGTTTGTAGTACTTAACGGCTTCGGAACCCTATACTGAGCATGGTCTGACATGCTCGTGCCCGGTTTTTTTTTCTTTTAAGCTCGAGATAAGTAGTCGCCAGTGAAATAATTTTAACAATTTAAAATGCAGGAGTTACAGTAAAACTAATCAATCTGACCCCATTTCACGGCATTTCATTTTAAAAAAAGCTGGTCAAATGTGAATCGAGAAGAGGCGTGTTGTAAGTTTAACATGTGTGTCTGTGTCTCTGTGTGCCTATGCGTTTGTGTTTTTGTACCTCCCAAACGGAAGGACCGATTCGGGCGCGTTTGTTTTTAAAGAGAGCTGGTTCAATAAAGTTGTTTCTTAGCTAGGTGTAATGAAACTTATATAAGTAGTTTTTTTATGATAAAGAGAAGAAACACAAGCACTCAGGCCACCTGATGGTAAGTTGAATCTGAGAACCATAGACATTTGAATTCTCAAGGCTATAATCTTAAGATTGCAATCCTCAGACCTCAAATGCGTTGCCAACCCTGAGGACTAGGATGGAATGCTTCTATGCTAGTAATTTTACCGGTTGTCTTATCCCCACACCGGAACACAGCAATGCGAACACTATTGCTTGGCAGTTGGTTAATGGATAACAAGGTAAAGCAAACAAGCTCTAAAAGTATTGGTCCCCAATATTATCGGAGGTATAAATTTAATTAATTCAATTCACGGTATCAAAAGATCATGTTTGGGACAGAATAGAGGAAAACATAAAGTTAATTTCGCAAAGCTACATTTCTGGTTCCCATGCTAAGCATTCGAATAATAAAATAAAAACCGTTTCCCTTTGAAATTGTCTCTGCAAACCTCACTCGCAACGCTCTGTGGCTTTTGTGTTTTTAAACCTGAAACAGTTTTCCATTTGGCTCGATCCGAGACCGCTGCTTTAAAATAATACATTAAGAACAAATACAGACATACATACATACATAAAGTCACGCCTTCATTCCCAGAATGGGGTAGGCAGAGCTACAGAATTACCAACAACTCTAAAAAACTTGTTGATAATTCTGTAACCACATTTTGCACACAGGCTAAGATGTTTACCAGTGAGTGACTGTTTGCAAGCCCATCGCCTAACAGTACTACAAGCCCTTATTCCCTTAGTCGCCTCTTACGACATCCACGGGAAGACATGGAGTGGCACTATTCTAACCCGGTAACCACACGGGAAGAACAAATACAATCAAACTTAAATAACTGACTTCATAAACTATCGTGAAGGTTGAAGACCTCAACGTCGCCTCTATGGCCCGACTTTTAAAATAGGAACAGATGGCTGTTATGAACCGAATTAAAGAGAACCTCATGTGATTTTAATGAAAAGCAACCTCAATAGCAACCCACCCACCCCCACATTACTAAAACTAAATATGTAATTTTATTAAATGTAAGTAATTACATACACTCCTTCCGCGTACAACTCGTTTGTCGCTATTTCTTCAAGATTCGTCTCATTTTTCGGGATAAAAAGTACCCAGTGCCCTTTTTCAGAACGAAAACTATCTCCATACCAAATTTCATCTTAATCGGTTCATCGGTTTATCCATGAAAGGGTAATAGAAAAATGTACCTTTGAAATGGTGAAATATTTTTTCAAATAAATGTGTGTGGTTCCGGAGATAACACTCCACTTGTCTTGAAAGCATACTTACAAAATGCATTTTCTCTCTTTAAAATATTAGTCACTGCATAAAATAAAACAAAGTCGCTTCGCGCTATGTGTCCCTATGTAGATCTTCAAAACTACGCAACGGCTTTTGAGAGTAAACTTTCAGAGTTAAACAGTCGAAATGTATGGAACAGCTGTTTTTTTTCTCGATTTGGATGTTGGTCCGATAATAAAAGTCGATGAGTATGACCTACAGAGTTAGTTCTTTAAGTTTGGACAATCCTCTGCCAAACACAATGTGTGAGACGAAGTGAATGTGAAGACGAGTAAACTGTGTTGCAAATCCAAATAATATTAAGAATGTTGGCAAGTGTAATTGGTGTAAACCGTTCTTGTTTAATTAATAAATAAATATCACCGTCCCTTTCAGTGCCTAGAACTTGTCAGATGTTGACAGCTCTAACAAGTAAGTCAAATGCAAAACCATGGTAAAACCGGCACCACTGGACAACCACCCAGCCTCGTAAGGATATTGAAATATTGTCTCGTAAACGTCGACTCAGTGCCGGCTCGTTCGGGTTAACCGAGCTTCGAGATTGACGCCTCTGACGTATGACTTCATTTGTCTGACTTCGATATAATTTCACCAACTTACTCATACCCACGCGAAACTGCATCTGCATCTTTATGTCTTTCAAATACTTCTCAATTTACAACAGCATCTGGTTTTAAATCAGCTTTTGTAGGTGGTGGAAGAGTGTTTTCGAGAGCGTCTTCTCGACCACAGCGTTATGAGATCTGTCGGTCGAGGAAAACAAAGATGTTTGGATGGGATCCTGTTTGATTTACTGTATCGGGTTTAATAATTTGATGGGTTTCCTTTAACAATGATATCGTCGTTTTGGAGAATGCTTTGGCGCAGTTTCTTGAAAGCGTTTAGTTGTAATTACTGTATTTTAATGCTTTTGGCTCACCATCGTCAAGAATATTATGCTGACGTCGAGGCAGTTAGAGAACTCCTTGAGATTCGCCTCATTGAGATTTGTATTGAATTAAGTAAATAATCCGTTTAAGATTACTGATTTTGTCACAATAATTATTTTTATGTGTACTGCAAGAGATCGTATTTAGAGGGAAATGGTGTTGATTTTTGATAGTTTTCATTGCAGTAAATACACATTAAACATTATTTTTCGAATTCAACTTATGGTTTAGTTTTTTGTGTAACTAAGCTTAGTTCCGTTTTCTATGTAAAGACAAGTTACTTAGCAAGAAATTTATTTTGTAACTTTTATTGTTTTAATTCACGCTAACTATACGTTTGTTGATGAATAGCCTGCTACGCTAAATTAGCCAAAATTAGGTCATTGCAAATAAACATTCACGCACCATTTATAATTTCACAAACAAGCAATACTATTTAGCTGTCATGATTAACGGCATATTTATTAAAAGTTACATCCTTGCAGTCATTAAATTCTCCATTTTGAACCTTTTTCTCTTTCAAACAAGCTTAGTTTTAAAGCGTAATATTACTGAGGTTTACGAGTTTCCGTTACAAAGGCAGTAAAGGCACAAAGTTAGTATTTTTCGAAGGATTTATACTGACAAGGCACGGGATTGCATTTTTGTTTGTATATTGTGGAGGGACAAGCGAAGTTTAATGTTATTTAGTGCGCGTAATTACAACAGCAATTGTGAATTGTTACACTCGATGGCGACGATAACTGGTCGAGGTGTATGCGAATTTGTATAAACTATGACCAATTTTTGCTGCTTTTGACTGAAGTTGCTTAAGTCAAAGTAATTGAGTTATTGCTAGTGTGATAATATTACGCAAACTAGGAGTAGTTACATTAGCGTGCAACCATGTTTTACTGTTATCATTAAAATATTGATTATTGATGATATATCGCCGACGCCAAGTAGACTTTTTGTCACTGGAATAACATGTAGATTAACTCTATTGCTTTTTCCTTGCTCCATAACGTATAACATATAACTTTTAGATAGGTATCTGTAATTCTAATTGTATTACAAGAATTAATCTGTTTTATTATCTCTAAAGACGGAACACTTCCTGCAACAAGAAACCTAGTGCACTTCGCTTTCACTTATTGCTTAGTTCATATCGACGAAAACTATACCTGGGTACAGTCAGATTCGGGACACGTTGCACTATATTTAAGTTCCTTTTTTGATATACAACAGTTTCGAAGTACCAGATTACAATGAACAAACTGATCTTGGATGAGTTGCCCGTATTAACAAACATAAGTTAATGTCTGTATGTATTTGGGTTTTGGAATCCCAATACATGAAGATTTTGGTAGTACCTCGTCACCCGGTATTCGATAGAAGGTACATAATTAAGCTGTATGTTACGAGTATAAACAGTATTTTAATTTGTTTCAATATTGAAAATGGCATTATAATGCAAAAGTGATTGAACTTAATTCCCTTCTTGGTAGATTCAAATTCCCACTCAAATCTCCTTGACGCTTGTGATGGGCTTGACGAAGTTAAAATTCTGGTTTACCAGGAATGAGTAATATATCTCAGACTTAATTTCTGTGGCTGTCGTCACAACGTTTTCGTGTTGTCATCATGATTGGTCAAATTGGCTCTTGCACTTTTGAGAGATTATTGTAGCAACGGGCAACAAAGATTAACAATCTGCCGGCCAATTTTGGCCTGATCATCGTATTAGGGTCATACACAGATTTAGGTTACCGTCTTTCCCGTGGACACACCGAAAGTTAACGTTTTTAAGGCCTAATTTTCTGGCTAAGCCCATTCCCGCAAAAACGCCGTCAGGACTGCTTTAGACCTATCATATAGAAACATAACTTATATGCACACAAGCTTTTAACTATTAAACACAGGAGAGACTTTTGTTTTTAACAGTGTGTATGACCCATTAGAAAAGAAATGAAACTTCCTCATTGTAACAGCTGCGCCCTGCCCTATATTGCCCTTTCAGACCGACTGATAGTCTGGGGCGCCCGGTTACGATTACGTTATTAAAGTGAATTAGCTTTTTTTAACTAAGTATTTATTGCAGAAAAACAACTACAGTGTGAATTTAATAATACGTTGTTGATATGATATAAATAGGTAAAATTCCAGAAGATACACAGCGGGCGCGCAATCTGCGCCACGCCGTGCGCACGCGACGGACGGCCCGCGGACACGCATGCGCTGTTGCGCTCTTCGTCAGGGGCTCAAAGGATTGAAAATTAATAATGCACCCGTATTGAAGGAGTATTTTGCGTGTTTCTGCAGTAGGAATATTTATTTTGGTGTTTGTTAGTTATGATGTTATTGCAGAGGGCAGCTCAGGAGTTTTTTTTTGTATAGTCCTAAATTAAGGCAGGTTTACAAAATGGGTCTCAATGTCAGAAAGGGGGTTATTATGACCTAGCTATGCAGTTCAGTTTACGGTGAGCGTAAAGGACAGAGCTATGACTGTTATATAGCTCTGTATTTTTCTCTGAGCGTAAACAGAACTGTGGGGTATAGAATTGACGCAAGTCACTGAGATACCACGTGACCATCTCGGTGGCTTACTTCAATTCCATACATTTTTCAATTGAAACATAAACGCTAACGATTGTCGAATGTAACTTGACTAGCCCCACTGCATAGTTATGTCATAATAAACCCCCAGGTCAACAAAAAGCAAGTTTAAAAAGTCTACTGCGGTTTGATTATGTCGCCTATATTAGGTGCATCTAATATATAAAATTCTCGTGTCACGGTGTACGTTATTGAACTGGACCGATTTTAATAAAATTTTGTGTGTATATTGGGTAGGTCTGAGAATCGGCCAACATCTATTTTTCATACCCCTAAGTGATGTAAAAAAAATATTGCAGCGGGCGAAGCCGCTGGCGGGTCGCTAGTATAATATATATTTACGAGTATACTCGTAGGTATATAGGTACCTAACATTAATTTGTTTCTTACTTCGCCATATTGTGTTATTTTAATTTAAGTATCCAGTGACACTTGTAATGTTAAGACGAATCTAATGACACCTTGCTTGTTGAAATCGGCCCATCCATCCGGCTTTTACGAGGGAGCAAAGAAACATACATGAATACAAATACATACGGGTCAAAAACATTACCCCCTTGTTTGGCAGTCGGTTAAATAATAGCGCCTTCAATGTTAACATTGACAGACGGTTTACTGTCAGGGGAAACCGGATATTCCTTATATAAGACTTTAGATATCTTGATTTTAGATATCTTGGTTAATTATACCTATATTAGGGATATATATTACTTCGAAACATCATCCTTTTCTCGTCTCATAATCGTACTTATCTCTGCTATGAGCCAGAAATCAGCAACGTCTTTAATTTTGACCCATATCTGATTCCATAGATCGTTTGGTAAAACCATTTTACCACCATAACACAAAGGGTGATTAAAAAACAAATGCCCGTAATCACTATTGTACAACTCTTTATTTCTGTCTTTCCACGCTATTATGACCCTAAAATCGCTGACACTACAACAATCGATTGTGTGGAAATAAACTGAATAAGCCCAAATCGACCCCAAACGCGAAACAAAATCAAACAAATAGATATTTTGCCAAGAGCAGAGCTTATCACGAACCAGTGGGGAGTGAATACCGGTGTAACTTGGTCTTCCGCAGTCCCCCTCTTTAGAACTAGATGGGTGAATGAAGAGCGAGGGGACGGCTTTGATAGGTGAAGTTATGCTGGTCGCGTAGTACTGAATGCATTATTGTCTTATTCTAATAGTACAATAAGCAGAATCGTTTTGTAAGCTCTTGCGCAGGGTTTTGGGCCATTGTTACAGAGTATAGAAGTACAGATGCATTAATATACTTAAAAAAAAAAGTTTTTTGGTACGTAATATAGACATTACATACATACATAGGTACATAACATCACGCCTTTATTCCCAGAGCGGGGTAGGCAGAGCTACAAAAATACCAACAACTCTAAAAAGACTTGTTGATAATTCTGTAACCACATTTTGCACAAGTGAGCTAAGATGTTTGTGTATATAGACATTATAACAACGGTGATTTGCTATGATTTGTTAATTTATTGCATGTGCTCCAAAGAGGCCATATATCCTCATAAGACCCGGTGTGCTATAGAAAGTACATAATCCAGGCAATTCAATTTAAACTTTATTTCAAGTCTCATAAAGTTTATTTTTATTTCTTTCAAAATTTAAAATGTCATTTAAGTGCAAAGGTAATTGTACTTTATATCCTTGCTGGTAGATTCAAATTCCTACTCACAATAATCTACCGGATTTTAGTATGGTTCCCTCAAGAGGATATGATAAGGTAGTGGTCCTGGATCTCATTAACCAGAATACCCTGGTGTAACTATGTTCTTTGGATTATTGTCAAAAGTAGATTAAAAACTAAATTCTCATCTTTATACTTTTCAAATATTTCATTTGGTTGAATCTTCGAAACTCTACAATTTTCAACGATAATTTCTGATTCAATAGTTGAGTACTTATAATCCTGGTAAACTATTTTCTTAATAAAGGTAAGGTTTTAAAGTAAACAGCAATTATTTTAATTTGACGCTGCTTTCCAGGAGTGCGCAAACTATCACCATCACACGTTCTTCGCGCGAAAGCACATAAAGCCATCCCTTACGTTTCATGTGGGGATGTGGCAGCATGTGTGGCCTCTTAAACTTGTATTTCACAGCGGCACGCGTACGAAGTGATGTCAGGACACACGCCTAGAACAATTGATCCACTCAGGTGTGTAGCGTGTGCGTGCGAGGCGTGCGTCGCATCAGAATTGTAACTTAGATTAGCCAGACCTTGCCCGCTACACTTTTAAAAGTAGATACTTAGCTTAATCTATAATCTAACCATACACTATCAACTAGCTTTTTCCCGCGATTCCGTCCGCGTAGAAATCGTTTATAGTAAAATATTCTGGGATAAAAACTATGTCCTTCCCTAGGACTCAAACTATATCCATTCCGAATTTCATCTAAATCGGTTCAGCAGTTTAAGAGTAAAGAGCTACCGACGGACAGACACACTTTCGCATTTATAACACTAGTTGTCTCCCGCGACTCCGTAAGTATGATCACAGATTTACTCCTAAGTACCCGTCTACTTCCGAACCAACAATTCATGACAAAACTACACTCAATGCAAAAAATACATTACTCTATTAAGTACAGTCAGCAAACTATTCCGTTCAATCGAGCCGTCGGTCCGCGTTACGTCACAAAGTTTTAATTTTAAATTCATGACATGCGCCTGCGCCCTAATCCTCTTCCCATGCGTAGGGTGTGCAAAGAAAGATAATTTAATTTAGTTTAAAACATATTTGATATTTTTGTTTAAAATTAAAACAGTGTACTTAAATCATGCATCTAATATGCATATCATTTGTCTTGATAGAACGCGTCTTCTAAGTATTAATTACTAAACTTGTGTTTGTATAAAATGAACCGAGTCGCAAATTCTAGTCCCTTAATACGTTAATGATAAACTAATTCAAAGATCCAGAAGCATACTTTAGCTTATTTGAATTTCAAATGAGCTGCTGACGGTACAGTTGCAATTCCCTTATCACTGAACCTCTGTATTCACAACACTATTCAGCCATTGTTGCTCGCCGAACATCACTATTGTTTGCTAACTTTGAGTGACAGGAAAACACAGGGCCCTTTTGTGCACTGGCAACATCGCACGGGATTTAAATCCAGGTTTATAATAAAGGTAGAAGCGTGATTATTGATTGTTGAAGACTCTAGAGCAATGGGACCACTGTATTTAGAAATGTATATACTGCGTAAGGGTGAAAATATTATTAAAACTACAAAAAATATACCTCAAGTAAAAGCAAGATAAATATAAAAGGTGTTCATTATACAGGATGGCTCATTTAGATCGGTCAGTATGGGAAAGTCAGAAACTATAAGTCATACGAAGATATGTTCTTCGGAACCATGTCATCGGTTTTAATAACAAGAATAACTGCATTCATACATTAATGGAATCGAACCCGGAAATTAAGAAAAATAAAACGAACACTATTTCTATTTAGTTATCGATTGTGTACGTCTAGGGCTGCAAATGTTAGTATGAAACATGATGACTAAAATTAATAAAATGCACTGTTTTCATACCCTAAACGAATTGAATGTTGTATTGAAAAAATGGTAGTCGTTTCGTACACCTACTAAAATAAATTAAATGATAATTATGAAAACAATGAATTTTAACAATTTAAGACATCATGTATTTAGTAACATTTGCTTCTTAAGACCTACACAATCGGTATCTAAATAGAAATAGTGTTAGTTTTATTTTTCAAAACGTCCGGGTTCGATTCCCGCGCTGAGTACATGTTTTTTTTTTAAATGTATGAATACAGTTATTCTTGTTATTAGAATCGATGACGTGGTTCCTAAGAAAAGATCTTCGTACGTCTTACAGTCTCAGAGTTTCCCATATTGACCGATCTGAATGAGCCACCCTGTATTTCATAATTGTACAACAGGGTGAATTTGTTTTGTTTCACGGACTTTTATGGTGACGTCTAAAAAATAGTCACAAAAGTTAAAATATCTAATTCCTTTATCTTATAATATCTCTCTTTTAAGAGCCATGGTCTTGTCGGTGGAGTATTTGCCAACGGCTCCGGTCCTCCGTCAACTGCTTGACTTTCTGGTACGACCCAACCTTAACCTTCTCTTTTATCTGCTCAAAGTAATTTCTTCTTGGTATTCTTCTGCCTCTCTTTCCCTCTTTCTTTCCTTATAAGTATAGTAAAAAGTTCAAAATATCGTCATTAAGAACTTTTTATTCCAATTGTAATAGAACTTTAATATAATTTCACAAATACTATCTACAATTTCTTCACCTCCAGACGACTCTTAATTTGTTCCTAAATTGAAATATTTCAGTCGTAAACAGCGGTCTAGCTTCTAGATTCAAGTAACTAACTAATATAACTTAAACTACTTGATTAAGACACTCCAGTACACAAAGCTTTAATAACAAAATGAGTATACGTACTAGTAGATTAATTAGAATAGGAAAGTTGGAAACTTCCCTTCCAAAACCACCCGTTTTATACCCAAATCTCTAGATTGTATGAATTTCAGTACAACTACACTATTTTTTGCTCATGAGTGTTTAGTCTGTGTATTTAAATTTCCTACTGGGCTTTTATTCCACGCGGTAATACAATATAGATTTAGAGATGTTAGCGAATTGTTTTTATATCGGCCGCCATTACTGAAGTAAATAAGAGTAATCATAACGTTAACGATACGATAACATGTCAAAAGCAATATTGTTTTACAGCGTAGATCTCTCTGGACTCCGTTTCTGGACGTCAATTTCATAGGAACCCAACTGTCGCTAATGTGTACACTTCTACTTCAAGATAGTAATACTCCATCCATGTTATCGTCGATGAAACTGCAATACCGCGTAACCAACAATTACTAATGCCGCGTAACTGACTTGTGGCAAATTTTACAGGAGAGCATTAAAAATCAATATCTTCGTGTTTAATGATGTCGGACTTACCCAAACTTAATTTTGACACACATTGTTAGTTAAGCGGCATTAGCCATTGTTGGTTACGCGGTATTGCAGTTCATTCGACGTTATATTTTTTACCGTACAACCTTACGGTAATCTAAATCTAGCATACTTCCCAAACTTATTACACATATATACATTGCGAATTCGTTAAAGTGGTGCGACAAGATTTGTAAGTCTTGTCTAACAACTTGATGAACAAAGTAGACAAGCAACCATAAAGCGCTAGTAAACTAATATCTTAAACAGATTGAGACGTCTACAAACTTCATTAATTTTCAGTCAGCAACATGTACGGCGTTGCTAACACACAATGGCGACAGTTTCCAAAGGCTGACCAAAGTATTTGTAATGACAAAAGGATCCGACGCTTAGCCGTGTTACACGGTGACGCCGCATTGTCGTTCTGAATGTATCGATACGCTGGTTGAATGTTAAATGGTGATCCGATGATGTGCGTGAACGCCGTCTTCGATTATCTAGAACTTAGTCTTTTAGTTGGGAAATTGTTGCCTTGAGAATAAATCAGGTGATCTATAGCGTGAGCATCAAAACTACAATCTTGCAGAAGAAGCAAAACGCAGGAATATTGTTATAATAGTACGGATTGACTGTTTGAGAATTTCACATTAGTTTGCAGGTAGCTGTCAAACCTAAACAAGATGACACGGTGGTCCAGTTCCAGTGCCTGCGCAGTTAGCGGGCCTGGTATCAAATCTCGGTAAGACCAGATATTTTTGTGATGAGCACGAGTATTTGATTCTGAGTCTTGGATGTTAAGCCTTCACTCCCAAAGTAGGGTAGGCAGAGCTACAGAAATGCCAAAAACGCTAAAAAAACTTATTGCTAATTTTGTAACCACATTTCGCACTATCAGGCAGTACATATACTCTTTTTCTTATGCATAAGATAGTTTATCATTATCTAGTAGTAGTAGTTTGGGACTATATCAATTTGTGTGACATTGTCCCATGTTTTGTTTAAAGATAATTTCCTTCCTTCAACAATCATTACACGATTAGAAAAAGCTTAAATAAAACTGTTAGTCTACTACTCTTGCTTTAAATGTAATTATAATTTACAATAGCTAGCTCATTCATCCGCAGCTCAGACCACACTTGACTTACAGCTCAGCTACAAACAACGCAAATCCTTCCATCATTCCCTCAACATCATTAATAAACCAGCAAAGAACCAACGTCACAGCTTCTGCGCCAGTAGATCAACGAAACCAACCAGAACAAAGCACGTATTTACAAGTGTCATTATTCAAAACTTTACGGGAGAACAATGAATGTCAAACTACTGCTACGGTAGTTGCCCTAATCAGTACTCCGCGGTACCTCATTGTGGCCAAGATCACGTCTCCGTTGTCAGCTCCATCTTGTATTTAGGGGGACAAGTCATCGGCGCCGGCGGGTGGAACAACGACCTGCAGTGAATGTTTCTTGGTTATCTTGCTCTAGAATCTTACCTTATTAGTGTCTAGACCTACAGTTTCCTGCTCTACGTCTGGGCAAAGTTCCGTTTAGACACTCTTTCTTGACGAGCTTAATTTTTGATGCTTACAATACAAATTATTTAATCTATTTAAAGATTACAAAACCAAAGTAACTTCAGTAACTTTGTACCATTCTCAACTCCTGAACATGAGCCCTGTACCAACTACAATTCCAAGCTGCGGCACCCTAAAACAGCACTTCTTCTCACACGATAAGGGCTACCTCATCCGCACGCACGCACCGCCGTAGATAATGCGTATTGAACAATAGAATCTCTCAGTTGGTAGCAGGTTAATTACAGCTGTCTTTTTTTAACGAGCGTGTCGTGAAAGTGACTAAGGCGATGGTTGATTAGTCCTCTTGAATATTATTACTTCAGATTGGGATGGACGTCACGTAACGGCAATTGCCTTGGTTGTAATTTTTTGTGTGTTCTAATGAGTCTAATTACACATGCGTAATGTACACGGGAGCTGCAGTTAAATTTGACCCGAACTTGTAAAGTAAACTATCTCGTTTTGAAACTACTTTATGTGTAGTGTGATTGTCAGACGTCCAAGGGGGTTATCATGACATATCAATGCAATTCTGTTTACGTTCAGAGAAAAGGACAGAGCTATGACAGTTAAATAGCTCTCTCCTTTTCTCTGAGCGTAAACAGAACTGCATTGTTGTCATGATAACCCCCCAGAACTCACAAAAATCTAAATAAAAATTGTTAACATTATTATTATATAACATCTCCAAATTTGCAGGTGTTGTTTATTAAAGAAACTCTTTGAAAAGTTTTCTGAACTTCACCTCCCTAATTACGGATGCCATATAAGTCGGTAAAAATTATGTTCGAAAACGTGTAAACATAACAATTTCTCGAAATTACTGGAACGCCGCGTCTGTATTAGCGAGATTGTTAAGATTTTCTAAAAACAGTATGTGATCCAATCAAATTTAGAAAATAACCTAGTGACAATCTTTTTGATAGCCCTGGCTTTATATTATTTATAATTTGAACGCAAAACTTTTGTTCAAAAGATCCCGTGCTAATTTGATTCTTTACGTAAGTAAATAAATAAATAAACTCGTTCACTGTCGTTTCATTTCGTTTTATATCGTTTTAGGCGACAACAAATTTGTGTACGACCTCTCTGAGTCGTATTCTGCCTAAATTATCTTTATACGGATTCCGAGACTTCAGATTGATCCATTCAGAAGTAAACAGATCAAACGCAAGTCCGTCGCACAGTTGAAACACTATGAACAATTGAACAAATAAGTTCGAGAGCACATCACACATTAGCGGAGGGAGCACGGATTGAAATTCCGCCCTAAACCGATTACTGTTGCAGGGGTGCTGTGACGTCATCGGACATGTGACGGGTATCCCTATTTATTTATCGTCCATTGACGCTTTTAAAAGGCTGTTTTTAGTTTCAGACTCAACAGAATGGAGAACGGAGTATGAAACTTGACTAACCCATCCCAAGGATAAGTATAAGGATAAGGATAAGTATAGATAAGTTAAGTATATCAACGGTTAATTAAGTATTAATTACATCACGTAAAACAAAGACGAATTTTGACAAATTCTAGATCTACTTACTAGTCTTACTACCGAGATCTATACTAATATTATAAAGAGATGAAGTTTGTGATTTTGTAAGGTTGTAGGGGGTAATCTCTGCATCTACTGAACCGATTTAGATCAAATTTGGAGATAACTAAGGTCCCGACGATGGACATAGGATACTTTGTATCCCGGAAAATTGATCAATACCCGGGGGAATAGCGATAAACGAGGTATTTGACATATAAAGACGACACTTCCAAATTGCGATTAAATAGTGTCTACATACACCCGAGTAGAGCTCGGTCGCGCCACTACGATATTTTATATTATAAAAGAAGAAACTGACTGGCTTATCGATCAATGCACAGCTAAAACCGCTGGACCTAGGGACTTGAAATTAGGAGGAGATATTTCTTGGATATCCTAGGGGTGGCCCGAAGAAGAATTTTTGGAAATTCATCCCCTAAGGGCTTTAAAAGGGGGAGTATTGGGTAACGAATTCTACGCGTACAAAGTCGCGGGCGTCCTCTAGTTTACTATATAGGGGCCGTATTACCCGCCAAGACGTCATCAATGTACACCGTCCAAAGCGAAACGTTTCAAATGCAAACTAAAAAGCTTAAGGGAACATAGACAACGCATCGGGTTACATTATTTATGGTAACTAAACTATGGCAACACAAACAATATGCTTCGAGGTTCGTTAGATTTAAACGTGTGGGGTGTCGATTCGGATGGGGTTGTTATACTTGACTAGGGTTTCGGTTAAGCTGTGATATTGAATTCGTTCTAGCTTTATTTTACGAAATAAATGTAGGAACAATAACCATGTGTTTAGAAAGTGCCAGATATAATTTATTATTAAGAAGATATGTTTGTTTCATCTTAGGTTACGTCAAAACTGAGAAAACGATTAAAAAATATATTATTTCCTAGAAAAAATGGAAAATTTGAAAATTTATTGAAGCATTTAGGCAACCTTAGCGTCAAAACGTTCAGGGGGGTTTTCATGACATAACAATGCAGTTCTGTTTACGTTCAGAGAAAAGGACTGAGCTATGACAGTTATATAGCTCTGTCCTTTTCTCTGAGCGTAAACAGAACTGCATTGTTATGTCATGATAACCCCCCCCCCTTGTTAGTAAATGCCTACATTTTAGGTATCTTTTCCAACGTACCCAGAGTTTCACTGTAGGATAATATCGTCCATATAAACCGTTCCATAATTGAATATAGCCTTATTTGCATTTCAGTACTTCCACCCAACCCTACAAACACTAAACATATTGCCACCAATTTAATTTCCAAACGAGACTTATAAACTTTTCAATTATTAATCGCAATTACACCAAACACTTTGTCCCCTCCCAGGGGATCATCCCCCTCAATACATGTTTAATTTTATTGGCGCGAATCGTCCAGCCAGCAAACACTCGGCTTATGTTGGCACAACTGATTTGCGCTGGTTTTAATCTCATATTGTTCTAGGGTCTTGCCCTCTTGTAACAGTTGTTGCTTTAGAAATGAGGTAGGGATTTAAAACGTTACCTTTAAATTCCTAAATGTGCCGATTGAGTTTTCACTCCTAAATTTGTAAATGCAACTTAGTATGGATAAACGACTTAACAAGATGTTGTTTCAAAATGCTAAAGACTTATTTTGAAATAAGCACAATGTAGATAAATTCCATGAAATTCTTTAATGGGTTAAATCAGTTAAATGTCACTTTGAAACAGTGGCGGATCCAGTATTTAATGTAGGAGGAATCCTTAGGTCAGATCATTTAAATTAGATTTCCAGCAAAAACATTTTTTATCTAAAACTAAAGCGACAGTCTATTGAATTCGCTTTTAATTGTTAAACGCCCCGTCCACCAAGCACCCGTCAAAATTTGTTCAATCAACGGTTGTGACAAGTAAAGGGTTACCACAGAAAAAAAATACGCATCAAAATGTCCCCGTGACACGCAATAAAATGGATTAAAGCAATTGAAGCCATCATTGTCGCGACAAAGCTGCTGTGCGCCGGCCATTCCACCATTCACTCCTGAATTTATTATATTAAATATAAATTAACATATTATTATGAGGCGACACTGCCGTTTTGTACCATTGTGTTTACTTAAAGATTTATATATGTAAACACGTACGCGTGAGACAGACGCATCTTCGGGATCTTAACGAAGTATTGTTGAGGTTGAGAAATTGTTTGTAATTTTTTCTAAGTTGCTAGTTGATGAGAACGCGTTTGCACTTGATCTAGTTTGATAATGGAAGTGTTGCGTCATGGGTTTTTGTTATCTGTGGTGCGATGTAACGGTCGAGGTGACACTGAGTCTTGTATAGTAAGAATCCTTTTTAATTAGGAACATTGTTCATGCTCGTCTATTACTAGTCGTGAAAGAGACAGAGAGATGTTGTGGAACAAACTGGTTTGACTTTTTCTTAAACATTTTTTTCGGGCCGTAGTATTTCTTACATTATTTAATCTTGAAGCAAAATATATTACATATAATAATTCAATCAATAACAGAACGCTGACCATTAGATGTCCTGACTTTTGCCAAACCAACGTATTTATTCAACTCTGGATTTCGGATAAAGTTGGGGCCAATTCGGATTAGAACTATCATATTTTAAATATCCGTAAACCTAAATAAATAGATGGAATTAGCCCGATAATGTATTTATTTTGCTTTCTTTTTTGCTTAATTTGGCTCACGCAATAGCTTAGTGTGCGTGATGTCGTACTTTCTTAGATTCATAGTTTATTCCTCAACAGAAAAAACTACTCATATAAAACTTCAAAGACAGTTACACTATTAATCCTTCTCACGCGTCACACCCTTCCTAAATCACAGACAATTGTCAAAAAAAATGTAAATACTAGCGTCCCTGAATCGCCGTAATTAGGAGATTTATATGCAAAGCCTTCTGCGGTGCACATTATTAGCCCATAAAGGGCTGCGTACACGCACTAATGCTAGTTTGAGTGCATTTTAATAATAATAAATAATAGAGTGCATTGTCGATGCAAATTTGTGGGTCACTCCTATTACAGCAGATTTATGGTGTTTTTTATAATAAGTATGATATTTATGGTCTGGACGATGGGAAGCCGTTGGCTAGGAATACTATTATGGGACAGCTGCCTTCAGTTTGAGATGTAACGGACAATCGGGGCAGTACTGGTCAACACGTATCAGTTTGGGACGACATCGATAAAGCTGATACCGTAGTTGTCAAGTGTTTAAAGCAAGAGGGCAGAGTTAAATTGTTATCCAATAGTATTTACTTCCAAAAACTTACATTAAACCGTTAATAATTCATGTATGAAATCAATGGGATATGTATCGGGTTGGTTTATTGCTCATCCAGTTCATACCTATACTTTGATTAAGAAATGGCTTAAAAACGAAGTGTTGGTCATTATATATAAACTGTCTCTTTCTTAACTTTCCATTATAAGCAAAGTAAAGGAGAAGAATGATGTAGAAGAAACCTCTCGCTTGTTCGTGAATCATTGCCAATTATTACTCAGACAATATCAGTAAATTGGCATCAATAATTGATGCAATGAAAAGATCTGAAGATCTAATCACAGCTAACAAACACACATAAAAAAAAAACTGAAAAACGATAAGCCAAAAGCAAGTAATACGCTAAATAATGCACAGAGAGTCTAGTGAAAAGATGAACAAACGAATTCCTGCTCCCAAAAACTCGTTTCAACCAAAACTGTAACATTGAACGGCATTCTAAGCATGTCAGAAATAGGACTGAGGACAATGGGACGCTATGGCCTGTTTTGTTTCCGTCACAAGGTGACACTTCCCTTTGACAGACACAAAGGAGAGGTCGCCCGAACTCTGCCGAAGTCGGCCGAACACAGCCGACCTCTGAACCTTGCATTGTTCTTCCTTTTCAAAGACGAGTCTTCTGTCAATCAAAGTTTGTATGTCATTTTTTTTGGCTAGCGCATATTTGATATGTAACGTCTTAGGGGAATGTGGGAAGGACTGTTTGTAAGTTAAGGAAACAATAGGCTACATTGTATATGATGTGACTCCTAAATTGAATAAAAGAAAAGCTTCGTCCGTTCAGAATACTAAAAAAAGATTACACTCTCAATAGTTTTAGGAATAAGAATGTACGTTTATTTGCGAAAGCAGTGAAAAACTTTGCTGATACTGTTCCAGAAACGCAAAAGACGCCTTTGTAAGCAAAAACAAATCTGAAGCAACTTTGCCCCGCACCGAATTCATTCGGTCCGATTCTTGCTACTCGCAACCAAACTTCCAAACAAACATCTGAGAAAAAATGAAGTTCCAAAACTTACCTGAGCTAGGGTTCCATTTAGCCAGTTTGAAATAAATTCGACTTCAGGTACAAAAAATACCTGACTCCCTTTTAAAACAAAAGGTAGTTCGAAGTTACAAATTAAGGACTTCGGTTACTTTTTTCAGTTCAGTTGCGGCCATGTGAGCAGTGACGCTTATTTTTAAACTTTCTGTAAACATTTTTGAGAAACATTGGGCCAATCTCTGCGTAGAACTTACTTATTGCAATTTTTACTTTTAATATTTTTGTTTTGTTGAGTTTTCTCGGTCAATGTTAAAAAAGATCTGTGTGAACAACCGTGCTAGTTCCTTATTTTATTGAGAAGATAAAAGGAAATAATTGCGACTTTATTACTCACTTTCGCACTTGTATACCTCAAACTTATTCCTATCCAAGTTTTATCTAATTTAACATTGATATCTTCATTATTTGACGACGCGTTAACCTAATTGGTAGCGACCCTGTCCTACGAAGCCTGGGTTAGATTCCGTCTTGGATGTTTTCTATGTATTTAAGTATTTATTTCACTATTATAAGTATTTATATGCCCATAAGCCTAGAGCTAAGTTTGGGACCCATTTTATTGATAAGAGATTGTTCCCAGATATTTTATATATTTACTTCCTTTAAATAATAATAATAATATCACGGGACAATGTCACACAAATTGACTGACAACGATAAACTTACTTATATAGAGAAATATATACTTAAATACATAGAAAACATCCAAGACTCAGGAACAAATACTCGTGCTCATCACACAAATATCTGCCCTTAGCGGGATTTGAACCCAGGACCCCTAGCTTCGAAGGCAGGGTCACTCACAACTAGGCTAGCGTGTCGTCAAAACCTTGGTTCAAACAAATTCGCCGTTACTTGTAAAAGCTAAAGGAATAATACGGGAAAAACCATTCCACCTAGCTTTGTTGTATCTAAATCTAGAAATTGCTTATACTTGAAGTTCAAATTTGCAAATATCATCGTCATCCAATCACCGATGCGCCGCCCGACTATCACTGCCATACAAATTTTCTATCCCTCCTTCATCACCTCAATAGCTCCCTAGGATTGTTTAGAAAACACAACCAACATAACCTGAGCTCTCAATCCTATCACCCTACTCCTGAATGTAGAGGATTTGCAATATACCGCGGGACAGGGAAGGTCGGGATAGAGTGGATGGGTGGTACGTATTTGTCTTTAGGCTTAAACCGACGTGGTCTGTATCTCAGACAGGAAATTAGGTTTCGATGTTTGAATGTGTCGCGTAACTATCTGGTGGATGGCGTTATGCCACATGCA
This sequence comes from Acleris holmiana, assembly GCA_949316455.1. Taxonomy (NCBI): domain Eukaryota; kingdom Metazoa; phylum Arthropoda; class Insecta; order Lepidoptera; family Tortricidae; genus Acleris; species Acleris holmiana. The sequence goes on along the minus strand of OX438763.1, from coordinate 22,758,731 downwards.
GAAACCGGATTAGTACTTAAAATGTATTATGTGGATCAGTAGGTTCCTTAAAAGGGAAATTGAAGATGTTCTGGCTTGACTCAAGCTCCTAAATATTGTATCCTCTGTATGTGGTTTATGTAAGTTTTAGTATGATGTAATATAATAGATGATGTAATTGATGTAAATATAGTAGACACGGCAATGTTATTTAAATATATTTATTTTTTACACTTACGTTTTATTTTTATGCTCTGTTCCTAAATAATTTTGTACACTTGTCTCGATGCAAAACATTTCACTTTTCTTAATCTCTTAAGGGTTAGCTAGAACAGATTCCTTAAAGGGATAAGTTTGTCTTTGAACCTCGTTTTTATCTTCATTTTATATCAATTTTAAATCGCAAAATGGCTACTAGATTTTTGCATTTTCAATGAGATTTTTTTAAATGCGTTATGGTATATTGAAATTAGTGTAGTCATATAGTTTGAACTATGCTTAGTGATTAGCGTTTTAGTAAGCGTATTGTTAATATTTACTAAATTGAATAGAAAATATATTTTTTATTGGTTTCTACGTTTGAATTTGACGCATACGGAATGAGTTCTTCAAAACCTACGAGCAGAACTTTACATTACAACAGCATCATGAAACCTCCCACCACATTAAAGTTATGACGTTAGTCAATACACCAAAACATTTTCCACATTTTTTTTTCCCGTGTGGTTGCCGTTTTAGAATATTGCGACTCCATGTTTTCCCGTGAATGTCGTAAGAGGTGACTAATAATAAAGGCTCGAAGTACGTTAAACGATGGACTTGCAACCTGTAACTAATATAGACTGGTAAACATCTTAGCCTGTTTGTGCAAGAAGTCTTTTTAGAGTTCTTGGTATTTCTATAGCTCTGCCTACCCCACTCTGGGAATGAAGGCGGGATGTTATGTATGTATGTATGCCCCACTTTTTTTATTGCAATGATCGACTCGAGCACTCAGGCCACAGGTAAATGGAATATGAGATCCATAGTCATTTATCTTCTCAAGACTGCAATCCTAAGACCTCAAATGCGTTGCCAACCCTCTATGCTAGTCGTTTCAACGGTTGTCTTGAATACCAAATATAAAATAGCTAAATCTTGGCGCTCCACAGCATACACTCGGCCACAGCCGTCCATATTCGTCTTTCCCGTACACAATGTTTTCGGAGATACGCGCCCAGTAGATTAGTACCATCCGACGCTGTTTGCACCCGGTGTTTACGGACCTGCTCTGTCTTGATCATTTCAATATGGCGGCCACAGTTCTGTGGATTAATGCTACTCGTGAAAACCATATTGCTTTTGACATGATATAGAATTATTGATAGTTAGCGGCCGTGGTAAAAACTATACAACATGTCAAAGCCTCTTTTTATGATAAGAAGAAGGCATTAAAGCACTCGGGCCACCTGATGGTAATTGGTACCTGAGACCCATTTGAATTCTCAAGACTATAATCTCAAGACTGCAATCCTAAGTCCTCTAATGTGTTACTCAAAGGCAATAAGGTTACCTATTTCCGGGTGTCTGTCATTTCATCGAACGCTATTTTCTGCTGAAACCATAATGTTTTCTGGGTATCTTAAACATCTAACGTAACCTAACCTATAGTCCGTACTTTTAGGTATTTAAAAAAATGTAAACAAACCAAACCACGTGGCTCTGCTTATCAACCAATCCAAGCTGTTTGGTCGAGCTTTGACGTATCAGTGTTCTGCTCCTATTGGCTGACTAACTGTCATCTGTCAATGTCACGTGGTTTTTATGTTTACATTTTTTTAAATACCTATCCGAACGAAGTATACGTAATTCATATTTAAAATACCCTGAATACATTATGGTTTCAGCAAAAAATAGCGTTCGAAGAAATTAAATTTGATAAAATAATTAATTCGATCAAGTGATGAGTTACCGTTTTTTACACAGTAAAATAGAGGCCGTATATAAACCGTATTGAGAATCATAGGTAAGAATAAATAGGATTTAGGTAACAAAACTAACACTTCCATATATCTTTTTGGCTTTTTGGGGACATATCTGGAATTCTATTTTCTTGTTCAGAATGATGGTCCCTACCAACACACAATTTTTTTCCGAAATCGGAAGAACAAATAAAAGGTGTGCTATTTTTTATTTTATTGTAACTCCCCTTTTACCCTTTAATATTCGTCAAGTTCTGGGACTTCCTGTAAAACTTGTGAGCTAAAAATACAACGACAAAAAGTTTAAGTAACTTCAATTTTTACCGAGATTGTCATCGATTCCCGAGTTGTATTTGTATTTTTCAATTTTATATGCGGGCTCGTTTCTGCAACTTGACGTCTAGCGCACTATCTTGCGTGTGGGTGGGATTTAATCAAGCCATCCCAGCTCCACGAGGAAGCCCACCAAACCTTTAATGTCGAGGTAACCCTCGAGGAGAGACGCCTCAGCAAACCGAGGTGTTAAGCCCTGCGCCACCTTGGTGAAGTGCAGCACAACGCGGGCGGCTGTTTCTTCTGTCTCCATGCACGAACAGCACAGGCGACTGTCTGTAACATCTAAATTAAAGAGATGTTTATTAAATGGTCCATGATCAGAACACTTGTTACTGTCCTTAGTCGAGATTATTGCTAAGTCGGAGGAGTGTCTGGGATAGTCGACTGTTGATAGTAGGCAGGGTCTCTTTCGCCTGTACACTTATCGTGACCTACCCAGTATTCATTGTGTTACCTCTTGGTACGATTGAGCAGAAAACCGAACCTTGCTTAAGGGTGTGGAGATATCCGATCCTCGGGCAAGTTCGTCTGCAGCGTCGTTACCTCGGATTCCGAGGTATAGAAAGAAAATCTTATTTACTCGTATTTAGAAGGCCATCAAAAAAAACTGTTAAGGTTTTCAAGAGTTTTTTAATGCTGAAATTCATCAGCATTATTACACTGATTAACTTAATATTTAAAAAAATTCAACACACAAAGATACGTAAATAAGCTCCAGCCTTCTCTAGTCTACTCGTCAAAAGCAATCCCAATTAATATAAAAGAAAAACACTTAAACCAGTTTTTTTTTTTTTTTTTTTTTATGTTAAGGAGAAGGCACCCGAGCACTCAGGCCACCTGATGGTAAGTGGAATCTGAGACCCATAGACATTTGAATTCTCAAGACTATAATCCTAAGACCTCAAATGCGTTGCCAACCCTGAGGACTGAGATGGAATGCCTCTATGCTAGTAATTTCACCGGATGTCTTATCCCCACACCGGAACACAACAATGCGAACACTGTTGCTTGGCGGGTGGTTAATAGATAAGATGGTGGTAGCGATCCGGACGGACCCTGCACAGGGTCCTACCACCACAAAGAACGAAGAAAGAAGTATCTAACGAAGAGTTCAAAGCCATTTGGGTCGTTTTCAAAAAAATTGTACATAGTTAAGGGCTTAATGAAAACAAAATCACGATCGCGTCCTTTGTATAACAAAAGTTAGTCATACAACCTGTATGGGTAACTTTCGTCACACAAAGGAATCAATTAAGTTTTGTTTTAATTAAAGCCCTTAACTATGTACAATTTTTTTGAAAACGACCCATTTACCTCAACAGGAGCCGTTATCCTAAAAATGATACACATGCCAAAAATTAACACATTAGTAATCTAAAAAAAACAAATTTCGCACTACTGAGGGCCGTTCCAGCAACACCCTCTGAGACGGTGACTTGCAAACGTGAGATATGTTATTTCGCCTAATGGATAGGTGGCAGGCTTGATGTATAATTTCACGGGAATTATAACATCATTAATTGCGTGGGCGCCGAAATTTTGTTCGGTTTTAAATGTGTTATGTTGAAAATAGGCTAAGTTACTTTGCCCAATCTGATTCCATCGCTTTTTCCATCACTAATAAGGCCTAAGCTATTTATAGAACTTGTAATATGACCCATTGTCCCAATTAAAGGCACATATGCTTGAAACCCGGAATTTGAGTTGCTATAACATATTTAAAGGGCATATTCCAGGCAAAAGTCAAACGTAAAATTCAGTTCTACGCATTTCGTTAAGAACGATTTTTGTTCAAAGTGAATGTCCTTATTTTAGGAATCTGGGCCGCTAATTGATGAATTTAAACACTAACTTGGACCGTAAGAATTACGATTCGTTGGGCCTTACGAGGTTAAAATGAAGGCAGAGTTAAGTATTTAAAAAAAATACAACAACAGACTTAAATTAATTAAAAAGAAAATATAACAGGCAACTCTTCGCTGGCTTGCAAGTTTTTAGGTATCTACTTAGAGTCAGAATATTGCAAACATCTAAAGCTGGTATCCCTTTATACAAATTGCTCTAGGTTAGCTAGCGCACTAATTGTGCATAGTGTACAAAACAGCTAGCCAATTAGTGGACGTCCAATCTAGTGCGATTATAATGCTCTACCGCACTAGCACTACCTACAATGTGTATAATATGCCCGCTTATCTCGTCTTTTATGAGATAGAACTTGGATAAGTAATAATTATTAATTACGCCAGAACTGCACTTCATGTCGGTAACACCAACGTAGTCTAGGGTAATATCGCCTAGTCACCTCACAGTCAAAGTTAGAAGTAGCTGCACACTCTAGTACCTTGTCACATATAAAGTATGTGATGAAATACTTGTGACTTTGCTTGCGTTATAAAATAAATTAATGTTTTTCTATCATATATTTTATTTTTGTCTATTAAAATATAAGACAAAATTCAACACCTTCACTATGATTACTAAAAATAATCTTCATATGTCCAATATACGACGAAAAAGGAATCAATCGCAGTAACGTATTCAACTGAGCTTGGCTTTAATTCAGTATGTCAATAGCTGCGATAACGTACTAAAATGTACTTCTACTATTGAGTTTGACCGTATACCGCATCACAGGGTGTAAATAATACGTTATGATGAGACGCTGATGAAAATGTTAAGTGTAGAGCAGAGAAAATATACAATTACTATTAATTACTCACTCGTAGTTAGCTGGAAAAACTGTTATTAACAAGGCGACGTATATAATTTTAATATTACATTGACTACAAAAGCTAGTTTTCGCTTCGTTTGGCAAAGCGATAGTGAAACATTATTATTGAAACTTTACAGGCCTAGTTATCCTGTTCCTTACAGGATTATTAGGCCTTTATTCGCCAACTAAGCGTTTTCACAACTGATCGATTTCTTTATAAAAAATTGCAATCAAAAACAAAAGAAAAACACCGAACATCCTATTGTCATTGGATTAAAGCTAATCGCGACTTAATTTCAAATTCGAAACTAGTGATGTCCACGGCGGCGTGAAGCGGCACTCGCCGGCAATTGCTGAACGGCGGGGCGTCCCACGTGGCTTGCGCACTAGCGCGAAAGACTCGTTTGTAATCAACCCCCCTATTAAGCAAATCGAAAACAACTCTAAGGTGACCAAATAAAGATCAGTTGAGCTCCATGTTAGCAATAATTGTTATGGAGATTAATGTACACTATACAGAGATTTCCGCTAATTATCCCGGCGAGTGAGTGAATATTCTAATTTGATCAAGCTTAGTCATGAGTGTGTAAAGCGTCTTATTATAATCTATGGGACTTAAAGCAAAACAAAAAGAAGCCTGTAACGTTTAAATTGCTGAATAATTTACAATTATTAATCAAGAGAGTGATGATGCGTTAATGCTAATAGAGTAGGTTGATTATAATTTACACCTCCACAATAAAATAATCTTCGAAGGGGCGTACAATAACGCTATTCATCGCTGAACAAAAGTAACTCATGCTTGAGACTCAGGCCTGCTGATACGACAGGAGCGATCCAGATAATTCTCATTACACACATTTCACTATTCGTATAGTCGGTCGATTCTAAAACGCCATTATGTTTGACGGCGGGAGGTCTCGATTGTGGCAATCGGCGTCTTTGTTGCACATCACTACCGAGCAACGGATCCCGGCAAAATTTCAAATGTCATCGTTCCAATTCGAAATTCAATTACGAGTAATTAATGCTGCGATGCCGGTGGCGGTGCCCATTTGAAAACAATGGCGGCGGCTCTTTTCGTTTTTTTAATGTGATATCTATTATGAAAACGATTGAAACTATAAGGCAAAATGTTGGAGTACGTAATACGGTGCAATTGTAGAGTCGACATATCGAACCAACTATCACTGTGTGCGTTAGTAATGGCAGTTGAAACTGTTACAGGTCGGGCTTTTATAAATGTCATTAGTCCATAAGGTAGCAAGACACAAATATGGTGTGATTTCCAAAGTACATAAAAAATAAGCAATGCATAGTAGCGTTGAATAGTACTGAAATTAAAAACAAACCTTCCTTGACATCTGGTCGTCAAGATAAAAAACGTAAGATAATAGGTTAAATCATACACCTTGTTTCACAAATGGTTATTATCTGGTGGTCATTAATGGTCCTTTTTTATTATTTATAGTTAGCCCGTGAGCCCGTGTGGTTGCCGGGTTAGAATAGAGCCACTCCATGTCTTCCCGTGGATGTCATAAGAGGCGACTAAGGGATTAAAGGCTTGTAGTACTGTTAGGCGATGGGCTTGCAACCTGTCTCTAATACACTGGTAAACATCTTAGCCTACTTCTGCAGTGGTTACAGAATTATCAACAGTTCTTTTTAGACTTGTTAGTATTTCTGCAGCTCTGCCTACCCCACTCTGGGAATTAAGGCGTGATGTTATGTATGTATGTATTTATAGTTGGCATATTAATTCTTACTTTCCTGTATTAGTCTGTACGTCATTCCTGTCGTCGATTTTGTATAAGTAGTGTTTTTGCAGGTCTGAACTATGACTTTTTAAAGCTTAATGTTTTATGAAAAAATAAAACGAGAATCGTTTCATGTATCCTTCTCTTTCACAGCACTTTCCAAAGAGCGAAGGAAAAATAATGCATGTTCCGTAAAGAATATAAAACGTATGAATATAGACGTCATTAACAAAACTTGCTTTCTGTTAGACTTGTATATGCCTTGCGGCATCCCGACTTTTTTAGCCAAATCATCATTTCACAAACTTTCATTTCGCTAAAATGTGTTTGTGCTTAAACCCATGTTAAAAAGACTTTTGACCACAAAAAAATATAAAACAATGCGGCGGAAAGTATCTCTTTGCGAAATGAAAGTCTGTTAAATGATACAGTTAATCAAATGATAATTTGGTAAAACATTAGTGAATTATACTTTACTCATGAGTGTACTTAGACTTTAATATTAAGAAATACAGTTGTCCCAAGGACCGTCCTACGTCGACCGGACCAGTATGATTTCTTCGTTCCAAAATTCATAATCGGCTATTGTTTCTGGTTTGTTAATTTCACAGTAGCGATTGAACACGTAAGTACGTGTTGGACTGGATTATGACAATGGAACAGGTCTGGCTCCCAGCGGTGGGCGGAATCCGATGTTTTTTAACAAGCGTGGACAATGGCGCGGTGCGACGAGCATCCGTTTCGAGGTGTCAAGTCTGGTGCTATTGTGGGATGGAGGATGGCTCGAGGAGGACGAGGCAAAATAAAACTTGTATATTATTATGTTCTAGTTAGTATCACGATAGTTTTGTGATCCTAGCGTTCTGACGTTCAAGTTCAAATAAATAAATAAATAAATAAATAAGTGAAAAAGAGTACAAATGTAATAACTCCATTAACAACTTAGATACAGGCGATTTACCTCGTGACGACCCGCGTAGTTCACAAAGTACATAAAAATCAATCAATGTAACGCCTTAATTAGAATGAAATAGTGTTGCATTTATAACTAAATTTCTTTGACATCTGGTTAACAATCATCCGAGACAGCACCATAAATTTAAATTGAAAATTTGTTCATAACATAGACTACGTGTGGTTTTTCGAGTTTTTTTTTGTTTGTAGTAACGGCGTTGGAACCCTGCACTGAGCATGATCCGACATGCTCTTGCCCGGATTTTTATTACGTGCGTGGTAAGTCTAATGCCTCCAAATTTAATTTCGGCAGTTCGCAATTAACTCAAACTATTAGGTTATAATTATGCTCACGCCAAGTTGCATAAAAATTTCTCATATTTACCATCATACGATACTAAATATACGTACAACATGAATACTTTTAAGACGCTAAATCCTGCTCAATAAAAATATTTTAAATATAATTCCAAGATACGTCACGAAATAAGCAACCGAACGTTATAGGTGACAAGATTGACGCCCCAGCGCCGACTTCTTAGCGTCACTTCAACTTTGTAAAGAGGTTCATTTACCACTTCCAGCGCATTGTCTGAAGCCAGCGGTGCAATGTCACTTCGAATCAAAGCGAAGCGTGCAACCCCCGCTGTATCGAGACACCCAATATGTACTATAAAGTAATAAGTTAGGGTCTAAAATTCTTTGTAAGTATCTTATTAAACTTCCAAAGATTGTTTTATATGGTTAGGTCTTTGTCAGGCGTATAATGTCTAGACGCCAATTAGTTAGCGGTAACTGACAGTGAATTTTTAATGAGATTTTTTGACTTTTCTAACAAAATTATAGACTACTTTTAAGTTTTAATTTTAATGAGGAACTGGTTTTTTTGCAGTTCCAGAGATATAAAACTTTGTAAGCTATTAAAAATGGATTAAGTTTCGGTTGGCGGATCAAATGTTTCAATGCTAATTAGTAACACAATAAATTAGCACTAGCCGAAGTCTGGGGTTAACTAAGAGGAAAACGGGTTAAATTTAAACGAGTGAAAGGCTTAATTAACGCGGCCTGGGTTAAATATCAATAAAATATTATAGTTTAAGACACCCTTTCAACATTGAGTCAAGAAAATAGTGAACGAAACTACGCTCTTCGGATGCGGTAATTATTTGGTGATTTGTAAAATTTTGAAACATTAAGCTTATTTCTTATTTCACTTCCAACGAAATTATCTGGATCATATTAATGATGTTTTTGTGATATTTTGACAAACTGGCAATTTTATTAAAGATGAAAATTTCTAGTATTAACATACGTTTTATTCGCGTCCTGGAAATGAAAAATCGGTTTCACATTTAATTGACTCCTGTAATATTCCCCTTTTTATCCTGCAGATTTTTATCGCATTGTGAAGGCAAACGAGCTCACCTCACAGACAGTAAGTGGAATTTATGAGCCATAGACATTTGTATTCTGAAGACTACAATCTTACGACTGAAAATATGTTGCGAACCCTTAGGACTAGGATATAATCAAAAGCAATAAAAACGTGTTACTTAGTTCAGAATTTCCATAGAAGAGTGTGGTTAAAGAGTAGATAATGCCTTATGCTAGTAATTCACCAGTTTTCTTATCCCCACACCGGAACACAATAACGCTGCTTGGCGGTAGGTTGAATAAAGTATAAGTTGATGGTAGCGATTCGCACGGACCATGCACAAGGACCTACCACCACTACCCTTCTTAACTTCTTAAGGTAACCCTTTTTCGTATTGTACTTCCTGCCAAGTCCGTATCTTGTTTATAAAGTCCCGAATACTAATATCTTTATTTAGTTTTAGTTTTAAGTAAAACCAATCGTCATTTACTTCCGTCTTTGCTTGCGTGACAATCACAACTTGATCTCTAAGCTAAATTCCAAGGTATATTTATAATCTTGGTGGTGCTTTGGAGTTTGTATGAACAAGGTCGAGAGACGAGAACATGCACATTAAAAGCATGGACGATTTAAGTTACACTCGCTCCTAATTGATGATTCTCTTAGACAATTCGTTCTAGAAATCGACGCACCAGATATTCACCGGCAAGTAGAAGTTGGAAACATTCTTAGCTTACCCGCTTAACCCATCGAGTGAGCGAGCTCGTATAACGGTTTGACAGGGAGCCATTTTTAGGAGAACTGGAGAATAACACGTCTGGAGTCTGCGTATCCATTGCCTCCTCCTCGGCTTCGCAGGTCGGCACTACTCCGCGCCATAATTGCAAAAAGGCGCGAAAGCCGTTGGCAAACGCTAACTAATTGCCATTGAAAAAAGGCGAGAGCCCGGCTGAAAACATTCCGGGCACCTTTGAAGTTTTTTTTTAAAACCCCAGCTTTTTACCCGAGCTTGATAAGCCACACTACGTAAAGCACAGTAAAAGCTGGTAATAAGGCACTTTTAAGGCAGGTGTTACTAGCTTACGCGCACAAAGGCAAGTGGTGCGAGCTTTTGTGGGGAAAGTTTTTAAAGGAAATTAGGGCTCGCTTGCAAAGATTCGCTTTTCCGCTGTATAATTTGCGTGTTTGTGAATGTAATTAATATTTGATTATGGAATAATCAACCTGTATGTCTGGACACGTAGTACAGGTTGATATTTTATATTTTTATTACTTATAGAGGATTTCGTTAAAGATAAATAAATAGATTACATTAAAAAAATGTACTGAATATTAATAAGTTAGTTCAAAGCTAAGCAGTAAAACGATTTTATTAAAGTTTACCGCAACTCAGTCCGCGTAGTAGGAGTTGTTTGTTGCTATTGCCTCGGGAACTGTGCCATTTCCCAAGATAAAAAACATCCTATCCTTTTCCGAAATTGATTCCTTTTTTTTACAAAACTTCAGCTATAAAAGCGTGAAAAACCAACAATCAAATGGGGAAGCCTAAAGTATTGATATGGATTATAAATAAATACTTAACAAGAACTTTTTTAAAAGTTGATCTGAAAAAGTCATGATTAAAGAGGTTGGTCTCATAAGCAAAACTACTCTTATTTTTTACTTCTTGCATACCAATTTTCTGCTAAAGGCGAAAGAACTGATACGTCACAGCTAGTTTCAGATTTAAAAAATAAAACGCTGTTACTAACAAAATGATGTCATTCCGACCTCTAGTCCAAAGCCGGTGGGCGTAGCAAATACTGATAATATCTAAAATTAAAAAAAACAATACCATGCTTTGGTGACAAACCTTTTAGGAGTGTTTTTTTCTATCCTAAATACGTACTGCTTCATTTATGACGTTAAAATCTGAAAGTGGATTGCAAACATGATTTCGTTGAGTCATGTAATGATACAAACATTCTTACACCAACAAGTTTTAACGGCACAGAACTCCGGAAATATATGTAGAAGTTTACATAACTTCATCACATCGCACTGCTAGATCAAAACAGTAGCAACTCAAATCAACAAAAATCAACTGTATTTTAAAATCAACTTTAACTCAACTTCTATGAGTTTTATACAAAACTAGCGAGTGTTTTGACTTGATACTGTTTTGATCTAGTAGTGCGACATGTAAAAGCCAATAAATAGGAAAATCGTTCTCTGAAAATGTGATACTGGCGTATTTGAACAAACTTTCAGCGTAGCTTATGTATGATACGCTATTACGAGACACGGGTCTTTTATTATTTTGACAGCAGTTAAGCTATTCCACCTAAAATATCAATGTAAAAATAGACCAAGTTCTAATGTGCTTAAAACGGTGCCAAGTTTGGCACTACATGGTTACTGTCGGACCAATTTATTGCTACTGAATGCATTGACGTGTGGTTGCCGGGTTAGAATAGTGCCACTCTATGTCTTTCCGTGGATTTCGTAAGAGGCGACTAATGGAATAAGGGCTTGTAGTACTGATAGGCGATGGGCTTGCAATCTGTCACTTATACACTAGTAAACATCTTAGCCTGTTCAAGAAGTCTTTTAAGAGTTGTTGTTATTTCTGTAGCTCTGCCTACTACCTCTGGGAATGAAGGCGTGATGTTATGATGTTAAATGCATTTTGAACCTTAATTTATCAGTTTTCTTATAAATACCAATGAGATTGCAATAATATTGTAACATACTGAATAGGAAACTGCCAAGTTTGGGCTCAAGTGTGTGTCGGTAATTCAAGGGTTTACCGTACTGTATCTTGGGATTAAAAAGTATAAGCTAGCTATTCGCCCGAACACCCTACGACCCTTTGTTTTAAATAAATATTTCATATGTTGCTGACTTCAGTTGTTTCCTTTATATAAATCCAGGGACTGAACGCCACAGCAGTTCGCCTTTAAGTTATAATAAGGACCACTAAGGTGTGGAACTACCTTCCAGTTGACCTTTTTCCTGCAAGCAAAAACTTGGAAGGTCCAAGTCGAGTGTGGATAGGCACTATCTAGGTAAGCATGCTACATCTTCGGCTTCATCATCACTTTCCACCAGGTGAGATCGTGGTCAAATGCTTGACAATCATAAATTTAAAAATAAAAACCGGAGAAGTGCGAGTCGGTCTCCCCCACGAACGGTTCCGTACCATTGTCTATAAAAACGGGAACAAAATCACGTTTGTTGAATGGGAGCCGCCCTTAAATATTAATTTTATTCTGTTTTTACTATTTGTTGTTACAGCGGCAACACAAAAACATCTGTGAAATTTTCAACCGTCTAGCTATCACAGTTCATGAGATACAGCCTGATGCCAGACGGACGGACAGAGAAATGGACAGTGGAGTCTTATTAATAGACTCACTCAACCAAGGCCAAGACGTCCTGGAAAAAATGGCAAAAAAAATTTGACACTTGGACAACCAAAGTAAATGAATTAAAGTTGAGAATGACAACTGGACCTTGGTTACGTGGTTGTTCCGACAGTATAGAATACTAGCGACCCGCCATCGCTTCGCTTCGGTTTGTTTGAGTTTTCTTTACATAAACTACTAAATATTATACATTAAAACCTTCCGCGAAAAATTTTCTAACTGATGGTGAAAACCGCATCCAAATCAGTTGTGTGGTTTTGGAGGAGTTAGCGGATATACAGACAGACGCAGAGAGCAACTTTGTTTATAGTGGAGAAAAGATAGCGAAATAAGTGTGTAGTAGAATTACAAACCCGAAGAACGTTTTCAGAGTTAGATAATTGCACTGTAAGAAAGCACGTATGAAAAAAAAAGATTCGTATACACTTTATTAAAGCTAACTTAAGACGATTGTACTTTTTCTTAACAAAAGCGAAAATAAAAGTTGGTTGTGTATGGTATCAATTTTTACATCAAAGCATAAAACAATGCTGATAAACACCTCTCAACAAAGCCCAACGGTAAATTACCGAGGTTGCGTAACGCATTGTGAATATTTTTTCACCAAGCGCCACGTAATATACCTACTTTGTTCGGAAAACAAAACTCTTTTGGAAAATATTGCATCACCCTGTGTAATCCTTGCGTAACTTACCGAAGTTATTTAACACAAAGCAATATGACCGGTATTTCATAATTTTTCCAGCAACATTTCGTAATTTTCTTTGTTTGTTTTACCAAGTTTTATTTTTAAGGTTTCGTGACTCGTTTTGTTAAAAGCTTTTAGATTTGTGTTGCCTCTTCGGGAAAGATTGTTTGTTTTTAGGGTTCCGTAGTCAAACTACCCTCACCCTAATAGTTTAGCCATGTCCGTCTGTCCGTCCGCAGCCTAGCCCATAGGCTCTTAGTACTAGAAAGCTATAATCTGGCATCAATATCGACGACACGCTAGCCTAGTGACGACACGCTAGCCTAGTTGGTAGTGACTCTGTCTTCGAAGCTAGGGGTCCTGGGTTCAAATCCTGGTAAGGGCAAATATTTGTGTGATGAGCACGAGTATTTGTTCCCGAGTCCTGGATGTTTTCTATGTATGTTTCGTTGTCTAGTACCCATAGTACAAGCCTAGAGCTTAGTTTGGGACTAGTTAAATTTGTGTGACATTGTCCTGTGATTTATTTATTATTAATACTCATATTAGTCAGGCCAAAAAAATCGTAAAAAATATTTTTAAAATAAAAAAAATGTGTACCTCCCTTTGGAACACGTAACGTGGGGATGTAAATTTTTTCTCGTCTATCCCATGGTTTGTGGTGTTCCTGGATAGGTCTTTGAAAAATGTTGTGGGGTTGTGGAAACAATGTTTGATGATTTGATGATTAAGGGATCTGTTTATGAAATTAAAGCGCAAATGTTAATACAAAAAATCTGTAAAATATGAAAGCGGATATAACGAATTTAAAAGAAAAAACTATCACGACTAAGTAGACATCATTGGTTCTTGAGACACAGGCGATAAAATACATAACATCACGCCTTCATTCCCAGGGAGGGGTAGACCAGAGCTTCAGAAATATTAACAACTCCAAAAAAGACTTGTTGACAATTCTGTAACCAAATTTTGCACAATCACGCCAAGAAGTTTACTAGTCTATTAGTGACAGGATGCAAGCCCATCGCCTAACAGTCCTACAAGCCTTTATTCCCTAAGTGGCGTCTTACGACATCCACGGGAAGATATAAAGTGGCACTATTCTAACCCGGCAACCACAATTATTTATTATTTGTTGTTTTTTTGCGTTTGTAGTACTTAACGGCTTCGAAACCTTACACTGAGCATGGTCACGCATGCTCTATTTTTAAGTTTATTAAAGAGTAATTAAAGTTTTCTCTCGAAGAATGTGTTTTGCAACGTGTCTGTAGAGAACGTGGGCTGTACAGAGATTGATCTCAGTGGGCTCACGTGTCGCATGAATTTTGTTACGTAGCCCTTTACCGCATAGGAAACCATATGCATACATGGGGATAAGTTTGCCCGCGTACCTACATTGTTTTTTACAAGCTTTTCATCAATTTGCAACATATTTATGTACCCAGTGCAGTTGCCGGGCTAGAATAGTGCCACTCCATGTCTTCCCGTGGATGTCGTTAGAGGCTACTAAGGGAATAAAGGCTTGTAGGACTGTTAGGCGATGGGCTTGCAACCTGTCACTAATACACTAGTAAACTTCTTGGCGTGATTGTGCAAAATATGGTTACAGAATTGACAACAAGTCTTTTTTGGAGTTGTTGGTATTTCTGAAGCTCTGGTCTACCCCTCCCTGGGAATGAAGGGGTATTGTATGTAGGTATGCATTTATGTATAAACACTTTTATCGCCTGTGTCTCAAGAACCAATGATGTGGTTACAGAATTATAAACAAGTATTTTTAGAGTTGTTGGTATTTCTGTAGGTCTGCCTACCCCTCTCTGGGTATGAAGGCGTAATTTTATGTATGTTTGTCTGTGTTCTGAACAAATCTTGCAAGAAAGATTTGACCCGCTTACCGGGGACTGGTTGAGCAGAAATTTGGTATACTTAAATAACCATGATGACAATACAATAAAATGTCACCATCGAGAAGTTCTGATGATAGGGTCGGAAGGTGGCGACAAGATCAGATGTCCGTTATACTTAAAGTAGACCCACCGAATTTGGATGCATTAGGTTAGTCTTATTAAGCAGTGAATTACTTTGCATAAAGAAGTACAGTTGGCTTGAATTTTTGGACAGAAACTTAATTAATCTTCATTTTGTTTTGTTTTATGTGGTCTCATATTAATGTTATTTTATAATCTTTGATTTTGTATTAGAAGGACCTTTCGGATCGCTATCATCATTTTATTCTTACCATTCGTCCAAGCAACAGGGTTCGCATCGTTTTGTTCCGATGTGGGGTTAAGACAACCAATGAAATGACTAGCAAAGAGGTAGTCTCTTGGTCCTCAGAGGCCCTCAGAGAGATAATCATCGTTAGATTTCAGTCTTGAGATTGGACTTGTGAAGCCTAAACCGCTAAGGGGTGATTCTCTCAACACAGCGCTGCGTCGATCTTAAAGATGAAGTTTTATCTGTTTTTTACGACACTGAACTCGACTCACCTACCTGCTGCCTAATTGAGAAGGCACGCACAAAACTTGCCGGATAAAACTTCACCTTTAAGATTGACTCTGAGTTGAAATATTGAGGAATCTCTCTTACGCGGACACGGCGAAATAAATAAATAAATAAATATATATATGATGTGGGACAATCTCCCACAAATTAACTTAGCCCCATACTTATTTTGGAGATTGTAATATGAGTTTTAAACCTTTTTGCAATTATAGAAAAACTGAAACTTAAATAAAATATATCCAAAACTCAGTAACAAATACTCGCGTCCATTAGTCAAATTTCTATCCTTACCCGGGACCTATTGCTTCGTAGGCAGGGTCCCAACCAACTAGGCCAACGTGTCGTCCAAACATTAATATTGTTCGTCAAAATTAACCGCTGTACGGTTCCAAAAGTCGTCATCATAAAATCTTGGTAGTTACTTGATGTGACAGATAGACAGACATGATTAGCTTTAATTCTGGAATGTAATAACATTAAATATATACTTAATATCAAAGATTAATACAACATCAAAGATTAATAAAAAAATACCCAACATCAATCATCATTTAAACTTCATACAACAGAATTACAACCACTTTGACAGCATTAATATCTTCATTGTATACATAAATGCTCTATTACCACAGGTTTTTTAACTTCCTCAAAACCTATGAATACCCAATTTAAGCTTTTAACACTTAAAACTTACGCATGTTATTTATATGTTAAAAGTTTACAAAAATCAATATGCTAAAAGCTTTTCCGTTCAAATTTAATCCCTTTTCACTCTTACCTAATCTAAAATTTATTTGGGTACCTTAAAATGATAAGGTTCCAAATATCTCTCATGCTTATTTTACCAACAGTAATGTTAACTAAGATACGAAACGCCAATTTACAATGTGTACTGACAATTGAAAAATTTATAAAAACATCAAACGAGCCAAGTTTTTGAATAGACACGTCAATAGTAAAGTACGCCATTTGGCGGCGCGAGCGCATCTTCAACCAAGATATCTTTAACGCTCATAAAACCACGGTAGTTCCTTCTTTTGTAGTCAATAGACTTTAAAATTGATTGGCATTAGTGTCCGGCCATTTTATCCGGCAAGTTTAAGAAGTCCCGTCGAAGCGTACAAAATACATTTTAGCGCGTGCCTTCTCAATTAGGCAGCAGGCAGGTGAGTCGAATTCAGTGTCGTAAACAGCTGCCTACTCGCGCGTATTCTGGCCGAACGTTATCAGCAACGAGGATCTATGGAATCGATGCCACCAAATCCCGATCAAGCGAGAAATCGCTCAACAGAAGTGGAAGCGTTGAGGTAAGCGTCAGTGGTCGGCATCTATAGCTGCCGACTGATCCCAAGAGTTGATCTCTCGCGCAGGGCTGCCGCCTCTCCTACTCCTTCTCTTTCCCACTTATACATACTTATTACACATTTACACTTACACTATCCCCTACACTCCACACACAATAATAACTAATATTAATTATAGTTTGTAATAAAATGAAATTTCCTGTTTTGTAGTTTCTAAAGAAGAATACCTACTTGAGTTTTTCTTTTTTGTCGTGTTTTATACTGCATGTTTTTGTTATTTTTGCCGCACTGTCCTCGATACTCTCGTAATGTTTGGATTCCCACGATACAGGCTACGCCTAGTGTGGGAGTCACTGCTATACTGTAAAACCTGCATTAACTGTGTTTTTTGGTAAATAAATATATTTGTATTTGTATTTTGATAGGGCATACCCTCGGAAGACCAGAGGACAATCGCCGTCAGGGTCTTGTTGACGTGTAGTGTGCGCGGGAGCAGGCGGCGGGGCCGGCCGGCGCACACGCAGCAGCGTACCGTGGACGCCGAGCTCGGGCGACTGGGATGAGTTGGAGCAACGCGGAACGCGAGGCACAGGGCAGGGGGACGTCTCACGAAGGCCCTTTGTACCACTGGGGTATCATAGGACAGCAGCAATAGAGACACCGCCGTACTTCAATTAGTCAATGACGATGCTATTTGAAGACTCCGGATCTACCTCTTTTTACTTATACATTATCACCAAACGCATCACTCATTGTCACCAAATTTATTTTGGTCGGTAGATGTTAAAACATGGGAATAATATTTTAAATTGTCGCATCTAACTACGAATACATCAAAACATCGCCAATGTTTGTAGACATTCCGCTTTTCTCTCGAATCTATTGTCTTCATAGAAAATATAATTTCTTGGTAACTGTTGTCACCACATTACCACCGACTTCACCTTCAATTCCAAATCCAATATCAACCTAAGCACTGAGATTTAGAGTGCAGTTTACAATTACCAAGGGCAGATGTCACACTGTGACGAAACCACACCAGTGGGCAATATAACAACTGTTATAATAATAATGGGGGTGTACAGAAACCCCATTGGAAACAAAAGACTTCATTATGGGCAGTTTTAGAAGTTTCATGGGCCGTTGTCGACCGTTACTGTCATTTAGAAAAGACACTGTTCGTATTCACAAAGAATAATCAGTAAGTGGTTTAGTTGCATGAAAAGTTTTGTTAGTGACAAAAAAATAAACAAAAGGTACGTCACTGTGCAGCAATTGCCACAAAGTAAAAATAACAACGAATAAGTTCACTTGTTTTTAATTGGCATCATGGCCGCACAAAAACAAAAATGTAGCGTTGAAATCGGAACGAGCGTTCCAATTTCAAAATATTTACCAGCCAGCCAATTCAATCACAACTTGAGAATAAAGTTTAAAAGCCAAGAGTTCGATTTTAAATTTCCCGCCAACAACTGGAGTTGGCGAAAAAAAAGAAATAAAAAACAATCAATTAGGAGAACTGTCAACCGCAGTGGCAAGGGAGAATGATAAAAGTCCAAGTTGTACAAAGATGTTCGTTATAAGGAGCCGGGGGATCCGATTATCGATTATTGATTCGATGGTTGTTTACCGAGTCGCTGGGGAATCGCCAATGGGGGCGGGAAACGACTTTTCGATAGAATTGCATATACTTACGACAACAATGCTACGTGGGGTACGCGAAAATTTAACATTATAAATCAACCTTAAACTTTCCTTTCCTTTGAACCAGTGAATTTTATTTGACTAGCAATGGAAACGTTTTAAAGTGTTAAATACTTTTTTTGTGTCAGCATTGTCTTATTAACCGTATCATATTTAGGCCAAGAAAATAAAGTACAACAAGCCCAAACAAAGCTAAAAAAACCTAAACAAAATCAATTGGACAAATCCTTAATACGCAAGATATCAGTCTCCCGATCTCTATTCACACCCCATCTCTGCGCTAATTGTACAAAAACATCCCCAAAAACGACACAACAAACAGACACACAAAAGACAGATTAACAGAGAGCCTGATCGTATTTAAGATAAGGTATTTTCGCTAAGTGTGCGATCGGCTTTAGATCGGAGATAGGGGGCAGCTGTATGTAGCGGCCCTAATATGACGTCATTGTTGCCTCTGGTAAGGAAGACGTTTTTTGGACAACTGGATGTTACTGTAAGACTGACACACCCTGTATAATAAGAGGTATCTAAAGCGTGTTATTCACTGCTCCTCTTCTCGCCTTTATATTTTTAACATAAAGGGTGTTCAAGGAATGAGACTCTAATCAACACGTAGAGAATGCCATTATGCCATAAAAACGTAAAGTTCACTTTTTAGACTGAAAGTTTATATTTTGAGCATTAAAGTTACATTACGAGTCAAAATATCGCATAGTTGATAAAAATGTGAATACTAATTTTAACATCTAAATCAGAGCAAAATCCCGGATAACTTTACGAAAACATACAAATCTACTGAACTGTAAGCTTTAAATCGATAAAGACAAAATATACCGACATCCATCGATACGTCGAAGCGAAACCAAACAAGGCATTGTACACTCGCGAACACATTAAGGGTACACGTATAAGCAGCTTATTGTATTTTTATAGTTATTTTGATCGCACATTGTGCGGGTAATCCGGCATGAATACTCCGCGCGCATGTACACAGCTGATGCGAACAAAACGCTGTTTGCGAATCTCCGGTGAGCGTGTTTTGTTTTTGTAATGGCGGCGTTTTTAAGGACAGTATTGGCTGGTTCGATTTTCAAATAATCATGTGATTGGTTTTTTTAATAATGTTGTGGTGGTTTGTGTTAGGTTTGGTTTGGTTAGTGTGGGTGTGTATAAACGTATGAAATTTACGTAATGATGGCGAAGGCTAGACGTAAAATAAATATTGTTATCCATCAATATTTATCTCATATTGTGATATATATTGTTCGTCTAGTCTGCTATATTGATGGATGACAATATTTATCACGGAAATCTAGATTTCTGGATTCTGGATGGCAGTTTGTGATAAATATTGAAATCCGTCAATACACTAGACTACACGATCAGTAAATACTGTGACATTTCAGTATAGTTTTTATCTTCATATCCAGTAGTAAATTGTTAGTAACTGGCCACTTTACTACCTTGCTTGCTTAGAATGTGTATAGTGATTACCTGTAAAGTGATATCGCTCATATTATGATTTTAGGGGAAGAAGTGAATGTTGAATAATTATAACAAGTGTTTACTAGACGATAATATTATTTATTTCCTGAAATATGTAATTATTTTATTGGACATTACTGTTAACCTAGTAACTAGCCACTATTTACAATACTAGCCACTTTTTTTCAATTACTGGCCACTATGTTTTAATCCTAAGTACCTAGGTACAATAGATACCTACTACGTGAAAACTAGAGGGGAGAGTGGGGTCTTGGCAATATAGGTACTACGGGCGGTCACAGTCGGTAAAAAATTGAAAAAAATTTACACGTATTTATGTATCCAACAAAAAAAAATAACAAAGGTAATAACAGCTTCTTAACTTAAAAAAAAAACAATAAACTCTTTAGGAATTGATCCTTTATTCCTCATTATCCGAAGAGGAACTTGTCTGGTGAAGATGATAACAAATATGACATTACAGTGGTGGACATATAATTAGAAACACTTGCGACGTATTTCACATTATACAAGGCACATTGCCGTAAAACTTTTGTTTTTGGAAATAAAACAACAAAATGCATAGAATACGTTCAACAACTTATAATTAATTAAAATACAAATAAATATCCGAGTTTACAACTACCATTTAGATATATAGTTACGTTACGATATTACTAAAGAAATGAGGTAAAATCAAAGTTATTAAAATGTTAACGTCAACAATTTCAAATTATTTATGTAAAATAATGTTTGGTTTACAAAATTTCTTAAAAATTAATATTTAGTTGCATAGCTTTTGTTATTAATGGCGGCTCTGCACGACGTGGAATCGATTCAAGTAATTTCATACATTTATCGAGTGGGATCGAGTTCCATGCTTCAACAAAGACTTCGTAAAGTTCATTTTGACTGGAATTACGTTTAACGGAGACTTTTTTTTAACGTCGTACTACAAATTTTCAATAGGATTTAAATTGGGACTATTTGCAGGCCAGTCTAACATGGTAACATTTTTAAATCAGATAAATTACTTAGTTATAGAAAAAAATACATTTTTGAACTAACAAGGATGAAACGGAAAAGATCCACGATTGTAAGTTCGAGTCTCACCTGAGGCAGTGATTTTTTTCCACTTTTTCTTTATTTCTAAGCATTGTGGTATCGTTGGCACACATTCTGCGTAAAAAACTAAATAAAATGTAGAAATAGTTGAGTTACAAGACTTGAAAAAAAAGTGATCCACTATTGCCCATTCTCTCCTACTTCCAAGATGACTCGCTGAGATATTTTTTTCTCATACCTACCTAAATAATTTAAATCTAGTAATTTTAGTATCTGGCATAGGTGGCTAGTATTTAAAATGGTGTCGAATTTAATTTCAGAAACTAGCCATCCAAATAAGTTAAAGAATTTGAAGTTAGTAAGTAAATTAATAGTGAAATAATTATTCTCTTACCTTTTGTGATCACATTTATTACACTGACATAACATCATTAGTCAAATTTATATCAGAAATTCGTAATTTGAAATGAATGTCCGCTAATAGAAAAAATAAGCAACTAGCCAGTTCGACTGCTCGTCAAAGTCAAACTCATTTTATTATGAACTCTTACGGTAATCGATGGATATAAAACTTGAATAATACTTGACATAACTGCTGTTATCAGATGGTTTACTTGAACTGTGTGGATATATTATAGAATTTTTAATTTAATCATTTTAGTATACTGTGGCCAGTTATTGGGGGGTGGCTAGTAACTAGAAATTTACCACGTCTGAACTCTACGAAATACGTTACAGTACTGACGTGATAAATATTGAACGTGTAGCCTTGCCTGTGTATTGCGTCAATAAAACGTAATCTATCAGTTTTTATTGTATTGATGGACCAAAGTATTTATTGTACGTCTAGCCTTCGCCGATGACTGATCAAAGTGATCAATAAAGTACAGTTGGCAACGAAAGTGGGGATTAAAAAGAAAAACCTCTCAGGAACTTTTTATTGACAGGAGCATTGGAGTTAAATAGGCCAGGATTTTATTTATGACGTGTATATTTATGTATATTGCACTACATTTTTCTAAAAAAGCAAACCTTATTGCAAATAATCGTTGACTGTACTTTATAAAACTCAGTGTAGCTTTAACTATCCATTAACCATCCGCCAAGCAACAGTGTTCGCATTATTGTGTTCCGGTGTGGGGATAAGACAACCGGTGAAATTACTAGCATAGAGGCATTCCATCTTAGTCCTCAGGGTTGGCAGCGCATTTGAAGTCTTAGGATTATAATCTTGAGAATACAAATGTCTATGGGTCTCAGATTTCACTTACCATCAGGTTGCCTGAGTGCTCGTGTGCCTTCTCCTTAACATAAAAAAAATAAAATAAAAAAATAACTTTAATTACTTAAGCCGTATAACAATATAAACTTAAAACTCAACCAACATCAAAACAAATTTCAAACCAATTTTTACCGCCGCTAAACCGTATTTATTGCTACAAATATCTCAATAAATTAATAGTAAACGAACCCTTTGCTCCAATAAATTCTACCCATAAATGCCACCATCATAACAATGCCAAATTAAATAATATAATCCTGGACATAAAAAAGTACAAAAAGCTAGAACGATGCGGAGAATTCTCTTTACACGCATTGAACTATAGACAATTGTACGTCATAAATCAAAGAGTTGACAAGAAAATACTTAACACCAACTTAAAAATGCGGCCGTATTTTACAAAACAGGCCAAACTCAACTTTATTTCAAGCGGTATAACTAGCACTACCACTAAATTAGTAGTAAAGGGTATTTCTTCTACACACGTATTTGCCGCCCTTTCGTTTAAAAACGACTTGAATCGAGTTTCGCGCGTAAATTATGTGACAACCCTAAACAATGAGTAGAAAAAGCTTCATTCGCTAATGGATTTTGTTCTCAAAAATTAATTTGGGGTACTCAACGAAGTGTGTGTACGCACCCAATCAGAGACAACCCTAATAGTAGGGTTGAGGATTATTTTATGTTTTATTTGGTGAGATAATATTTTAATTACTTGGTACAGTGCAACAGGTCTAAAAAATCTTTCGGATTCGGGTTAAGTCGGTTAGACCAGCGTATGAGCTTGTGAGAGAGAAGCATAAACCGAATGCTGTTTAAAGATATAATTTGTATTGTAAATATTGCATTTATACTCAATACTTTAACCAAACCAGCCGTGTGTAAACATAACTTTTTAAATGTACAAGATGTGGAATTTTCTGTCAAAAGTTTAAATTATAAAGATGAGGTAAAAAATAAGTAAGGGAGTGTTGATAGAAGAGAGTGTTATTTTTATAGGTATTTATATTAGTGTATTTATTTATTTATGTATTATCATTTTATAAAATTAGGTTATTTGCTTTGTTTTCTGTATTTATTTTCTGTGCGTTTTTGTTAGTTTCTCTGATTGTTTTGTTGACTGGTAGAGAATTCCACTGCGGATAAGTTCTCCATTTGCGCTTTTTTTGTGCAATAAATATTAAATGAACAAATAAATAAAAGATCTAATGTGCATACTAATTTCAGGGAATAATAGTTTTTTTGTCGTAAAATATACCTTAAAAATAATCTAGGAGCAGCCCTAAACCATTATATTAGCCAAGGGCGACAAAACTTAGATCTCCGGGTTACAGGGTGAAGTGGCATTGTCTCGCAGCCCTACCTAACTTTTTAATTTATTAACGCAAAGGGTTGCCAGTCGTAAAAATTACTTTTATTGTTCGTAACGACGTCTCAGCCTACGTGATAACAATTTCAGCGTTATAAATTCTCTTTACAAAGAGAAGCATAGCCTCTACAACCAGTTCGACTTGAGCTGTGAAAGTTATGAGGGTGAGTGTTGTAATGGGGTAGAGTAAAATTGGTTTTTGAAGGTTTGCGTGTGGTTTGTGAAGATTTTGAGTCAAGTGCCTTTGTTATTATAAACTTTATGTCCCGTTAAAGGTTGAGACAACGGCATTACAATAGCTAATGTATGAAACCTGTTTACCGTTTGATTTAGTGCACTGGGAATGCTTTTTACTTAATATATTGTTGCTAACAATTGTTTAGGCAATAAATAAAGTAACAATACAATTATATCCGTGAAATTCTGCCATTATGCGTAGACCGTCCGCTGCTTAATATATTTGAAACGACCCGAAAGATTTCTTCGACAATCAAAGATTTCCCGGCGAAATATGGTAATTTTGTGTGAAAATCACGGGTTCCTTTCTAACCATTCGAAGAATAACAATTTATAACTTCTCCTTTAGGATTTGGGAACTTTGGGAGAGAATTTGTGTATTCAATCGCGGTAGATGTAAGGGGGAATTGTGTCGACACTGCCATGTTGATTCTATCAAAAATCCACTTTGGGGGTTTGCTCTGAACCCTTTTCGGTTAAATCTTTTCTTACCATACGTTCGTATGTTTGTGTAAGTTACTGTTTGGATCTTACGATCGATTATTTTTTAATTTTTGAAAAAAATAATCATTGTAAGTAATAAACATCTACAATAAACTACGTGGTTCATTAAGCGAAACAAATTCTAATAAATTTAGAAGTATGGATCTTTTTTCAGTAAGAAGAAGAAGAAGAAGAGATGTTTAGGTTATATTTCACACTAGTTTTAGCCTGTAACTTTGTCCGAGACCTAGACAAAAACTACTCATTCGTACATAAATTAAAATTCATCTTATATTACTTAGTCGAATGCAATCATGACGGTTTGCTACCTAGACCATATTATGCTATCCAAACAAGACTTTTCTATAATTTGGTCGTTAACGCTATTAGTCATTTTGCAACTTCGGCGTTATGCCGTAGTTATCAATCGTGCAATTAAGACATTTTACTCACTAGGGCATCCTGAAAATTAGGCATTGTGCTTACTAAGGCACTATGGAATTGCGACGTTTTGCTTATATAGTCGTTATGCAATCTAGTCCTTACGAACCTAACCCTTTTGAACCTAAAAGCACTATAAAAACATAAATTTCCAATAATTTACAAAAGCTTAACTGTGTTACTAATTCATTGTCCAACAAAGTCCAATTAGTTTTGTTTAGCAAGTTTGGTGGAAGGGGACAATTAACACCTGCCGCACGCCTCAGTGGGTTAATTAGGAGTTTCGAATACAAATCCTGCTGGTTATTTTGATATATTTTTTGTAAAATGTTCTATTGCAAGTAGAAAAACGAATACACAGGCCACCTGATGGTAATTGAGATCTGTATTAACAAACCGATCTCGGTTTAAAAGCCCGTCTCAAAATACGTCAAACATTCTATGGATTGACGTTCACTTTGACTTATCTTGAGATGAAAAATTAAACCGAGACGAGTTTATTTAATACATTTGCATTTTGCAATACTGCGTTCCTAAGACAACAAATCCTTTGCCAATCCTGAAGAGTAATTTTAAAAACCGATTGTCTTATTTCCACACCGGCACACAACAATAGGAACACTACTGCATGGCGGTAGGTAAAAGGTAAGATGGCGGTATCGATCCGAGCGGCCCAGTTCCTACTATCACAAATGTAGTATAATCATAATTAAATTTTAATTATAGCTAACGTTGACAAGCAAAATAAATTTAATTAAATGATAGTAATACCTAATAATATGTATAAGGAGTATTCAAATATAAGCCTACAGGGTGCTCATAAGGATTTAAACACGCTCTTACGCCCTTAAAACAATAGAAACGACTTCGGATATTTTTAAACGGTTTATGCGGCAATCTTTTGGTCGAAAACGCTTATAGAAAATAGATAATCAAATTAAATGCAATATTATGTGCTTTGACAGCACACAAGATTATTCTGTCGAATAAAAATAACAGAGCGAGCAGTTTTTAGGTGTATTTTATTCCAATTAAGCAAAATCAATCAGTACAAACAATTGAAAAAAAACGTGACTTTTATTAAGGCAAATGAACTCTACTACTAATACCCAACATCCTGTATTTATCGAAACAAATCTCGTTTTAGCTCAGTTTTTGTAAATTTATTTTGGCAAAGTTTGTGGTTTTAAAAACAAGCTTACACGATAATTTTGGTACGCAGTGCTTCTAACAACAATGTCATACTTGCGTGTGCTCCCTGGAACTGCCCGCCGTGTCGCCAAATGCGTGAAATTACGCGACAATGTACAGTAATCATCCTTTTTGAGTTCAAAATACCAATATAAGCCAACTACCACAGAAACAACACGTACACCTTAATGTTTGTACATAAAGTCTAATTTCATATTGGAATCAATTACGCATTTGTAAACGTAACTTTGCATTACAGCAAATTCAAAACCGTTAGCCAAATTATTCGTGTATCTTATTGCTATCAAAATAAGGGTACAATTAGAATGAATTTTAATTTACCAAGTATATTTTTTTTGAAAATCCTGCACCTTTACAACCACACTGCAATCTACAGGGGGTGTTCAAAATGATTGTTTTGAAGAAATGCCTGATTGTTCGAATTGTGTTTTATTATATATACACAATAAACCAAAGGGTGGCTACTGAGTTTTAGCTAGTATTTAGTTTTGTGGTTTTTATGCGGGTGCAAGTTTTGGGACAAAATCGCATTGTTGCTTTTACGAGGATGTCACAAACACACTGTGGTTTGAAAGAAACAAAGCTTTGAAAGCACAAAAGTCGATGTGTTTTTGGAAATGAACAGTGTTTAAAGATTTATGGCCCGATGGGATACGGTTTTGACGTGCATAATACGCTTATTTGCAGTTGTTTTCCAAGTGGTATTTTTGTTAAGGTTACTAATAGTTTTGTTTATTTTACTAAGAACGATGGCGCCATTTTCAAATACATAAATAATAGGCAATATCAATGTAAAAGTAACTATAGACAAAAAAGAATATGCATATTTCTACGATAATGCAATACTGATTTTCAAGATGTAGAAGTTACCTGAAAATATTAAGTTATCTTCAGATATTTCTGATTACAACATAAAAGCCCTAAAGGATCATAACATTATTTAATGCAAAAGGACCAATAAAATATACATGTAAAGCCTGACAAGTTTCTATTTGGCCCTATTTCAATACAAGCTTATATTAAAATAGGGCCAAATAGAAACTTGTCAGGCTTTATATACTTACATATATTCCAACTTTAACTGGATCATGTATTATGTAAACTGATTGAAATTCAACACCTATGAATATGGGGTTGCATTCATTGCAGTAATGCATATTCTATGTCCAAAGTTTTGGTGGTACGTGGTGCTGCATATTCAACAACTCTGACTAAGCTTTACTAGATTAAATTTAGGTATAGACGAATATCTACATTAGAAATAAACATTTTACTTAAACACAGGGTGAAGAAAAAGACCTTTCTTGAGCACGAGGTGAAATATTAAACAATATACAAAATATTATATGGGTTTTGAGGCCAAAATAAATACAGCCTGTTTGTTCATTTGACAATCATGGAAATTAGTTTTGATAGAGCTTCTAGTCTATTAAAACTTTAGAAGTTCTAAATTTTAAGACATATATTTTGAGTTTTAAGTAATTGAATGAAAAGGTTGTTAAAATCATTTGAATAATTTTTTAATAATATTTGGTAGTTAATTTGCTTTTTCTTGCATATTTTGATTTCTGTTACACGGTTTTGGAGATTTTTTTAAAATGTTCTAAATTCAATGCCTGCAAATAAAGAGTAATCCCAATTCAGGCACATGTGGAATAATAATACAATACATACATACATACATAACATCACGCCTTCATTCTCAGAGTGGGGTAGGCAAACCTACACAAATACCAACAACTCTAAAGACTTACTGATATTTCTGTAACCACATTTTTCACTAACAGGCTAAGAGGTTTACTAGTGTATTAGTGACAGGTTGCAAGCCCATCGCCTAACAGTACTACAAGTGGAATAATAATAGTTCTGTGTAAAATATTAAGTATAGTAATTAAGGGAACAAATAAAAACAAAGAATTTCAAACCTCCTAAAGCCCAATGAAAAATTAATCATGTAGAGCCGTAGTCCACCAGTAGGACGATTGTTTTATACTCATTCAGACCCGAGTACTTAAAAAGAATGTTTGCGACGGCGCGCACGGACGATTTCTACGCTATAATGCAAAAGAAGTGCGTCTCTCTTCTCCATCGCGTACGCGGTAGCCGTAATACCATCCAGGGCCTCTATTCAACTGCGTTATAACGATATCGTATTTGACGTGTTTTAGAATCGTTTATGTCACAGTCGCCATTATTGTAAATGACATAAGAGTTATGAAAACGTTGACAATACGGAAGCACGTCAAATACGATATCGTTATTACCGCGTAGAATCCCAGCCCTGAAAGTGCTTGCAAATCGCCTGGATAGTCCGTTGTTATGGCACATAGTCAAAAAAGGCATCGGTGCCGTAAAGTAAAGTAATGTTAAAATTGAGGTATTAATTATTATTTTTATAAACAGTTTTTTATTTTTATTTTATTTTGGATTTTTATTTTATTTTATAATAATGAGTTGTAATGTTTATATAATTGTAATTTATTTATAAAGGATTTTTATTTTGACTTTTACCTTAATTTTAGTTTGACAGTTTTTTAATGTAATTTAATTTAATATAATTTAAACGATGAATGTAATGATATGCGTGGTTTTTTCGGTCATTGTGCTTATGTAATCATAGCTCACTACGTACCTACTACTGGTAGGACCGTAGTGCGCTATGGTCTAGTTTAGTTTCTTATTTTTTAATTATTTTATTTTTCTTGTTTTTTTTAAACCAACACACTGTATGGTGCTGTGTAAAGCGGTGTTTGCACGAGGAATTGTATAGTTACGTGGCATACCTACTGTATGATGTTCTTGTCTTTTAATTGTTTTTTTTATTTTATTTTTATTTTTATAAGTGTTTTGCATGTGCGATCGTGGCGTCATTGCGCCGTGTCTTCACCAATTGGTCACAACGGAAGAACAGCGCTGGCCATGCCAGCACCACGCTGAGTTGTGACCATTTCGTGACAAATTATGTTCTAATTTCCGTTAATGTTTAAATTGTTTGTACTTGTTTGCCAGTTTTGTCTCGAATAAACTATTTCTATTCTATTCTATTCTATTCTATTCTATGGCTACACAACTGTCGAAGGAGCTGGGTCTGAATGACAAAGTTAGTAACTACTATGGGCCTTAGGAGGAAAAAAAGATTAAGTAGTTTAAGGGGTGTCCCAAGTTTGAGCTACTTCCCAGAAGCTAGAAAATTAATATTTCTTTCCTTAGTACATTTCTACCCTTCCATTAATTATAAACAGTACCTACTTCTTCATCAACACATCCATATTTACTTCTGAACTAAAAAACTTAGCACAACATTCCTCAAAACCCATATAATATTAATCATCTCAACGGCCTCAAAATACCGGTCGGATATTATCCATGCGCAGGCGACGGCCAGTCTGGCCGGCCAGGAATGTCGTCGGGAGGGGGGTTCGAGTCCCGCCGAGTTCGTGTGGGTGTTCCATTGAAGTGTTTAGCTTAACAGGTGTGTGGGTGATACGGGCTGTTTATGTAAACCTGGTAGTTGATTCACACCTTTTTAGGCATCGAAATTTAAAATAAACGTGGATGCGCTAGATTAAAATATGAAAGTAAAAATTAAAAAGGAAATCTATATTGATAACCTCCTTAAAGGTAACCAGCTAGCCATGCTAGTCTAATTAGTTATTCAGATGGGTGTGTTCATTTACTCTATAACCAGGAGTTCAGAAACTGCCTGGGTCTGCTCCAACGGAGAAATGATCTTTGGGCTAAAAATGGATTTAATTCTATGATGAATTGGATGATGAAGAGAAAGTCGTGTACAGTCACCCAGTACAAATGTTGAGCATACTTAGAACTTTGTCATTGTGAATTTCACTTTCATTGTCATGCTACTTACATACATAAAATCTCGCCTTCAATCCCAGAATGGGGTAGGTTACAGAAATACCAACAACTCTAAAAAGACTTGTTGATATTTTTTTAACCACGTTTTGCACAATCATTGTCATGCTAGACATTTGAAATTTCTTTTTGAAGTTTATTATAACAATCAACTGGAGTGCTTAACATTTTCTTTGGGGTACTGCACCACGAAACTAAAATGGTCCCTTTCATGGAAATTGGCAGGTTTTAACAGGTAACTTCAAATCGACCAATTATCATCGTTTGTGTTTTAAAAAACCGTGAGATTTCTCTAAAGCTTAAGTCACATTCTTTTCTTTATATCATATCTTAACATTTCCCTATGTACTTGAACCCGATCTTTGTATTGGAGCCTATTACATACACGATCAGTGTCACTCACTATTGTCGAAACTATCTCTATGTTTACTCCCTGACCAACAGAATAGGCCATGATCACCTACGCATGCGTAAAGAGTCAAATAATAACATTATTATTAGACGCATCACCAAAATTTCACTACAACCAAAAAGTTACTTACTATCCTAAATTAAACCTTAATCGTTTACACGTAAGACCTCATCAATAATTATGGAATGACTTCTGTAAGATTGTATGGTGTATCAAGGTACATTTTTAAGCGTCTTTGTTGTTTGATCGCCGTCCAAAATACCACAATGCGTACTATAACTATTCAACCTTTTCAGTAACACCTTACCGGGCTGTGGCTTTAAGCCTACGACATAGCTATAATGCATGACAAACCAACATAGCTTCATAATAACGTAATTTAACCTCTATCACAACCACAAAGAGTCCATGAGTGTTCATGATTTCACGGTTTTTCGGTAAGAGATTTGGAAATAAAATTAGGGATCTCATAGACCACCAAATGTCTATAGAGGTTTTGAATGTGAGTAATATTTTATAAGAATGTCAGACTAATAAGGAGGTCTTGGGTTGACATTTCACCTTGTTTGTTGCAACATGGCACCCATGTCACAAGCGCCAGCATCCGTCAGTAAAAGCCGCTACAAATATTATTAGGTGACCATACAAATAAAATCAACGGTAATGTGGATTACAAGAATGTTTATGGTAAAAGACAATAATAAAAATCGGAACAAGTCTCAGATAAAAGTTAGATCAATGTAAAGCTTTATATAGAATCATTTATGAACCACTAAATTGACAAAAGCCCATTCTTAAAGCTTCACACCGATAGTATTGTCTTCTGCTCACGAATTTAAAGCTTCTAAAGTCATATCGCTTTTACGATCGGCGCAAAATATTTACGGAAACGTTACAAAGAATCGTAACTGACGGGTTCAGTGATGCGGCATGCTTTTGATCTCGTTAAGCTAGTTTCGTTATCAATATGATAGGCATCTTTACCTCTATTTGAACATCCATATATTGTACCGTTTTTGTCCGAATAAAACATTAAAAGAACTTTAAATATCACCAAATTCAATATGTTTTATGTTTTGTTTATTAATTCTACATTTCAAGTTAGAAACGTCTAGTCTACTTATGATATAACACAGTTACTAGTAGTGATTTACTGATAATTCACTTTTCAATTTTGTAGTACCTACAGTATTGTGTCTCCGTACATCCTTCCATCATTATATTGTAAAGTTCCATTATTTTAATCAAATTCCAATAACTCAACACTCTTTCTAGTTTCTGAGCTTAACCACATTGCATTTTCAAATTTATTTATATTTATATGACAAAAACAAATTCATACAAAATCATAACTTCCTTTGAATCAACCGCCTACTTTGACAAACTCCAAACTCAAAGGGACTATACCCTAACGAATCGCTGATATCACTGATAAGAGTAACATTTAAGGTTCACTTATTGTTCCTGATCTGACCGCTCTTAAGATTGAACGATATCGCTGATGTTGACAAAAGAGCTGGCTGCCTCTTTGTCATATTTTAGGGGCCCGTAACGATGTACAACTCCTTGAAGAAGATGTGGCACAATGTCGAGAGAATTAAGTTTACAACCAATTGCGATTAAGTTTACGAAGTTCAAACAGAGAGGGGCTAAGTATAGTAAAATAATATTCAAAAAACACTATAAAAAGATGAAAAGTTTGTTACGAGTAGGCAGTAATTGTACCTTAAACTAAGTTGACTTTCCTATACAAATCCCAGAATTGCATAATGGCATTCCATCTTAGGCCTCAGGGTTGGCAACGCATTTGCAGTCTTAGGCTTGTAGTGTTAATACAAATGTCTATGGTCCTTAGATCCTAATTATCATCAGGTGGCCTGTGTGCTCGTTTGCCTATTCTCTTCGCCTTATTTTTTTTGAACTTCAAGATTGTCATCAAAAACTACAAACATTGCGTGTTCTTCATAAAGCTTTATTTAAGGAATCGAATAAAGATCATATTTTTAACAGCTTTTTTTTCTGAACCCTCTCTTCAAATCTCTGATCAAATATATCTACCGTCTTTGTCTTTACCGCCGCGTGTCACACCGTGACCGGCTTTAAGTTATCCGTTTATGACTAATCACTGCGCCTTGTGATTTATAAGCAGCTTTGTTTTGTGTTCACAATTTACCTACAGAGTTTCTATTTGAATATTTACTGTTAACATCAAATGTTAGGGCACTTTTTTGAATTTTTATAAACAATACATGTATTGTTATAAGTCTGGTTTCATTTAAAATTTTACTTTGCTCGAGAAATGGTAGAGAATATAGAAGAAAAAAAACATCTTTGAGGAAAAAAGTACCAGAAATAGTTTTGGTAATGTCGAACATAACTTTTTTTCATTTAAGAAATTAAAAACGGTAAAAGGAAATTTTTATCTGAGAGCCATTTGAATAAGCTCGCGTGCATGCTGACCTAAAGTTCCAACTGCACGCAAACACGCTTAACCGGTCAAAATCATACTCAATTTAAATTCTGCCAGCCTATACCGGATTATGAGTCCACATAATCATTCACGACTCCTGGCTGTTCTGAGGATTAATAAAAAAGGACAGAACACATGTTGGTCATTATTAAATCGACCCTTTTCACAGGTTCTGTCATAATCCTTGACAAAACAAACCGCACAACGACCTTGGCTTCTAATAACCGTTCACATAAAAAGTATCGAACGCATTTGACGTTCCGAAAAATTTATGATATGTACCCATAACGATTTTTATGACAACCATTTTATATTATGCATATCCTTGTGAAGCGGCTGATTCGGAAGAAAAAACTGCTCGGGAGCTTGAGCTCGACCAAAACTTTGCTCCAACTTGCTTGTAGTTAAAGTACCTTTTACAGGGCCGTTGGCATTGCTACCACTAACGCCATCTTATTCTTTGACCTAGCGCCAAGCAGCCGTTTTTGCATTGTTGTCTTCTGGTTTGGGGATAAGACTACGGGTGAAATTTCTAGCATAGAGGCATTCCCAGACATCACAGGACAGTGCGACACGGTGGCCAAACCTAACCTTGACTCCGAAGGGTTCAAATCCCAGTAAGGGCAGATATTTGTGTGATGAGCGCGAATGTTTGTTCCTGAGTCATAGATGTTTTCTATGTATTCAAGTTTGTATTTCTCTATATAAGTATGGTTATCGATGTCTAGTACCCATAGTACAAGCCTAGAGCTTAGTTTGGGACTAGGTCAATTTGTGTGAGATTGTCGGGTGATGTATATTTTTTATATATTCCATCTTAAGCCAAGTTTAGGTTAGCAATAAAAATTGCAGAAGTTGATTACTGTCTTACGTTAATTGTAGAGCAAGAAACACCACTTTGCTGTCTTTTTGTAAATAAAAAGTAAGAGTCAACTGCTGCAATTTGATTGCCAGTCTAAACTTGGCTTTAGCCCTCAGGGTTGGCAGTTTCCAGGCTTGGTATTACAAATATCTATGAATCTCAGATCCCATTTACCATCAGCCCCCTATTTCACTACCCTGACAATGACAGGTGACAGGTGACATTTTAGAGTACATGGCACAGCTTGACAGCTTACATGAAACCCAGTGATGTATCAGTGTGTTAACTTTGCAATGTATACCGAATTGTCACCTGTCACGTGTCGTTGTCACGATGTGTGTTACAGTAAATTTAGTAACTACAGTTACTTGGGATCAGAAATACTTAACAAAGATAAATCTTTAGTCCTTATCGAATCTGTTGGGCTAGTCAAGTTGCATTCGACAATCGTTAGCGCTTATGTTTCAATTGAAAAATGTATGGAATTGACGTGAGCCACCGAGATAGTCACGTGGTACTATCTCAGTGACTTGTGTCAATTCCATACATTATCCAATCGAAACATAATCGCTAACGATTGTCGAATGCAACTTGACTAGCCCCACTGGAATGAATTCTAGAATAGTGTCATTTGTAATTTTAAAAGACGGTTCAACAAAAGGTGTCATAATGGCATCCCTGGTATTTCCGAAGGATGTTATTTTATTATTGTGTAATTAATTGAGTCTAATAATATTTTTATGTGGACCATAAATTTGCGGTTTGCTGGCTTAGGATTTTGGATAAATTAGTATCAGTGACTACTTCAGGAAGTGATGAAGTAAATTCCTTTGAAATGCTTTTTTGACTGCTTGGAAAGTAAAAGTGTCTGGACAATAACATATCTCAAATATCAAACCATTCGCTTTTGCTCTAATTTGGAAAAAAAACAGATCTAAGTAGTGTCAAAACAATAGTAAACAAACGTTATAATTACGTCACTTAAAGGAAGGGCCGGACATGTATTAAACTAGTAAGGTGTTGTTTATCAGGACAGTGTTATTAAAGAAGCGTATTGCTTGACACTAGATTGCAGGGCACTAAAAATACGATCAAAGACAAATGGCAGTATCTCAGACAAAACTCCTGTAGCAAATGCAACCTTATTACTAACGGAAAAGGATTGAATCTGCTTTAGCTATTGAATTGCAAATACTGCCTATTGGATTATGATGGTAGAATATAGCTAAGGCAATAATTAAACTATTAAAAATAAATTGATGAAATGGCGATGCCTACTTTAAAGGGCTCAACAGATTTTCATGGAGCTTAGCTAAATTTATTCCTAATCGGTCTATCCTACGATGCCACAGACAGACGCACAGATATACAGCATATTTTTTTTTAAGATGTGAAATCTGTGACCCATAGACATTTGAATTCTCAACGCTATAATCTTAAGACATCAAATGCGTTGCCAACCCTGAGGACTATAATGGAATGCTTCTATGCTAGTAATTTCACCGGTTGTCTTATCCCGGAACACAAAAATGCGAACACAGTTGCTTGGTGGTTGCTTAATGGATAAGATGGTGGTAGCGATCCGGACGGACCCTGCACGTGGTCCTACCACTACCAAAAAAACTTATAATACCGGTGGTGGTTAAATAGGCCTGCTTCTGGATAAAAAACTGGGTAAATAAGTGCTATATACTTAGCTCCCAAATTCAACTTATATGTTTGTAATATTAAATTTTACAACCTACAACTCCGTCATATATCAATTGTCACCAAAGCAGGTGTCGTTCATCATAAAATGTATATATAGTTTATAGATCTTTATTGTTAGCTAATTGGGGCATCTTGGTGTCGTAAATATATATAAATACGCGTATAGACGATCGTGTGATTCTTTAATTAAAACGCCTTTATAGTGCTGTAAAAGTGTCTAAGCGAAACGTACGGATGAGTTGAGTAAAGTATAGAAGTGGCGCCGCGAAAATTATGAATTTCTGTAGGTACACCAGACTGAAGGGTCCACGGAAAGAACATGTCTAGTCACATTAGTAACTTTTTGAGATATCGCGATTTGAAAGTTAGGAACCATGGCATTTTGTACGTAATTTTCATGTAGAGGTTTTTTTAAGAGTGAAAAAATACAAGAAATATGAAGATTTATATCCTAAACTGAGTGGTAGGTAATAGTTCATTTCGTCCTATACATTTTGAGATTCAAAACTCATTTTCAAAAACAAAGTGACTATGGACCCTTCAGTTGTAAGATTAAATTTAGCATTTGTGTGTCTGAAAACACAACTCTTTTTTAGAAATCAAGAAAGTAAAAAAGACAACACAATGCACTAAACAAAAGAGACAATAATAGGTAAGTAAGGCTGAACTATATGTCGTATTGTGCACATATAAAATAACAATTTGTCATGGGTTGCCGACATTTCTCAAATAGCTAGGTTCATAGTTGAGTATAATCTGATTCAGCTGTATTTACTGTTGCCAGGTCGGTTTTCATGTTCTGAGGCCAAACCGATTGTAAAATTCACTCCATATAAAGTGAAGAATCGATAGTAAAATTCACTCCATTTAAAGTGAAAAATCTATGGTAAAATTCACTCCATTTCAAGTAAAGGATCTATAGCAAAATTTACTCCATATAAAGTGAAGAATCGATAGTAAAATTCACTCCATTTAAAGTGAAGGATCTATAGTAAAATTTACTCCATATAAAGTGAAGGATTTCCAATTCACTAAATAAATTAAACTAATTTAAATGTGCATTATGTTTTGCCAAACCTTGTGCCTAAGATGAATGCCTCGAAGCTAGTAGTCAACTCCTGTTTCAAACTGGTTATTAACCTTTTAGATGCCGTGTGACGAATCCAAAGCCAATTTTTGCGCACTATTTAGTATTTTTCAAAAAAGCATTTTTTTATTTATCTAAAGAGAACTCATCTAAATAATATTTTTTGTCCGGCATACGAAAAACCTTCCGTTGCATTTAATACAAACATGACGATCTATCCATTCCTAACCCCTCAACTCCGGTAGCCCATCATTAGTAAAGGCGGACTAACAACTTTAATTGTGCCTTATATATCACTCCATCCGTCCGTCCGTCCAACTCCTGAACGCTTTATTACCCGCACAGTAGCACATATAAACTTGTGAAACATGAAGCCTTATAACCGCTATAAAGCTTTTGTATAGCACTTGATGTAACCTCTATAGAACGCTTAAAGAACTATTGTGAAACTAGATTTGAAGTTATAAATATTTTGTTTGAATTAAGAACGTCGTGTCTTGGCTACATTCGCATGTACAATTAGTGTCATTTACATTGAATATCATTATTTTAAGTTGGTTAGGATTTCTATAATTATTACTGAAGAGTAATTATTTTAGATAGATTTTATTGAATACCAGCGGCTGGCGGGTGCCAGCGGCTTCACCCGCTGCAATTTATTTTTTTGTTTTTGTAAAAAATATTTTTTTTTGCAAAAAGTATCCTATGTTACTTTTAGTACCTCCCAGAATATGTGTACAAAGTTTCATGATAATACGTAGAGTAGTTTTTGCGTGAAAGCGTAACAAACATCCACGCTTTCACATTTATAATATTAGTAAGGATTATGATTTTGAAAAATCTAACTAAATTTGCTTCAAGATTTTATTAGTTACCCTACAGACCCAGTAGGAGGTTAATGTTTTATAGGCGTCATATGTTATGTTGGGCTATTTGTATATCCGTTCCATTGTTACCTCCTGTAGCCTAAACGGCTAGACCGATTTCGAATGAGGTGTCGTTTGATTCGTCTAACTTGTGGGAGTCACATAAGCTATATTTTAATCAAAGCTTATTTCTGATTGTACAAGGGATGAATTCACACATTAAAATATATAACACGCTCTAAGTGACGCAAAACACATTCAATCAATTTCATAGAAACTCTACCTAAGTTTAAAAATGAATATACTTTGGCCTTTTATCACTGTCACACCTCTCTGCGATTTGTCAGTATGTCTTTATGCTGGAAAGAGTGTAATAGCGATAGATAGCCGACAACTATACTCTGGTTTTACTGTATCAACGATTAATAAATAAATATCACGGGACAATGTCACACAAATTGACCTAGTCCCAAACTAAGCTCTAGGCTTGTACTGTGGGCACTAGACAACGATAAACATACTTAGATAGATAAATAAATACTTAAATACATTAAAAACATCTGAGACTTGGGAATAAATGCTCGTGCTCATCACACAAGTATCTGCCCTTACCGGGATTTGAACTCGGGATTGCCGGCTTCGGAGGCAGGGTCACTCCCAACTAGGCTAACGTGTCGTCGATTACGTCCTGTTTTAGCCTTTTAGTCAGTAACATTACTGACGATGTATATTTTCTTAACGGTTAGAATGATTAACAATTACATTCAAAATACTTGCTTATTAAATTTCAATTTTAAACCGCCACAGATTTCTAAAGAGCCTTCTCACTTAATATCAAGTCTAATCCGTATTGTTTCTCACAGCAGCTTAGCACAGCTGCCGCACTGCACGACACAATGACTCTTTAAAGATACCATCGTTCAATTAAGATTCCAAGATGGCTTCCGCTGTCACACGGGAGTCAATTAAATGTCAAAATGCCATTTTTAAGTCCCGTTTCCTTTTTATGTTGTGTAAGATTTGTTGGTACGAAATTAGTTTTGGTAAAAATGTTAACTTTTAGTAATAAAATAATCTCATGAAAAACTAAAGCTGTTATTTGTTATGGATATAGTACATAAAATACACGCCACAAAGTGGAAAATTAAAATTTCGTTCAAAAAAATTGCGGGTTTGTGATAGTTGTCAAATTAAGCTTTGAAACTACAAATACAAATCTGAAAAATATCCTAAATTAAAGAAACTATAACAAATAAGGGAAACTATCTGATTAAGTAGATATCTATGACGTTAACAAAGAATTTATATTGAAAATTTGTTATTACTACAGTGAGCATGTCCGACGTGCTCTAGGTCAGTTTTAATAAAAGGTGTGCGATATGTACAGTTACTGTTCTAGTTCCAAAAAAGTTCTGTTCTGTTGAAAAGGGCATGCTTCGATGGTTCGGTCATTTGGAAAGGATGGATGAAAAAAGATTGACGAAAGAAATTTACAGTGCTAAAGTGAGTGGAAGGGTCGGAAGGGGGCGCCCTAGGCGTACTTTTTTGAATCAAATCGGGGAAATACTGGAAAAGGGCCGAACCTTAAGTACCCGAAACCGACGTGCATGCATGACTCGATGTATGAATGTGGAAGAAGCGAAAGAGCTTTGTCAGGATCGTAGCAGGTGGGAAGAAGTGGTCTCTGCCTACCCCTCTGGGAAACAGGCGTGATTTATGTATGTATGTATGTATGTTCTAGTTCCAAACTCGATATCATCTGTCATAAAAATATCGTTTTACAAAAAAAACATGTATAATGATGTATGGTCCTCCAACGTGTCAACAGTTATGTTATTTATATTTTAACGACTCAAAACAGCCTTTGAGAAAATAGCGAAACGGACTCAATTAATATCTCAATAAATTATAATTGGTGGAGTTCAGAAACGCGAAAAATGTCCCACCCTGTATTAATCAAAATACAGCGAACCAAATTAAATTTGGAACGAAAAAAACAGCCACTGGATTATAACCTTAAAAAACCAACTTACATTAATCAGATAAAAAACCCTTTATGACCTCGAAATAAGGTTACAATTTGGTTTTGGTAGGTGAATGAGTAAAGTTTTGTGAGGTGTCAACGGTATGTGTTTTTGTTTTTTAATTATATTAGGAGATTTACGTCCCGCTGGGCTTAGTGACGCCAAAGCGGAGATGATAAGGTCATGTTCCCAACAATACGGTATTAATATGATATTAATTAAGAAATTACGCGTATTTGTTAAACTAGATCTACAGGGATAAATTGTTTGACTGCAATGAATTAGTAATAAAAGTTTTGGGCTTTGGTCTCAACATTGTTAAGTTAACACACTAAAAAAATATTATGTAATTAGGTATTATAGGTGTACCGAAATATAAAAACCGAATCTTTGAAAAAAATATTATCTACATTTTCCATAGAAGGGTTTCTCACACAAAATAATTAAATTATTTCTGGTAAAAGAACACGTATAAAAAGGTAACCACGAATTGAATTCCTTGTTTATAAGAATATTTAATTGAAACTCATATTTTATACCCAATCCCACAGCGATGCAATATTTCAATATTTTGTTAATAAAAATGTCATTAAAATAAATATAACATTTTCTCTGTTAAAGACGAATGGAGTTTAGTCAGATTAGTTGCATGTTATAACAAATCCAATTTGGTGGATATATTTAGACTAAAAGATAAAAATTATATCAAATGTGTTATCATAGTTACTTCCATAGTATTATGTCATATGGTATTTTACTGTGGGGTAGTGCTGCTGATGTAAATAGCATCTTTGTTCTGCAGAAGAGGGCTATTCGTGCTGTCTACAAGATGGGCCAGAGAGACTCGCTTAGAGATAAGTTTAAAGAAATTAACATATTGACCATGCACAGTCAATACATTTATGAAAACATTATGTATGTTCATAAAAATATCGCTAAATTTAGAAAGAACTGTGACATACATAATGTTAATACCAGAAATAAATATAAGCTCGCAGTGCCCTTCACGCGGCTCCATAAAATAAAAAACTCTTTTATGGGTAATTGTATTAGGTTCTATAATAAGCTCCCAAGTAATGTTACTAAACTATCAGTAAATAAATTTAAGAGTTACGTTAAGCGTAAACTAATTTCTAAAGCATATTATAGTATTAAAGACTATATTAATGATAACAATGCTTGGGACTGAATTGCTTGTAATAAAATGTTTAGTCCTTACGACAAAAGGTTGCGAACGTCGAAAAAAAAAAAAAGACATCCGACAGAGTTTCTTACAGGTTCTTCTCTGATCGGTCGCGATTTGAACCTGCAGTCAATTTAGGCTAAGTCGCTACTATGACGTTTCAAAAGAGTTTATTATTTGTAAACCTACTTGAATAAAGATTATTCTGATTCTGATTCTGATTCTGAAAGCTATTTTCCATTCACAATAGGCAGCAGTCGGAAAACACAAATACATTCACGACTTAAATTTCACCCTGTAGATTATATTCGTGACATTACGAGCGAATGCTGGGGGGTGATTCTCTTAAAACATAGCGCACTGTCGATCTCAACGTCGATGTAACATACCTACTCACTTGTTATATCACTTCTCGCCTCACCTTTTACATCACTTATGTAAAGATGACGTTTGACACCGAGGACGTCACACATTGCCCTAAATGAGAGCTTATTTATATATTTACTAAACAGTTTTAAAATTACGTTTGTAGCATTTTACGGTACTATACGAATAAAATTACCTAATACATAACGATTTTACCTGTTATAGTACTTATTTATGTCATAATTTCCAAGTAATAATTGCGTAGCACGGTAATAGCGACACTAGCGCTCACTGTCGAAGACGGAACTATTTGTAACTTCTATCACGGAATTCTTAACTTTTTCAACACGTTCGAGACATCGACAAAGACATCACTTCTAGCTGTCAGATTAAAAGCTTCTAGTAGACGGGTGAGTTCACAGGTGAGTTGCTTAGGGAGCGATTTCCTTCAAACGAAGCTAAGGTGAAGAGTGGAAATAACCAATCAGATTGTTCGAATTATCTGCGTGTGTGTGTGTTGTACAATTGTATTGGTCGTTTTCGCTCCTTCACTCAGCTTTGATTAAGTGGAAACGTACCCTGAGTTCTGAGACGTAAAATGGCCGCCATCTAAAAAATCAGCTGTGTTAGACATATCCTTATAACTGTGTGGCTGTGGTGGGTGTAAAAGACAAAAATGTGAAATGAAATCCACTGGATTTCTCGACTCCGTATACAGTAATAAAAGTGTTGTGTTGTGTGTGTGTGTGTGTGATAGTGGCGAAATCTTGTGTATTGACTTTACTGGAAGTTACTGTTACTGAAAGAAAAGACTTCGTGGTTAAGAAATTAAGAAATATTAACATATTTTTCAGGGAACATTATATATTATTTATTTATTAAGGTCCACCAATACTTTTATAACATCAATGAGAAGAAATGTACATGAGAGTCTTAAATATAAGATGCACAACTTTTAACAGGCAATCACATGTAAAAAAGAAACCGCGCTTTTCGAGGTCAAAAAAATACATGTAGGTACATAATAAGATGGGTCTACTTTAATCATAATCATAATCATAATTTG
This sequence comes from Acleris holmiana, assembly GCA_949316455.1. NCBI lineage: Eukaryota > Metazoa > Arthropoda > Insecta > Lepidoptera > Tortricidae > Acleris > Acleris holmiana. The sequence goes on along the minus strand of OX438763.1, from coordinate 22,716,552 downwards.
CTGGTAATGTTCATTGCATGTCATCTTACTGCTAAAATAATTATTAGGTAATTACGTACACTACACCTCATTCTTACTACTTATAAATAGATAAGACATTATTTCTTAATAAGAAACTCATTATAGCTATAGAACGACTGCTCCACAAGCCACTTCTTTAATTTATTTTTAAAGCTTAAGGTAAGGTTACTCGAGGCATTACTAATAAACGTCTATTATAGCGTTAGTACCTTAAGCTATCCTACGAGTACGACCATCTTTCGGTCTTTCTGTACAGACTTTATTAGATTAATTCTCGCACATGATATTATTAGTTTGTCATTGAGTTTGCATTATGAATGAGAACTAAATTTCAGCTCACTTTGATAGTTGGAACTCATCAACTGACGGGTAAAACCTCCTACTAATATTATAAATGGTAAAGTTTGGATGGGTTGAACCATGACAGGTTGTAACCCTGCAACCAATTGTAATTAGTGACCAAATAGACTGGTAAACATCTTGGCCTTACAGAATTATTAATTTATAACAAAATTATAAAAACAAATTTTTACACTTACAGAAATATTAGCCTTATATTATTAAAGAAAAAAAACCAGCTTATAATTTTAAGAGGGCATTTTTTCCAACCTTATCTTGCTACAGTCTTTTGTTAGATACCTAATTTTGAACTAATTGCACGACACATTAGCCTAGTTGGTAGTGACCCTGCCTACAAAGCTAGCAGCCCCGGGTTTTATTCCCGGTATGGGCAAATATTTGTGTGATAAGTATGAGTATCTGTTTCTGAGTCTTGGGTGTTTTCTATGTATTTAGATATTTATTTCCTCTATATAAGCATTTATATCATTATCTAGTACCTATAGTACAAAGCCTAGAGCTTAGTCTGGGACTAGGTCAATTTCTGTGAGATAGGTCTCTAATAATTTTTAAGTATTTCATTTATTATTTAATTGCTATATCTGGAACAAAGTCACACTTTGGGACACTGTATATATAAATATATTATATTATAGTGTCTAAAAGCTTATACTGTAACATATTTATCATGGTTGTATGCATCTTCGTTTCTTTAGCTGAAAGCATTTAATATATCACAATTCAATTTTCTTTGTTTATGGTAGTTTTTATTTGTATTTCACCTATGTCCAGTGAGCTCATGGCTGTTCTGTGTCAAGTTGGTACAGTTTACAGACGCTAGTAAGATTGACTCTATTTTGTAGGAAGATCTCGTGCTAGCTGCATATACATAGAAAGATAGAATTTTATGCTGCACAACTGTTGATCACTTAACCTAAAATAAAAGACAGACAATATATAACACATGATTAGTAAGTTAGTAGGATGAAAAACTTGTAATCAAATGTTATTCTGGTTAATGAATTCCCATGAAATATTTATAAACGGCGTATGCACAAGGCCTAACAGGGATTTAAAGTTCGTGGGTCGAGGAATATATTTAGGAAACGACTTCTTCTTGAATAGGTAAAAAATATATGATCCACTGATCCCTCATCTAGACCACATTCGCAGAGAGAGCTATCATTAACCCGTATCTTTACCAGGTGTATTAGTGTAAGTACACGCATGGCCAAGTCGCAGTCTGCAAACCGTCGTAGTGACGCATTTACTAGCATCTCTAAATTCTTCTTCTTTTATATTAATAGCGGTCTACAGCGGTTCCGCAGTAATTTCGCCAATGTCCAGCGAGTGAAATATAATCAGTAAAGAGAAATCAATATAAAAAAACCGGACATTATCCAATCGGACATCTTCCCTCCCCAAAGGTTACTGGAATCCGGCATCTCTAAATTAATATTTCACAACATGCAGAACCGCACTTTTGTTTTGATTTCTTTGATTGTGACAGCTGTCATGTCACAGATAAAGCAGAAGGGTTCAAACAGTTTGAGGTTTGTTCGATGGAATTTCGATTTTTTTCTATAGATTTTTCAACTCGTGTTGGTGGTCTGAATCTAATTTGACGTTTTATTCCGTGGGAATAAAAATCAGAGTTTAAAATGTATGTAGGGCAAAGATGTAGGACTTGGACTCGGTTAGGTTCTTGTTTTTTCATTTTTCTTTAAGTTAGGTCACTTAAAGATTCATGTATTAAATACATTTTGTGGTGTGATTCACTTCCCATCGAATATCTTAGGGTGTGATATGTGATCGCTGATATTTTGCTAAGGCGTTATAAAAATAAGAAAGATTAAGTATATGTTGATTTCAGATTTTGTTTTGTGTAAGTGTTGCAGTGGATAAACCTAGTGTCCCAAATAATGAAGATCATAGCACTTACATAAAGTAATGTTTATAGAGTTGTGTTGTATACCTAAGTTATATTTTATATTTAGATGCATTCTCAGCCGGAAAATGTGAGGTAATGTGAGGAAAATTATCTCACTATCATTTAGTGGGATAAGATTATTATGTTTCGTTACGACTTGGTAGTTCCTTAATACCTGTCAATTGTGCAGTGCAGGGTCCGTCTGGATTGCTACCACCATCTTATCCTTTCACTCACTACTGGGCAGCAACAGTCTTCACATAGTTTCAGTGTGGAAATAAGACAACCTAAAGGGGACTACATGGAATGCCGCGATGCTTGTAATTCCACATTAGCAAAGAGGCTTTCCTTCTTAGTCCTCGGGATTGGCAATGCATTAGAAAAAAACATGAAACTTTTAACAGCATACTTTGTTATGACTCACAAGTCATGACTGGTTTACTTTCTTCTTTAGTACCTACTGGCCGGTTCCTTGAATTCAACCTTTTGTGTGCCCGAGAGGCATTTGTACCCGTCGTATATCTATTGCTGTATCTGTCCGTATACCTGTTGTATGCCGGAGAGGCACGCACACTTGTACCCGTTGTATGTCTTGTGATGTATTATTGCCTTTAAGATGTTTAGGATTTAAGTAATTTTAAAACTCTTTCATGTCAGTATTTCATCATTTGAAAAGGCAGTTAGGTACATCATAAATATCATAATATTCATAATACATTTTTAGATTTAATTTTGCATTGCAAATATTTTACACTCAACAGGTTAATAGTATCCACCCTGATCAATAGAAAAAGAATGGACAAGTTTTATAATATAATATAATACCTACAAAGTGTTGTTTGGTAATTCTTTTCTCTTGGTCAGGCTTTTAAGGTATAATAATATTATAGTCTTACCTAAAACGCATAGGTAACTTTAACTTTTCCTAATATAAAAAGACAAAACGGTCACTCAATAGGTACTCATTATTATTATACTATTATAATACAAATATAGGCCTTGTAATGTTCACAAAAACTGATGTTTGGTGGATTTATTTGCTTTAAAATCATAGTTTTAAAGAGTTGTCAAAGTGACGTTACCATAGCAATGAGGGACAAAAAAAGTTGATTGACCCAGGTACAGTCGCCACCCAGTCATGTCTGTCAGGACAACGGGTTATTTAGGTATATTATCATCAATATCAATAATACCTTAAAGATTAGTTACTCTACTTTTGCAAAAGTATACAATACAATACAAAACAATTTATTGTACACCATACAAAGACATACAACCAATTCAGTAAATTATCCACTATAAAATTGATGGACATCTATGTAGTTGGTTGGTAGTAACCCTGCCTACAATTATAATGGTACCGGCCAGGACCAATATGTATTTGTGTGGTGAGCATGAATATTTGTTCCTGAGTCATGGATGTTTTCTTTGTATCTAAGTATTGATTTATGTAGGTATATAAAAACATATAATGTTCGTATTAGTTGTCCCCACTGTGACTTTAAAGGCTCAGGCACAACAAACGCGTGTCAGGCGCGTCGCGCTTTGAACGCGTGCCCGCGCAAATTTTAGTACGAACAAAACAAATTGATCCTGTCACACCAAAAAGTAACGCGTGCCAGCGGCGGGCACGCGTTCGAGCTGCTTCGCGCCTGCCACGCGCCGCTGTCGCGTCTGACGCGCGTTTGGTGTGCCGCCTTTAGTTGCCGACGTAATGAAATAGAAAAGGTGTAAAGGTACATTACTGGATCATATGCACAGTGGATTGAGATAAGACGAAGGTAAAAAAAGCAAAAGTTGCATTAAACTAATTGTCATTAGTTTTTTAAACTTAAAATGACTTATTGATGTTTAAATACTTCTGGAAAAATCGTCTAGAAACGTAAACAAATTATTACCTACTGTTATTGATTGAATGTGTTAGCTTAACCCGGTGATAATTACTATTAAGTTTAACCTTTAGTTTTACTAAATAGTACCTAGTGAGATGGACTGGCAGTGCTCTCCTCTCTTTTCTGTTCTGCTAGTAAGCCTGACACCATGCTGAGTGGCAACCATTTCGGTGTTAATTTTAGATTTAAGTTTATTAGTTTGTAGTATTCTTCTTTAAAATGTTTTTGTTATTGTTGTTTATTTACTTTGTTTTATTTAATAAACCATTTCTTATCTTTTTCTTATCTTATCTTATCTTATAAACCCTAAAGAAAAACAGCAAAATGAAATACTAAAAACCGGTCAAGTGCGAGTCGGACTCGCGCACCGAGGGTTCCTTACCGCCGCACAGTTGGTGTTATTATATTTCGATTTGAATGTTATGTCTTTTAACAAATAATAATAATACCTAGTGTGCAGTGGTACGGAACCCTCGGTGCGCGAGTCCGACTCGCACTTGACCGGTTTTTTGGTTACACCTCTCATCGCGCATCGGTCAGACTCTTGTAGGGAAAGGGGAAATGGACTGGCGCCGGGAGAGAGCCAAGAAGTAGAAGGGAAGAGGTAAAGTATAAGGTAGGTAGGTACGCGTACGGTATCATGAAAAAAAGTACGGTCAACCTTATAAGACGCTGCACACTTAGTGCTGTCTCTTTAACGTCATTTTTGAAATGCCGCACTAATCTGCCAATTTCACTCCGAATAGGGCCTCCCATTTTCTCTATACCTACTTTTTTTCTTAGCTATTAGCCTCGCTTGGGGCGACTTCTATGTTTTTTCGGTTTTTTGGTCGGAGTCAAAAGACCCGAAATTCAAGCCACTTGATACTTATTAGTTATTACACACTCGGCTAACTTCGGTTGTTTTTATAAATTCCGGTGAATTGACAGCGTAGGTACTTACACCATTTTTTTTTCTCTTTGTTACGCCCATAATTATATTTAAGAGCGCACAACGCAACGGCCGCAGCTGCCAAGTACTCCAAACTCCACGTCATCCATGTTGACTCCCTGCCTTACGACTGAGATATTCGCGAAGTTTTAAGAGTGTAATAATTGTATAGTCGAGCACTTCGTTGAGAGTGTAATGGCTACCTACATTACATGCAGTGCGCCTTTACATACATACATAAACTCACACCTTCATTCCCAGAGTGGGGTAGGCAGAGCTACAGAATTACCAACAACTCTAAACAACTTGTTGATAATTCTGTAACCACATTTTGCACAATCAGGCTAAGATGTTTACCAGTGTATTAGGGCCCTTACTTATTCTCTTGAAAACCGGTCGGTCGATCTAGTGAACGAACCAGAAAAGGTTGGCCTGTGAGTACATAAATTTGACCCATTTAGAAGTGTCTCAATCCATTGGTCGCGTAAGGTAAGCCGTCTTAATTCGAGAATGCACGCCCTAAAGAGCATTTCAAAGTTTGTACATTTGTTTGGACCTTTGACTTTGTCCTCTCCAGATTTTACCATTTTTAAAATTATGTGACCATTTTATATTTCATTTAGTCTTTTTAACTAGTAAATCATTTCATTTTCTAAAAGATCAATAAATTAAAATTAAATTGACAAAATATAAATATTTTTTTAAAATTATTGGCGGCCCGTTTCATTTGTATAGAAGATTGGATGTCTCCTTTGAATTTTGCTTGCTAAGAATCGATTTTTCGTAACCAGTAGGTATTAGGGCTTCAATTACACGGTGTGTTTTATTTAGAATAGGTCACCCGTGGGAATTATTTTCTATATGTTTTTGTATCTTGGATGAAGAAATATATTTTAAAATTAAAGATTTAAGTTTGTCCTACAAAAAGTTTCTTTTTTAATCCAGTTCTTCAGATGAAATAATCCGATTCATCCATGATTCATCAAAATGGATGCTGCGAATCCTGCAATGTTTGCTAGGCATCCAATTTTCGCAACGCAATTCGCGACGAACTGCTTCCACCCAAGCCAGACGTCATTTAATTTCCTATTCATTCGAAGTAGTTTCTTGTAATTCAAAATTTTCAAGGTACCTATATTGGATAACATCGCCCATGAATGACATTTTAGTATGGGAATATTTAACCTTTCCAACGCCACTGACTGACATATCCCCACCACTGCTTCAACGCCATTGACGGATATTTCTGTCATAGTTGCCAGCGCAAAATAGACCTGAGTATCTATGAGGCAAGATTGATATTAGCTCTGATATTGGCGTGTGAGTGACGTCTTTTGTATTTGACATGGCGTTGAAAAGGTTAAATTTCAATAACTTACTAATGAAAATAAATATCGCTTTGAGGGCCATTTGCAACGTTAAAAGATGGCGGACGTGTGATTTGTTCTAGACTTTAATTTTTGGGTAATTAGGTGTTCAAAGTTCTTTTCTGATAGTGATTTGTACTTTTTATGCCTTTGTGTCGCACAGTGATTGAAGACTTGGACTTATTTCGTGTATCTGGCATCTTTCTTCTCGTTTCAAGTGGACTCGCAGTGGTGCAGAGGTTAAAACTATCTTGACCTCTGACCTACAAATCACCGTACAACGTTGCCCCCAATCTTCCTAGAGAAGATTGGATTGTGTTTTATTGCTATATTGATTTATAATTATATATACTTACTTGACACTGGCGAAATCACTTCACGTGGAAACGCCATATCCCCGCGGTAGTAGCTGTTCAAGTCGCCGCGGGGGCAAAGAAAGAAGAAGAAATATCGCTTTGTTTTGCATATGTCTGAGTCCTGCACCAATTCGCAATGCAACTTGTCATTTTTGCAGCCTTATTTAAATCCGGTAATCATTAAAATTGAATTATTTTTGTTGTAATTACATATCCTATAAACAACTACGCATACACTACGTCAGAAAGTCGAAGTTTCAACGCGGTAAAAAAATATCGAGTATTGTTTTTACCTCGGCCGCCTTTACTGTCAAGTAAATAAGAGCTACCAAAACGTAAATAATTCGCAAAAAAGTGACGGGGCGATCCGAAGTTCTAATTTCAAAGTTCAGAGTAATGCCCCTGTGAAAAAGAACGATCCGTTTAGGTTCAAGTCGAAAACGATTTTTAATCTAAAAGCTGTTGTGACAGTATTGTTGTTGTCAAATTAAAGAGATTTGCGTTTTTTCTTAGTATTTCCTTCCGCATAATAAGTCTCAGTCCGTCAATTAAAATAAGTATTTCTTTTAGGTATATTTCTGACGCCATTTTAAAGCAACTGCCCGTTCGGTCCGATTCGTGAGAACGCAATTCGTTATCGTTTTTTCTTGATCAATTAAAAGTTGACCGACAGAATTGCCTCGTGAATCGCCGCATTAATTCGACTTCCAAGACCACAAACATTACATGTTTCCCTCGGCAAGGTTTAATAGAACGGCTTTAAGCTATTTTAGTCTCTACGTGTAAGACATTAGACTTGTTGCACTACCTAAAAATTAATTGGCTAGTCGCAAACTGCGTGGCGAAAAGTCAAAGTCTGCCGAAGGTAGAAAGAGATAGGCGATCAACGGGGTAATGCTTGGTGCTAATGAATGATATACCCTAATATACTTGGTAAACTGAGAAACGGTTAACTAAGAGGTTTCCCTGACGTTACGGTAAAAATTATATAAAATATATTTATTTAACACAATCAGACATCTGTAGTAAAAAAGAATGACGTTACGTGAGATGCATACAACAGTGCCACGCCTATTTTTAGGGTTCCGTAGCCAAATGGCAAAAAACGGAACCCTTATGGATTCGTCATGTCTGTCTGTACGTCCGTCCGTATGTCGCAACTTTTTCCCGAAACTATAAGAAGTATATACTGTTGAAACTTGGTAAGTACCTACCTTACCTAGATGTATTCTGTGAACCGCATTAAGATTTTCACACAAAAATAGAAAAAACAATAAATTTTGGGGGTTCCCCGTACTTAGAACTGAAACTCGATTTTTTTTTTCATCTAACCCATACGTATGGGAAATCTATGGATAGAATGATAAAACTAAAAAAAATATATGATGTACATTAATGCAATCCATGCAATCTTCCACCGAAAATTGGTTTGAACGAGATCTCATCATCATTAAATGTAAGAGCGGATCTTTTTTTTTTTTAAATGGAAAAAGGGCAGACGAGCAGGTGGGTCACCTGATGGTAAGCGATCACCGCGACCCATAGACACCTGCAACACCAGTGGAATTGCAAGTGCGCTGCCGGCCCTTGAGAAAAGAGTAAGCACGTTTTTTGAAGGCCCCCAAGTCGTATTGATTTGTCGGTGTAGTTCTCTCCACTAATTTCTTTTTTGTGCAAGGTTTTTCACTTCTTGGTATCCGCTTGCTCCTACTCTTTCTAGAATCTCCCTGACATAATTGGTTCTCGGTCTTCCTGGGCCTAGTCTTCCTTCTATCTATCCTTCTATTAAGTATGTTTATTATAAAGCTATCGTGTCTAAATATGTGTCCCATCATTGTTCCTTTTCTTTTATCTATTGCGTGAATGATATCTCTCGTTTCCTTTACCCTACTCAAAACTTCTTCATTAGTGATTTTCTCCGTAAGATCTAGTAAGTAGTTTTTTTTAATACGTCATAAATCGTAAACCGCAATTTACCTTTCATTCAATCAACTCAAATATAAAAAGTGTGTACGGAACCCTTCATGGGCGAGTCCGACTCGCACTTGGCCGCTTTTGAATTTATTTCGTAGTAATGGTAAGGTAATTGTTAAGTAAATCTTTAATTTGTTGAACCTATTAAATATTTAATGCCAATGATATTTAGGGCATAGGTGCCCTTCGTTGTTCAATCGCGGCAACTTCCACAAGTATAAGGAACGTTACCTATCTTGTCTCAATAAAGATGGCTTAAAGGTCCTCTGCAACCAGGCCATAAAATCCTTTAAAAAAAGCATATCTTGTCTATGGACCAAGCTCAGTGCCGGTCGGTCACGTGAGTCAGACGTCACGTCAGCGCCTACGGTAGAATAGAACTTACCATTACCATCTACAAGTGGACGTAGTTTTGCAAACAGGAACCAACCCACAATCATTTAGCAATAAAATGTCAACCCTCAGTATTCAGCATTACAGTTGACATATTATTGTCAAATCATTGTGGGTTGGTTCCTGTTTGCAAAACTACGTCCAAGTAATCTTGTAAGAAACCTAGTACCTATCTATCTTACCTAGAGAAAAAATACAGCAATACCTTATTAATCTTAATGAATTTATTGTAACGTACGACTTGGCAGGTGGGCAAATCCCTTAGCCGTTTAACTGCTACAGGCTATCAAAGCAATAGATGCCAAATTCCTTGTTTTTGCCCAACAATCTATAGATGATACGTACCTATATTTCGTAAGTTCGAACGACGACAGTCGCATCAAAACCATCACATAAGTGCATAAATAACGTCGTACTGGTAGACCAAATTTGGTCTAGTTTGTTGAGTGGCATCACACTGGTGCGTTGACTAGGTTTCTATATCTTATTATTCTAAGGGTACATAGTCTCTTATTAGTCTGTGCTTCATATAGGGGAAATAGGATAGTATGTCTGGAAAGACATTCTGAATTTGGTGGTGATTCTGTGAATAGGATCAGATGGTAGAAATAATATTAATAAAAAATACTGTTTAAACAGAGTTAACAGTAGTTTCTACTGTCAGACAATAAATAGTATTAATACATGGAAATCTAAAAAGTCAGACCTATGAGATGGTTTTCGATCATTATTCAAGTCTTTAACTCTTCATATCCCGTGAGAAACTTTAATTGAAGCATTAAAATTTGAATTTAGAGTCTTAAGGGTTCATTTTCTGGCTGCTGAGATTCATTTTTTGCAACAGCTTAGAGGAGATTCCAGATAACTTTTAAGATAAATGGGTAGTTAATATAATAAAGTTACAACAATGAACAAAAACATTTATCTTTAAGGTTGTAAGTTGCAAACACATTACAAAATCTTGTCATAATTTTTTGCATCTTATGATTTCAGGTTCACATTGTGCATAGTACAAACTGTCAGTTATACTTGCCTGTGCTACTATGGATAACATTGTTGTCGTACAAAATAATCAAGAAACTAACTAGCCTCTAACCTAAGGAAATGAAAGTTGGATGTATTGAATAAAACATGTAATTAAAATATGGCTGTTTCATTTTATTTGATAAGGTAAATTGGCATACTCATAATTACTTTATTATTCCCTCCGGAACCACCAGTATTGTTATTGAAAACTGTAACATTTGCTATTAGAAATATAAGAAATTCAATAAATTTATCATTCTTGTAGTATGGTGGTACAGGACTTTACAGTGAAGGAAAAATGTGTATAAAATAATTCCACAAGATCTTTTAGGGCTAATGATGTGTTTCTGACAGGTCTGTATAAAATTTCAGCCATTCATGTGCTATAGAGTCCCAAACATTTAATTTTTACCACAAACATTAACCACAATTCAAAACTCATTACAAAAATAAAACTAAAGAGACTTCTGCTTGTTATACATACAAGTTAGCTTTTGTGAAAGGGGACCTAGTAAATGTGTTAATGTAACTTGTTATTTGGACACAAAACATACAAGATATTTTATATTTGCTTTGATTGTGGCAAAAGCACCTAGAATGATTTGTACAAATTTAAGAATTGTGTACATATATGGCTTTTAAAAAACAGTTTTGAGTTTGACTTTTGAGAAGAGCTGACCTATAAATAGTTATATTTTTTAATGATTATTAGACATTAATTTGTACCTAAATACAAAGGCTAAAAGATTTTTTATGTTGTAAAGAAAACAACAGTTATAATGTTAATTATTTTCTAATAAAAAATAATGATTGTTATAAGTATCTAAGTTTTATAAGTATTTTTTATTTACTTCTTTAAATTATTGTATGCCATATATAGTAGCATATCCTGTCATTTCACCAAAAAATGTTTCAAAACTATTCATTTGGCAAACCCCTGTTTTTTCTGAAACTGTAAATACTTCAGAATTTATTTCAGGACTATCGTGTAAAACCCTATAGGTTAGGTTAGGTTAGTTTTATAAAAATCCTGAAATATTTACAGTTTCAGAAAAAACAGGGGTTTGCCAAATGAATAGTTTGTCAAATGAATAATTTGGTGAAACGTTTTTAGGTGAAATATTAGTGAACCAGATAGTAGTGATGCACTCACAAAATGTACTTGACACCTGTATAATGTATTATTGTTACCTACAATCATACAATAAAATTAAATACAGGTATTTCGGTATTTCTTAAGGCGCTACTCTGAGCCTGGGATTTTCTGACAGTTTCCTTAATATCTTTCAAACGGACTGCAATATGAAAAAAAAACCGTCTATTTTATAAATGATAAGACAATATTGAGATATGAAAATTATTAGGTATTGTCATTACAGTCACACCCAGTAACTTTGACTACTTTGGTAGCATCCATTTAATGCTTGAAATAAAATTGACCGTATAAGTAGGTATTTTTGAGTGGTGAAAAGGTGAAAGGGGAATGAGATTAATCAACTTGGCAAAAACCATTTTCAGGCCGCTCAAAGTTACCCAGTTGTTGTATTAGCTGTGATGGGTTCGGGTCATGCATGTGTGACAGCCGGACAGAAAAAGATGGTGTTCAGAACTTAATAAACCTACTTGAGAACAACAGGTATTTTTACTAAAACCCCACTTAATGTTCAAAGTTAACAGGTTTGACTGTAATATATAAAGAAATAAAATACTTATTTACCAGGGATATAGGTACAATATAAGAGGTAACAATGATTTCAAGTCGGTAGGTCTAGGGACATCATTAGAAAGAGAATTTAGATATGAATCAGAATCAGAATATTCTTTATTCAAGTTGGTTTACATAATAATAAACTTTGGAAATGTCATAGTAGCGACTTATCCTAAGTTTACTGCATATGGGCAATAATTATACGAGAATTATTGTTCAGCGGATCTTTCAAGAAAACCCACATTTTCTTCGCCAAGTGTCCCACCATTACACGCATGACCAAGCGTATTTCGTCGACACTTACCTACAGGGTAGGTAAGTACGTTCATTTCTAGGATATTATTATGTAAAAAATTTGGTAGCTAATATCCGGCTATTTTGCACGTTAACGTTGCACTCAAGACTTCGTTCGGGGTTCTAGTATTTGGGAGAGTTTAGAACCCTTCTTCTGTTATAATGAAACTGCAACTGTTCGTTGGTTGACACAATTTTGCCAATGTTACTCATAATCTCAGTCTGTCTCAGTCAAATTATAATTATTAGAAACTTCACTGAAAGGCGTACTCGATGGAGAGCATAGGTTCTATAATTTAAAAGATGGCTTCATCAATCATAATAACAAAAACTTCGTAAACAAATCTAGGTAGAGTAATTTGATCGGATTTTGATCAAAAAAGTCGCTTCTGTCAGTTCAATGAGGTAGGTAGGCTAAGTGACATGCCACAGACAGACTAGTCATGTGGCAATTTTTGAAATATACTTAACTACCTCTAACAAACAAAATTAAGTACGAATACATAAGTCTACTTAATTATTTTTATTATTTGTATCCGTTCATATACGAATTGATTGCATTAAATACTAGAAATATTTATTATTAACCATTCCGACAAAAGCACCACGGTACTTGTGCTGCCTGCTTTATAAAATAATGTCAGTTTATCGACTCACCGTTCGTTCGACATTAAACTAGAATTCCGTGATGTGATAGGTGAAGTGATGCTTGCGTGATCTGAGTGTCGAAGCGTGCTACCTATTTGAGAATGCACACTCTAAGATGTGTTTTATACGCTCTGACGGGACAACTTAAACGCGCCGGTTAACAAAAGCTGGGTCGAGTTAATAAGTGATGCGCTTATGAGAATAACATGGCTGTACTCGCGCGTACCGCTTTCGTACGTATTAAAACACGCCGTGGTCTTAAACATGGCCACCCTTTGCCAGCTTTTCTGTCATTTCTAGTTTTAAAAAATTTTACACTTAGCCAGTCACAGTGTGCCTAAAAATTTGAAGACTGCCTTAATGCTTAACAAGGCATATCGTAATAAAACATGTAATTAAATATTTTTTTTTTAACAATTCTATATTTATATTCAGACTTCATCTTTACAGTGTGTTTACAGAGCCAACGTAGGTATATCTGTAGAGCCGGAGAAGAGCCACACGTAGTCGATTTATTTGTAAATACATGACCTTTTAAAGCACCGGCATCCTTTACTAGCTATTTGACATTTCTAGTTAAAAAAAAGAATTTTCCAACCAGCCAGTGTCCGTTGCCGGGCAGCGCTCAAAGCGCTTCGCAGCGGGACGCAGCCACCACGAGCGCATAAATTCACCATTTGTCACGGCATTAACACTCGAAAAGGGGTTTTATCATGTCGCCTCGTATCCGGTAATCGGCCGTATGAATATTATGTGCCTTTTAAATCTTTTGTTGTGCGCCGTGAAAAATACCTCCTTTGTGCGTTTCGCTCGTTGCGTGGATATGAGTTTTGTTTGGGCGTTTTTCTTCGTTTTAAAAATGTGTTTCAAGTGAAATTTGTTCTTATTTTGATACTCACTACCACATCAATCGCATAGTTGATATTATGAGGCATCCGTTTAATTTGATCTATAAAATATTTATAAACATACTAAAATAACCCTAAAGTATTAAAACAACGTTTGACACTGTCCATAAAACGATTATATTCCCAAATTTGATTTAATATCTCATAATGATTTATAGCAAGCGACCATCTGCACAAAACTAATGAAATCGCACAATAGCAAACATGCGCGTTAAAAATCGCGTAAAAAAACCGTTGATTCGCGTAAAGCGCGATTGTGAACGATTGTTGTGCAAACTTGCGATTCGATGCGGCTAATGGGGCGGCAGTAAACGCAGTCGTTTACCCGCGCATGTGAACCCAGCTTAATGATTTAGAACTAACTCGAACAATCGCAAACCCAACAAAAAACAACCTTATCTGGAAAATATAGAGCTGAATTCAGTTGGTTTAATAATATTGGCATAGACAACGATTTGGATAAATAGTGAAATATTATGAAAATAATTTCTATTGTTTTTTTTCTAACAGTTTTTATCCGACGGTGCGTTTGCGTAAATCCACTCATGCGCACTCAAGTAGGGCATTTTGAGTTATTAAGTATGAGTGTAATATCAGGATGTGCTATCGATATTTCCGTTCCAAGGAAACTGAAGTGGCGGCATCTTTGTCTGTAATGATCTACTTCCTTTAATATTAGAGTTTTTTTTAATAAATACAAATCGTTTATAATCGCATACTTTATCGGTAAGTGGGTAATCAATTATATTTGGTTGTTTATTTGTTACGTTAGTTGCATTGTTATCAATTATCATTCTGTCTAAGAAATATTTTTTTTCTTAATTTGAACTCATAACTGCCATGTTACAGTTAAAATGATCCACTGGCATAATTAGGTTCAAGTTTCCTTTTATTACCTCACACATGAATAGTCAACTTCATAAGCAACATATCGCCCATGTGGATGCCGGGTTAGAATAGTGCCACTTCATATCTTCCCGTGGATGTCGTAAGGGGCAACTCAGGGAATAAAGGCTTTTCTGTTAGGCGATGGGCTTGAAATCCCTCACTAATGCACTAGTAAACTTCTTGGCCTGATTATGAAAAATGTGGTTACAGAATTATAACCAAGAAGACCTCGTGTTTTTAGAGTTGTTGGTATTTCTTTAGCTCTGCCTAAACCACTCTGGGAATGAAGGCGTGATGTTATGTATGTATAAACAACATATGTGGTGGTAAGACCTTGTGGAGGGTCCTTCTGGATTACTACCCCATCGCATCCTTTGTAACCCACCAGAGTAAGTAGCAGACTTCGCACTGTTGCTTAGGGCCACATATTAGCTCTCAGAGTTGGCAACGCATTTACAGTCATAGGGTTCCAGTCATCTTGAGATTATATCCTTGTGATTGCAAATGTCTGTGATATAAAACCACTGTTCACTTTTCTGCCGCGCTAGCGATATCGGCAGTAGGCACACCAAAAAATCACCATCATGTAGAACTCTTTGCTATGATTTTGAATCTATGGTTAACTCAGTTTTGACAAAATGGTACTTACTTTTTTTGACATTGAGAAGGCAAACGAGCACACAGGCCACCTGATGGTAAGAAGAAACTGTGACCCATAGACATTCGCATTCACAAGACTGCAATCCTTAGACTGCAAATGCGTTGCCAACCAAAGTCGGACAGAGATGGAAAGCCTCTATGCTAGTTATCTCTATGTAGTGCCGATATCGCTAGCGCGGCAGTTTTGTACCTACAAAAATGTTTTTTTAAGAGCTACCTATGCTTTTGTCGATTGGAGTAATTGTTAAAAATTGGCTAAACTGAACTTTATTGATGATGTTTGATGACGCGTTAACCTAGCGATCTACCAAGCTAGCGGTCCTTGGTTCGATTCTCGGTATTCTGTATATATTTCTATTAGTAATTTATCGTTGTCTCGTACCCCATAGTACAAGCTTAGGGCTAAGCTTGGTTGTATTTTCCACAAAACTATTTTATTGCAACTTGCAAGACAATCTCAAAATAACATCGTAACTCTAATCAGATCGACAACGCCATCGAATTCGAACAATTTTAATTACCCGAAGAAACTCAATAAGAACAAAACCGGCCGTCTATTAAGAAATTTCAAAACACCTTTTTATTAAGATACGATCACCCCGTATCTATATCTATAGGTATTAATAAAACGGAATGCGCGGCACGGCCTCATAGAAAAACATATGTATCTAACAAATAAAAACAAAATGGCATTAAGTAGACAACAAAAAAGGTTCATTGAGTAAGCCTCCATTTGGACAGGTAAGTTATGTCCAAAATGACTCAAAAACCATCTTACTAACAACCCAATTTCAACCGTAATCACTACACAATACAGTTAAGTTCCAATAGCGTGTAAAAGCGACTTATTTTTTGGTCTGTTGACACGTTCGAAAAGCGGCAACTCTGACGCACACCTGTTAAAGAACGCTTCTTTAAATCCTTTACATATTTTTGTAATGCATTCTTCAGAACGTCTTTGTGTTTATTTTAAAAAATCATTGAACGTGGAGGGGGAAGATAAATAACGTTCGGAAACTTGATTAAAATGACTCGGCGGTTTCGGAAGAATGGCTTCCGAACGCACTTCAGTCTTGACAGTGACTCGAGCGTTTATTCCTTTAATTATTTCTGTATTGAATTGGAAGACGCGTTGTGGCCAGTGTCAGGCTCTTTTATTACTATTCCACAGGAAAAGCTACCCTCCAGTAGACGTGACTTTGAATTTCTTGCATTTAAAATGAATATCCCTTCTGATATGTCAACTTCATGCATTAACTCGTATGTTACATAATTCTGTACAAGGGCTCTTTTCATCTGGTCAAAACAATATTGCTTTCGACATGGTATAGTTTTTAATCGGCCGCCATTATTATTTCTTTTTATTTCTCATAAAACATATTAAGTAGATTATTTTAGTGTTAGTACTTATTGAACTTATTTGATAGAATTAGTATTGTTATTCGTTATGAGAAACCCTTGTTAGAGTATAGGCCTCCTCCAAATCCCTCCATTCCTTTCTTTTCTGTGCTAGGTACTTCAATCCAGTTGTTATCTACCAACTTTTATATGACGTCCACTCATCGTTTGAGTGGTCTTTCTAAGTTTCTTTTTCCAAGCTAGCTTGTCCATTTTATACTTGCGAGTGTCCAGCGATGGTCGGTGTACAAGGCCAGCCCATTGCCTTTTCCATTTTAGTGCTTGGTGCAGTGCATCTATAAGCTTAGTCTTTTTCCCAATTTCTTGGCTCCTTATTTTGTGAATTTTCCTTAGGCTCCTTTCCATTGCTCGCTGATAAGTCGTTATTTTACTTTGTATTTTTATTTCATTTTGTAAGGTAGTCATGGACACCTGCATTCTACCCTGCCTGACGTATGGCTCCCAAACTTGGACCTACACAAATAAAATACGAAGTGAAATCGGCCGCCAGTACTGTCAAGTAAATAAGAGCTATCGCAACTTTGAGAATCTTATTCTTCTTAGCGTGTCGCGATGTCGACGGCGTGTTAGATGTGAGATGACCAATGTTCTGCCACGCGAATGGCATTGCTAACGGCGTCATATAGGTCCTGACCATGTGAAGGTGTCGAGGCACGCGAGGGAGATGCATCAAGGTTTGTGGTGAAGCGGCGAAGATGCAGTAGTCATCGGCGGTGTAACCAATACCATAACACGTCTACGGTGGTTTTGCCGAGTTGAATAAAGACCCATACCTTTCTGGGAGTTTTCGAACGCTATCGCTCTGGCATTCGCAATTGGCAGTATATTTGGTTCTTTTTTAAATTAAAAAACAAAAAACCGTCTTAAAACAGCAAGAAATAACTTATTTTAAAATGATAGGCAGTCCAACTGAATTCGGCTTTTGGTTAAAAATATAGTGGGACGCCGACTTCAGTTATTTCTTGCCTTTTGATGACGGTTTTTAGTTTTTTGAAACATTTATTTTATTTCATACCTTTTAGTGATCATAATAATTATTGTTATGTCGTCCACGTATATTTATTCCTATAATATTTGAGGAGTTCCCTCGATTCCTCCAAGATCCCATCAGCAGATCTTGACGTTCTGGAATTGGGACCAACTAAAAAGTATACCTACCCAATCGAACAACAAATGTTTTAAATCGGTCCAGCGGTCTTTGTGTATTCGGGAAACATTTGAATTGATGACCTCCACTTTAATTTGAAGTCGGTGAAACACAGGGGCTCTATTTCTTCTAGCTCAAATCATATTGCTTACATATGTTATCGTATTGCCATCGCTTTGATGCTCTTATTTATGTAATTCTCTCAACAAGGCGCTGCGTCGGACTCAAAGGTGAAGTTAAAATGTACAAAAATCGTGGAAATCGGACTTGAGTTAGGGTAGAGAAAAGTTTCCGTCCGGAGCTAAATTAACATGGAATTATTTCGACAGCGATAAAACCGTCGAGGATCGTGTGGCTGAAAAATTTCATACTCGTACTAAATGCGGTACCATTTTTCTCCTCTTAAATCACGATTTGAACGGTTTTCGAAAATGTTTTAGATAATACAAAAAATGGGTCTGCACCAAGGTCCAAGAAAAAAATGATTTGGAAAGAAACAAATTAAAATTGAAACAAACGAAAACGTACAAACCTAGTTAGTATCTTATAATAACTAAAACATATTCAAAAATCGTGCAAATTGGACTTGATTTAGGGAGTGAGAAACGTTATCATCCGGAACTAAATTTATATGTGAACAGACAAACAGTGTCCGTAATCCTTAACCACAGCAATGGTTTAGACTTTAGAGCAACATTGGTTGCCATCACTTCACTCGAACACCGCGTTCCTCATGTACTTAACTTCTAATTTTCAAACTAAGTCACTATCGGTGGTGGCTTTAGAAGTAATTCCCTAAGAATTGAACTAAGGATTACAAAACCTTCGTTATTTCCAAGGGTGATCCACATCGTAAAGCGGCGTCGGAGTGTCTGCGCCTGCACCGAACGGGTTCTAGATTGCCGTTCAAATCAAAAAGGGAGTAAGCGCATATGGAATCCTTTACTCCTAAACTGTTCTTCTTACAGAGACATTCTCTCCGATCTATAGCCGCTATTAAAATACTTACCAACGGTGAGGTTATTCCAATCCGGTTCGAAGGACCATGTTTGAAATGCTTTAGAAAATGTGTACTTAAAGGAAACATTTAAATTGTATTTTATTGAGCATTTTAAAGGAGTTTTAACTTGGCTTCCTAATTTAATTGAAGTCGTAAAGCATCGTGAAGTGGTTCGTTTATTCATCATAATGTGATTTTAAATAGGTACTTAGTACTGATATTAAACCAAAACAAAAGCCAAAAACCTGCTCTTAAGTGCGGATAATTTATTTGGGACAAAATAATTGTAATACACAACCAGCTCTTACTGGAAAAAAAATACAAAGTCATAAGGCCAACAGACGAACAGAACAAAAGATAAACAGTTTTAAGGACTTAGTAATTGTTCGTGCTGAACAAGACAGTCATGGCGTGGTAGAGACTAAATAAGAAGCTGTTGAAAAACAAACTTCGCCCCGTCAATTTAAAAATAACGCTCAAATTAAAGGGTCACTCGATAACTGTTGTAATTACGGACAGTGAATTCGAACAACTGATTCGAGGTCGACAATTTATCCGAACACTAACCGTCAAATTTAAATAAAGAATATTTCATCACACTCGACGCAAAACTAACGTGAGCAACCACGAAAACTCTAAAGTCAAACACTAAAGGAAAGTTTTAGATTGAATTAGGCGCACGTAAAATTTGTAAGACAAGCGTACATGTCAAGATTCTCTTTTTAAAAAACGTAAGACCATTAAATCGTAATGAGTGGCCGAAAGTGGTTCCTTTGTGTGACCACGTGCCACTATGGACTATAATGGACTAACTACCGTTCGATGTAATACAATGGTTAAAAATAATTGTACAATTAATGTAGTAAATTGTTAGCTAAGCGTGTACACTGTTTCACGTAAATGTTTAGAGGTAGAGGATTACAAGCTGAGATAGTCTCTATTTGAAGTCATTAAAGGTTTAAATAGTTTGGAATGTTTTAGAACTATGGTTTGCTTGAAGGTAGACTGTACTCTAACATAATGACACTTGAAACAGTCGAAGTCAAAGTAATTGGAAGTCAAGAATGAGGTGCTTTGTGTTTCTAAAATACCGGTAAGAAAATAGTTACACTTTTAGTAAAAGATCTGAAGAGTTACAAAGAGGTCAAATGTTGAATGCTACTTGAGATATTGACAAAGTGCGCTAATTACTTTATTTTGTTATAATTACTTAGCGCAAACCGTTGCTGGTTCCTTGCATTATTTTTGCTATTAAATTCGAAGGTGATCGAGTTATATTATCAATTGCTGGGATTTTCAATTACGTTGAACTTGAAAAAAAACGTACAAAAAATATATCCGTTTGATTACAGAAGGAACAATTCAATCATGATCACCATTGTTACCAAACAGGACACAGAATGTGACCCGACACGTAACAAAACTAACGATATCGACTTACTGCACAAACCAAGAGGGTAAGTATGAAAAATAAATTAAAATCCTATTTATCCCCTTTTGTTGCCTGACCACGAAAAGGATAAGACAAGAGGAGCTAATTCTATAAAAGCAAAGGGTGCTATACAATAGATAGACAATACCAGCAACCACATTTAAAAAAAACATCCCAAAACTACCATGACCGGCAATTTTGAACTCTAGAGTTTTACTAATAAGGAAATGTTTGATGCAGTGAAAGTTAAAGGCAGAAAGAAAATATTTTAAAATCGTATGTATCAAGATATGGCATCAGTTAATTTTTCCACTCTGATGCCTCTTCTCAATGGTGGGGCTCGATTTTGTCTGAAGGGTGTTTGATTTGGTAAATAAGTCGGTTCTCACGGTTACTATTTCAACAGATATAATAACTAATTAAAATGGCGGTTCTTACTTGACCTGCTAAGTAAACTGTATTGTCCATAACCACTATGGAACTTTACAGTTCAATAAAGGCGAAACACATTAGTAAAATGTTTTTAGAGGTCTGTGATGAATAACGAAGATCAACAAAACACGAGGATTAAGATGAGTTGTTAGTTAAGAAATAAATATCAATCGTAATATTTTGTGGAATAAAAGTATAAGTATTGTTTAAAGTTACTTATATGATTGTCTATCTGGAATTTTCAGTGTAATTTAAAATTAACTACTACTAACTACTGCAACTAAGGGAAAAGGGCTTACTGTTAGGCTCGCAACCTGTCACTAATACACTAGTAAACTTCTTGGCCTGATTGTGCAAAATGAGGTTACAGAATTATAAACGTTTTTCTACATTTGTTGATACTCGTATTTCTGTAGCTCTGCCTACCCCACTCTGGGAACGAAGGCGTGATGTTATGTATGTTCGAGTATGTGTATGTATTTTAAATTTCCATTACCTCCTAGAAAAGTTTGAGCTAAATTTTAATTTCTTTTCATTTTCCATTGTTGAAACACGTGTAAGTACCATGTAGTCGCTTATGAAATTACTAACCGGTGTCACTTGCAAGAGCTCAATTTAAATGAATGCAGTTAGAAATAAGATCACTACAGAACCCCCGATGAGAGAACCCGACTCACTCTAAACCTTTTTTCAAATGCAGGAGCACTGACATGTTTTTAAAATCCCTCTTTTAACTACTCAGGTAATTGGGGCCGGCCATCATGTTCAAACAGAGCATGCACAATTGCCTGTTTGCGTAGACGCAGCTTCCATACGGGAGCCGCAAAGAGATTCTAAACAAACACCAAAGAATGTACCAACAAA
Source organism: Acleris holmiana (assembly GCA_949316455.1). NCBI lineage: Eukaryota > Metazoa > Arthropoda > Insecta > Lepidoptera > Tortricidae > Acleris > Acleris holmiana. The sequence goes on along the minus strand of OX438763.1, from coordinate 22,694,923 downwards.
GGGCCGTTGAAGTGGCTGGACCGACCAGCTCCGACAATAGGAGCTTGTGAAGCAACCAAATATTATCACGCACCGCTTGACTCCGCAGTCGCAGCCGGACAATGAACTAAATGGAATAATGAATGAAATAGCCAGTTGGCTAAAAGACTAATTTGAAATAAGAACTACTCGATTTAATATTGTGGAGAAAGTTAAAACAGATGAAGATAGTAAGAATTCAGTAGATGATAAAGATATTGTTGGAGATGAAACAGCTGTGCGTAAGGCAGAAATATTAATAGGTGCTTTTGAAGTGGTACTAACAAAGAGTATTATTACATGTCCAGGCCGCGGGCGACATTCGTTAACGCACGTCTGAGACAATTCCTGTTTCGCGAATTCCAGGCACAATACGCGATATACAATTCCGAGCATTACAATACGCTTATTGTCATAAAAATAGCCAATACGAAAATGACGGGTTAGCTTTGTAAGAGCCGAAGTTTCAGCCATTATGAACAATTCTTTGTTCGGAATATCCTCGGGGAGTCGAGACAACGTCTACAATGCCACCGTGAAACGTATTTATAAACGTTATGATATGAATGGATAATATGCGAGCCGCCGTTGTGTCCATTGTGGATCACAATACAGAAAAATCGAGGCCTTGGGCTTGCACAATTAGGATTAGATACTGGATTCCAAGGACACGGGGTATTTTTATCCACACTCAGCATAAGCTTTAAAAATTTCAACGCCAACCAAAAACAAAACAAATATAGGTAAGTAAAAGACCGCGGCCGCAGCGGGCCGCCATTGTGTCCCGGGACAGAATGAGGAATAGAAGATAAAGAAAAAGGTAAAAAAGATTGTGTCGTTTTTCTGTTTGAACAATGCGTCGTGTCACCGCGGCCATCTTGTGAGACGCGTGAGGCTGACAATTGGCAAGGTTCGATTTTATAATGTATGCTTTGCACCAACGCTTTCTGAGAAAAGTACTTGAATTATTGGCATGTTTGAAAAGTTTTTGTGGTTACTTCGTTTCAAGCTAGTTACCGCGTTGTTCAGGGTGCTTTATTTAAAAATGGCTGCTCATTAAGATATACTCGTACCTCGTATTAGACAATTTCGCGTTCGTAAAGTTTATAAACCATTGTGTAGTTTTAAAGTTACTATTTTCAGCACTTCAAAATTACGTAAAAAAGTCGCTGATGTCTAAAGCTTACTATAGAGTTGAGGATTATCTAACAGACAAAAATGCTTGGCCTAAATAACGTAATATTTAGTCTTAAAATCATGTTGTATCTTGTCTAGGGGATACGTTTTCTGTAGGAGAATGTATCGAATCTTTATTTAATGTTATCTTACACCGTCATAGGTAAATATATATTTATTATTTATTTATTTGCTCTTGTGATTATAAGAAGCTTTGACACGTTTTCTTGCTTAATTACGCATTACATTTTTTTTTTTGGTATTATTTTTTATAGAATGCTTGGTACGTTTTATCATTATCATAAGCAATATTTAAAAAATGACTGATCGCTGACTTTCTTGCTGCGGCGTTTCTTCTCAGCAGTGGTCTCCTCTTGAGAAGAGCTGGTAGAATTTTGACGTGTAAAAGTGCACGTGCGGCCTACTTATTGAATCAACATCTCTAATCTTTTTATTTATAAAAGGAATTATTTATTTGAAGTAAAATTTATAACTTACATAAATTCCTAACCAAAGCGAGCCAAATCAAGCTAGACAAATTAGTAAACCAACAAACCAAAAAAAACTCTTTGCATTGCCCGCTCACGATCTTGCACCGATTAATCCAAGAATTCCGCTAAATCGTTTCATATTGCGAGTCCCATTGTCGCCAATTCACGATTTTTTGGTCAATTTGCGGAATCGTAATACCGTGCGTCCGATTGTCCACGATTCGTCACCAAGGTTGTTCACCTGTGTTTTTGCCTAGTTGTTCTGTCTTAGTGGGGAACACGAGGTTTTCCTGTTGCATCGAGCTCTTTGTCATCGTGACTGGGTTGTCGTGAGAGGTGAATGTGACGAGATAAAACATTAATTGGTTTTCGAGAGGTGTTTGAACGTTGGATGTAACACGAGTAACTTATAAAAGATGTACGTTCCACACGTGTAAAGAATGGTCCGAACTTCGCCAGTAGTTTGCCGGTCTTGAACCAAATTTTGTAACAACCCATACATTTTTGATATATCAATATTGTCGATGCTGTACGGTTTTTGGCTGATAGTCCGTTGCTTCGAATTATTTAGAACTAACGTCAGAAAGTTTTAGTATGTGAATAATGTCCATCTTAAAACTAATATTAATTCACAACTAATACATCTTATTACTACTACCAGGTAAAGTGGTACATAACTACCTACTTAACAAGATATTTTACTTAATTTTAACTGTGCAATATCGATTTGAAATTAAAAATACTATGTACATTATTGGGACATAAGAACCGTTGTCATCTTGATTTTTATTCTTTATCATTGCGTATTGTTTCTTGTCAGATTTATTTAAGAAGTAATTTCGTTTTTATGATCGGCTTCTAATTTTGAATCACCCAGATTAAATATTGTGTTCATGAAAGGGTGTGATTTTTCTCACCAAATAACTTTAAATTTGCTTCAAATTAATCGTTTTCACACCTTTGAATACATTCTAAAGCTACTAGTTCGACCTAAAATAACAACCTCCATTGTGCCAAGATATTGGATTCTTAGATTGCGTGCGCAATCTTTTATTCGTTTTTTTCTTCATTGTCAAGTACAATGCGATTTGATTTGATGACGGATTCACTCTGAATGGGTTTAGATATGACACCTGAATCTAACATCCCATTGAATTGTTCGATTTCGCCATTGTTCGGCACGGATCAGCCGGATGTCGCGTTTGTTAGAATTTTAAGGCTTTTCGAGCAAAAAGTTGGAGAGGTTGACGCAACTGGGATGAATCGGGCTTTAGCAAATATACAATACTTAATAAAATATCAAGAACAAATTATTCGAGCCATGCAGAATTTAAGGATTATCACTAATGGGCGGACGACGGATGCAAATTACGTCAAATTCATGTCAAACGATATACGTAATATGGATATGACTACAATTGGTTTAAAAAAGAGAACATAATTTTCCATGTTATTTATTTTCAGTCCATTCCTTTTATGGTTCACTATCCACTTATAAGAGGTGCTTATTCCTAAAGTGATCATGCAAAGTCTATCATCGTCTAGTATATTGGAATGCTACACTTATTTTACTAACACGTATTAGACACTAACAAACCCAAAAAACACTTAATAATCTTAAGACTGTTAAGAGGTGATAATTTACAAGTCACCGTAACAAAAACTGCATATATTTTTACACATAAACACTACTCGAAATTTAATAAAAGTCTTATCTATTTTATACTTTCGTCACCACATTGCATCCATCGTCCGCCCCTTATATCACTGTATTAAAGTTTTGTAAATCCTAAATTTAAACTTATCTGTTGAAATTGTGCCCCTTACAATTAGTAAGTGGGTGTAAATTCTCGCGAATGTCTTTGAAAGTATAACTTTTGTTACGCACAACCTACGTATTTAAACTGATTTTTGTAACATTATTCTTCGTTTCTAAACCCAACTCCCCACCCAGATTCTCACAATAAAAAACCAGCAATTACCTACATATGTCAAACCAAATTTGTTTAACATTAACAGTACTCCACCTCTTTTTCTCATGACTACTCCACAATTAAGTGAGGTTGTATCCAATCAACCCAGCATGTAAGACCAGCCCATCCTTCACGTTAAAGTAACTTTAAAGTCAAGAAGGGAGCTAGTAGGACGCCCCGCTGTCCAGCATTGTATAGAAAATATTATGATGCATTATAACTAGAATTATAAATTTTATTGATGTAATTTTAAGTGTGATTAATTCGATTTCTGAGTAAGTGGAAGCCATTCATGGGATTACTAGTATGGAAATAGGTAAAGAACTACTCGTTTACGCTTCGCTTTAAGAAAATTTTGTACGGTATATCTTGCAGTAAGCATTGCGTGTTCAAGTATTTATATTCGCGTAACTATTGCCACTAGTTTTGCTTGTATTTGTTTATCCTTGTTTCATATTTTATTCTTGAGTTTTTGTTTTATATTAAATTTTATTTGGATTTTAAAACTAAAACTTCTGCGCACCAGTGTGGGTTATTTTTAGTCTAAGAAGATTTGAATTAGAAGTAAATATTTTCTGCAAAATAATAACAACTACCAGGGCACCACGGGGGGCAAGGAGTGTCCGTGCTTGAGAAACTTTAGCCAGAGGGCGGGCCAGGCCTGCTGGGCGCCCCGCCCGCACCCGCCTTGTAGCAAGCTGCGGAATTTCGAGATTTCACACGTTATTGTATGGAACTTAGCGATAAATAATAAAAAAGCATGGATGGTAAAGATGTTAATCGTTACAAAATTAACCGCTGATTTGTGACTTCCATTTTAAACATGTAAAGTCAAACGAGTCAAATCAATTTTCTCTTAGAAGATGTTGTGATCATGACATAGTTATTTTTCTTGTAAACTACTTCCCTTAAACAGGTCTTTTCTGCGGGCAAGAGATTGTTAAGCCACTTGGTAAGTAATAAACCAAAAGTTTTTTTTTCATCCGCGACTAATTAAAACGGCGACTAAGTTGAATAGAATTTTATTTCAAAATACTCTCGCACCCAGAGTCAGTTAATGTCGTTCCTTATATAGTTACTATTTTTTACACTCAAGTTTGAAAGAGGAACGAGTTCATTGTCTATAAAATTTATTCTAAGTCCTTCCAGCGCTGGTTTTCTTATATGTAAATATCAGGGGACAATCTCACACAAATTGACCTAGCCCCAAACTAAGCTCTAGGCTTGTACTATGGGTACTAGACAACGATAAACATACTTATATAGAGAAATACATACTTAAGTTACATAGAAAACATCCAAGACTCAGAAACAAATATTCGCGCGATTTGAACCCAGGATCACTGGCTTCGGAGGCAGGGTCACTCCCAGGCCATCGTGTCGTCAATGTTTTATTACTTTGAAATTTTATCAACCCTTAATTTCTCTGTGAACCCTAACACTTTCAAACACAAGATACCAGGGCCCCACGCGGGGCTAGGAGTTACTTCGAAGGCGGTTCTGTCATGCTGCGCGTCCCGCCCAATCCTCGCTACTAGGGACACACAAGTTCACACGGATATGCTACTGTACATTCTCACTGTGCTGTTCCCAGGTCAAGAATAGAGTTTTAATAATTAATAAATACAACGTTTTCTAGGTTGTATGATTCTTTCCTAAGAGGTCTACATACTAATATGTTAAGCCGCGGCAGTTTCATGTTAAAATGCTGAAATTGACATTGACTATAAAAAATATATTATAAGTACAATTTTCTAACGCTTTACCGACACCTAACATACTTCATTGTCACGTTAAATCACCTTTAATATTTTTAATTTGTGTTAAATAACGCGTAAATTAGTAAAGAAGACAAGAAGTATTATAACGACTTTACCATATTTTACAACCACATTACGTTTATTTCTACACTAATTCCTTCACATACCAAAATGTAATTCTACGTCCACAATAAGAAATGTCACTTCACTCTCTAATCCGCCGCTAATGCCGTCAAAATGACACATTAAAACATTCAAAATGTCATTAAAAACATTCAAATTCTCATACAACGGCAAGCGAACACAGCACACCAGAATTATACAACCCCATGTTAATAAAAAGGCATTTTATCCATAAAATTACCATAAAGCATAATTAGCTGTATTATAAAACTTGAGGACCATTTTTGTACTGCCATAGACAAATAGAGAGCCATAGATGCACGCTCCCCAAAAACTACAATAAGTCATGTTTACATTGTATGGGAATGTATAATTTTATGAAGAATCCGTGTGGTCATGAGAAAATTAGAGTGGTCAGGGGTACATTATGAGCATTAGATGCATATTATTTTACTTAGAATGCATTAAGAGTGCACCCTTTTCTAAAATCACGCCTCGGTGGCGGGAAATATTGTTGAGGGTGACAGCAGCAAAGCAAGAGCATCTAAGATACAAAATGTTTTTAGTCGAGTGGCTACAGTGTGTTTTTTATCAATATATTGAATTTGACTCCATCGATTGTATAATTTCATCGAACACTAGAGGTACATATATTCCGCTGGAACAATAATGCTTTCAAGATATCTTAGACATTAACGTAGATTAGTTTAGGTAAGGCTTGCAACTACCTAAAAAAACTCATGCGACGAGAAACACCTTTCGATGAAAATTCTGCATAACGCCTTTTAACGAACGTATCATCGTTAAAAGGCGTTTCGATAAAATAATAAGTATGGCTACTTCACCGTGAAATATAACAAACTAGCGGCCCGCCGCCAGCGGCTTCGCCCCGCTGCAAATTTCTGACTTTCCTGGAAATTATTCGAATTTCTCTAGCCGTAAAAACCATCCTTGGACTTCAACGAACATTAAAAAAAATATTGGAAAAATTGGTCCAGGCGTTTTTGAGTTATGCGATTTACAACTGACAAAATGATACAAGGGCTCAAGCCATAAACGCCAAAACCGACGACCTTTTGCAAATCCAACTCTGAATCATAATAACAATTCCGTACCTAACCTATTACATAAACCTTCAACACTAACTCTCAATGCAAATAAACATCAAATTACAAAAAAGCCAACAAATCGCGTTACAGCAACGCGTTAAACGCAATGCGTCACGCCGCCGCGCGGTCCAAACACCGGGAAATCCTGAGTTATGGAGCGGACAGTCGCAGCACAATGCGTAATCAATAACAATTTCAGTACGAGAGTGCAGTTGATTTGTGAGGGCTGCGTCGCTAAGAGTTAAGGATTGCGGATTAAATACAAATTTTTGCCACGGCATAAAATTTAGAAACGAGAAAACAACGTTTAGTGGTGGTAGGACCCTGTGCAGGGTACGGCCGAATCGCTACCACCATCTTATCCATTAACCACCCGCCAAGCAACTGTGTTCGCATTGTTGTATTCCAGTGTGGGGATAAGACAACTGGTGAAATAAGCATCTTAGTCCTCAGGGTTGGCAACGCATTTGAGGTCATAGGATTATAGTCTTGAGAATTGAAATGTCTATAGGTCTCAGATTCCACTTACCATCAGGTGGCCTGAGTGCTCGTGTGCCTTCTCCTTAACATTAAAAAAATCCTTAATTGTGCAAAGCAAAACTTGCTAGCTAATGTTTCGTCTATTTTCTGCAATGGGCAGGACAATATCTAAACTAGTTTGTGGCAATATATATGCCTTTTCGCTTCGTGCATCCGCAGAGTTCATGCCCAATTTTACTGCTTGAAAATCTTATTCATGCCTTTTCGACCATTGCTCTTGCATCTGTCTTAATGTTCACAGTCCTATTTTAACTTCTTCTTTTCTTTCTTAATGTAATTATTGATGCACTTCGTAACCCGGTAGTTTTTTACCAAAGGGTGGGAGGCGTGTGTCTTTCCTGTGCGCAAAATTATGTATAATTCCCTCCTCACCCAAAAAAGAGGGGCAGCTTCTGATTGACTGAACGAATTTTCATTCATTAAAGGTTTTTAACTGATACACCTCTTTTATGAGTCCGGTTTTATTTTTGTATTATACAAGTTACAAAACTCACTATTGAAAATTTCAAATACAAGTATCATTTTACGATCCAAGTCCGTTGTGCGCCCGCGCCAGCCCTTTGCAAACTCACGCTAAGTATTATAGATGGGACGACATAACACACTTTATGCTCTTTATGCACTTTATGCTCGAATACCGGCATTAGTTCTTATTTTATAACTGTGTAAAATTCACGAAATTATGTTCTTTGACATTGTGCTTTGAGAATTGTTGATGATTGTGAGATTGCAATTGTAAAATTTGTCAAGGTATAGGATATTCCGTCGCGTTTTTCTATCTTAAAAGTAAAGTATCGATAGGCACTCGAAGTTTTTGGTTTATTTTACAAATCTGCGGTATTTTATGCGTGAAATGAGGTCTTTATGCAGTGGTAAGACCAACACAACAACCATTTAGAAGCATATCTTTTTGAGTGAATTTGAAAAAAGTTACGATAGTCATGTATTTGTCCATGCACGCTAAAGTAATAACTATGTATGTTGTGTAGTGCCTGCAGTAACCTGCAGTGACAAATATACTGTCAGATGCGAGTGCGAGTGAGACAGTGACAGCAGTGGGGTATTAAGAATATAGAAGCACTGTATGTATGTAGGTAATCTTTCTGTTATATTATCTTCAAATCTTTTTATGCAACTTAGCAGTTTTCAATGTAGTTGATATTGCGAGTGTGTGATTTGGATAATTTACTACCGATGGCTTATACCAGAATATAGGCCAGAAGAGGCCCTAGACAGGATGCTTAACAGTACCCATCGTTAACGATTTTCGAATTGTAATGTATGGAATTGGCAGAAGTGCTCGACGCGACCGTCCGGCAGCTGACGTCAATCTTATACATTTTAGTTAACGATAACGTTCTCGAAAAGCGTCTTATCTAGGACCACAGGGGTCCTAGCCAAGATGCAAATGCTCCTAACGTTTTTCTTTTCTATCGCTCAAAATGTATGGGATGACAGTCGACCTCGTGGTTTATCGAAACGCACGAGAATGTCATCCCATACATTTTGAGCGACAGAAAAGAAAAACGTTAGGAGCGTTTGCATCTTGCCCCAGGTCTTTAATAGTCAATTATAGCTGACATGTTCTAAGTCTTGTTTCATTGGTTACCCTTTGGTACACCTGGACTTTTCACGCTTCTTTCAACTCTGATTCTGACCAACAATAATTACGTTTCCAGAAACTATAACGTTTTGGAAAAGTGTCGTTCAAAAGATTGTATGTTGTATGTTAACGTCCTACCAAATTACAACTCGTTAAATTCGTCTCGATGAGTATTGATAAAATGTTTAATTTCTCAAATCTTGTGCATTTGTAAAGAGGATGTATGCTTTGGTTATTTGGAAGTGTATAGCTTACTAATAAAATGTAATAAATTCCAGCCCAGTTAAGTATTTATTTAATTTTGACACAGTTGCTTTCCGATTTTATGCATCAAATTAATATGTGTTACAAGACGTTAACTAAGGCTTATTTAGAAAAGCCAATTAGAACGGTACCTGTTACAAAACCAAAAAAAATAAATAAAAAAATGACGTACCTTTTTTTTTTAAAATAATTGTTGGATATAGATACACCATTTCCACTTAAAACATGAACTTGTCTAAGCTTAACAAAATGAAAAAATGATAGTTCATTAAAGTTAAATAGTTTTGGAGAAAAACCATATTACATTATTTCCGTTTTTATTTTTTTTCCGCGGAACCGCAAAGAATTTTTCAACCAAACTTGACACAATTACTCTACTAGACGTAACTGACTGTAGAAAAAAAAACTGTCCATTATCACGAAAGGGCATATTTTCTTCCCTTAATCGGAAACGGCCTTTAACATCGTATGGTGAAATTGGCACTTAATTGCATTAACAGTGTGTGGACTAGTGAGCACTCACTACCAGTCAAACATGGGAAGCTGTGATCAGACAACGAAGAAGCACCGTGAAAGGACACTTCTTCAACCACGCATACCTACTATATACAATATTAATTTAATGTAAGGCAAGAATGAAAATTAAAATCATGCAAACACCTCGGTCCGCAGCGACCTCTACCGTAGCCCGCGGATTTAGTTTATAAATAACGCACAAATGAGCCTCGTTGGACTAATCCTGATTTACCGAGTTACCTGCGCCTGCGCCGCCATATAACATACGGACGCGTTCATATAAACCTTTAAAAACGAAAACATAAAGAATACCATATTTTCTTAATCTTTATCGAGGGACATTCCGCTTTTTATTAATATAATTATTTTCTTTTGGAAAAAACTAACTTTACCTACGCCGTGTTTTATCACTTTTGTCCTGTATGGACTAGACTTTATAAAAGATTATAGAGCATGATAGCATTAGTTTCAATTTGTAAAGGCGTGTGTACATTAACGTGAAAGCCTTAGGGCGAGTTCATAATGTCCGAGCGCTGAGTGAATCGGGCTGATTTATGGGACAGCTTATGGGAGGGGGGGGGGGAATAAACCGTGTACAGGACTTGGCCAAGCTAAGCCTATATTAAGCTGCGATTTTTAGGTTTTGTAGTGTTGAACCAGTTTTAGTTTCTATTGCTCAGTCAATGAAAATGCACCTTACAGAGGTTCTACTTGTACGATCAAGACGATCCATGAAGTTATTTTTAAGTCTTAAGACGTTTATGACGAAATGGTCAATCAATTTAGTACCGTGACGTGTGTGTGAACTTCATTGAATGTATGTATTATCTTAGAATACGCAAATCATTAAATAAATGTCAGAGGACAATTTCTTCTTCTTTTTTTATTAATGGCGGTCCACCAATGTCGGGGATAATCACGAATAAAATTTACCTAGTCCCAAACTGAGCTTGTACTTTAGAACCCTACAACCTCAAAATTGTAGAAATTATCCAAGCCACATACTCGCACTTATCACACAATCATTTCTCCTTACTGCGAATCAAACCCCCTAAGCTAACTACTTTTCCATTCACCTAATATTTTCAACACACGATTACATCCATCACTTAATTTGACTTTAACCTCGTCAGACCCAAAACCTATTTTAGTAACATTGTATATTCAACCTTGACGTATGACCTATAGGGTGTTTATTATGTTAGGTACCTACTGTTCTTACAAACCTGGAGACTCAGGAGGGATTACATAAATATAGTCAAAAGCTATGAAAACGGGTCACTTAGTACAGAATTTCCATAGAAATTGACTCGTTTTCATTGTTCCTGAGTGTAGGTACTTACGTAGAATTATTGTGGTCTTGCTCGATTGCGTAAATTTACAAATAAAGGGGCGGCTGGTTTAAAGATTGAAAAGACTACATAATAATATTGTTAACACAAAAGGAAGCGCTAATATCAAAGAAACATGCGATCGCCTGTCAAACATATCGAAAACAATACTAATAATAAAGTCAACAGATAAAGGGTAAACATCGCCGGAGGGAAGAGAGGACAATGTACACGTACGGTGCAATAATTTGCGCCAACAACCGACTCATTGTTTATTATGTTTGCAAATTGCTGTACAACAAACTGTTGTCCAGTTTGGATGAGAAGGTTTAAGGTAAAAGTGATTAGCGAGCTAGTTCACGAATCAGCCGTGGAGTTCGCAATGGCGATGCATGCATCACATAAACTTAATCATATAACATGAATCGAACCTAGACCTTATGTTCGTAATTGGTTTTCGTTGACCTTGATCACTACCAACAAGTCATCGAGTTCACAGTGATTTTTGAGTAAATGATATAGGACTTCAAGGTTACAATTTTACCTTAAAATAACAAGATGGTTTGGTCATTTAGAAAGGATGGATGAAAGAAGAGTTACGAAAGAGATATGGCGAGCGAGAGTGAGTGGAGATGTCAGTAGGGGACGTCCTAGACGGACGTACAGTGATCAGATTCGCGAGGTACTGAATAAGGGCCGAATCAAAAGCACCCGAAACCGACGTACGTGCATGAAGAGATTGATGAATGTGGAGGAAGCGAAGGTTGTATGTTTGGATCGGTGCACCTGGCGTTCCATAGTCTCTGCCTACCCCATTGGGAGACAGGCGTGAAGATATGTATGTATGTATAACAATTAAACTAGTATCAACAGGACAGAGCCTAAGACAACATGTTTTTATTTAGATATTTTGTTAGATATTTATGTTTTATTGGTTAGTTTAATAATGTGGACACTTGCCTATTCGAAGCGCAACCTTTCACTATTCTCTATAAGAGATCCCTTAAAGGGATAAGTTAGCCTTTGTACAATATAGTGTTTACAAACATACATACAGCATAACGCACGTAATCGATTTTCGAAAATATGACCAAGACGTGAAGCCTATAAATTTTCAATAACGATAACTTTTCTAGAATTCATCTTGTCTGGACCACAGGGCCTAGATTCGACTCCATAAAACCATATTACTTTTGACGTGTTGTATTGTTTTTAACTCGGCCGCCATTACTGTCAAGTAAATAAGACCTATCATAACGTTGAAAATACGAAAAAAAGACAATATTGGCTCGAGATTGGTTGTATCGTAGTTCTAAAATCGCTTAAGCCTTTATACTTGTACCTCTAAGCCCTGAAGCAGTGCATATGGCATTTTTAAAGAAGATAATGCTTTTTTGACGAAAGATATTCAAATAATACAAATTTATGTAACAACAATGGACATGAAGTCATTAAATGCTACAATGGCTTGAAAAACGCCGTCAATAATAAATGTAATACTAATTGTAACGACCCTACCTTAACACTACATGAAATGAGTTAAATTAATTATTAACATCAAATAAACACACCGATATTTTATTTCATTAATAACTATGAACATAATTTGCTCCCTCAATTTGCGAATTCGTGACAGTTGCATTAGCATAGCATTTATCCGTCCAGTATTAGACATAATTATGCCTTCCTTAATTTCTACTAAGTACTTATTATTGATTTCTATGCTTACTAAAGACCAAAAAACCGGGCAAGAGCATGTTCCATGGTGGACCATGCTCAGTGTAGGGTTCCGAAGCCGTTAAGTACTACAAACATTAAAATCAACAAGTAATAGCTAATTTTCTATTTAAAGTCAATTGGTGCCATCTTAGATGATTTTAATAGGTAAACACTTTAATTGCCTGTATCTCAAGAACCATCAACGTCTACTTAGTCGTGATAGTTTTCCTGTAAAATTCGTTATATGCTCTTTCATTTAAGTTTTTTTTCAGATTTTTAGTATTTGTAGTTTTGGCTGTAGGGGGAGTGACACTTGAGTCTAACAAAAATTAGCGCTTTAAAGCTTAATATTTCATAAACGGATTTATTTTATTGTACCACTTTGTTGGCGTGACTAATATGCATATTCATATCGAATTACAGCTTTCTAGTACTAAGAGTCTCTGCGCTAGGTTGCTAATGAACGGACGGACGGACTTGGCGAAACTATAAGGGTTCCTAGTTTGACTACGAAACCCTAAAAAACGGGTGTCCTAAAATTTACGCAACATAGGTATCTTGCTTAAGTTTTAGGACACCCTTGACAACCAATTCTCAAGGTCCAAAAACAAGTTCATTCGTATCTACATTTCCTTGATAAGCACAACTAATCTTCTATTTGCCTCTTCATTTACATCTCTCTTCCATAATGTAATTCGCAACGTCAATAATTTCTGAATGAACATTGACTTATCCCACTCAACCATAATTTCTCCTCATGCCATTCAATACTTCTCTTTATTTATAACAAAACGCAATTCCGAAAACGCGGCAGTCACTATGCGTGTCTATTGTAGGCCAAATGCCCAGTGGGTCCGGTGCGCCCACGTTTTGCGCATCTCTGCCCCCATTTTGATTTCTGTGTCGGCTTGCTTGGATCGGTCCATTGTGCGCTGATCGCTGACAAGTAGATTCGGAAAAATATACCACCCTGTTACTGGTACTAATTTGTACAGGGATGGAATTGGGCGGCGAGGGAGACTGTTTGAAAATAATAATATATAAATATCAGGGGACAATCACACACAAATTGACCTAGTCCCAAACTAAGCCCTAGGTTTGTACTATGGGTACTAGACAACGATAATCATACTTATATAGAGAAATACATACTGAACTACATAGAAAACATCCAAGACTGGGGAAAAAATATTCGCGCTCATCACACAAATGTTTGCCCTTACCGGGATTTGAACCCAGGACCGCTGGCTTCAGAGGCAGGGTCACTCCCAACTAGCCCAACGTGTCATTTGTTTTTTGGTATGGATTTTGTATGTTGATAACCATTTGCACTTGTATTTGTGTCATAAATAAATAGGTATTTATATCACAATGTTTTAGAGTAAAATTACGTGATCAAGTTTTATATATAAGTACTACACATGTAAAAAATGTCCAAGGATCCATAATATTTTGATATATATTTGATCCTTGGACAGCCATTATTAATATCTGAAGTAATAATCGTATAGAAGTTGGCGATCTTGGCTGTACCTAAAAAAAAATCCTTTGGCATAAATTAACGTAGAATTTGTAAAAATAATAATGTACCAAAGACATTTGCTTCCTTTTAAAAATCGAAATACACTTAAAAGAATATTATTATTAATAATTATTAATCAAGGGCTTACAATTTTTGTCATTGAGTTATTAATATTTTGTAAATACCCCTACCATAATGGCGACCCCTATCTTTTAGAGCAGATATTTCTTAAACGGCCGAACCAATTTTCATGAAACCTATTAAACAAGCTAGTTTAAAACACGTCCACATTGGTTTGGTCCAACCGTTTGGGAGTTACGATGCCACATACAGAAACACATACACAGAAAAACACAATAAACTAAAATGCCCCACTTTTTATCAGGGTTATAAAAGTCCATTGTAAATTATTTAACGAATATCATATTTTACAGATTTAAAAATTCTACTAAAATTTGATGACACTTAAAAAAGTCACATACGCTTAATTTTGTTAAAGTAAATTATTTTTACAAATTTTCTATACTTATCAAGTACGTACCTGTGCCTCAAGGTGCAACCCGTTGCAAAAACAGTCAGAAATTGTCCAAAATTTCTAAACGTGATCAAACCATTGTCCCCACACACCAGCCACAATGGCGGACAAAGCGACCATCCTTAGCTACTCTTTTATAAATAACAATGGTACTTTGCAGCTAACAATACTGATAAATCACCCTTTAAATGTCCAACCAACCGAACACCAAAAAAAATATTTTCAATTTAGTCATCTGTCAGTTTAAATTCATTATTGTTCGCGTCGTTCTCTGCAGTTATGGCTTTGTTGACATGGAAGGTTGTAATGGCATCTCACATGTTTGCCATAGTGTCATTGTTACCTACACCTATTGTGAATTGTTCGCTACATTGTTGGGCCGGTCGATGCGAAACATTTTAATATTGTAAAATTATAAACGTCTTCCGTGCGTGCAAATGCACAGGAGCTGCGTTGACACGATTAAGTAAAGTTTATTATTGTGATAAAAATATACGCTATTTCGCCAACAAACTGCGTAAGCAGTTTGGCGAGTAACTTTAAAATTATTTATGTATATGTATGTGCCTTTGAAAAAAAAAAAACTTAAATTTTTACATTCAATAGGTTTGATCATCCATGTAATAAACTTTGCACACTTAATTGCTATCAAGAACGTAAAATACAATTACAATTTCAATAATTTTATATTCATTTGATTTTTAAACTTCTTAATATAATTTTATAAGTCAGATCTTCATCTAATAACATCATGTTCATCATGTGCCAAGAATCTTCTAGAGCAACATACTTGTGTATAATAAAAATGTATGGGTACCCATTAATTAAAAATTTAACTGCCTTCGCATGCTCCTCTTACAATTATTTGAAAAATAAAAGTTTCTTAGTCTAAAATAAATCTAGCTTTTGGAGTCGTTTAGTAGTTTCAGCGATTGCCCCCGACACACAGACGGACATACAATTGACCCCTTTATAATATTATAGATAGCAGTAGTTGCAGACTAGAGGTATTTTAATTTTTTAATTTTTTCATCTACTTACAGAAGCCTGTATGGCTTAACATAAGAGAGAGTAGCTTGACATTAAATTATTATCAAACACTAAGTAACTTATATCAGTCGCTCCTATCCTGTTCCATGTAACTAGAATTGTAATGATTTTTAATTATAATTCTACAACGTTCACTATTTTTTACATCTATCAATTTGCTTAAAATGTCTTTTGGTAACCGGTTTAGTTTAAATTTAGGTAATTTTTTCATTCCCCTTCATTTGATCATGATCTGTTTTTTTATTTTATTAGCTTTATAATCAGAGATCGGACAAATGGGTGTCATTACTCGCAATAATGTGGACATGACTCCAATTTTAATTAAACAAATTAAATTATATTAATTTATTTCTTACCTGAACTTTAATCTTGATCCTTTGCAGGATAGTTATAAATAAATAATTCAGGAGTGCTATTGATATTATATTAATTTAAGTACATAAGGTTGCTCCATTAACATCCGTGGATTGCTAAAGGAGTTTTTACCTCATAAGTTTATTTTAGCCGCGAAAAGGAATAAAAAGGATTATTTGTTTTAATAAATATACACAATAACAAAGCTTTGTATCATTTATTTATTAATTGTTACTGCCTTGCAAATGATCGAAATTATTTTTAGGGTAAGTAATCAATTAATGTAATTTAATTTGTTTAATTAAAATCTATGGAGTCATATCCACATTATTGCGAGTAATGACGCCCATTTGTCCGATCTCTGTTTATAATGCAAGAATTCTGTATTAAATATTTTTTTAAAGTTTAATTTACAACGTTATAACAACCGGTCATTTTTTATTTTATTTTATTATTTAATACGTACTAAAAAACGTAATTCCATAACCGTAAGTCCAAGTATACCTATAATTATAATTAAAAAAATTGACAGCGACTCTACACTTCTCTCTATTCCACCCACGCTACACGATTTATTGGAATCCAAAACTGTCTCCACATGCCTTTCATTTATTCCAAATCCCTCACAAACAATATCGAAAACTATACCTCGGCACGTCGCATCCGGCCATACAACCCATACAATATTGGTTTCATAAAATTCATTGTCGCGAATTGTATCATTCAGCACTTTGTTACATTTTTAATTGTTTGCCGCGTTTATTGGTGCTACAGCTTTATTTTCACCATTTTTGTCGCTGCATTTTGAATCTTCAACAACAACAATAAGGCTTTCAATATTGTCACCAAAAATGTAATCATTTACTATAAAGAAGGATTGCATATCCGGTCAATTTCCTAGACTTTGTACAATTCAGTTGTCATGTTGTCATCTTAATCGCCGGAAGTCAAGTGTACTTTAAAGGTGGTAGCACTGAATACAGATAGTGGTACTGTGGCCAAAACCTTTCAAAGTAGTGAATACAATTTCAGTGAATTGACCGCTTTATGAGTAAATTGCTTAACAAATTGGAGTACCTCCATTTTTAAAAGCCAGAATAAATTCAATGCGACAAAACAAACATCTGTCTCCCTGATAATACTTACTGGGTATTATTAGGAGGAACTGCACGTAGGAACTGTGGCGTAAAGCCTTTAGCAATTTAGTCTGGGTTTATTCCCATTCTTTGGGAACTCGATATTTGTAAAGTGAGATGACATACAATTGCGACTGATTACAGCAAGCGTCTTCCGTTTGTTTGATCAGCAACCCTTAACGATTGGCTCTGACCACAAAAGCGGCAAAGAAGCGGTTTCGGCAGATCAGATAAAATTCAAAGGACATCCTCGAAACCCATTCAGCGCGCACCTAGTTCAGTTTCATTCACAAATATTTACAACAGTAGCATTAGCCTCGTAAGCTCGGTCCCCAATCGCAGGGCTTCATTCATTTCGTTCGTTTCATTCATTTCAGGCAATACTCACGCTAGACAAACGGTCTTTGATAGTCCAGTAATCCGATCTTTGTCCACGTCATTTCTTAGTTCATTCACAGATGCAGTTTTTGAAACTTCAGAGATGTTATCGGCTCCGTTTTGGTTTGCTTGTAGATTTTGCTCCAACTGAATTAGTATTCTTTCAAGTTTCTTAAGCGTTTTGTGAGAACGGAAAGCTTACCACAAAGAACCAAATGGCAAACAGATTAAAAAATGTTTTGCCGCTTTGTGCATTAATAACAAAGGGGCTTTGTGAGTAAAATGAGCAAATAAACCAGATTGCTCATGTTTAAGGTATCAATGTATCTAAAACAAACATACTTGCGGTTCAAACTTAAAAAGAAGTATATATTTATATTTAATATCCTTCTTTAAACTATTGCGACGAATATGAATCGTACAAAATAAGTATAGCAAAAAGTTCTACGAAATAATTCTAACCCGTTTTATTACCTTTAGTGTGCACATTGCACCTCTATCAGAAAAAAATAAGAAGTTAAGTACCCAATTGAAAGATCATAGAAAAGCTAAGCACCAATCCAAATCACTATTATAATTTCCAATTCATTGACCAAAAACATCTGTTGCCACTTCCGACTACAAACGGACATGCCTAATCCCTACATAATGATACAATAATCTTGCATTAATAAAGCAGTACCGTACACTTTTAAATAAACCATTTAGATTACAAATATTACAATACTGGACCAAAGCCTTTGACGTACGTCCGGAAAGACCAACAATCGACTTAAAATCGGAAGCCTAAATTCTAATTTATCATTCTTTTACCCTAGACGCTCTGGCTCCGGATTATCCTCTTTGTTATTGGCTATTTCATTAACATCCCGAGCTTCCATTGCTTCATTCTCCGTGTTTGCTGAAGAGTAAACTTGGTATTGTTGTTAGGAAACTTCTTAAGTAGGATTAGGATGGATCCAAACGCTTTGAGAGACCGTCTCCATCGGTATGACTTTTGTTACATTTTGCGGTCGTTGAGGAAATTCGGCGAAAAGGCAGTTTAAACGTTTGGTGTAAATGTAACGGTATTTTCTGTTGTATAAGCTGCAATAGTAAAGATAAAGATCTTACTTGACGATATTTTACAAAAATATGTTAATTACTTAGAAGTAATGACATGGAGTGGCACTATTGTAACCCGGCAACCACAACGACAAAATTAAAATCGGTTAGGCAGGAAAAACTGCCAGTCTACGGACTGGAATTTATTTCCTTGGACATCATAGGTTAGTAAACCCTTAATAAAACGTTGGTCGCATGCTGGTAATACCTTTTATCAGTGATCGATGTCAAAAAAATACACTGTAAATTCAGTTGGACTAAGCATGGTTATCAATTTTGTAAGGAAGATTTGATCCTCTTCCTGGGGATCGATTATAATAATAATAATAAATATCAGGGGACAATGTTACACTAATTGACCTAGTCCCAAACTAAGCTCTAGGCTTGTAGTATGGGTACTAGACAATGATAAAGATACTTATATACATATATAAATACTTAAATACATAGAAAACATCTAAGTCTCAGGAACACTCGGGCTCATCACACAAATATAGAACCCGGGATCTCTAGCTTCACAGGCAGGGTCACTAGTGTCACTACTAGGCCATGGCGTCGTCACTTTATAAAAAATGTTTAAAGAATGTCAAAGACGATCATCGGATGTCATTATAATTCCAAAGGACGTTTTGACATATTCTGATCCAATAAAGCTCCAACCAATAAGCCAAAAAATAATGAGAACATAAAGCCGGGGACACATAGGATGAGCACTTCAATGCACATTGACGACAAGTCGCGCGTATGATACCTATTATCAGTCGCACGATGAAATTAATTGATTAAGCCCCCCACAATGGGCACTGCACACATGAGATGACGACAATGTGACCGGGAATCGAACCCGGATTAGCCGGTACCCACTGGGTCCAATTATTCGCTCGTGAGAGAGCACCTTTATCGCCGGATTTTTCACTGGCACGCCCACAGCTTTATTTGGATCCCTATCTGGGAAGACGGTATGAATACAGTAATGTATTATACAACAGTTTCATTTGTAACGCTGCCCGCCGTGTCGTCCGTTTGGCGAGCGCCTCAAAGTCGAAGCGAGTGGGTGGGTGACGTATTTTTAATTATCTTCCGCCAAATTTCAATAATATTAACCTAAAACAAAATAGTGTTTTCTATTTGTGGGTTTTTTGTGCTAAAATAATCACTTAACAATTTGTTAAAAAATAATTTAAGATTGTAACAGATTGTAGATTATTGAAAAATGTTGATGTATAAAATTGATTTCACCAATAATGATCGTATTAAATTGTAATAAAAAATATCTAGTAGGTATTGCATTTCATTTCTAAAACATCATGTTATTTAATATTTTTGTTTTTATTTTAAGTAAATAGGGCCTATTAACTTAAAATAACAACAAAAATATTACTTAAATAACATGATGTTCTAGAAATGAAATGCAATACGAGATATGTTTTAGTTTTTCATTAGGAAAACCGACTTTGACTTTGATAACAGCATATTTTATTGAGCTCTGTAACTTGGGCGACCGTGCTCCACTGGGGTGTATGTAAACGACACTATTAAATCACAATTTGATAGTGTCGTCTATATAATGTGAAATACCTCGGAACCCGTTTTTTCAGCGTAACGCGAATTTTCCCGAAAAACTTCTATATTGAAAATTTCATCGAAGTCTATAGAGCCGTTTGTGTAAATATATATGTACAAATGCTTGTTTAATAATATAGAATAAGAGAAACATGAAAACTT
Source organism: Acleris holmiana (assembly GCA_949316455.1). Taxonomy (NCBI): domain Eukaryota; kingdom Metazoa; phylum Arthropoda; class Insecta; order Lepidoptera; family Tortricidae; genus Acleris; species Acleris holmiana. The sequence goes on along the minus strand of OX438763.1, from coordinate 22,674,496 downwards.
ACGAATGCAAGAGCAATATGTAATCAGGTTCTCAGCGAGATAAGAGCAGGAGAAAAAGAGCCCTGAATAGTGAATATAAACTCTGCAAATGTGAAACCTTATTTCGCAGCCTAGCAGTTTCAGAATACCGTCCAATCCCCAAACAGTTCTAATAAGATAATTTAACATTGACTTGTAAGATTTTAATTCTCAGAAATTCTCTCTTAATCCAATTTGAGTTAATCAGAATCACTTCCAAAATCTTTATCGAGATTGTCTACGCCATTATAATCTTGAAAGTCTTAGCCGGTAAAATTCTGTCCAAATAGCTCTGGGTTTATCTTCACAGCTATAAGTTGATCACAACAATGCCTATCCATCCCATTGAATGTAAAACGCGAAGCGCGAGAACAGCATTCAGCATTGTGCAGCCACAAAGTTTAATTTAACATCAAGGAATGAGCATCAATGATATAAAAGCTTCCATTCCTAGTCATTATCGCTACGGCCGAAGCTTGTGTGAGTTTCATTTGATATTTCCATTTAATTTCAATTCGAAACTCATCTTCGCGTACAATGGCCGACGCGACAATGAGCCCGCTACTATGTCAGAGGTAATGAGTCTGTTCGTGCGAAGACGCGAATTTCACGCCGGCTTGCTCGGCCAACTCCAACGCTTCTTAGAAACCAACTCCGATTGTACCCGGATTCATTGATGGTTTTTTTAAAAGAATCCCCGCCCCGTCCGCCATTGTCCGCTGGATATAAATTTCCGTGGCTTTTTTCTTCTTTCAACAATGAAGTGTCATTGTTCATGTTTGTATTTTAATATCGTGCCGAACACACGACAAAATCGGAATAGATAAATAATGTTTAGGAGTTTTTTTTTGGAGCATTTGTTACGTTGGTTCCAGAGAGTCTGGCGCGGCCATATTTGGTTCTTATTAATGGGGAAGGATGCGTTCCATTCATGGCTTATGCATGCGTTGGTCATAATATGTTATTACAAAGAGCTTTGTGGTGGTGGATGGCTTCATTCTCGGGCTAGTTGGCGGTTTGTGTACCTGCCGCGATTCTTAGTAAAATGGATTAAACTGGAACTACTTAGAAACAGTAACGTTATTAATCGTTTGTATTGATGTCGATACACGGTTTACCTTTGAATCACCGACACTCATTTCATAGAATATTTTACTTCGCCGAATTTTCATTTCATCGCAGGCATTTTCACGTGCTGGAACTGCTGAAGTTATATTTTTTTGGTGGTCACACGTCTAACCTAAACTACGTAACCCATGCTTAGATAACCTAAATACAATATGGCTATAATAAGATTTAGCCGACGCAAACACCGCGATAGTAACATTTATAAAAGAACTTCTCATGTGGTGATTCATGTAAAACCGTCGTTTTAACTTCGTCTACGTAAAGACCGTTTATTGTTTACCATAATTATCATCACAGCAGGATATTGGCTACATGTAATCTTCTGAACCCAAAATATAACCTATAACGAAGCCTTGCGAAGTTGAGCAACAATTGTTTAAAGTTCAAACTTCCATATTCCTCGTAAAGCCCACGTCAAATTTTGCTAGTCCAAAAATAATCTTATATCAGTCAATTAAAGTTTAAAGTAACTTTGACAAATGTCCTAAATTTAGGTCGTTGGGCCTTACAAGGATATAACACGTACCGGTGTTGTATGTACTTTGACAAGTTGCGGGGCTACCATAACGTGCCTAAGCATTTCAGTTTAGGGTGAGTGTAAAGGACTAAGAAGCTATAGCAGTTACACGGCTCTGTCTCTTTCTCTCACCGTAAACTGAATTGTTTAGTCATGTCACGGTAACCCCGGTGTCATGGCCCTATTTCCCAAATCCAGATAGCATTTCTCTGAAATCATACTGTAGATTCAGACATTTCCAGTTACGTGGCTTACAAAATTAGGCACCTTCGCCAGCGGAACTAAAAACTTTTATAACGAACCCATTCGGGCTAGGAGCTAAGGAGGGTTCGCGGAACCGGTGAACCGTGTCAACAGGAGACAATGTAACATTTCTTCTCGTAATTTGTATTGTTTAAAATAAACAGGGTGCAGCATGAAAGTCGTATAAGTGCAGTTCAAATGCGCTCTTTGCGTAGTATATGTGGTGTGAAACTGTTTCATAGAGGATGAGAAGGAATGGAATGAAAAGATCATAGAGAAATGTGGACTGAAAGAAGATATAGTTATGATGAAGAGACTCAGTGTTTGCTTTTGGAAAAAAATCAGTTAGTCCAAGAAAATATCAAAAAACCGTACTTAACTAAGCTTCGTTTGTATATCTGTGATTCAGGTAAAAATATTGCAAGTCATTTTTGAACCGGGTAATGGTCTAGAATTTGGGATACATAAGACATAACTAATTTCGAAGGCGATAGTATCTAGGAGCTGATGATGTTGTCGGAAGGTGGCAACAGGATCTTCATGCTGCATTGGGATTTGTTAGATTCCTCTCGATAAAATGACTAAGCAAGCAAATCTGTCCAAAAATATATTTTATGTCAGAAACTTATTCTTCACATAATCGCCATATAACGTGTTTGAGGGAACTCCGCACCTTGAACCAACAGTCGCCCTAACCCACTTGTTTTACCAAAACTAGTTTGTATAATCCTAGCCGCAAGGATCCGCTACGGTCCGACACCCAGGGGTTGGACGTTGACAAATACGCCAATCATTCTTTAGCTCCAAAGAAAAAGGGCATAAGTGTTTTGAGATTGAAGCGAAAAGGGCGTAAGCCTAGTATACTCTGTATACGACTTATACTCTTTTTATTACGAGCTTAGTCGAGTTATATCAGTTGCAAATAGAGCAGCATGTCTATGGGAAACAGACGCACATGTCTTAGACCAGGTTATGGACATTGTCTAAATTGAAAGAATAGCTAGATGATATATCACTTAAAAGACAAGAAACGTTTCTATGGAACTTGTATTAGAAAAAACTGTGTTCGTTTTAAAGCCGATACTTAGCTCATAATCAGCCTTACTGATTTTGGTGGAACTTAGGTAGGAACCATTACGAAAGAGCGCATATCATAAAGCGCAAGGGACATTACGTATATTCAAGTAAGTAATATCTTCTTAGAATGTTCGGAGTCAAAAAGTATCATTATGTCTTTACTCGGGGTTCTCGGGATATGGACTATAAAAAGTGCAGTAGTTCATTCAAAGCCGTGCACACATTTGCATGGATTTGGATGATCGGCATTCCTGAATAAAACCATAATGTATGTGAATACATCCACACGTCCAAACATAATGATTTTTAAACGTCCGGTAACTAGGCCTGTTTGTACCGGAAAAAAAGAACGGAAACGTACCTACAGACTTGGTTTTTCATGGGAACTACAAAATATAGAAAAATCGCAGAAATTGGATTAGATTTAGGGAGTGAAAAACGTTATCGCCCGGAGCTAAATTTGTACGGATTCTTTTTGATAGATCGCTTCACAATCCTCGTAAGTTGAATGCACAAAAGTAAAAGATTATCAAACTTTGTCATAATATGCTACGCATTGTGTTTTCGTGTGTACATACTTTAGTTTATTACAAAACATAATACATACTAATGACGCCACTGGACGCTAGGTGCAGCAGTCTTAATACATTTCCTTTACATCTCAAATATTACAAAGCGAAGTCCAATCGCAACACAGAATTCTAATTGCCTCAGTTCTAGCCGGACACCGCGTCCGCAAAGTTAAGGGCTCTCCACACGATCCGAACTCTATAGAAACCGTATAAAGCTATAAAGGATCAAAGGTGCCACTTGCCTTGCGTTGGGTCTTCTGAAGACCCTCTATTAGCCATTATGGGTTTTGGTTTTGATGTGGTCTTGATATTTGATTTTTCAATGGCATTGCGATTTTTATTTATTTGGGACTAGATGTTTGACGCGACTCCGTCCGAGTAGAAGTCGTTTTTCGCTATTCTCTCAAGAACCGTCCAGTTTTTCCGGGATAAAAAGTCCCCCACCTCCTTTCCGAGGCTCAAACTATCTCTACTGTCAATTTTTTCTGGATAAAAATTAACCTATGTGCTATTTAAGAATATGATCTATCTCTGTGCCTAATTTCATTCGGATACGCTCAGCCGTTCTAGCGTGATTAAGTAACAAACATCCAAACTTTCCCATTAATAATACTAGTAAGATAATAGATAAAAATAAGATAAACAAAGTTATCTATACGGTCAATAGAAGTTGTTTATCTATCTATCTAAGTTAAACTATTATTTTTTGTTATTTCGATTCTGAGTAGGTTTTTTCTGTCCTTTTATTATTTTTTAAAAGCCCTCCAAATTTTAACTTAAAATTCTCATAATCGGGTGATGTTTTATCTTGGCCAGAATGATTTTTCTTGTTTACTTTAACTGTTAAATAATTAATAATAGATCGATCCAACTCGCAAAAGAATATATTATATTCAAACGGTAATTTAGACGTAATTTCTCCGGATTTATGAGTAAGTAATTTTTATTAATTAACTCTAACAACTAAGTATAAGGCCGGACACAAACAGTTTAAATATAAAACCAATCGATGACACGTATTACCTAAACTATAAATGAATCGACTATTTAAATGACATGTGGCGCAAACACTGGCATATGTCAGGTCACGCGATGACCTCGGAAGTAATTTGATTTAGTAGTGTTTATTTTGTTATAATGACATTAGGGGAACATAATAAAACAGTAGTTTCTATCAAAAAAACCGTTTTATTCAATACACTAACCTATTTAACTGACAAAAATTTTGTAATTTCGACGTATTTTTTCACAGATAATATCTTTTAATCGGCCCAACCGATTTTTATAAAATCTAGCTAAGAAGCAGTCTAGTTAAGCTAGCTTTCTTTAAAAAAAAACTGCGTCCTAATCTGTCTATTCGTTCTGGAAGTATGATGTCACAGACACGTTAAACTTGTAAAAACTCTTTCAAGTTATTTTGAATACTCAAAAGTTGGAAAAAAACAGGGGCTGTTTTCTAATCTGTGTAATGTATATGTACCTTAGCCTATCTAGCATAATCATACTGGTGAAGTTATAGTTTCATGTGAATAAGACGGTCTCAATAGCAATTCATGTGTGTTGTTTCATGGCAAATCAGATCGGAACATTAGGAATAGTGATATTCAAGCTTATCTTGACCCGTAAGAGCTTACAAAATTCGTGTGTCTGCGTGTTCTCAGACTATAATGAAACCGCCCCCTATTTCACCATATCGACAACGACAGGTGACAGTTGAAATTTCAGTGTACATGGCACAGCTCATATGTAACCCAGTGATGTATCAGCGTGTTAATTTTGCATTGTCACGATGGTGAAATAGCGGGCTGGCAGGATTGTACACATTTTCATAGCAGGATCTTTTACAGGTGCTTGCCCACCGGTTTGTGTCTTTGGCTACATACCTCATTAAAGAACCTACTTAAAGCTATTCTTATTTGTAATATCCGAATCATACAAACAGAATACAAAACAATTTTATTTCTTCTTTTGTTCCAAATTCAAAAGTGAAATCGTTAGAAAACAATAATTTCTATTAACAGCCAGCATTATAAATTTTAAAAGAAAGCCGAATAGTGCTGGCCATAAACAAATTTATTAAACAAAAACTCGGGCTGGTGCCTCTCTGTCTGCTGTTGTAGACACCACGTCTACCTGTTCGGAACCATCTTCTATCTCTCTCCCATTAATGATAACCGACATGATAAAGACAGAGCGAGCTCATTCCTTTTTTCTTTTGAAAAAATGCCTGTCGCGCTTAATCAAAAATGACGTATGTGCATTGGTCTTTTAAATTATTTTAAGCTGTTTCAGTATGGAACAGGAATGGCGTGCGTAAGGTTTTGTCTTGTTTGTTCTAGCCGCCTCGGACCCGCGTCATTATGAAGTGTTATCTCCGATGAGGGATATATTTTTAATGCCTTTTTTTACTTTTGAATTGTGAGGGGAATTATGCTTTTTGAATGTGTCGAATATTAAACTGGTGCAGTATATGCGCGATGCGAAGTTGCAAGCTACCTAATTAGAAGTTTACCTAGCGGATTTCCACATCTATCTCACTCACATCACAGTAAACCGACGATCTTGTCCTGCTTGCATGTAGATATTTACAATTTTAGTGTGTTAAATTTGAAAGTAAACTTTTTTCCTTGTACATTTATGTAGGTACACGAACACATTGTCTTAATTTTTTTATAAATATGAGTCTTAGACGGAGGGTCTCTAACCTTAGTAGGAACTAGATCGTTTTTCCTCCGTGTATTTCGAGAATCTACAAATATCCCTAACTGACCTCATGACTGACAACACATTATCGAATAGCACAAAACTCAACCTATAGCAATTGTATTTTTTTTGAAATCTCTAAATTTTACAGGTTTTCAATTTAGGGTTCAAAGTAACAATGCACCATTAGTTTTATATTATTGTTGCATCTGAACCTCCTGCATATACTGTGGCCACCAGCGCCCGCGCACTGATCAGGTTCGTTTTATACATAAGGTTTTTAACACGACGTGGGAACCCGGTGACTCCACGTTCGTATTGTTAACTAACCTTCGGTTATTGATCGGGATCTCGGGTGCCATTTTGAAAATTCATTCAGTTTGAGGTTAGAGGGATTTAAGAGGAAGCGCGGCAAAAACGGGGTATTATGTCCAGTCGTTGTTTTTGTTGTTAGAAAAATTGGTTCTTAAGTTGATATAATTTTTGGATCATAGCTACCTTGGGCTAGAACCTATTGAGAAGGCAAGCGTGGTTTGTGTTAAATGATGTTTAAATTGATTTTGTGTGTATTAATAGGTATATGCCGATGCGCATGTGTAGGTAGGTACTTACCCTCCATACTACACAGAGTTTTTTGTGAGTGAAAATTATTTGACTCTACCAGTAAAGAAATAAAGTTCAGTTACCATTGCTCTAAAATAACATTTTCACATATGAAATAAATAAATAAATACTTTATGGTCATCAAATATAGTTTAAACTAAATTGGCTCGATTATGTGTCCTATGGCACACCAGGTCCCACGAGGGTAAAGTATTTTATAACGCTGAATTTATCGCTATTAAGTCCTTTATAAGTACAGTTAGCAAATTTATAGAGGTTGACTGTACTTGTTAATTTAGTAATTCGTTGAGCCCCTGACGCAGAACACCAATAGTAGATTGTAATTATTTAATTTTAGAATTTAAAAATTAGAACCGCTACCAAATTGACGTATCAGTAAAATTATCACGTCAAGACGGCAAACGACAACATTCCCTATACCCCATGACTAGAGACTGTTACAACTAAAAAAGTGACGTAGCAAAAACCTAACCAGTTCAAAACGTGAACCCCACCTGCTGAATTGCCGTTAAGCTGCCCGACCGCCGTTCCCATAAAATAAGATTTAAAACTGCCCATAAATAAACCCTATTATTTATGGGAACACTTACGTTATTATATTTTATTATTTATTGTTGCGACAATGCTGTGTACTTTAATTGGACATGGTATGAACGCCTTCTTCGTCAGTGTGGTGTGCTTTATTGCCTAATAAACGACAATTGTTGTAGGGGTGACTACCTATAGAGCGCCGGTGGCCTAGTGGCTTAGCGGGTCGACTCGTGATCGTAAGGTACCGAGTTCGAAGTTTCAAACCCCCGCGGTCACCATGTCCATGCACCAATGCGGTATTCTAAATTAAGTACATTACCCAAAGTTTTTACGTGGAAGGAAAAACATCACGAGTAAACCTGCACATTCGAATAGCTGAGTGTGTAAGAGGGTGTATCCGAAAGAGCCTATCTGTGAGATAAGATAAGTTAAGGATGACTATCAATTGCTGGATAATAACGCTAGTACCGTGCCTGTGAATGGGTACCCTAGATAACAACTTTTTTAAGACAGGCAGTCAAGGAGTGGTCTGATGCTACGTACATACACATACATACATTCCCAGAGTGGGGTAGGCAGAGCTACAGAAATACCAACAACTCTAAAAAGACTTATTGATAATTCTCTAACCACATTTTGCACAATCAGGCCAAGAAGTTTACTAGTGTATTAGTGACAGGTTGCAAGCCCATCGCCTAACAATACTACAAGCCCTTATTCCCTGAGTCGCCTCTTACGACATCCACGGGAAGACATGGAGTGGCACTATTCTAACCCGGCAACCACACGGGCTACGTGATCAGCATAAACAGCAGTATGATTATAAAATGACCAACCAAGTAACAGTAGAAGGAGATAAAAGGTCCAAAACAAAAAGGAAGAAGTAACGTTGACTCTTCGATGATAACTTCTTCCAATTTTGTCAAGGCTCTGTTACTGAAAATGTTAGTGCCTTTAGTAAAATTTAATCAGATGGTAAAGCTATGAATGTGGAGGACTATAGTGGACGGAGAGAACCTAAGAAGAGAGGGATGGAATGTGTGATGAGCGTAATGAAAAACAAGGGAGTGAATAAGCATTTACTGATCAAAATTAAAATGTTAAGAGTGCGCCGAGGCAACGATACGTAATTACGAAAAAAATGCGTTCGTTTGATCGCCTGTTGCATTGTTTTTACTGAAGCTTTAGTTTTGCAATTCATATGTAAGATATTTAAGGAATCACTCTATTTATCATACACTTTAGAAACACGATTACTTGTACTTGCCTCGATAGAATTTTGTTTTAAAGATACCTCTACATAACAAAATAAACACTTAGTACGGCGTAATTACTTCACGGAAGATCATCAGTTTTGGATTTACAACAAAACTACACGTCTTCTATAACGTCTACACTTTACATTTTTAAAATGTGTTTTTATTTTACTAATATGAAGGAAATACCTAAATTCGCACGCGTTTCGTCCATTTTAGCCAGAGCCGTCACGTTTCCCCCATGTCCGCATTAGTCCTGCTTCGGCCGTCGGACGTGGAGGCTGTGTCGTTTGTTGGTTGGTTGCGTTTATCGCAATTTTTGTGATTATTCACTTTATTTTAAATGGGGAACAAACACAACCAAAAAAAGGAAGAGAAGGGGTTGGCAAAAGCACAATGCTAAACGCTTGCGTGAAGAAATGAAGTAAGTTAAAATCGTAAACATCTTATAGATGATGCCTTGATTATAATTGTGGCTCGTCTGCTCGTATGATTTTTAATCTTATCAAACAATACGATTATTAAATTATACAGGAATTGATAAGAAAAATCTTTACTACCGGAACTACTAATCAAACGGAACTTACCAAGCTAGTTAAATAGAATAAGAATCAGAGTCAGAATCAGAATTATCTTTATTCAAGTAGGTCAATAGCAAACTCTTTTTTTATTAATAAAAGATTAAAAAACAACTGTACTATGAAATGCTCCCTATGAGACTGGCTAGTTACCTCTAGATAGCTAGCCCAATCCTTTGAGAAAGGTAACCATCTCTAGAATATCAGAAGGCGTCAATGAGCCGGGATGACAGGGCCTTAATGTAGCTTTCATATCTGCTGACCAGGGTCCCATGGTCTCCACTGCAAGCGCCACCAATTCGTAATCATTTAATAAAGATGAATATTTTGAAACTTTATTGTTAAACTTTTCATTAAAAACCCTTTTTTTTTATTGTACTAAAAATCACATTAATTTACGTTAGACATTCTATTGTGTCTCATCTAACAAGATGAAACAGTAAATTCAATTGCAGTATTAGGTATTTCTTATAAGTTCAATTTATTCCAATACTCGAGACCATAGTTATACAAATTAGTACCTAATCTAATTAGCTTTTTTTTGGTCAGATACAACTATTCAAAAGCAATTGGAGTACGCATAATGTAAATAATTTATAATATGCATTAACGTTCCTTAATTCATGTTCCCAAATATATATTTTTTTTTAAATTTAACACAGTATGTCACTTTAACAAAGTACCGCAGTGATAATTACATCGCGTCTATCCGGTGTATACTCCTGACTCATAGTTATGAGATAAACTTCTAGAAAAAATATGAAGTCTCTAACGTTACATAATCCAATGTTAAATAATAGGTAGCGCGTACATACGTATCTCTCTCATACTTTAATGTAAAAGCATAATACTATCATTTGTACAAATACAGAAGCATCATCCGACCCTCAACATAAGCAATAAATATGCTAACCATAAGTCAAGACCATTATCTTCCAGATAATTTATTAAATTTGACACTGTTACGCCCACTTTCCCCTAAAGCAGCTTCCCTAATGTATCACAAGACAAACTTACTTTTACCGTCCACCGAGTCGCTACCGTCGAAGGAAATCCGTAGTTTTATATGTGGTAGTTGTTAGTTCCAATTTTCTCCGAATGTTAGAGATAAGTTGGTAATGCTAACCCTTTTTTTTCTAGGGGAAGTTGGGGAGAATGGAGTTATCAATAAATATATCTTATTTATTTAGCGTTTATTGCGGAATTATGCGGAGTCCTTCCGCGATTGAGATGCAACATACCGTAATAATTTTATTAGCTTTTTGAGTGCTAATAGGAGGCGGGGAGTTTATTTCATATTATGTTCACGCAGTGATGATTTTAAAAATAAACTGAAATGAGAGTTTAAGTTAAGTTCATAAAAAAAAATCGTGACAAAAAACAACAATAATCTCTTTAAAAAACAATATGTTCTAAAAACCGTATTCAAATGGTTAGTGATTAAAATAAAGCAAATCAGTCAATCATAAAATTAATAGTTCACGGTATTGAATATGTCAACTTATTAATAACATATTAGTATAAATAGTCTATTCCTCAAGTATTAAGCAAAAACACGACAAGGAGTGCTGTCGGTCAAGTCTTAGAGACTTGACCGACTGCACTGCAATTGCATTTGCTATTGCATTTGCAATTCTAGATAGTGACATCCACCAAAGTTATAATTGTGATGACAAATAACAACCTACGTAACGTTCCTATAAAATACATACGAGGCACACAAAAAATAATAGCAGTTTCTTTTCAACTTTGGCCAAAGCTATAACTTGGCTTGTTTTATAACATCTCTCCATTAATTCGATGATAGCAAGGACTACCGAACTATAAAACTTTGGTCGTAAAATGAGTTATTAAGTGGAATTTACGCCTAAATCTTCTCAAACCAGTTAGTTTTATAATAATAACATTGAAAAGTGAATCTTGATGGCCTCGCGTAAACGCTAACATCGTAAAAATATAACCGTAATAATTAATAAATCGTTATTTTAAAGTAAACTTTAATAGCTGAAGTAGAAGATAGAAAAATGTTTATATTCATCACATCTATTTTCCTATTATTCTTTGATATTAATTGTCAGCGAATAAATTACGTGTATGTATATGAGATGAAACTTAGTTTAGCGCAGCTTTACCTAGGACGTAGGAACCTAACGCCGCATAATGTCTACGAGCGTGAAGCGATTATATACTAGAATAAAAAACCCTTGTCTTTGTTTTATGCTAAGCATAGGTAATTCAGGTAAATAGCGACCCGAAGAGAAGTTTCCGATATTTTTTCCCGAGGGAACCATTGTTTTTTTCGACAAGCGTTTGTCCCTCTCCGGGATATAAATATGTCCTTGATCCAAATTTCATATTGATCTGACACTTTGAGGCGTTGAACCATCAAGATTTTACCGAAGGTAACATTATTTGATACATGTTTATAAAAACATTACTCACGATACTTTTAATTTCATTTTAATATAATAAAGAACACAAATCAAAACATATTCCTGTCCCGAGAGAAATCGATCCGTAACTTAATGTCAACATAACAAATTGAAATCGATTAAAAAGTATGCAGGAAGCCATAAGCAAATTTTCTTAAAATAATAGTTGTTATTAGTTCAATATACGTTAGTAAATAAAACCCGGACTTAAAAAAATGCACGGTAGTGAATCAGCCAAGTCCAAAAAAACGCAACCCTAAACTGATTGCAGAATATCGTTCAATCGTCCCGAATTCGCAGCTCTTGTCTTTCAAAGGGTGTTTTTTTTTATCCCAATCGAACCGATATTAAATTTAAAACCCTTTTAAATACAATTGACTGATATTTATTGGGGTTTTTTCATCGATCCAATTCTTACCGTATAATGCTCGAGATATGTCGACAATGGGCCAAAAAAAGAAGATAAGGGTGCGAGATGGGTAACTTGAGGTCATACCGGCTCACACCCCTGTACTTCCTTATTTAGAAATACAGGGTTGCCACATATTGCACGTTATCAGCCATTAAAATGGAAATTGATAGTAATAATCGGAACAATATCGAAATTTCTTTATTTAGGATAAATTTAAATGCACTTAGGTACTTGTGTGTATTCAATTTAATTATTCTTTATAATAATTGATTCAAAATTCAAGTTAACAAGATACTACCTAACACAAACAATATATTAAATCTTTACTCAATACTTATTCACTGTTTTTTTCCACGATTACGAGTATATAAATACTTCAATACTTTTGGCAACCCTACCCAACAAGTACAAAGTACAATACGCAATAAGTACAATTGGTACAATCGTCAGGTCACGGGTCGCGAGTCCGTGAGAACAGCGCCTGCGCAGCTGACTGGTGACAGTTGGTGACAGCTAGCGACGTGGCGAAGATCTTCTAAATCAGGCACAAACTGTGTGAAATACGGCAGTAGATGTAGAAACATTCGATTTAAAACCTTAAAGAAAAAAGTTTTAGTCAAAAAAAATGTTTACCTTTTGTTCAGCATTATCCTTAATTTAGTTGCACAGACAGACAGACATAATCTGCTCATTAAGACGAAACTATAGAGTCCAAACTTGGTATCGTTTCAGAATCAGAATCAGAATAATCTTTATTCAAGTAGGTTTACAAATAATAAACTCTGGAAACGTCATAGTAGCGACTTAGCCTAAATTGACTGCAGGTTCAAATCGCGACCGATCAGAGAAGAACCTGTAAGAAACTCTGTCGGATGTCTTTTTTTTTTCGACGTTCGCATAAGGACTAAACATTTTATTACAAGCAATTCAGTCCCAAGCATTGTTATCATTAATATAGTCTTTAATACTATAAGTAATATATTATGCTTTAGAAATTAGTTTACGCTTAACGTAACTCTTAAATTTATTTACTGATAGTTCAGTAACATTACTTGGGAGCTTATTATAGAACCTAATACAATTACCCATAAAAGAGTTTTTTATTTTATGGAGCCGCGTAAAGGGCACTCGGGCTTCGTTAAGTACAGCGGAGACCCTGTTGCAACCTTCACGCTCCATCTTCAGATCAGCTTCTAGATCACTACTTATTATAAAACAAAGTCCCTTCCCGCTTTCTGTCCCTACGTATGCTTAGATCTTTAAAACTACGCAACGGATTTTGATGCGGTTTTTTTAGTAGATAGATTGATTCAAGAGGAAGTTTTATATGTATAATACTTTAACCCGGACCGAAGCAATACTATTAATTTACATTAATATTACATTGTCATCGGGGTTACAAAATGTTTTCTTAACTTCAGCCCATTACAACAACAGAAAATTTTTGTAAATTCCCGCATAAGCATACGACACTTTAAAAAACGTTAACTTAAATAATAACTTTAAATTGCTGCAGTGTCTCTTGAACCAATGTCTAGCGAACCCATACTAAAGATAAACTGGTTGACCTGTCAGCGGGTAAACATTACTTACTCGGAAGTCTCTCGTCCTTGGTTGAACTTCGACGCAACTTTAGTGAAATATTTAGAACTACCGCTACCTACGGCTTTGGCTGAGCTCCTGTCGACGATACCTGTCACATAACTACACGTAAAATATGCTTTGACGGAACTTCATAGCCCCGCCGTTGATGATTCGTCGAACAAAAAGCGAGTGGTTTAAGGAGACTATTAAGATATGGGCCTCTATTCTACGCGTTATAACGATATCGCGTTTGACGTGTTTTAGAATCGTTTATGACTCGGTCGCCATTATTGAAAAGATATTACAAAACGTTGACATTACCTACGAAAACACGTCAAAGACGATATAAATATCACACAGGATAATGTCACAAAAATTGTCACAAAATTAACGTCATGTTTAAAGTGCCATATGAAATTGTCACAGCGATTAAAGTGACAAGGTACTAAAGTGTATACATATTTATGACCTTGACTGTACTATGGGTACTAGACAAAGATTTAGAGAAATATATACTTAAATACATAGAAAACATCCAAGACTCAGGAATAAATACTCGTGCTCATCACACAAATATCTGCCCTTACCGGGATTTGAAACCAGGGTCGCTGGCTTCGGAGGCAGGGTCACTCCCAACTAGACCACCGTGTCGTCAAAAAATGAAAAAATGTATGTTATGTAGAAAAATGTCTTAACAACACCCGTTCCATAAAAAATGGAGGTAATTTGTTGTTAAAGCATTTATTTGTTTTTGCATACATAAAGGCATAACGTCAAGCCGTCATCCCCAGAGAGGGTAAGCAGAGCTACAAAAATACCAACAACTCTAAAAAGACTTGTTTATAATTCTGTAACCACATTTTGCAAGGAGACAGATAGTTCATATTTTATTATAGTCTATAAACTCTACTCTTGTACTTATGTCTACTCGTTGCTATTTCTTTCTCTTTTTCCTCAATCACCCAAAGGTTAGCTGGAAGAGATCCCGTTAAAAGATAAATTCGCCTTTGCATATTTAATTATATTTTTTTGTACAATAATGTGTTTACATAGATATTATACAAACATACCTCGTATGTTCATAAGTTTTGAGACAAACTTTTTAGTTTATAAAATAAAGAAAATAATACTGGCACCTATTTTATATTCTTTTCAATTTTGAATTTGGAATGTTAGTGTGCTATTTGTATGTTTTGAAAATTCATTTCTTTTGTTTTTCTTGTGATGGAGGGAACGAAAGAATTGCGTGCGACTGTCATTTCACTACATATGGCGGGGAAAAAACCAATGGAAATTTTCCGTGACATAAAATGTTTTGGGGTAAGCCGCAACTTCGTATATTACACCATTAAACGCTACAAGGAGACTGATTCTTTGAAAGATCGACATAGGAGTGGTCGCCCGCGGTCTGTAAGGACGGCTGCTAACATCAAAATAATCAGAGAGCGACTTCGCCGAAATCCATGTCGCACCCAGAAAAAACTCGCTCTGCAGACTAAAATTTCGCGTATTTCAGTCAACAGAATATTGAAATACGATCTGAAAGTAAAGGCTTACAGCCGTAGAAAAGTTCATTTTCTAAATGATCGCCTTCGTAAATTACGTCGCGAACGTTGTCCGATGCTGCTTAAGAGACACGATGCGAAAAAGATACTCTTCACCGACGAAAAAATCTTTACGGTCGAAGAAAAGTTTAACCGGCAAAATAATAAAGTTTATGCCAAAAGCAGCAAAGATGTTCCTGCTACAGCACGAAATGTCTCGCGTGCCCATCATCCGGCGAGTGTGATGGTATGGTGGGGGGTTTCGTACGAAGGTGTCACTCCGCTCCATTTTTGCCAACAAGGTGTCAAGGTTAAAGCAAAAAATTATCAAAGTGACATTTTAGATACTGTAGTGAAACCCCTATCTAATACTTTATTTCACAACAAAGAATGGATTTTCCAGCAAGACTCAGCACCCGCACATAAGGCTAAAACGACTCAAGCTTGGTTAAGGGAAAATTTGCCGGGCTTCATCGCGGCGGAAGAATGGCCATCCTCCAGCCCTGATCTCAATCCACTGGACTATTCTTTGTGGACTGAATTGGAACTCAGGGCCTGCCAAAAGTCCCACCCAAACTTAGATTCTTTAAAGCGAGCCCTCATCAAAGCAGCGAAGGATATCCCACTGGAGAAGATTCGTGCCGCGATCGATGACTGGCCGGAACGACTAAAAGCTTGTATTAAAAATAGGGGTGGACATTTTGAATAGTAATTGCTTGTAGTTGTTAGTTAATGTCTAGTTACCATTATCTGTAAATTTTATAAATACAGCTTTATGCTTTAATTTTTTATGTAATATTTATTTCGTCTCAAAACTTATGAACACACGAGGTACATTATTACCAGTACCTACTTACGCAAGAACTTGGCCTACTAACATTTAGGTACGTTTTTTGTAGCATTACTTTGTCACTGCTTTTCCCACGTACTTACCTCACGACGGTAGAATCTGACCGCTAACTGAATGCAGCCACACGTCCGGACTTACCACCATTGTGTCACAAAAAAAACCATCCGTTTCCGCTCACAGAGTAATGCTAATCGGGGACACAATGACATCCTGTTAGTGATCATTATAATGCACCTAAACTAAACTTATTTCAACTTTATTGTGTAGGTAATAAGATACACGACACACATAATGCAACTTGTTGAGCATTTGTCGTAGAAAAAGGTGCCGTAAGATTTTTTTTTATATTTGATGGTAATGCTGAAGAGAATAAACTTTGACATTGTGGTTCTGAACAATCTCTTTATTATAGCTTCAAAGGCAAACACATTCAACAGCACCTTTCGTCAATAGTCTAAGCCCGCATCCTATTTTGGCCACAATAATGTTTACATTGAGCGCTTGCCCTACAGGGAAAAGTTGAGGGATCCAGAGCACGCAGAAGATCTCCCATGACAGACAGACCAAATCAGAGCTGCCACAAATTGCCCCGTGCATGCGCACTAGGGCGGCAACAGCCCGAGAGGAATAGCGCCGCATTACCAGGCTGGAGGGCAAGCACAAGAGGATCTCTTGTGCTTGCCCTCCAGACTGGTAATATATTTGTGGCAGCTCTGATTTGGTCTGTCTGTCATGGGAGATCTTCTGCGTGCTCTGAATCCCTCAACTTTTCCCTGTAGGACCAGGCGCTCAATGTAAACATTATTGTGGCCAAAATAGGATGCGGGCTTAGACTATTGACGAAAGGTGCTGTTGAATGTGTTTGCCTTTTATCTATCATTTCATCGAAACACCTTTCATCGAATTTCATTTCATCGAACGCAATTTTCTTCTGAAACCAAAATGTTTTCAGGGTATCTTAACCTACGTAATTAATGTTTAAAATACCCTGAAAACATTATGGTATCAGCAAAAAATAGCATGCAAAAAATTAAATTAGTTTTTTTTTTTTATTATTTATAAATTGTACATAAAATTTTGTGTTCACTTTTTTTTCCTCGCCAAACTGCCACAACAGATGAAATGATACATTCGATGAAGTGATGAGTTACCGGTCCGCGACTTGTTATTCGCTCATATCTACCTTTGTATCTAGTCTGTAACGATATAGACGCTACACTGCTGGTCAAACTTCGTGACAACTGACGACTGTTGGGAACCGGTCGTACATACACACTGGTGGAGACGCGCGGGACGACGACATGAGGAAGTCACGACGGGCCGCAGCGACGCGGCCGCCACTCGCCTTACGACGCTACATAGCATCACGCCTTCATTCCCAGAGTGGGATGGGCAGAGCTACAGAAATACCAACAACTCTAAAACTTGTAAATGATTTTGAATTTGAATTTGAATTTGTTTATAATTCTGTAAACACATTTTGCACAATCAGGCCAAGAAGTTTACTAGTGCATTATTGACAGGTTACAAGCCCTTATTCCCTTAGTTACCACTTACAACACCCATGGGAAGACATGGATTGGCACTATTCTAACCCGGCAATCACAAAGGGGACACGCATTATTCTTTTCTTTAATAGCTATCCTTAGATTCAAGACAATACTTTAACTTATTAGAAAACACATTAAGGCTGCGTTTCTATCAGAGATGTGCGAGGATGCGTTGCGAGGGATGTTTTTATCATGAACCAATAGAAACACTTCATTTACCTATCCTCGCTCTGCTCAGCTCTGGCGGAAACAGCTCAGCGGAGCGAGCTTTCTGTACACACTAATCAAGATAAAGATGCGTGCGAAGATTATGTTGTCTATGTATACCTAAAGAGCCCGCTATACATTCTCCCTACGCATCCTCGCACAGCTTAGCTACCTCGCACATCCTTGGCGGAAACATTATCCACATCGTTACAGAGCCTCGCACCGCTTAGCTACCTCGCACATCCTTGGCGGAAACATTATCCACATCGTTACAGAACCTCGCACCGCTTAGTTTCCTCGCACATCCTTGGTGGAAACATTATCCACATCGTTACAGAGCCTCGCACCGCTTAGCTACCTCGCACATCCTTGGTGGAAACATATTATCCACATCATTACAGAGCTTCGCACCGATTAGCTACCTCGCACATCCTTGGTGGAAACATATTATCCACATCGTTACAGAACCTCGCACCGCTTAGCTACCTCGCACATCTTTGGTGGAAAAATTCACATCGTTACAGAGCCTCGCACCGCTTAGCTACCTCGCACATCCTTGGTGGAAACATTATCCACATCGTTACAGAGCCTCGCACCGCATAGCTACCTCGCACATCCTTGGTGGAAACATTATCCACATCGTTACAGAGCCTCGCACCGCTTAGCTAACCCGCACATCCTTGGTGGAAACATATTGTCCACATTGTTACAGAGCCTCGCACCGCTTAACTAGGTACCAAATTAGCAAATGCTAAGAGACTTAGGTACTTTTATTTTTGAAATCAATAAATACTGCAATACTATCATATCACTGTCACTGCCATAACTCTGCTTATCATGTTTCGATGAAAAATTATTTGGTAAACAATCGACTAAACGTAACCCTGCGTATTGCTTTTCTTCCTACCGGCGAAACAAATAGTTAACGCAACGAAATTATACCAAACATTATTCGCTTAGAAGAAATCTCTGCCAATAGTTGTCTGTGACACAAAGTTCAGTTGACTGTACATAGCTATCTCCATACCAACGCCCATAGTGTTCAAGTTTATCCATTGTACTGTAAAACATCAATAGTTTCTTCAGTTCAGGGATCAATACCGGTATTAATTAAAATTGAAATATCTTCCTGAATTTGCATTATTTCCTTGATATTTTCGACTGTAAATTAGGTAATACCACTATTCTATTATATAAATTATTTGAAGAGCAAAAATATTTAACAATAAGCGAGATACCGAAATTGAATACCGGTATTTTTGTATGAAAATAATACCGGTATACAATCCCTGCTTCAGTTGATTAAATACCCTCGATTTATTCCAACCAAGCTCCCACTTGGCACATTTTGTCAATCATCAAACACAAGTAGCCGCCGCAAGCCGCTATCTCGCAAATCTGCATTTTGTGTATTAGATCCTTATCTCACTTAATACGCACTTAATGGCTACCAGTTTTTTTATATCCGGTTTAAACCGGTACCGACATACAACTTTAAACCTTAAGTTGTTAAAGCTAAAGTTAGTTTGATAAAATATAATTTCTGTAAATTATACAATGTTTATTGTCAAGTCAAGGGTTTTAAAAGCAGATGCTTATGGAAGAAAGTGCTTTCATTTTTAATGAAGTGAGAGGTTGGTTAATCCCTTTTTTGTGTGTTCGCGTGCTTGATAAATACGAAAACGTCTTTACGGTGGTTTGGCGAATTGTGTACATACACTACATAGTTTGTATGGTTGTGGGAAAGTACTTTTTTTTTTTTTCTGTACAGTGGTGATGGGAAGCTGAAATATATTGAATACGTTGACGGTTTATGCGTCTGTGCGTACACGCAGGCCATGTTAAAATACCCGTTAAATTGAACGTTTTTAGGGTTCCGTAGCCAAATGGCAAAAAACGGAACCCTTATAGATTGGTCATGTCTGTCTGTCTGTCCGTCCGTATGTCACAGTCACTTTTTTCCGAAACTATAAGAACTACACTGTTGAAACTTGGTAAGTAGATGTATTCTGTGAACCGCATTAAGATTTTCACACAAAAATAGAATAAAAAACCATAAATTTTGGGGGTTCCCCATACTTAGAACTGAAAATCAAACATTTTTTTTCATCAAACCCATACGTGTGGGGTATCTATGGATAGGTCTTCAAAAATGATATCGAGGTTACTAACATATTTTTTTTCTAAACTGAACAGTTTGCGCGAGAGACACTTCCAGAGTGTTGAAATGTGTCCCCCCCCCCCTGAAACTTCTAAAATAAGAGAATGATAAAACTAAAAAAAATATATCATGTACATATAAACATGCAAACTTCCACCGAAAATTGGTTTGAACGAGATCTAGTAAGTAGTTTTTTTTTTTATTACTACAACGAACTTTTATATTATGTTACTTGCTGCTACGGAACCCTTCATGGGCGAGTCCGACTCGCACTTGGCCGCTTTTTTATTTTGGACTGACCAGCGATTGACTTCTATCTCACCCTTTTTAGCGTTCCGTACCCAAAGGGTAAAAAGGGAACCCTATTACTAAAACTTCGCTATCTGTCTGTCCGTATGTCTGTCACCAGCCTGCATCTCATGAACCGTGATAGCTAGACAGTTGAAATTTTTACAGATGAAAGCAAGAAATAATAAATACAGAATAAAATAAATATTTAAGGTGGGCTCCCATAAAGCGAACGCGTTTTTTGTCGTTTTTTGCTCGATATTAATAACGCAACAGGTAATATTCACAGAATATTTAGTTGTAGGTACATTCACTTAAAGAAAAAAAAATAAAAAATAAGGGGGCTCCCATACATGACGGGCCACCTGATGGCAAGCAGTCACCGTCGCCCATAAACATCAGAAATGTACCAAGGTCACAGCCAAGTTTGTGCCTTTCAGTGAATACTCTTGATGTCACTATGATGATGTCTAGGATGAAGCCTGCTGGTTCACTGGCAAGTACACTCAGAAGCAATGAAAACGGGCCACTTTCTATTTTTTTTGTATGTATGTATGTAAACTCTTTATTGCACAAACAAAAGATAACGAAATAAAAACACGAAACAGAAACATTAAAGGTGACAAAGGCGACCTTATCTTTTCAAGAGATCTCTTCCAGTTAACCTTTGAGCGATTGAGAGAGACAGAAGATAAAAATAAAAAACAGCAAAAATAAAATACTTGTCTTTTTTCTTTCTTTTTCTTTCCATTAACCACCCGCCAAGCAACAGTGTTCGCATTGTTGTGTTCCGGTGTGGGGATAAGACAACCGGTGAAGTTACTAGCATAGAGGCATTCCTGGTCCTCAGGGTTGGCAACGCATTTGAGGTCTTAGGATTATAGTCTGTAGCTCTGTCGTTCCTCGGGGTCGAGGCAGAATATCAGCGTTTTGCTCATCATGAGCAAAGCTATACGCTGAGCCATTTCCTTTTTGCACTGCTGCAACGCACACATTCTTCTGGCAAGTTTTTGTGTATTTTTAATGTAATTGTGTTGTTTTTAATTACCTTTGTCAATTGTGTGTGTGATTTGTAGTACGCAAATAAACGTTTTATCTATCTATCTATCTTATCTATAGTCTTGAGAATTCAAATGTGTATGGGTCTCAGATTCTCTTACCATAAGGTGGCCTGAGTGCTCGTGTATCATAAAAAAATGGTACTAAGTGACCCGGATTCGTTGCTCTTGACTATATTTTTTATAGATGAACAATTTCTATCGACAACCCGCACAGATTAGGTACCTTATCTTAAGCCTAAAGATCAAAGGCCTTTCTGAAGCCGTATCAAAGAGTTAATTAAATTTAATTAATTATAAAGTTTTAATTTACGCTTGTAAGCAAATAGAAGCCATTTTCAATGACAAAACTAGATTACATTTTAAAGGTTTCACATGTGACCAAATTTAACGCCAGATTTAACAAAATGGCTGACACAAATAAATACCAATCAACAGTAAAAACAACGGACGATATCAAACGGTTGATAATTATTTAAAATGTCGAAGATCAGACGTATTTCAATTTAGTTGCACATTGCACCTATACAAATAAAATGGTTTATATGGGAGGAATTTGGGACCTTAAAGCTAGGTTCTTAAGGTGTATGTTTGTACTGCAGTTTTATATTTTTGTCATTGAGGTGAAGGTGGGAATTATTGTAGCGTGCAATTGAAAGGAGATAGCGATTTTGTACATTTTGTATTCTTTTAGAGTTATTTTGGGGTGGCTAGGTTAGGTCTATTCACTCGTAAGCAAGCATTTAATTGTATAATAACGCATGATGAAAATTAAACCCAAAAATACATTACGAAACGCAGCAATTAGGCAGTTTGCTGTTTAATAATTGAGAATTTCGTTAAGTAGTAAAAATAATGAAAATGCAACACAGCGAAGAAAAATATTGTTCTATATTATTCAAATTGCTTTATTGAAGTAATGCACTAAACATAAAACTCCCAAATCTAGGTCAAACGTCAGATTTCATATCAACATCAATAAATACAACAGCGTTTATAATATAAACTTGTAACGGCTTTTTTTCTTTCTTTTTTACGCAAATATAATTTCTGACCTCATTAATCTATACTTCTATTATAAATGTAAAACTAACTGACCGTCTGTCTGTCAGCCTTTCTGTTTGTTACGCTTTCACGGATAAACCGCTGAACCGATTTATATGAACTCGGTATGGAGATTGTTTGAGTCCTGAGGAAGGACATAGGGTACTTTTTATCCCGAATAAATATACGTTTCGTGAGGGAATAGCGATAAGCGACTTCTACGCGGATGGAGTCGCGGGCAACATGCAATACATACATACGTATAATGAAGCGCTTCATCCTTTAACTTGCACCTCACTCATCAATCCCATAGCACGCAAATTGAACAGGATTAGAACCATGCTGCTTAGCAGGAAAGCGTGTAATTTGAGGGTAGGAACACAATGGCGGAACTATGTTGGTTTCTGTTACAGAATATAAAGAGCGAAAAAAATTACCCATCGATCACAAGGGTGCTCACGTGATGCATTTCCGGCGGATTTCGTTATTTTATTTACTTGAAAATTGTTCATCGGTAAGGTAACCTGACTGTAATTGAAACAGACCGAAAAAAACTGAACAGGAGTGACTTCAGCTGCCGAACGGTTTAATTTCTTAATACCTCGAACAAATCATGCGGATGACGTCAAACCACTCATAGGTGATTTCAAAAAGTATTTTCATAAACAATGACTACTTATCAACGATCGGAAAAACGCCCGTCATTTTGAAAACATAACCCTGTTCCGTACAGAAGAGACTTCCTTATGATGTTAATAAAAAATATTATAAGTATTTTACAGATTTATTATACCATACATACATAACATCACGCCTTTATTCCCAGAGTGGGGTAGGCAAAGCTACAGAAACACCAACAACTCTTAAGACTTACCGATATTTCTGTAACCACATTTTGCACTAACAGGCTAAGAGGTTTACTAGTGAATTAGTGACAGGTTGCAAGCCCATCGCCTAACAGTAGGTACTACAAGCCCTTATTCCCTTAGTCGCCTCTTACGACATCCACGGGAAGACATGGAGTGGCACTATTCTAACCCGGCAACCACACGGGGTAATTATACCACAATTTCTATGTTTTCGGCGACAATTTTATTAATGACACGGGAATGGTAATGGGAAAATACAAACACGCCCACAAGCATTAGCATAGGTATGCCCCAATGACGTCCGTAGACTGTGAACGAACTTTTTCGACTCAAGGACTTTAGGACTAAATGGGTCCTAAATTCACGTCGTTATGGACTAACAGGTGAAAATTTAAAAAAAGCATTGGTCATTCTTTTTTCTTCTTCCCATGACCATTCCCGTGTCATTCATTAATAAAATTATCGCTGAATACATATTAATTACAGTATAATAAATGTAATGTAATCATCCTGTGTGCAAAATTAGGTACGTCATTTTTACGTCATCCGCATGATTTATTCGAGGTATGCTTATGACTATTCCATACATTTTGTCAGTTTTCGAAAATCGTAGACTTTAACTTTATGGATCTTTCGCTCAGTTTATTCAAAACGGGCACATTCCAAAATCATTTTTTATTTGAAAAGCAACACTAACTGATTTTGAAATATAGCCTTTTGTATTCAATGAACGCTTTGTCTGAATTCCTAAGGCCCGTTGTGCATTAGGATGTACATAATCAAGGCAATTTAGTTTAAACTACATCAGAATGAGAATAAAGTCCATTTTTCTTTGTTCAAAAATTAAAATTGATATTACAGAGCAAACGTTTTTGAACTTTATTCCCTTGCTGCTGGATTCAAATTCCCATCACAAAAATCTTCGTGTTTCTACACTCGGCGTCAAAAATATCGCCCCTCCTCGGAAAATAATTACAACCGACTTTAAACCCTATTTGCTCAAGGACAACAATATGATTGTTAGGTATCATTTGAAAGGTAATAAAGTGTTTTTTTAGGAAATTTAAAAAAAAAAAGGATTTTTCCTTGAGGTCAAAAATTAAAGGAAATGACATTGCGAACAGTTGAAAAATGTTTATTCAAGTTTAAATTTACAACAATAAATGGATAACAAAATTTTACAAAAAGTGCCTAAAATTAACTTAAAACCTAGTGTTACCCCCCCTTGCCCTTATCACTGCCTCTTAACGGTCTTTCATTGATCGCACCAACTTTACGATGTCCTCTTGTGGAATGTTGCCCCATTCTTCGATGACTGCGTCCTGAAGATCTTGCAGGGTGGTAGGGGCGGCATCTCGTAACCGAACCCGTCGCTTCAGCTCGTCCCAAAGGTGTTCAATCGGGTTTAAGTCAGGACTCCTGGCTGGCCACGGCAAAACGGGAATCCCGACCTCCTCCAGATAATCCCAAACAATTAATGCAGTGTGGGAGCGAGCGTTGTCGTGCATTAATGTGAACCCAGAGCCGACGTAACCCGCATATGGCATCACATGCTCTTCCAGGATCTCGGCAATGTATCGGCGAGCATTCAGGGACCCTTGGCCGCGAGTGCCTCCAGTCCTGGAGACGCAGACAAGGTCGGTTTTGCCGTCTATAGACATGCCCCCCCAGAACATGCAAGAGCCACCTCCGTAGCCCACTGTCTCTTCAATACAGGCTTGAGCAAATCGTTCGCCCGACCTTCTGTAGACTCTGGCCGCCTGTCGTTGCAATAAAGACAGACTCTCGTCTCATCGGTAAAGAGAACCTGCCTCCATTGCTCAAACGTCCAATCGACGTGGTCGCGGGCAAATTGCAAGCGATATCTGCGATGCTGTGCGGTCAATATTGGGCCTGTAGCAGCCCTGTGAGCCACGATATCCTTCTCCCGCAGTCTTCTTCTAACCGTAGAGATGCTAACTGATCTTGTCCGAGCTTCTCTGAGGCGTTGTTGCACCTCAACAGCACTAGCGAAGCGATTGCGTAGAGATGATGTCACGATAAAGCGATCATCTCTTTCGGATGTGCAGCGTCGCCGACCAGCCCCACGTCTTCTGATGTAGCCCCCAGTCTCCTGGAACCGCTGAAATACTCGGCGGACAGCATGACGGCTTAAATTGAGTTGCCGAGCGACATCACACTGCCGAACTCCTGCTTGCAGTAGTGCAACCACTTGAGCTGATTCAGCAGCGGTGGTCTCCATGTTCGAGGGTTGTTTTCTTGCTTGAGTTCCTTAGATGTGTTCTCTTCGACGTCTGGATAGTGAATGATTGACATTTGACCTTGTACAGGCATTTTATACCCCTGGAAAAGAGCACAACTCGCGACCCTTCAAACGAGTATTTGTGCACTTTTTTTTCGAAACGCTCTGATTCACAAGCCATTACGTTTTGTTTAAATTAAACATTATTAATTTAAAACACATTAAACGTGCTTTTAATTGATACTAATATTAATTATGTAACATAATTTCGCTAAGGTCTAGATTAGCTTGAATCTGATTTTCGCGGAGGGGCGATATTTTTGACGCCGAGTGTAGTATGGTGGAGGCTAAAGGCCGCTAGGCGGTTAGGTTGCTACTCTTAATTAATATACTTATTCCAAATGTCGCTCCCTTTTTCTCAGACAAGATGCATTCGGCTTTTTAACATTACTGACTTTCTCAATCTGCACAATAAAACTTTTTCAATGAAGGTTGCAATACTTACGTTCTATTTTTGAAACACTGCGTCAAATTGATCAGAACAGGCCACTTATAAATTACGCGGACGGCATTATGCCACCCCAAAAAGAACAATTCCCGACCATACTCATCATTCGCATCCACTCGACGACAAAACCAGATCGATTGTTCATCGAAAGAATCGATAACCGTCAAGTGTGTGAGAAATGTAAATAAAATCGAATTGTACTGTTTAGAAACAGCTTATTCGCTATTTTGTTAAGAAGGAAATGTACTCTTTACGTGTTTGAATAAGTGCGCAATTGCAATACATGTTTGTTTCATCAATGTGACATTTTATTTCAAGATGGCGGCTTTAGTGACAGACGTTTGCGTCATTTGGCGTGTAATCTTGTGTTTGGCGATTTTATGGTTTACTTGAGTTGTGCTCGTAAAAGCGTCTCTGATAATTATACAAAAGCATTACTTAGTATGGGTCTGTTACCAAAATGAATAGAAAATCTACATTATTATGTTAGAATAGAAATGAATGACAGATGTAAATACAAAATACGGTCAATCCTAATGCAAGCTTCCCTTATACAAACAACTCGTCTACATAACTACCTACCTCATTTTTTATTGATTTAACAGATTACAGTGTACTTTTACATATCCACTTTAAGTCTTTATTACAATGCAATAAGGTAAAAGGTGGATAAATCTCTTTGTAAGTGACTCTGTGGTAGAAGTCAAGTTTTGTTTGGATTATAAAAAAATACTTAGTAGAAAATTGCGTGTTTGCCTTATTGCTCTAAACATAACGTATTAAATTCTGCCCTCCTAAGCCAATAAGTAGTAGGTATCTCAAATTCAATGGCCAAAGCAGATTCAAGCCTATCCTATTAGTAATAAGGTTGCATTTGCTACAGGAGTTCTGTCTGAGTTACTGCTATTTATGTTAGCAGGGCAGAATTGTGGTCCATAGCTATTTTGAAAGCTTTATTGTAATATAATTCATTGTAAAAGTTCCTTAATTACTACCTATAATCCATTTTCACGCTTTTGGTACCCGACAACGACTATCTTGTAAACGGTTGTTGTAGGTAGGTACCTACTATAATTGAAGTCAATTAATTAAATTTCGTGTTTTTTAAACCTCCTAGCACTTGCTAAGACTTCTTGTCACAATATATTTTATTACTGTACACCGCTTTTACATATCTATAAATATACCTACGTATTTTTATACATTAAAATATGTAAATTTGTAACATGATTAGAATTCGCAGAACGTACTTTGGATGGGATATATAACGGTTGAGGAGACACCTAAGGATATCAGTAGCGTCGATTTTACATACGAATAAGATCAAAGGCATTGTCAATCAAATCGATATTCGACTTTTCGCTGAAGTTCACGCCCGTTCACGCAATAAAGCCATCGATTTAAAATCGTTTTGTAGAGATTTGCATAAAAAAAATGTAACGGATTTGCACGCAGCACAAAGGCTCGCACAATGCGTTACAAATTTGAAAATGGAGCGTTTTGAACGTCAATCGGTTGATTAACATATTTGACAGTTGGTGCGGATCGTGATGTGGGTAATTCACTTCGGTTACGGTGTTTGTGTGTAGTGGTGATGCTAACACAACCAATAATTTTGCATATAACTATAGATATATAGATATATATGTATAGATGAGAAATCCCAACATACCCAATGGCGACTTTCGGAACTGATATATTTTTTCATCACACATGTTTCGAAAGGGTGTAATAACACGCAGGCATATAGGGCTGTTATAGCCTATTTACCTGCCGAGGGAGTTATGGGTTCAGTTTTAAAATATAGAACCTACCTACTATCGTACTTCTTTGGAGTTTTAAAAACGGCCAAGGTTTATTTCCCGATTTCATAACTTGGCTACAAACCATACATACATAACATACATAAAGTCACGCCATTATTTCCAGAGTGAGGTTGTCGGTAGTTTATATATAATTATATGTGGGTATGAAATAAATGTTCATTGAGTCTTGATCCGACCTCGTAGTTTCATTGACGTGTTCCCATTACATAAACATGGCGCAGCCGAATTAACCGAACTATTTCATTATTGTATTGCTAAACGCGAATAGACATATGTACGAGTGAATATATTTTAGTGTTATTTGTGAAAATCAGAGAAGCAACGCTCATAAGTTAGTGCAATGGAATCCATTCTGCCACCGCCGCCGCCATTTAACTTTGCGAATAATTTAGAAAATGTAACATCTGGAAATTTATCCGTTGAATGGACAAAATGGAAAAGTGCCTTTAACATTTATTTCGATGCATGTGAGTTAACCAAGAAAAGCGCAAACGTGCAGATAAGTATATTGCTGCATATAATAGGCGAGCAATGTCGAGAAGTTTATCAGCAATTCGACGCAAAGTTTACAAGTGTAACAAGTTTGCTTGAAAATTTTGACAGTTTTTTTCTTCCCAAGAAAAATTTAACAATCGAAAGGCATAGATTTTTCACACGATGCCAACGTGAAGGCGAATCAATTGAGCAGTATGCTTTCGAATTAAAGAAATTGGCGGGTACGTGCGAATTTGAGAAACTGTTGGATGGTTTGACAAGAGACAGACTTATTTGTGGAATAAGAGAAGATGGGATTCGAGAACGTCTTTTACGAGAACCGGACTTGACATTAAGTAAATCAATAGAGATATGCAATTTGGCACAGATTTCGCGACTTCAAGCAGGGACATTAAAAAAGGATACCGCGGATCACCATGCTTACGAAATAAATAAATACAATGGAAATGTAGACAAAACTGATGAAAGCAGTGAAGTGTTTTGGGTGTCGCGAAGAGGGTACCCGGGCCAGCGCGGTGCGTGGCGTGGCCGTGGCCGGGGCCGTCGGCCGCCTACCGCCATGGCGCCGCGGGCGACGCGCGGGCCTTCTGTGTCGCAGCCACCACCGGTTCGCCAGTTTCCTCCACATCAACAAGTACAGCGGGGTTATATGGCGCAAAGTGGGCCAAGTGAGTGGTGTGCTATGTGTGGGTTAAAACACAACAGTAATGCGATGTGTCCTGCGGTAGGAAAGCGATGTCTAAACTGTAATAACTTAGATCATTTTTCTCGAATGTGCAAAGTGTACGAGGTGCAAGCGGACGAGACCTACAATCAGGTAATTTATTGTTTATCTGATTCTCATGCTGATTGGTCGGTAGATTTAATAATTAATGATTGTAGCATTAAGTTTAAGTTAGACACTGGGGCCGACGTAAATATTTTACCGCACCGTTACTTAAACGACATGGGCATTGATGAACACGAGTTGAGTTCGATTTCAGTCAAATTAAAAGGATATTCGGGTAACGATATCAAGGTTATTGGCAGTTGTAACTTGAAAGCAAATTATAAGGGCAGGGAGTACATTTTAGATTTTATAATAGCAGATGTATCTTCTCCTCCGATTTTGAGCCGTGATTGCGTGTTGTGAATTGAATGTTATACAGCTGGTGTTAGCCGTTGACCAGCAACCGGGATGTAATTTTGCTGATGACATTAACAGAGAGTATTCGGATGTGTTTGAGGGCGTAGGTTGTATGCCAGGTGTGTACAAAATCAAATTAGACGACAGCATTAGACCTGTTGTACATGCACCAAGAAAGCTACCTTTAGCTTTAAAGGATTGCATAAAAAGCAAGTTAGATGAGATGGTTAGGGATGGCATTATTTCTAAGGTTAACGGCCCGACTGACTGGGTAAGCAGTATGACCGTTGCTAGGAAAGCGAACGGCGACGTGAGAATCTGTTTGGACCCGCGAGATCTAAATCAGGCTATTAAACGGGAGCATTTCAAGCTGCCAACGCTTGACGAAATGACCGTAAACCTGAGCGGTGCTAAGTATTTTAGTACTCTTGACGCTAAGCAAGGGTTTTGGCAATTAAGGTTACATGCAGACAGTACGGATCTTTGTACATTTAACACCAGTTTCGGACGGTACAAATTCCTACGTCTTCCTTTCGGAATAACATCAGCGTCAGAAGTCTTTCACAAGAAAATGTATGAACATTTAGACGACATAGTGGGTGTGTGCCTCTTCGTAGATGATATTCTTGTATACGGCAAGACAAAGGAGGAACATGATAATAGACTAAGAAAAGTTCTAGATAGATGTAGAGAGATAAATTTAAAATTAAATAAAAGTAAGTGTAAATTTGGTCTAAATAAAATAAAATTAACAAATATAATTAATGTAATGTGTTTAGTTGGTAGGTAATATTTTGAATGTGATAATTATATAAAGTCCTTTTTATAAAAGATTCACTTCAGAAACAATGTTAAATTAAATTATTATTATTATGATACTTTTATGAATCATTTTCTACATGTTCATAAAACATAAATAATACATTACGTGTAACGTAGATAATGATCAATACTTTCTAATATTTCAAGAATAATGCTTGAGGTCGTCAATGTCATTAGAGATGTCAATTCATTTGTAACTTTTAGGAAACACAATCTTATTGTTGTAGAATCTTAGATCGACTTTGTACTTCAGGTGGGTACTTATTCCTCAGTCCTCTTAAATTTGCTTAACATACATAATATTTGTTTTGTTTGTATTAACATGTAAATTCCATATATCTAAATTTGTTGGGTAATGTAATAAAATAAAAATAAAAGTGGATTAATTGAAAAGAAGGGATAAATGAGTGTAAATAAAAAAGTGTAAAAGTAAATATGTTATATTTAAAAAAGGGGGTTGTCGGTAGTTTATATATAATTATATGTGGGTATGAAATAAATGTCTATTGAGTCTTGATCCGACCTCGTAGTTTCATTGACGTGTTCCCATTACATAAACAGAGGTAGGCAGAGCTACAGAATTACCAACAACACTAAAAAACTTGTTGATAATTCTGTAACCACATTTTGCACAATCAGGCTAAGATGTTTACCAGTGTGTTTTTGTTGGGTACAAACCAATTTTACTTTATATAAATAAAGTATAGTACTTCTTTTTTCTTTTTTCATGCACAATGTAAAACGGCCCAACCGATTTTCATGAAATCGAACCATATCAGATTCACAGATCTGACATTCGTCACACCCATGCCAAAGTCGCAAATCTGCACTTCGATTCAAAATAAGAGTACTTAGCAGATTCGCTGTTTTACCAAATGGCGTTTCCGTCATTGTCTCTTGCAGTCAAATTACAGATTTGCGAATTTAGCATAGGTGTGACGAATATACACTGGTAACGATCATTGACGACGCTATAGCTTAGTTGGTAGTGAGCCTGCCTGCGAAGCTATAGCAGTCTCGGGGTCAAATCCCGTTGGGCAGTATTTGTGTGAGTGTGATGAGTGAATCGTCGGATACACAAACACAGTAAGATCTGTGTCTTATCTTGCATATGGGCCCTTTCGGTTACCTACACTTCAACCCTATAAGATCTTTTATGCAATGTGAACCTCTTAACACTCCTCACGATGTTTTTCCACCGAAAGAGCATAGAAAAGTTAATTGGTACATGGCGACCGCGGGGGTACGACATGGTATAAAGGTAATAATTTAGTCGACGAAAATTTAGTCGCTACTGGCCTAAATTATTAATAATGCGGACCCTTACTTCCGATAGCGAGTCGACTCCATAAGCCACCGCAGTATCCTTACCATGATTTGCAATTACCGTACTCGCTAGCGAGTCGAATGCTCTGTCCCTCACAGTACTGTAGTAGATTGAAAGGGACAGAGCATTAGAATCTCTAGCGAGTATCGTAACTATAACTCATAGTAAGGGTACAGGATAGCAGAGAGTTAAACTTATACTTAACATCCCTATTTTTGTGTTAGGAGTAAAAAAAAGCGTACAGCGTGTATAAATGAACGACAGTTGCGATGTCATCTATTTACAAGTCCATACACACAGGAATACAAATGCAAGGCAAAAGTGATCGCTGTGATCGTATGCTAATGCCCGTTTATTGGGCGTATTGTGCCTGCCTTGTAGTTGCATTGTGCATATACGGAATCACAATGATGTTGTATAGCCGTAAAGAATCGATAAATGTCGTGTGTGATTGTGTGACCGATGCCTTTGCTATGCAATGGTAACAAAGTGTGTCGTTATTTGCATGAAAACACGCGGTAGATTGAACTAGCGGGGATTCATAATCGTTTGTAGAAAGACGAGACTTTTCAGTAAGACGAGTTGCATTCTGTCGATCTTGAAACACTTATTTACGTTTTAAACATTTTGACGTAAACTTACGATTATGTCTATGCTTGCGATGATAATGAAAATACAGACAAACACCGATGTCCTACCTTGAGGGTTATTTTTTACAATTTAGGTAAGGGACCCTAAAAATTTTTTCAACGACCTTGACTTACCAAGACTAGGCTGGACACCACATAGGCTTACCTAAGGTCGTAGACTGTTGCTAAATTATATCCTTTAATTATCATTGGACATAAGGTTTGCCACAAGGACTGCTCCTGCGCCGACTGGCTTGAAGAGTTCTATCTAGCGTAGGTAGGTAGAAAAATAATTCTGGTCTCATAACCCAATAGGCAGTATCAGCAATTCAATAGCTAAAGCAGATTCTATCCTATCCCGTTAGTATTAAGGTTGCATTGTCTACAGGAGTTTTGCCTGAGATACTGCCATTTATTTTAGCAACTCTGGCTCTTCAGGAGGAATAACGTAAAAGAGACGCAGTTTTTAATCTGTCTATTTATATATATATATATTATTATATTTATGTAAGTATGAATTTTATTAGATGCCTGTATGTACCTACGTACATGTATTTATAGTTTATGTACTAGGTATCCTATATGGGATCCTATCATTTCATAACCAACAAAACTTCACAAATGATTCATTTCACAAATATATAATTTGACAACCCGCGTTTTTTTCCGAAACTGTAAATAATTCTGATTTATTTCAGGACCATCGTGTAGAACCCTTAGGTTAGGTTAGGTTAGTTTTATAAAAATTCTGAAATATTTGTAGTTACAGAAAACAAAGCGGGTTGGCAAATGAATAGGTAGGTTGCGAAACGATGCATTTGTCAAAGATTTGTCTGCGAAAAGGCAGAGAATCATCCTTTATACTTATATTGTATTGTAACGGTTTTATTTTATTTACTTTGCACTGACCTTAGTTTTTCTGCTTGGCCTACTGGTTGACTGGTAGAGAATACCATTGGGTAAGTCCGATATTTGTACTTTATTGCCTTGTGCAAATAAGTTTAAATAAATTAATAATCACCTACCTGATAGATCGATGCAGTGAAAGAGATCTGCTAAACCAATTTGTAGAGGTCTATGCAGGGGCCGAAGATAGAGCGGTTTGGAGAGACTTGGTGGACCAAGCAATTGTTGATGTACGCGTGAAGCCATAGAAAGTGTAATATTGTGTCGTGTGAAACAGAACTGAAGAAGTAAGTTTATATAAGAAGAAAGTATAGCCGATAGGGTAGCTAGCAAAACCTACTCCACAAGAACTCCCACAGTACTAACTTTTGCAAGATCGTTTAAGACAAGAAAATCATCGTATTTGCTAGTTTTACGGTACTAAGCTCCCACTTTAGTGCTTTGTCAGTTTAACGTCATGTTTCAACTGCAGTACTAATCTGTCAAGGGCGTTAAAGCGACAATATACCAAAGTGCAGCTAATAAGGCCTACTGTACCTTATTATTAATCAAATGTCTTTCACCACGTTGAGTAAGAATAACACTGATGTCAAGATGTCCCATTAAAACACCTTCTGTCACTTTTTAATTCGCCAAGGTTACGCCGTCATTAAATTTAATTAACGTTTGTGCCTGGCATTAGAGTTGAAATTACTGTGATTAAGAGTAAATTTAAGCTTCGTTAGTTAAATGAAAATAATGTTTTAGCATTAGCCTCGTTACACCCAATACTTATTTTAATAACATATCAGAGGAAGTCACACAAATTGACCTAGTCCCAAACTAAGCCCTAGGCTTCTACTGTACTATGGGTACTGGACAACGATAAACATACTTATATAGAGAAATATATGCTTAAATACATAGAAAACGTCCAAGACTTTGGAACCTCTCACACATTATATCCGCCTTTACCGAGCTAGCCGGGCGCTAGCTTCGTACACAGATTCACTACCAACAAGGCCAAAACGTGTCGTCACTTTAATTTGGTCATCATTATAAATGCAACCTTGTTGATATTACTGTAGGGTGTCTTTTCTGTTCGGTATTTTGTCCTCAACCTGGAGACTCGGGAGATTAGTAGCACGAACATTTCCATCATAGGTATAATGTCACGTTACGAAACCGCGTTTATTATTTTGCAAACATGGACAATACATTTTTGGAATCAATCAATAGCATAGCACGAACCCAGAAAACAGCTATTTCTATATCGTCATTGGTACGAAAGCCATCGTCAATGTCAACGTGATAGAAGATGTACTTAAGTACTCTCCATACAAGTTTTCGCGATGACGTTACGTTACGTTAGCTTTTCTTCTCTTGATAGACGAAAAAAGTTTCTCTAGGTGTTTACAGAAACTCAATTTTTTTCTTTCGGGCTTCCACTCCTTGTTTTAACAAGGTGTGCTTCGCCAATGTCGAGTTTTAGACAATCACCGTGAACTTATTAGAGAAATAAGTCCACAGATATCACAACTGAGGACCACTATGCTCGGTTAAAGAGTATTTAGGTACTCTGGTGGACTATACAGTTAGCTCCACGCGCTTCTGTCAACTGTCACTTGCATGATAAAACCAAGTTTGACTTTTTCCCCCTATGTAGATGTTAGTTAACTTCTTAACCTATTTTAACGCTACATTAACTAAAGTGCAAATAAGCCATAGAGCTACCATTACCTCCATTCAGAGAGTGACATAATCCAATACATTGCGCACAAAACAAATCTGCAAGGCATTTCAATTTATTGTCAGTTTTTAATGGGATCATATCCCTATTACTAATTTATTTATATCGCTTTGTGAATAACCAAATTTGTAACGGTCTGTTAAATCCAGTAGTAAATCCAACAATCCAATTTATATTGCATGTTGCAATCCAACTACCTGCGTACACATGTTGAAAAATCTACATATGCATAGATTTTCCGTGCCCCCGTCATATGCAAAAACCATTTATCGACGTTTAAAATATTCTTTTTATGGGCACAAGACCTGTGCGTCGCGAATTTGTGAATAGATTTTTTTCTATTGGCAATAAAAATTGTATACGTATGTAGTTAATTTGCGTTTGGGCATTGTGGTGGCTCCGAGGGCGCGACCCGCTGCCCCGAGCGGTACGTTACAATTCAATTATCGAATGCAGCCATTGTATCATATTCATAAACATAATTTTTAAACGGCCTCTTTTATCACTGGCCATGCCGATTTTTTGACGTTCTAAATTTAAATTTGAATGAATAAAATGTCATTTACAATATTCGCCTTTTCGTATCGATTTCGAATTAGCATGTTCGAATTTAAGTTCTAAGGATCGTTTCTTGGATGATAGACGTATGATAATTTTTCTATTGGTACATTTGATTGTAGCTAGTCAAGTGAAAGAAGTTATTCAATTGCTTGTTATTTTTCAATCTATTTCCGTTATGATAATTATTGACTTGAAATATATATGCAGCCCCTTGTGATACTTACTCACTTGACCTAAATGTATTCTAACGGTCTTGAACTTTGAAATCGATATTTTTATTGTATTTTTTAGAATAACATTGAGATTATTGATAATGAAATTCGTTTCAAATGCAAATATGTATATGAGACCGTTTCTTCCATGTACGATAATTCCCACAAAAACGTTACAGTCAGACATTTGTGTTACTTTTAAAAAAATCCGTTGGCACGAGTTGCACTGTGACAGGGGCACAAAAATACTACTAAAAGATTTATTCACCGTGAAAAGATACTAAAATAATGTTTAATGTACATATACTTTATTACCTACCTACTAAAACGGCTTGTAAGTAGCTACTTATGGCTGGCTGGATACAGGAGCGATGGCTCATTGCAACATTGGGGAAAGAGCAGTGCGTCTAGGTACCTATGTAGGTACAAACAGTTTCAAACTTAGGAGGTATATAACCAACATATTTAAATGAACACTTGCATAAATGATGAATCTCTTTCACACTGATTCTTAAAAAATCAACTTGCATGTTTAGTGTTATTTGTATTTATGAAAAAAAGTAGAGAATTAATAAAAACACATGAGTTGCTTGGTAAACATAAATGTTGACATGCCTTGCGGGCATTTCCTGCCTTACTTAAATATATATTCTATCATATAAAACTTCTGTGTCTGGTTGACAGACATACCTAACGCAGAGCGTTATCACTGGACCTAAGGACATAAAAAATTGACAAAATATTCCCTAGGGTTGCATTAAGAAATGACTTCAAAGTCGTGGGCGTCCCTATTTATTTCTTAAATGCTAGTATTGTCAACAGCTGAGCTAATTGTATAAACTAAAACCTTTAAAAACCTATAGCCTGCCGAGTCCCCAGGTTTGTCACTTAAGGACATAACACCAAATATAAAAGGCACCCTAAGTTAAGTCGACAAGGTTGAAATTACAATGTTATTAAAATACCTACCTATACTATGAATGTGTTACTGATATCTACATTTTGAATCATCACAATAGGTAGGTACCTAACCTAACCCGTATTATTGCCAAGAAGGCACACAGCACTAAGGCCACACGATGGTACAAGTGGGATCTGAAGTCAAAGTTAAAGTCAAATCACCCACAAAAGTAGGTAAAAGAACACTAGAATAGGAATAGACGGTACAGTTAGGTACCTAGGTACAAGTTTTAGAATCGGTGATGAACTGGTGCATTCATAATATATTTTCTAAATCAATGTGTTCCTATTTATATACCATTTACTTAAGTACCAAAAATCACCTACGCGCCTTGAGTCATAATTTTACCTAGGGACCTAGGTACCTTCTACCCATCTGTATTTCTTTAACTCGCGATCCTAACAATTCGCGTCATATAGGAGAAGCATTCTAAATCGATTCGTATAGCTAATCCAATCAAGTTAAACAATATCAACAATGGCGGCTGAAACGGGCATTGAGCGATTCAGGAACAATCCCGAAGAACGAGATCCATACGAATACCCCGGCCATACAACGAACAAGACATAAACAAAAAGAAAACCATCGCTGAAAGAGACCACGCCGGCCGCGCCACGCGCGCAACCAATTTAGGCTGTTGTGCCTTCTCGTAAACGTTTAAATTCTTATTTCGAATTTCGAACAGTTGGTCTCGTTCTGCATAACAACATCCGTAAGGCAATGGCAGTTGCTTGGCCAATGGCTGCGCGCGGCGCGCTTTCGTGGGCGTTTTGCCGCGCTCCCATTGGCGGAGCCGGGTGAGTTTATCGCTGGATTTGTTGCGAGCGCGGTCACCGCAGTCGCGCCGCACGATTGTCGATTGTCGCCATTGTGTGCCGAGCTGCGGACGCGCGGTGGTTGTCCGATTCGCGACACGTGATAATATCGATACTAATCGAACTAATCGATCGGTTACCGGTTCAGTAATAAATAATGCTATATTGACCTGTATTGTTTTTTATTTGAATTTGGAACAGTGTTTGGTTTTCGTGTAGTGCCGTCGGACTGTTGGGTGTTTTATCGTGTAGTAAAGACAACAACGTGGAGCTTGATTTACATCAACGTGCCAGCGGTCACTTTATGAGGTAAGAAATAATTATTAGACAAGGCACAATAAAAAACCCTCCAATGCCCACTCAAAGCTACGTTTTTAATTAACTTTGGCTAGGTACCTACTCGCTGAAGTTGAGAAAGGTGAGTGAACTTGAAACAAAAGGAATTTGTCTTGCTTCGTTCCTCGGACGCTTTGAACTTCTTTCTTATTAGAATTGTTTTCGGTATTACGGAGTTATTACCTAAGTTAGATATTGTTTGGCGGTGTTTGTTTATAATCAAGAAGTAGGTACCTACCTACCGTCAGCTGTCTTAATAGTTGTGAATTGGCACCTGTCAGTGGCAATTATTGTTTATTTTAATGTTTTTCCGACAAGCAGGGGCGTTTTTGATCGTCAGGTGCCTATATAGGTGCCACATGTAGGTATGTAAGTTACCTACCAAGCCTTGTCTTAAGCATTGCAAACTAAATAGGTACCTATATTGCATTATAATTTTAAATAGGTACAAACCTACCTATTTAAAACTAAAATACGACAGAAATGATAAAAACGACCAAAACTTTTCTTCCTAGGTTATTTTTAAATTTATGCTGCTTCTAGTTAAATGTTCCTAGGTAGGAACCTATTGCCACTTTTTCATGTAAATTAATGCTCGCGGGGTTCATTACAGACCGGCCCGCAAATACCTACCAGCGGGCGGGACCTGCACAAACTTCACTGCGGCACAACTAGCACATGACGGATACCTGTCTTTCTCTGACCGTTCTAATTAGACAATGAAGGGTAGTGTATGTGTGGTCGGCCTGTCGAAGCTACTTCACCAGAAAACATTCCAAAAGAGGAGAAAATTATACTGGAAGATGGTCGAGTGAAGGTTAGGTCTATAGCACAGAAACCAATATTTCTATTGGTACAACAGACATGATATTATCCACGATCATCTTAACATGTCCAAAGTTAGTGCGAGATGGGTACCACGAATGTTGACACCGTTTCAGAAGCATACCTACTCGGGTCATACACTCTAAACAAAATTTGTCTCTCCTGTGGTCTATAGTTAAGAGCTTGTGTGCATACAAGTTATGTTTTTATATGATAGGTCTAAAGCAGTCCTGACGGCTTTTTCCGGGAATGGGCTTAGCCAGAAAATTAGGCCTTTAAAACGTTAACTTTCGGTGTGTCCACAGGAAAGACCCACTCGCGTTGCTTGTTGTTCCGACTTCATTGAGCTGTGTCGTGAAAACCCTGATGGTTTGCTCCAAAAAATTGTTACCAGAGATGAAACTTGGTTCATCATTATGACCCTGAGAGCAAACAGTAGTGTGTGAGTGTTAGTGGTGGTAGGACCCTGTGCAGGGTCCGTCCGGATCGCTACCACCATCTTATCCATTAACCATCCGCCAAGCAACAGTGTTCGCATTGTTGTGTTCCGGTGTGGGGATAAGACAACCGGTGAAATTATTAGCATAGAGGCATTCCATCTTAGTCCTCAGGGTTGGCAGCGCATTTGAGGTCTTAGGATTATAATCTTGAGAATTCAAATGTCTATGGGTCTCAGATTTCACTTACCATCAGGTGGACTGAGTGCTCGTGTGCCTTCTCCTTAACATAAAAAAAAAAAAAACAAGAGTCGATGCAGTGGCACGTTAAAGGAACACCTCATCCCAAGAAATTCAAAGTCGGAATACCTGTTTTTCTCTGACCGTTCTAATTAGACAATGAAGGGTAGACTATCTCGCGCGCGGTCATGTGCTAGCCGTGCTGCAGTGGATGATTACCAGAGCTCGGCAGGGTCAGCTGTTTTCAGAGTTTGCATAACATGGACATACCTTGTCATTCAATGGTTGCGGTGTAATTTAATAAGTAATGATATTATTTTATTCAGGGCCTCTATTCTACAGCGTTATAACGATATCGCGTATCGTTTATTGTAAATGACATAAGAGCTATCAAAACGTTGACAATACGGAAACACGTCAAATACGATATCGTTATTACCGTGCAGAATCCCAGCCCTGGCTGCCTTTCTGCTACGAGCTTTACGTCGCCATCATACCTACCAAATGAATTGTATAGCAAGATTGTTTAAAAAACCCCTTAAAATAAATGTATACCCATAATTATGCTGCTATGAAAGTTAATCAAGTGATATGATATATCAAACGTCTTTAGATAGGTAATGAATATGTTTAAGGATGCCATATTGAACTGAGTGAATTATCATAGCAACGTAATATCTACCTAATTCTATTTATAATAAGTATAATTAATAAAGTTCATTTATATATTTCTTTTTAAGGTGTATCTATATTATTATCTACCGAGCTCTGACGATGATGATACGGGTGTATCATTTTAAAACACAAATAGGCAGACAGTAGGCACCTATTTCACGCCACTTTAGTAGCGTACCCATCTACTTCCACTATAGAATAAAATATAATACCTTTATTTCAAGCCCATATTTACAAATACCTTACAGACAAACATACATAACAATATATTATAACCTTAAATTAACATAACTATTAAAACACTTTTGCGGTGTCGGATAGCCGGCGGCCACGACTTCGCCGAACCATGACACCCCTCGGCCAGAATTCCTCCTTTAAGAAGGTCAACAGATCTTTCGTCGGTACTATAGGTCTAAGTGCTAACTCTGTATTGTACCTAACCAATTTTTTTTCTATACATAATGGGTTTGCTTTTGACCCTAGTCGAGACCAGAAAGTCAGGACAGGGTCCACGATGAAGCGAGCTTACCCAGAAGGACACCGGGTCAAACGCACACGGAAATACGGACGTCGGCAGGGTGTTCCAAATCTTGACTGTGCACATTATGCATTATGAAAGTAGATTCGAAGCGCTTGGATCTGGCACAGCAACTAAGAATGGGTGGTACCCCACAGTCCGTCTACAGTTCCTGTGGTAGAAGAAAGAAGGCGGAATCATATCATGCAGCTCCTGAAATACAGCCTGTACAACACGCACAGGCACGCGACCCTACGCCTATGATCAAGTTCAGTCTCCGAATACGTACGGAAAAAAATAATTGAAAATCGAAGTTCAAATTTACATTGATAAGATGGAGCCTTCCTACCTATATTTCACACTATGTAGTCTTAAATGACGATTAGTAGGGATGGGATATCCGAAGTTTCCAATTAAGTAGATGAAGATCCTAAGTGTATCGTGAGCATTTCTCTTTTTTTGCCACATGGAGTAACATGTACAGATTAAAAAAAAGGTAGGTTGGTAGAGAACATCAAACTATGCAACAATTAAATAGTATTGTGTCAAAAAAAAAATGAAAAGTTCCTTTTGCGTTACCAAATACGTATGATTATCGGTAACACAAAAGGAACTTTCCCACATAAGAATATTATTTAATTATTGCATAGTTTGATATTCTCTACCTATCTGCATTTTTTTTTAATCTGGAGATGTCACTCAAATTGTCAAACATTTTGAAAAATGCTCTCGTAATAAATGACCATCTCGCTTTGTGATACTTAGCGGGCGTTTTCACAGAAGTCAACTTCTCGCCTAGGCCTTAGGAAATGTCGATTGTCGATTTTATTACATAACTAGTGGTTCTAAAGCCGAGCGCCGCCGGCGAATAGCCGACGACTGTGTGACGAAGAGGCTTTATGACGTGCCCCTGTCTAAACAACATTCTTTTTGATCTTCTCTATTGCTATTTTGGTCAAGCTCTTTATTTTTCAAACAAGGAAGGGGTAGCAACAGATTAAATATAGTAGGTAGATAATATAGAATAGGTAAAATTAGGT
The DNA here is from genome assembly GCA_949316455.1 of Acleris holmiana. Lineage (NCBI taxonomy): Eukaryota > Metazoa > Arthropoda > Insecta > Lepidoptera > Tortricidae > Acleris > Acleris holmiana. The sequence continues at coordinate 22,633,021 of OX438763.1, read as the reverse complement.
AGGTTTACAGATAACTAATGATCGGCGACCGGTAGCAATTTTTCGACAAAAGTATAACATGGATATGGTGCTACTTAAATTTTGTGCACAATTTAGGAATAACTACTTCCTATATAAAAAAAATAACCTATTTGTTAGAAGCTTAAATGATAACGCACCTCTCACATCTGCTGATGAAGAAAGGTCATTCTCTTTATATAAATATATTCTCAATGTTTAAAGGAATCGTTTGACAATATGAAACGTAGAAAAAAATATAGAAATTTATGTTACGATTTTTTTTAAGTAACACAGACTTATCCATATTAGTCATTTCGTTCGACGTGAAAGTGACATGGGTAAAGGACAGAGCTACGGCAGTTATATAGCTCTGTCCTTTACGCTCAAAGTAAAATGAACTGCCTGACTATGTCATAATAACCCCCCAGGTCGCCGATCATTGCAGATAACACACAGGCGGCTTGTTATGCGATGCGCATAACACCAGGGCCTCTATTCTACTGAGATAACGATATCGCGTTTGACGTGTTTTTTCAGAATCAGAATCAGAAAAAGATTTATTGCCACACATAACACAGTAGTTGTACAGGTTATTATTTAAAGTAAGATAAAATATAAAGTATTAAGATAGATAGATAGATAGATAGATAGATAAAAACTTTATTCAACATAAACACAAACACAGGCTCTTAAATTAAACATAAAACATTAAAAATATAGACAACAAACACGAGACTTAAAATATACATTGACTTATATACGGTGAGAGAGCCATGTGTTGTGCTGTGAATTGGCGCTGACTCAGCATAATGCTGCAGAAACTGCAGCGCTGATATTCTGCCAGAACCATTAACTACAACAAGTCTCATAGATGCTACGGCAAAAGGTTCAGAACTCAGCGTATGCTGTGAGGCGGGGTCTACACAGCGCTTTTTAATCATTTATGACTCGCCTGCCATTATTGTAAATGAGTTGCCAAACGTTGACAATTCAGAAACACTTCGCGACATCGTTTTTACCCGAAAGAATCCCGGCCCAGTTTTGGTTTGAATTAGGTATGTCTTACGCGACCGTCCGCGTGGTCTTGGACTTAGGGTTTTTATTTGTAGTCTCAAAGTAGGTAGGTACAGAAAAGTAGTTCACCCCCCGCTCTTTAGCCATTTGTTCCACGCACGTGTCGCACGTCAGTTAGGGTCGTCCATACACTTAAAGCTTGTATCTACCTACTTTTGATTTTTTAGTCGCATGATCTAGCTGTAATCTATACTAATATTATAAATATGAAAGTAACTCTGTTTGTCTGTCTGTTTGTGACGCTTTCACGGATAAACAGATCAGCCGATTTAGATGAAATTTGGTACGGAGATAGTTTGAGTCCCTGAGAAGGACATAGGGTACTAAAAATTGGATGATTCCTGAGGGAATAATGATAAACGACTTCTCAGTGGACTATGGTAGTTTAAATAATTTATTGTGTTGTAATCGTAAATAAACTTTGTTTAACCTTTTCGTCGCCATTGACTTGATACAAAAGTCGTCCTCACGCCAATGACAGCTGCAAACCACAACTAATTTCAACCTTACGTCACAAATACTTGGGTCTATTTGCCACTGTATCTGTGACAACTATAAGCGTCGATGGCGTGGTAGGCAAGACAGTACACGACGCCTTTAGGTGTTCTTGGCGTTCAAAGGGTTAAAGCCCAAAATACTCTAGTTACATGTAAGGTTTTTTTTGGCTTCCTTTGACACCTAACTTTGCGGCGCGCGTTAGAAAGCGACGATGATGATATTTTTGCATCCTTAGGCCAATTGGTCGTGCATAGGCGATCGTAGCTATGTCGCAACCCCGACTGGATCAGCCCTATCAGCCCCCGGCTTTAATTTATGGTGCGCACACATACACAAGCAGCGCGATGTACGTTTGAAAGATCTGCCGTCCTCAAACTAAAAAGCCGTTAAATGCAAGAGGGTCATTTTGAGTTATGGCCAAAAAACGTTTGAAACTATGTCTTTACAAACTGGTGCATGATATCGATGTAATTTTTTTATACTAAGTAATGAGGGTTACTTTATATTTTTATATGAATTTGATATTTTTTTACCCATTTTTTATTGGTAAAATCTTTAATTTTCCTTTTTAGCTATGGACCCGTTGAATTTAATGTAATACTTTACATAGCTTAATGACGGTTAAAGTATGTTTAGCGGCCTTCTAGCTCAGTAATTTAGGTTATCCGCGTTACATTTTACAAATATATCAAAAGTTATATAGAAAACATAACTAAAAGGCGGTTATATGACATAGCCACTTTTTAGCTATGTATGTCTAGTTAAAACTATGCAAACATACTTGACTAGAAAACGGCCACGCGACTTTAACTGCCTTCTAGTTAAGAAAAGGTAAATGAGGTGGAATCTGACATATAGTTTTAATATTCAATGCTTGAGAAAAAGGCAGTTAATTGCAGAACAAATCACAATAACTGCTTTTTTGTTATGTATTGCAATCAAAATATGTTTTTATATCCAATGACTTGGGGAAGTTACTGCCACAATGTAATTTGGATCCCTTAGAGGAGTGTGAAACTACATTATGCAAGGAAAAGAAAGTTGTGCTACCTGCGTAATACGTAAAATAACTGCAAAATTACTGTTTTATTAAATAGAGGGGTGTCCCAGAATTTAACGCAAATATTACGTATAAGAAAACCTCTTCCATACCGGTCAAGAATTTAGTTTTAACTTTCTAATAATATTAATTAACTTAATAGTTATAATGGTTTTCATGATACTGGTAAATAACCTTGCGGTACGTGATATTTTTGCTCTTGCTTCCGCTGGCTTAAAACATATGTAATTTGTAATTCTAATACTTGAGAACTGTAAAGCTGGAAATTTAAATGCAGTCCTAAGAAAACTTATAACTCACTAGGTTAATTTACTGGTCAAAAATACACTACAACAGAACGGACATATTATTATTAGGTACAAAAAACAAAATTAGACCATATTTGTTGCACTGCACTGTGAAGTCAAATAGGACCCAGCTTTTGTTCTGGCTGCAGCACATGTTCAGTGCTGCAGCCGAAGCAGCAGCGCTGGTTTTCAGCTGAACCCATATATAAATAAATACAGCCTATACATAATAATGCGAGGGACCTTCAATAAGCTCTCGGTATTGATATTTTTCAACCTTTTTAGAAAACTTTTTAATACGGCCGCTAAGTATCATTCATTAAAATTTTAAAAAGTTAAATTCAAATATTCGATGGTTTGATTTTCTGCAATTACCTAATAAACGTGATTACAGGAGTGATTTGCAATGTTAATTAAATTAAATACAAATATCAAGAGACGGATGGATTATGTTTAGGTATGTTTATGAATGTCATAAGTCTGCTTATTCACTATCTAAAATTCAAAAGTGGTCAAGTGAATTTAAACGTGGGAGGGAAAGCAACGATGACGACCCTTGACCTGCAGGGCCTGTCGAAGCTACTTCACAGGAAAATGTATAAAAAAGTGGAGAAAATTATATTGGAGAATGGTCGAGTGAAGGTAAAATCGGTAGCTCGGTAGGTAACCAATTCTTATTAATTAATGTATACTTCTACTGTATAACGATATCGTCCTTGACCATCTTAACATTATCATACATAAGTTAGTGTGAAATGGGTGCCGCGAATGCTGACAACGCTCCAGAAAGATATTCCTGTTGCTTGTTGATCTGACTTTAACTGAGCCATGCAATGAAAATCCTGATGAGGTACTCCAAAAGATTGTTACCGGAGATGGGTTCATCATTACGGCCGAAAGAGCAAACAAAAGTCCATGCAGTGGCACATTAAAGGAACACCTCACCACAAGAAGTTCAAGGTCGTTTCTTCAGCTGACAAGCTCTTTGCCAGAACATTCAGGGATTTTGAAGGAATATTACTGATCAATTATAGAGATAAAGCGTGTAAATATCACAGGACAGTACTACGCTAATATTTAACGGCAGTTAAAGAAAGTAATCAAAGAGAAGATGCGGGTAAATTACCCAGGAATGTTCTGCTTCTGCCCGACAACGCCCTTGTGCATACTGCTCATATTGTCGAGGCTGTTGCTTTTGAATCGGGTTCTAAACAATTATTCACCCACCGTATAGTCCAAACTTGGCCCCCAGCGACTTGTTTTTGATTCCTAAACTTAAAAAGGTTCTGGGCTGAAATCGATTTTCTGACGATGACCGTTGAATATGTCGTAGATATATTATTTAAAACTAGGTCTGAACGTTTAAAAATATCACTACATAATACAACAAAATACATACATAATAAAACAAAGTCCCTTGCCGCTGTCTGTCCCTATTTATGCCTTTTAAACTACGGAACGGATTTTGATACGGTTTTTTTTAATGCATCGAGTGATTCAAGAGGAAGGTTTATATGTGTAATAATTTAACCCGGAGCGAAGCGAGGGCGGGTCGCTAGTACTTAATATTGCAATAAACGACCCAAACCAAGATTTCCTGAGTACGAGTACCTCGGATGGGTACGAAATTGAACCGATTGAATTCGGTCACTTAGAAGAAAAGCAAGCTGTAACATTATTTTTTACCCATATTAAGTAGAACTTGTAAACAATTTCGAAATTTTGTTTAACTGCGCCAACTTTTGAGAACATGCCACCTTGGTCGAAAGAATTTATTTTTGCTGTACGAAAAGTCAAAAGTTGTTGAATGAAAAACGAGAAATGTTGTGATGGCTTAGAAAGTATGAATTTATTCTGAATACGTCAATATTTTGGAATAATAGTTTAATGCAATTTACTTACGTCATTGAGAATTGAATATCAAATAGAATTAAGAATTATAGGTAATTTTAGCCAAGGGAGGCAAAGGTAACATTTTTTATAACAATCATTCAAACCTTAATACCTGTAAACTAATAAACAGATAAGAAAATTAAAACTAACTAACGTATTAAAAACTTAAAACTATGGGTATGTAATAATATTTACGTCAATATGTGGGGCACCCTGTATGTTATAAACTTTGGGTTTAACAGCGAAGTTTTACTATAAAGAAAATAAAGAGACTAAATTCGCTACAATACGGTTTATGAATTATTTCTAAATACCCAATATTTATTGAGATACAATACTTGGAACTTGCAGAAAATTTCAAACGAGACTCTTGCGCGGGGGTCGCCTTGCCGCCTTCTAGTTAGGCAATATCGTGTAGCTGTGATTTAATTAAGCAAGGATATATTTTTATTACTATTATTGCTAGCTTATAAAGCCGTGACGGCATTTTTGGTATGTATTTTGATAAAATTAAATTCTATTTACAAAACAATAAGGTGGCTATTGGACATTGACCGCTTTTTTCTTAAGTATACACGGATTGACCGCCTTTTAATCTGTGACCTCTTTGCAGGTGAGTATTGTGTTTGTAAGCTTTAAGGCGGCAAAAGTCCAAAAGCCGCTTTTAAGTCGTTGAAAATCAAATAGCCGCCTTTAAGTCTTGTACAGTATTACGTAAAATTGGCAGCTATCAACCTTTAATCACCTTCAAGTTAAGCAAGTGTCAAATAACTGCCTTTTTAGTAGCAATAGCCCAAAAAATCGACATTTAGCCGCTAGTGTGAAGGCTATATCTCGGTGGTTTTTAAAGATATTGGCACCAAACCTAGATAGATCGATAGCTAATAATTAGCTGAATCGCGCTGTATAGATAACTCAAAAAGGTCGTATGATCCTTTAGTCGCCTTTTAGTTTAAGGACGGCAGAGATGTGCTACTGGTTTGTTTACTGTGTTAGGTAGTAGATATAGGTAGGGAAGGAAAGCGCCCGCAGAACGGTCAGGCACTTAGTCGTATAGATTTAATTGGTAATATAATCACGACACAGATAGGTAGGTAGATAGGGAGAATTACTAAACATATTATACCTATCCCTTGCAACGCATCCTCGTAGATCTCTGGTAGAAACGCCTTAATGTGTTTTCTAATGAGTTATAAACGTTAAAGTATTATCTCGAACCTAAGGATAGCTTTGATAGTCCGGTTAGAATAGTGCCATTCCATGTCTGCTTGTGTATGTCGTAAGAGGCGACTAAGGCCGGTTCCTGACTTGTCGGTATGCTTGCAGTAAAACACAGCCGGCAAGGGTTGCTAGGCAACCAGTGGCATCTACCAATCAATGCGTAGCGTTTACTCCGCCTGTAGGTTTTACTGCAAGCATACCGACAAGTCAGGAAGCAGCTTAAGGGAGTGAAGGCTTGTAGTACTATTAGGCGATGGGCTTGCAACCTGTCACTAATACACTAGTAAACATCTTAGCCTACTTGTGCAAAATGCGGTTACAGAATTATCAACAAGTCTTTTTAGAGTTGTTGGTATTTCTGAGCTCTGCCTACCCCACTAACAAAAAATAACTAAGAAAAAGCAAGGTTTCAATACCCATCTACGAGTACCTACCACTGTAGTGTCAGGCCCTAGGCAAGATGCAAACGCTACTAAAGTTTTTATTTTCTATCGCTCAAAATGTATGAAATGACAGTTGACTACGTAGTCTTTCGTAACGCACGAGAATGTCATCCCATCTTTTTTTTTATTAATGGCGGTCCACCGCGAGATTCCGCAGTGATATCGCCAATGTCAAGTGCTTACAGTAAAATCTTTCAATCGGTCATCTTCCCTCCCCGAAGGTTACCACCGAAATAAATGTCTTCCCATACATTTTGAGTGATAAAAAAAACTCTAGCATAGAGATTTGTATCTTGGCTAGAGCCCCAGGGCTGAAGAGGATATGAGGAGGTTAACCTGTAGCTTATGACAATCTTTAGGTGAATAACAATCCAACGATACCCCATCCTTCGTTTGCCATAAGGAGGTCATGAAATCATGAATACCTATTACATATTCCCGAAAAACATTACTTTCGTGTTTCTCTGGATGGTCGCGTAAAACTGGAGAAAGGGGCTTTAAAAACGAGAACTTCAGCTACCGAACCCTAAAATAATTGGCCAGTAACCTACAATGCCAATTAGGTGTTTTACAGATGCCTAATGAACGCACAATCGCCCGATCTTTACAACCGACGCTATAAAGAACCTTTTTTTATTTTTTTACACGTTTACAATGGTAGTTAGTCTTTGTGAACAGCCGACGGTCAAATAATTTAGGATATTAATAACATGAGTTATTGACCTTAATGCGCATTTCGTTTTTATACTGGCAGCATTTAATTTGTTCTTATTTCAAAATTTGCGTTAAAATTTTGTATAGAAGTAGGTATAACGATCTAATTCCAAATATGAATTAAAGCGCTAACGACATTATTAATCGAGACATAAAACTGCAAATGGCTTGTTAACAATTAAAAGATAAGCTTCTGTGGTACAGACATCATGTTTGACGATAAAAACAATGTTTTAGTTAATACTTTTAATTGCCTGACTTTACTTCACCTCCCGGTTTTTTGAGTGAGTAACAATTCGTCATCTATAACGTGAAAATTAAAAATGAAATACTACGGCGTTTTAAGCTTTGACTGTAGAGTTTAAAGCCTTTACAAGTTTTATATTGAAACTAGATATTTATTTAAGATTGCTGTTAGTGAAATAATTATCTTGAATTAAAAGCGGCTCTTTACAGCCAAGTGGTTTTTATCTAACAACAATAAAAGGTAAAATTTGTACTTTTACAATTAAATTGTTGATTTTTATTTAAGCGTGCGCCATTCTTGTAACTTTTATAGCGCCAATAAATTTATTCTACTCGATAAAACAATACTGCTTTTGACTTGGTATCGTATTGTCACGTTATGATAACTCTTATTTACAGTATGGACATTACATGACAGTAATGGCAGTCGAGTTAAAAACAAAACGATAACATGTCAAAAGTGATATTGTTTTACTAAGTAGAATGGCCCAGGGTAACGTGTGAAGTATTGCTATAATGTGTATGCATAAAAATACATGATACTCGTAACTGACATAGAATATCACACAAGCACCGTGACCTGTTTTATTATGAGCCCATAATGTCCCACTGCTGGGCAAAGACCTCTCTCCCCTTCTCCATCCGATCTTGAGTGGTTTCAAGTTCTTATCCCATGATCCTAAGTCATCACTCCATCTCTTCCTGGGGCTTTCTCTTATCACTTTGCGGAAGCCAGTCTGTGATGTGTATGTGTTGTAAATTGTCTGTGTGTATATATTTGCGGCATCGTAGCTCCCAAACGGCTGGACAGATTCAAACGCAATTTTTCTAAATAGAAATTAGCTTTAACTGGGGTGGTTTTTAAATAGGTTTGATGAAAATCGGTTGTCCCTTTAAGAGGATTGTGAAGCGATGCCTAAATCAAGTAGATGTCAAAAATAATCTATACATATTTAGCTCAGGGCGATAACGTTTCTCACCCTCTAAGTCTAATCCGACTTCCTCGATTTTTTTATATGTTGTAGATATTATGGAAAACTAGCTCTGTACGTTTCCGCTTTTGTTTTTCTATTTTATCAATATTCCAATAAATATTTTCTTGGAAAGGAAAACGTACAGACTTAGTTTTTCATAATATCTATAACATGTTCAAAAAACGCAAAAATCGGACAACGTTTAAGGGGGAAAAACGTTATCGCATTTTGTATGGATTTTTTAGCTTCACAGTCCTCCTAAGAGTTATCAATCTCTGAAAGTGGGTTTACCCTTGAAATGTCGACATTCATTTCATCGAATGGTTTAGTTCGCCGAATTTTCATTTCATCGACAGGCATTTCCACGTGCAGAAGTTAGAATTGTTTGGTGGTCACAGGTCTAACCTAACATAACATACGTAATCTATGTTTAAGATGACCTAAAATCGATAACGTTTCAGCAGAAAGTAGCTTTCGAAGAAATGAAATTCGGTGAAACAACACGAAAATACGGTTTCGGTGAAATGGGTTTCGACATTTCAAAGGGATCCCCTGAAAGTGAGATCGCAATTGATCCAGATGTTATCTATTTAATGGTTATGTTCTTAATCGTTGTAGTGTTGGCATTATCACAGGAGAAAATAATTAAAAAAAAATAGTTATTACTAAATATTGGGTCTACGTTGTAGGTATGACGAAGGTTTTAATCGCCTTAGTTTTGAACCAGAATGAAATAGGTAATAGACAAATGACACCCGATGGCTCGGGTTACTTATATCCACTTATGTTCATTGATATGGCGAAGCTGGACGATGTTTCACGTCAATTAGCCAGCTAGTAACAACAGTTGCCATTTTGCTTTATTTGAACAAGATTTTCATTTCCACCGACTGAAAACTTGTGCCTTAAAATTTGGCTGAATTATGAACAAAATTGGTAGTTGCTGGAGAATCAACGCATACCTCTCACATCTCTGCATTTTCACATGTCACAGCGTCCACACAGCAAAGAACACAAGTCGCTAATAACCTGTGTTCTCGCCGCTGGGTAAACAAGTGCGTTTGCGCAGCGTTTTAGCGCCGGTGACGCGGTGATTTCACTTGGCACTGTGGATCGTTGGGCAAGTTTTGATAGGTTTTGGGTCCAGGGGGAGGAAACGGCACCTTCGACGTCACTATCGGGTTTTTTAAGGTCGCGTTTATCGCGGTGGATAAAGCATTTGTGACTCTCACACTTATATGTCGTCGGAAAGTGATAGATATGTTTTTCTATCCACATTTAACCACCAAGATACTCGTAAACGCGAATATAATAGGCCCGTAGGCTATAGCGCTAAAAAATTTTTTGCCCTTCAAAACCCAATATCATCATAAAACTCTTGTAGCAATCACAACCTCATCAATAACAGGATGGGATTGAATATACTTTGGCAATGGAATTAAGATACCACTTATTGGCTTAAGACGTAACAAAAGTTCTGGAAAAAAAGATAAATCTGTTAATGGGTATAGATCATAATAGCGAAAGAAATAAGTCAAGGAGTAGACGTCTTTTGGCTGGCATGATGTTATCATGATGACTATGATAAGGATAGTGATGATGATGTTAGTGACTTCTAATAAGATATACCGTAAGAGGATTTGTGAATATTGTTTGGACAGGGATAAAATTTTAGGGTACTATTTCATCTTTTGTTTGTACCAGCAAGTAGTCCATCAAAAAGGGAAACACCAGCGCTGTAGAGTGCGAGCCTGCCGGAGCGCGCCTAATATAGCAAACGCTGAGTACTAATCCTTTGCCACATATATTTTGTTCTGTGTAGCTTCTTACTCATACTATATTATATTCTTTTTAAGTCTAGTTAGTAAGAGCTCCATTTTTTGTGTACTGTTTTGTGTGTGGCAATAAATGTTTTCTTATTCTTATTCTTAAAATAATTGAACCCCATTGGTCAATATTTCTGGCCTGTGTCCAAAGTCTTCTTGTCATGTCATGTATATAAAACTGAGGTATACCTAATAGTTAATGCTTTTTAGGGTTCCGTGCCAAAATAGAAACCCTAATTCCGGTAAAAAAGGAACTCCTATGTTGAGACTTCGGCTCCGTCTGTCATGTGTTTTTCCGCATCTATTTTGGCATATTATCTAAAAAAAATGTAGGTATAGCAAGTGGAAATGGGGTCTAAAGAGGGGTCTTAAATGGGATATCATAATAAAAGGACTTGATTTGCACATTTTATTTTTCATTTTTAGTATTCTAGTTTTAGATTTATGACAAAACTACGTTCAAAAAATTACACAGTCCAAAATTTGAAATTAAAAACGGAACCCTCGGTGCGCGACCGGTTTTTTCTATCAAAGTGTGAATCGTTACATTTACGAAGAAATTGTCAAAATAGACAATCACTTATATTTTGTTACAAATAGAATCATTACTATAACGCTCTTTTAAATTTCAACCATTCTATTGACAAAGCCTCACAAATTCCAGTCCCACAGCCTTTGACATTTCGAACGCGTTCGGCTTCTTTTCGTACCACAAGGCGTTCCATCGTCTCAGTGATAATTGGTTGTCCAAAGACTGCTGATCTGGCGGCTGTCTTATCTCGGAGTACTTAACATCTCGTTTGACTGTTTAACGAGGGGACCTGTTAAATATTTTCAAGAAAACTGGCCGGTTGTGAGATATTTGTGTTGTTGGACGAATTTTATTACTTTAGAATTGTTCTCAGTGTCCTTATGGTTTGAAAACTACACGCACACAAGATTGGTATTCAATCTTGAAAACATAGAGGCTAGTTTCCAACCCAATTAGTATGTTAAATAGCATATTCGCAAAACACGATATTCGCAAAACATAATATTCGCAAAACATGATATTCGCAAAAGACGATATTCGGAAAACACCATATTCGCAAAACGTGACATTCCCAAAACATTATTATTAACAAGAAATGAATTAGACAGCGTCGACGGAGCTCCGCTACCGCGGAGCTCCTGTTTCTGGGTGGTTTTGCCCTCCGGGCCTGATGTAACACTAACATAACCTAAACCTACCCACGATTCTATAACCTAATTCCAATATTTCAAAATATCATGTTTTGCGAATATCATGTTTTTCCAATATCATGTTTTGCAAATATGATATTCTGCGAAGTATGCCATTCAGTGCCCGAAATTCACTACGTTAGTTCAAACTACATGCAATTCTTGGTTAGTGGCAATGAATTTCTTTAAGGCCAATTCACTAAGTCCTAAAACGAGAACGGCGGCACGGTAGCCCGGCGACAAATATTGACCCGCGACCAACACTTAAATAGGTCCTTCCTGGAATAGCCGGTTTATAACTATTAGCTTGAAGTTTTCGGATCTAAAGCCTTTGTTGAATTGGCCATCTTAAATATTGGAAATAGACGAGTCTACGCAAAGGATATTACTTTTTGAATAAGTACAATGAATACTGCTGTTACGGAATTTTGAAAAATTGACTTTCTTAAACGGGAATCGAATTGTTCGAAACAATAAAGTCGTGATTATTATTACTGTCTTTATTTAGTTCAACAGTGTATGTGTTGTACTCGTAGATATAAATGACCACTATCAAAACCTTTCAATCTGTGCTATATTTTTTTTTCTTCAAAAATCCATAATTCTGTATTGATTGTTTTCAAAACTAGAATTTGCGTAGAATTTGCTATTTCAAATACCCATTTAAGGTTGTTGCTCCTAAGTATGTGGCGTTCGTTTTTACCACCCTGTAATAGTTGGTTGGTTGCTTCTTACAAAATGGTCATTATTATGAATAAGCTCTGAAAAGTTTGCGTTTCATATGAGCCTAACAAGGCGTTAGGTTATGATTCAACCTTTTTTAAAAGTGCAATTGTCGAAATAAATGCTAGCTATGTGCGCTTTATTTGTGGAAGGTTTGTTATAAAACATGGCAGCAAAAGAAAAACAGGGATAGTGCAAAAAATATCAGTTATTTAAATTTATATTAGCGCATAAATTTACCGCTTCAACATTTCCCTACGTATTGCTACAAACAAACCCCTAGCCCAATTTATTATTTATCCGTCTAAACCACGCAAAACCACAGCACTTGCGAATCCAGTGTAATTACCCTTCTAATTTGCATTAACATCAAACAAATCACCGCGAATGGGGAACTAAATTAATGTTCTATCCCGGTGGAAATGTGTTTTGTAAAACATATGCCGGGATAGAGGATAATTTGTCACCGGTAGGGTGTCATTTTAAAAATGATTCGACGAATTTTAATGGGAACTCTGCTTGTCGGTTACACTTGGGAGTAAGTAATGTTTCATTCGTATAATATGGTTTAAGTTTGTCTTATTAGAATTATTTTGTACCTAGAAGGATAAATAAGTCTTATTTGAATTTTATATCCAAACAGTTTCATATTCTTAAGCCGATAATGCAATGTCACCTCGAGCGTGACAAACATGGCTAGTGAGTCGACTGATATTAATGAGAAGTAATTGTTGAAAATACACGTAATAATGCGGTATTTCTTTACCAACACACATTCTGAAAATGTACATTACTCTTTGCACATCTACTTCCTTATGTAGTGTATAAACGGTACAAAACATGTACATTTTAATTAAATTCACGTAAGTGTTGCTCGTTAAAAATTAACACCCAGAGTTGCCAGCTACAAATTCAACACGTTGCAAGTGTTACCATAAATCAGCGTTAATTGTCGCAAAATACCTTCGAGAGGGTCTTGAGATGAGCCAATTAAAAACAAGTTTCGGATTGAAACCCTCCCCGGTATCGCGTTATTAATATTTTCTGCCTTTATGCCCGGGATAATTGTCCTCGATATTAAAAGTTGCTATTGTGAGCACGTGGATACGTGTAGGGTATTAATTTTTAATATAGGGATAACAAGTTTGAGTTTGTATAATTGCGATTAAAAAACGCGTTATGGTGAACATAACGCGTTACAATGGTAGGTACATAACATACAACATTATACTTTGTCACCGGAGTGACAAGCGTTTGGTGACAGGATCGTGCTAGTCTTTCTGGTTTGTATGAATATAAATGTGGATCACTGATGAATGATTTTAAAATAAGTCATACTTAAATAGTATAAAGTAGTAGGTAAACATAATGAAAGCAAAAGGGACTATTTGGTTTTGATTTTAGAACTGAACTGTTGCAAATTACAATTGTACCGAAAGAATAACCATTGTAACTGTGGACCGCTAGAATACGTGAACACTTATAGGTATCTAGGTATGCATATTGATCACAACTTTAATTGGAAAACACACATTAATGTGGTTTGTTTAAAACTACGGTCAGTATTGAGCAAAATGTACCACTTACATAAATTAAATAGCAAAAAGACTGTGCTTAGCCCATAATAATGCGCTAGCGGACTCATTGATAGGCTACCTATAGGCTGAATGTTTATGGTAGAACCTTTCAAAGTTATATGAATGAAATTAAGAAACTGCAGATAAGGTCATTGAAATGCTTAGTGGATAACAAAACTAAAAAAAAAGGAAGAAAGAAAAAAATAAAAAAAGGAAGAAAATAATCTATTAGTGGCGGAACGAAGGATATTGCGGAAGATTCTGGGACCGACAAAAGGAGAAAATGGGGAATGGAGGCGGAGGTACAACCGGGAGATAGAAGAACTAGTGTCCGAGCCGAAAATCATCGGAGAAATAAAATCTTCCCGACTTCGCTGGCTAGGACATGTGGAGAGGATGGGAGAGGATCGAGCCATAAAGAAAGCTTACCTTGGTCAACCTTCCGGGCGTCGCCCGGTGGGGCGCCCAAGATATCGCTGGAAAGATGGAGTCGCCAAAGACCTTAAAGAGCTAGAAGTGTCCGACTGGTCAGATTTGGCACAAAATAGACAAGAATGGCGCACTTTAATGTCGGAGGCCAAGATCCATTTCGGGTCGCTGAGCCAGCGAAGGAGGAAGAGGATAACAAAACTAAAAGAAACTCAAGAGCGACTATGAAAAACTTTATAAAATGTATCAAATATTGCCTTTGACTCAAAGAGTAGTATTCGATAGCTGCTAACTACTATAATAATAAATATAAGGTACTTAAGCAAAGCAGATATGTAACAAAGAATATTAGAAAGAGGAAATATGTACAACATTTTGTATAAAACTATTATGGCAGAAGAGCAGATAAATTATTGGTCCCGAAAATATATAATAAAATAGAATGGTTAAGAGAGGATAAGAAATATGGCTTAGAGGAAGTCGAGAATAAATTAAAGAAAACGTTTTTAGATAACTTACCTTGATTTCAGGTACTGTATATTATTATTAGATTTGTTGTTGTTCTATTATGTTCTGTGGTATGGGTACCTACTTTTACTCATTTAGGTGCATAGTTTAAGAAAATTAAACAATGTTCACTGTCTCGCCAACAAACTGCGTAGGCAGTTTGTAGAGTAACTTTAAAATTATTTATGTATATGTAACTATTAAAAAAAAGATAAACAGTGGTTGAAATTTAACTACGAAGATAACTGCATATATAACTTATTAGACTTTTCAAAACGAAAGTTTACTTACCTTATTACTAATTAGACATAAAATACTTAATGATCAGGCTTTCCTTCCTTCCTACTATTGCAAAAAAAACAATGATTTTTGCTTTAGTTTGAGTCCTTGAACTCCGAACCTACTTTTTAGTTAATATAAAAAAGGGTTCTTTAGTAATAGTGGTGTTAGGACCTCGTGCAGTGTATACGTCCCTGGTGTGGTGATGAAACAACTGGTGAAATTACACTAGCAATGAGGCATTTTATTTTAGTCCTTACGGTTGGCAACGCTTACAGTCTTAGGACTGCAGTCTGAAGACTGTAGAATCTTGAGGATGCCAATAATGACAATAAGTCTCAGATCCCACTTACTACCAGGTAACCAGCCATCTTGTCATAAACAGCAAAACCTCTTTTGTTCCAGTGCCGCTGGTGCGATGTGCGACCGGAGCACCTTCGGCGGCTCCATGGGTTTCCCCATGGGCATGTCCATGGGCTCCATAGGCTCCATGGGGCCCATGCTGAGCCAGCAGAAGAAGAGCCCCGAGGAGCACATCAAGCGCCCCATGAACGCCTTCATGGTGTGGTCCAGGCTGCAAAGGCGAAAGATCGCGCAGGATAATCCGAAGATGCATAACTCTGAGATCTCCAAAAGATTAGGTAAGTTCTGCCACCATGTTTTGTGTTATTCTTTAAAAGGCCACATATGCTGCAACGCCCACAAGAATGAAAAGGGATGGCCCTATGCGCATCCGCGTGAAGAACGTGAGATAGAAATAGCGTCTAATTAGAGAAATTGTTTTACTTTAAAACCACAACACTTATTAAAATAATGGTTTACTGGGATTAAAAAGTTATAAATATTTAACTGTTGAATCAAAAAACATCGTTAAAGATGAACCAAAAACAAAAAAAAACCGGTTAAGAGCATGTCGGACCATGCTCAGTGTAGGGTTCCGAAGCTGTTAAGTACAACACACATAAAAATCAAAAATGACATTAAATAGAAAATTGGTGAATAGTCACCAATCAGTGGTATTGACATGGCGAAACTATAAGGGTTCCTAGTTTGACTACGGAACCCTAAAAAGGTGTCATTTGAAAAATAAAACTGTCAAGGATTCGGTCTCTAATCGAAATTTTACCAAGTTTAGAAAATCCAAAGAACTGACACAGGCGTTGTGGTTATTGCGATTCAGGTCGTGGAACATTCTCGACTTTATCATATCTGGCCTCTTAGGACCGGTAGATAACAAATGAGTAGCGTCCTTGTTGTTGATAATTACCAACTTTCATCTGCTTCCTATTCGGTATACAATGCTAAGTTAACGCGCTGGTACATCACTAGGTTTCATAAAGCGCGCGTTTCTAGGCGCTATAAACTGCGCCGTTTACACTGAAATGTCACCTGTCACTGGTCATTGTCTGAATGGTGAAATAGGGGGCTGGTGGGCCATCATGGCCAAAGATACGACACGTATTGACGACACGTTGGCCTAGTTGGGAGTGACCCTGCCTCCGAAGCCAGCGGTCCTGGGTTCAAATCCCGGTAAGGGCAGGTATTTGTGTGATTAGCGCGAATATTTGTTCCTGAGTCTTGGATGTTTTCTATATATTTAAGTATGTATTTCTCTATTTAAGTATGTTTATCGTTGTCTAGTACCCATAGTACAAGCCTAGAGCTTAGTTTGGGACTAGGTCAATTTGTGTGAGATTGTCCCCTGACATATTATTATTATTATTATTATACCCTTGTGATAAGACTTGGGTATGAGCTTATCCGTCTGTATGTCACTGCTATTTTTCTCAGTAAAAAAGACATAAAAATAGTTATAAATTGTAATTTGGATGTCATAAAGGTTTTATTTGCTCATTCCAATATTAATAATATTCGCAACATTATTGTACTGGAAATAAAAATTTTGATTACAATTTTGAGAAATTACGAAAACACTTTAGTATGGGTACCTATATGTAATTTATATTTTTGATCATGATCCCTCGGTGCGCGAGTACGACTTTCACTAACCCGGTTTTTAATCCAGGGCCCGTATCATGGTCGCGTTTATCGTGGTAGATAAAGCATGCGTCACTCTCGCACTGTGCTTGTCAGAAAGTGACAGATGTTTTATCCACGTTTTGTCACGCGATAAACACGGTCATAATAAGCCCCCTGATCTGTTTTTTTTAAAACAATCATGTCGACAAAAACAAATGAATTACTTACCACAAAAAATTATATAAAGACAATTATCCAAACGTTTCGTTCCAAAAACAAACGTTTGTAACCCCTCTCAAGACATCATCCCTCGCGATCTCATCAGGCACCTGATCTGAGAGTCATTGTGATGTAAAGCACCCAAGATTGGCTTTCGGGCCATGAAAGGTCTCATTTGATTGCAAATTGACCAATCAGAAGTGGGATCGGGATGATAGACTACGTTAAATTGGTTTATAGTGTCATTGTTATAGTTTGATATGGTTTAAAAAGGTAAAATATGACTTCTGACTTATTTGAACCAGGCCGTTTGGCTCGTTTGGTTAGATTTGTTGTTTACAAAATCTGGTCAAGAGCATGTCGGACCATGCTCAGTCTGGGTCCATATTGGCTCATATAAAATTGGTCTTCCGAATATTTATACAAATAACGATTTGTGACTATACTCATCATTTCTCCGGAAAATTTTGCACATAATTTTTTTGTTCATAATTGTTACCTATCATCATCGCAACTCCTAAAGTGCATTTTACTGAAACCGTTCTGGTTTTAGGACGTTTGTAAAACAAACCTAACCTAACCGAACCCTATTTCAAATCTTGAAAATAAACAGGTGTATGATTAATATTGATTATGAAGAGTGATCATTATGTAAAATGGTATGAGATATATTTTCGGAGCTCCAATAATCTAATTTGCAATTTTATATGAACTTTGGCGCGCCAGCTCAGTGTAGGGTTCCGAAGGCGTTAAGTACTACAAACATAAAAATCAACAAGTAATAACAAATTTTCTATTTGAAGTCAATTGGTGCCGTCTTAGATAATTTTAGTAGGTATAAACACTTTGATCGCCTGTATCTCAAAAACCAATGATGTCTATTTAGTCGTAATCATTTTCCAGATTTTTATTATTTTTATTTTTGGCTGTGGGGGGGAGGGGGAACTTGACTCTAACAAAAAATAGCCATTTAAAGCTTAATATTTCATAAACGGATCACTTAACGGAGAATTGTTTCCTAAACCCGTAATATTTTTGAAAGACCTATCCAACGACACCCCACACTATGGGGTAGACGAGAAAAAAATACATCTACACGTTACGTGAGGATTTAAAAAAAAACAAGATTTTATTTCACCACTTTCTTGGCTCGATTAATATGTATATTCATGCCAAATTACAGCTTTCTAGTACTAAAAGTCTGAGCTCGGCTGCTAGAACTATGAGGGTTCCTAGTTTGACTACGGAACTCTAAAAAGGATATTATCAGATTAGGCGGCACTCAGAGTCAATTAATGACTATTAAATCGTTCCTTGGTGATGATCTTACTTACACAAGTTTAAAAAAGGAATGACTTAATTGTCTGTAAAAGTTTTCTGTGTACGACGGTAAGTGATCAAGTAGGTTGAAAAAGTTGGAATACAATCTTGGATTAAATGTTCACAAATAAAAACATTGGCCATTTATTTTTAAAAAGCCACGAACCTTACTAAATTATTTCACCGCTCCAAGCCGCGCTTAAAATTTTAGTCCGATAAAAAACGCTTCACACGTAAAAAAAAGTGTGCGCAATCAACCAGCAGTAGCCTCACAGCGGGGCACCGGCCACCGAATTAATCAACGGCCAAAAGTAAGCAAAGCTTCAGAAAATCCCCACCGTTTTCCTGCTACCCATTCAACAGACTCCGTGTCTCCTCAATGTTCTTATTTTACAACACTGTGTCACTATACAATCCAGTGTGGGGCACATGGGAGTAGAAAAATAAAAACCACCATGCTGCCTGCCAGTGACGTCGCGGGAAAACGCCATTTTCTTTTTCGTGTTCCTTTTTCGAATCTCGTCCGGTTTGGGTTCTAACGTGTTTTACGCTTAGTTTATAAATTTGCTCGAATTTTCGGTTAGTTTTTGAATATGCATTTTGAATTAAGAACATGACCTTTAGTATTTTTGTTTTTTTTTGTGTCGTCAAATTAAATAGTCGATAGATGTATACTCGTACTATCCACTCATTGGTTTGATATTATATTTCTTATAGTCTTTTATATTTTTTTAGCTTGGTTAGAATTGTAAAGAAGCCGTAATCGAATATATAACATCAACAAACAGTGTCTATTTCGTTGTTACTAGTTATTTCAAAAATATCTGAACTTCAGACTGATTTCAAGTTAGCTAACCTAGACAAGGGGCTAAGTTTACATATACGGAAAAAAGAAATTCATCGAGAAAGAGCATTCGACGAAAATTTGGGGATACCATAGATTTAAAATAACACAGTATACAGTACCAAAGGTTCATAAATAACGTCGATAGTAACTAAGTAACTGTCCTACTACATAACAAAAAGGTTGTCACTGTCGTCTTCCATTTGAAAGCAGTCAGTAACAGTGGGTTTTCGCAAACAGAGCTAGGGTGACAAAGCTGCTTACGTAAAAGTGGACTGTATTGTCCCATACAAACATACTACTAGAATGTATTATTCATAGACCTTTTCACTGAATGGATTTGTTAGAATTTTGATGGATAAGCGAGAAATGCATTTGTTTTCAGTAACGTGAGGTTGGTATACTTACAAGTAGAGTTATGTATATGTAAATTTGGTAGTGAAGTGGTAACTCTTAACTATTTTCCTATCGAAATATAAAGTAACTTGCTTTCTTCAAAAGTTTTGTTGTGGTAGGACACTGCGCAGGGTCCCTTTAAATCGCTACCACCATCTTATCCATTACCTTACCGCCAAGCAGCAATGTTCGCCTTATTATGTTCTAGTGTAGGGATAAGACAACCGGTGAAATTAAAAGCATAGAGGCATTCCATCTTAGTCCTCAGGGTGTGCGACGCATTTGGGGTCTGAGGATGGCAGGCTTGAGATTAGTCTTGAAAATTCAAACGGGTCTCAGATTCTACTTACCTTCAGCTGGCCTGAGTGCTCGTGTGCCTTCTTGCCATAAAAAAGTTGTAGGACTTGAGAGTTATTTTTTTTACAATATGGCGTCTCTCTAGACCGCATACCTAATATCAAAATTCGCCAGAGAACCAAGGTCGAAGATGTCGGTAAGCGGATCTTGAGGCGAGTGGCAATGGGCGGGACGCCTGGCTACGAGAGAAGACGGTCGGTGGACCTAGGCGGTGACCAAGTGGTGGCTAAGACAGGGACGCCGATCAGTGGGCAGACCACCAGCCCGCTGGTCGGACGACGTCGTCAGATTGGCGGGCAGACAGTGGATTCATGCAGCACAGGATCGTGGTGAGTGGCGTGACAAAAGGGAGGCCTATACCCAGCAGTGGGAAGATACGGGCTGATTTGATTTTGATTGGCGTCTATTGTATGGGTCTGTTATCAAACTAGGAACCCCTACAGTTTCGCCATATCTGCCTGGTATTCAAGCATGCCTTATAGAACATCATCGTCATCAAATTATTTGGAGGTTAGTAAATACGTAATGGGTGCAAACTAAATAATAATATAATCATACGAATTCCATTCATCAAGGATCTCAATATTATTTATGGCCTCAAACCAATCAATATCCCCTTAATTAATAATACAAACATCCAAACCGACAGCATAATACGATATCAACAAAAACCCGCTTCAAATTAACTCGCTCATTGTCAATAAAAACAATAGTTCCCCACCGTATAAAACGCATCTGTCCACCTGTCAATAAGTCCCATCCCACTTTGAAACGCAAACTATTATGACCTTTATTCCCGTACAATAAAGTCCACGCGGTAAACACTGCCCTGTAAATCGGCAAACAAAACGTTTTGTTTACGGAATCAATCGAAATGTCGTGTCGATTCGTGAAAGGTGCGGGGGAAAGTTGCTGCTGTTCAAGGAGGCACACACGACCAGGGAGGATGGAAAGTTAATATTGTTAAGTGCTCTCAGTTTAGGATGAGCGTAAAGGACAGCGCTATAGCAGTAATATAGCTCTGTTTGTTTCTCTCAGCGTAAACTGAATTGTTTAGCCTTGTCATCCATACCCCCTATGGAACACAGGGTCTCACGAGGTTAAAGTAGTTTAATGGTTAGATACTCTCCAGAC
The DNA here is from genome assembly GCA_949316455.1 of Acleris holmiana. Taxonomy (NCBI): domain Eukaryota; kingdom Metazoa; phylum Arthropoda; class Insecta; order Lepidoptera; family Tortricidae; genus Acleris; species Acleris holmiana. The sequence continues at coordinate 22,611,799 of OX438763.1, read as the reverse complement.
TTTTATGACCTGAGGTGCTAGACGAGTTGCATTCGACAATCGTTAGCGATTATGTTTCGATTGATAAATGTATGGAATTGACGTAAGTTACCGAGATAGTAACGTGACACTTACGTCAATTCCATATATTTTTCAATTGAAACATAATCGCTAACGATTGTCAAATGCAACTAGTCTAGCACCACAGGTCATAAAAGTCTGGAGAGTATCTAACCATTAAACTACTTTAACCTCGTGAGACCCGGTGTTCCATAGGGGGTACGTAAGCAAGGCAATTTAGCTTTAACTATATGTTAATACCTATGAAGTTAATTTTTACTTGTTTCAAATTTGAAAATGGCATTTAAGACCAAAGGTAACCTAACTGTGCTTTTCATGCTGGTAGATTCAAATTACTCACAAAAATCTTCCTGTTTGTGGTGTGATGGCCTCACGAGGTTCAGCTGGACAAGAGCACCGTCTGAACTTTATTCGATAGACAGCGGATATTCACCTGGTTTAGTTGACAAGTAAAACAAAAACCAAGCTTCAAAAAACTAGCTGCCTTTGTATGCTTCCGAAGATGGAAACGGATCTTGGCTATATGTTCAGAGCCTAGCCAAGATGCTTACGCTTACTAGCGTTTCGATTCCTTTTTACCAAACCAAACCAAACGAATTGAAACGCTAGTTTCGAACGCATCTTGGCTACGCGATTTGTGCAGCATTTGTGAAAATGAAATAATCCTTGATCAAATCAATCGAACCATTTCTTGCGTTTCAAAATCCATAAGATTTTTTTCTGAACTAAACAGCAACATGTTATCGAAAGCGTCTTTTACACTTCTACACTTATATAAAGAGTAAAGATTTGTATTTTTACATTGTATGTTTCTAACAAATAAAATCCTATCTTATTACTGAGTAAAATAGGCTTTATTTTGTTTTTCTACGCGGACGGAGTCACAGGCAACAGCTATAGTTCTACGTATAGCAAATATGTACCTCGAGCAAATTCCCCAGCATATCCTCAATGTTTCTACCCCGTGTGCCCCATGTTTGTTTTCCTTGTCTGATGCACCTTCCCCAACTGTTAGGGGGCGTTACACTACCTACTACCCAGTTAATATTAATTAAGCGGGGGCGACAAAGCGCGCCCTTATGTTGTCTTGCTTAGTCTCGGGTTACCGTAATACTAAATGTGTGGGGTTTAAATTATTGTTGATGATGCTTTTTTAGGGTTCCGTACCCAAAGGGTAAAAACAGGACCCTATTGCTAAGACTCGACTGTCCGTCTGTCTGTTATCAGGCTGTATCTCATCAACCGAGATAGCTAAACGCTAGAAAATTTCACAGATGATGTATTTCTGTTCCGCTATAACAACATATACTAAAAACAGAATAATTAAAATAGTTACACAGCAAACGTGACTTTTTTGCCGTTCTTTGCTCGATATTAATAACGATAACATGACGTTTTTAATATTCACAGAATATTTAGTTGGTTATTAATTTTAATTATGAATAATTAAATATAAAAAAGGTTATAATATAGTGTCTAATGTTGTATGGGTAATGGTACGGTTCCCTTCGTGCGCGAGTCCGACTCGCACTTGGCCGTTTTTTTGTGTTAGAAGGCAAACGAGCTCTCTATCGACGTGATGAAGTTCGTTCCCTGAGCCATAGACATTTGCAATCTCCAGTCTTGCCAACCTTGAGGAATATGATGGAACGCCTCCGTCAATTCATCGGTTCTCTTTATCCACATGCCGAAACACAAATATAAGAACGCTGCTCAGCGGTGGTTACCATTGATGATGGTCACGTGACAGTTCACAAAGTAGTTCTGCATGAACACGACTCCATTTAAGTTTGAAGTTACTTCAGCCTTGACCCTTTCTATTGATCGCGTTGTAGCTGTAGAGTGAACGGGATAGAGCTGCCGAAGTTTCCTATTGATTGTTACGGACTGCGTCGACGGAACTTATGAAGTTTTGGTATTCGTTTTGGCTTCTCGACGACTCAGTATAGAATGGTGACATCAAAGACGTGATCAAAAGTGATATGACTGAATTAAGCATTAAAGTAGGATCCTAATAATATAAGTATGTAGGTACGTGTTTAGACGTAAAATTACATAATTTATTGTAAACAGTGTGGTCTCCCTACTTGACAGAAAGAGATGTAAAGATAATCATAGAAACAACAAAACAAATAATTGACAATGACTTACTTGAATTGTCACTGTGACTGAAGTGGCATTAGTAAAATACACTGAATAGGACCCATAGAGGGTATGATTCTAAAAATAGGGTAACCATGATTTACTAAATCGGTGATTCAATTAAGGGGAAAACTAACAAAAAGAAATAGCTTTGGTTTCTTGTAACTAATATTACTTGAAAATGGCCATCAATTAGCGAGTCTGAAAAACTGGTTTCTGATCACGTCTTCGATGTCACCTGTAGGTAAGCTTATGCAAAAGCAAACGTTTAAACCATTCAACGAAAGAGTTTCATGAAAATCTGCTTGCATCTCTTTCGTTATCATTGACCTTTTCATCTAAGATCTAAGTAAACAACTCAAACAATGCGAACTTTTGTTTAAAATAAGTAGCCTAACGACGACTCAAAATAGGTATCATTAAGAATGATCTAGCTGAACTATAACCAACATTCTATCGACTAATCAAAACGATTCTAATGGCTTTATGCACTGTCAGAACCTTATTGGGTGAAACGCATAAAATTGCCAATTTGACATACTTACCCCTATTACCAAATTCTCTTCCAAAAACCCTACGTCACCATACTATTTACCAAATTATCCACGCTCAAGTTCACACGGACCACATAACATATGGCTATATCAATTTACTCCGATTTTCATCGCTCCACCTTACATAGCTTTTTTCCCAAAGGTATTTTTTGTTTCAAACAGTTTTTTCTAACAGATGCAGTAATTAAAGAACCGTAACTCTTTGCTATTGGCTGCAGCCAGATAACCGGAGCATGCCCAATAGGAACCCGTAAAAAATCGTATAAAGCTGGTACAAAAAGGTTTTTTTTGGTTCAAACACTGTATATTGAAGCAATAGGTATTGTTGCCTTGGAATCTATTAAAATGACTAAAGCGTTAAATTTTTTGAATATCGAATGACTTACGATTCTAGTGTAGCCCGGGAGTAAGATTGTGTTTCTTTATATGTACCGCTGTGAGTTGTAATGGATTCTCTTTGAGTGCATGTCGCGTTTTTTGGCGGTAGATCAACTTCTGAAGGCGTTGACCTTTGCAAGTGATGCAATTTGGTTGGATTTGTTGATATAAAGGAAGGTTTAATCCGGTTATAGATTACGTGTGTATTTCTTTGTGAATCAAGTGTTTTCGACCATTGTTATTATCATACAGTATGGTATTTTAAAAATACCTTTAGCTCATAAATGATAACAAACACAATTCAACATAACGCACTTTTAGAATTATAGTGACCTAATTCAAACATTTTCAGCTTTCAATTTCGAGTCATAAATTTAGTACTATAGAGACCTAAATCGAAATTCAAAATATTTGGATTAGGTCACTATAATTCTAAAGATGAGATAAAATGTATTGAAAAGGAATAATATACTTTCTTGTGATGATGTCACCATAATATACTGTATTATTTTCGGGTATTTATTAAGGCAACAGGTTAGTTATAAGAAATGGGTTTGCGGTTGACCGAGGTTTTTTCAACATGCTTTATGCATTTGAAGGTGAAAACTGTAAAAAAAAATGTTTTTTAGAGAACAATTGCTATATTTTTTAAAGTGTAGGTATGTATTTTAACTTTTATTTTAAAACAACGCAAGTGTTGCAATTTGGTGGGATTTGTTGATATAAAGGAAGGTTTAATCCGGTTTTAGATTACGTATGTATTTCTTTATGAATCATACATTTATATCATACATGGTATTAAAAATAACCTGTAGCTGATAAATGATAACAAATAAAATGCAACAGAAAATTTATAGAAATTTGAATAAAAAAAATCTTGTGAACATGTTGCACTAAAAAACTGAATTCATTTTGGTTATTCCTATTTTTTTATGGGTGACTTTTATTTTAAAACAACCTTTAACAAATATATCATTGCGCAGAATTTTCATACCATCGAAAGGAATTTCTCGCCGCATGTGTCTCTTTGGTAGTCATACGTCTTACCTAACCTAACGTACTAAATTAATATTTAAGATACCTATGTAGATATTTTCACAAAATGGCGTTCGAAGAAATGACATTTGAAGAGATGATAAAGGGTATCGATGAAGTGAATTTCGATGAAATTACGGGTGCTGCTTTAAATAATAACTTCAGTTACTGAAAACTCGAAACATTTAGCATACACTACCCGTTTAGCGTATTGTTCGTTACATTTATTTCTTTCTACACTGCCAATGTACATAAATACCTTTTATTACAGTTTTTATTTTCACTCACGGGCATTGTGCCGCCTACTTACGCAGGGAGGCTTATCTGTACCACGCAGGCTTCGAAGGGGCGACGAAAATATTGTCGCCGACTCTTGTCGTCTGCCGTTTGTGCTTGTTAATTATTACATTTTTTTCATTGTGTTTTTTAGGAGCTGCTCCTGGACTAACATTTTTATTTTTCAATGTTTTAGTCTTTTTGGTGTTGTTTTTAGATTTAGAATCGGATTTAAGAATACAAAAGTGTCTTTAGCTTATAATGCGTCGATTTATAAGCGCAAGGTACTATTTTTGGACCCGGCATTTGAAGCATCGTGGATCATGGCCATGGCAAAGAATAAAAAGGAAAATTTAAAGTCTTCATTTAAGAATTACAGGAACCCAGAGCGCCAATTCTGCTTCCGTTTTTTACGTTGAATCTCGTTTCACTATTTTCCCTAACTAGTTTATTTCCAAATGTTAATACTCTAATTAAACTTTTTCACTCACTTTTTGCTAGTTCTGCTTAGATTCATTATTTTAAACAATTGACAAAATTGTTTCGGGGAAATCGTTGTATTTAGTTTTTTTTATGTTATCCATCTTGATCTATATTAATTCAATTGTTGTTAAGTTATGTCATATCTATAATATAAAAATGAATCGCAAAATGTGTTGGTAAGCGCATAACTCAACAATGCCTGGACCAATTTTACCAAACCTTTTTTTTAAATGTTCGCTGAAGTCCAAGGATGGTTTTTACGGCGAGAAAAAATCGAATAATTTAAGGGAAAGTCAGAAATTTGCAGCGGGGTGAAGCCGCTGGCGGGCCGCTAGTTCTTTATAAATTGTGCATTTATTTGTACAACAGTAAAGCGATTTTTGATTTTACGATAATACTTTAGTTTATTTTAAAACACAATAAAAGTAATTAGGGCGCCACTGGACGCTCGGCGCTCTCTAAAGAAACCTCTTTAATCGAATTTAGGTATCATAATTTATAGGTACGCTTGTCTTAAAAAAAAAAAGGTTTTAAAAACCTTTTCGCGTCTGTCTGTTCCCTAAGAACGATTTCATAAACCTCTCAAATTCCTTTGTGCATACAACTCTGTTTAAATCAAAATGAAAGCACAAACAAACGTACTTTTACAATGTTGCACTAAAACCAACAAGCTGGAAAACACTTGATATTACCTCCTCGCAATCATAATGTAGTGCAACATCAAACGAAGCGTAAAATCCATCCGTGTGCATTCCTTTGTGCATCTTTCTGCTACTGCAGTCAAGGCTTGCATGCATTCTGAATTGCAATTGTGTTTTTTATTATACATAGTTTATTGTAGGGGAAGGGGGGAAGGATACAAGATAACCATTTTTTATTTACTACCGGAATAGTGCCACTCCATATCTTCCCGTGGATGTCGTAAGGGGCAACTCAGGGAATGAGGGCTTCTAGTACTGTTAGGCGATGGGCTTGCAACCTGTCACTAATACACTGGTAAACATCTTAGCCTGTTTATGCAAAATGTGGTTACACAATTACCAACAACTCTTTTTGCAGTTGTTGGTATTTCTGTAGCTCTGCCTACCCCACTCTGGGAATTAAGGCGTGATAGTATGTATGTATTTATTTACTACCAAAGGAATCAATTTACGATGTTTACTCCATAATCACGTACTTTAAAAATTCAAGTGAGGTATTTTTTAATGTTTTACGAGTATACACATGATCATTATTCTCAAATTAAGTTTAAGATGATGTAACTATTAAACATGGGTTATTTTTTAAATAAACTCACGCTCGATGTAGATTTTAGGTAATGTGTTAAACTTGTTTACCTTCGACCATTTCAATCAACTCTAAATATTTATGTTTAATACATAGAAAATCATACTTTAAAAAATAAAGCAATAGACGCTCGCGAAAGTCCAGAAACGCTTTCAGAAACAGAAGTCAAGACAAAATACCATAAACTCGTCCCAAACTATCTTTATTTATTTATTTATTTATTTAATCTTTATTGCACAAAAAAATAATACACTTAATATGCAAAAGGCGAACTTAATGCCGTAAGGCATTCTCTACCAGTTAACCTTTCAACCCACTACAACACTCAACATCCAACAAAAAGCGCAGGCAGCGCAGCGTATAAAAAATCTATTAACATTTAATAAAATCATGACCTAAATAACGTTTCTTACCATTTCAATTTTCCGGGCAGGGGTGGCGCGCGTCTTTGTGTCCCCCCCCTTAAGGGTGGGGCCCCCACCACCATTGTCGCATAGCACACGGGCTTTCAGAGTAATGAAGAGCATTTTCACCCGATTCCCAACACAATGCTACCTTTAATACAGCACACAGAGACGAAAGTCTTTTGTTACGTTTCGTATTGTGACTAACGTGTGTGTATTGTCGAGCATGTTTGTTTGTGCGATTGTCATAGACAATGGTTTTTGGATAAAAATTGTGCTTCCGCGTGGTGTAACTTGTGTAGACCTATTGGTTGCTTGTGTCTTAGAGAGACAAGCTTATAACAGAATACGTTTGAGAATTTCATGCAATTTTACTTCAATCTACATATAAATCCGCTGGACGTAGGGGTTTTAAATTAGGGGGAAACATTTCTTGGATATCCTATGGGTGCACTAAGCGATTTTTGAAAATTCACCCCCTTAGGCCTTAAAATAGGAGTAGTGGGAAAATTCATTCTACCCGTACAAAGTCGCGTCCTTTATTCTATACATACATTATAACTCTTCTGTTACTGACTAACCGATAACGCAGTAAACTGCGAGCCCCAGGGACTTTATATTTGGATGGAATGTTCTTTGGGTACTCCTAGCGACTCACTAAGAAAGGAATTTGCGAGAATCTACCCCCAACGGGAATAAAAAGGGGGAAACTAGGTCTGTATGCTTTCGAAACATGCAATGGGCGTCTTTTACCAATCAATAACGGAAAATGCGATTTTGCCAGCTTTGCCTTAGTTTAGCGTTGACAACTTTTTTGGCTGATTTTAGCCTCCTAAGGCCTCGTACAAAAAATTGTACATAATACGTTCTTTAGAAAATAGACCTATTGCAAAGGGAATAAAATAGGTTTTCCTTTGTTTTTATGCGCGACTATCAAAGTAGAAAATTGACTCTATTGCATTTATAATAGGTTCAAATTCCATTGGCAAATTTCGTTGTATGGTGAGTCTTAGGAGGTTAGGTAAAATTGTTGTCATAAGCAGTGCTTGATGGTATCAAGTGATGATCTTTATACTACATCGCTTTTTCACTCGTGACCATCTTATTATTTCGTATGACATACCAACTACAGCATTTAATAACGTTGAATATTGAAAAACAAAACAACCTCTAAATTGTATTTGCAATAATTTACAAAAATGTTTGGTTTGTTCAATACCAAACTAATTAGTCCATACATGCACCCCGCCATCTTTGTAGTGTTGCCAGGGGCATTGTTCCACGCGATGAGGTTGTAGGAAATAATTACTGCAGGCAACACTCCAACACGTGCTCGTCGCTTATTGGTTATTTTAACTGTTAATTAGCGATGTTGATTAAGGTGTGATTCTGTAATAAATTCAGTGTTAAATCTTGATGTTGAGTCTCAACAGTTACGAGTAGGACTCTTCACTTGTCAAGGTCGTTTTTAAATACCTATTACGATTCTTTATAGAAAAAAAAAACAACAAATTCGTATTCTAAAACTTCGCGGTAATACTCGTAGTTGTGTTCCTTTGCGTGCAATTTATTTTTTGCTTACGAATGTATTGAATGATTTACAAAAATACGAAATCCTGAATGGATTTTCATTTAATTATTATAACTGTGTATATTCACTCTTTATGTTTGTTTTTCTAACTATCACGAAATCAAATAGTGGCTGACCATTATTCGGTCAAGGAGTAGATACATATTAACGAAACGATTTAAACGTCTTTAACTGACTTTTCCTACTCCTGTACTTTTATCTGTCATTTATATAATCACGAACACTAATATAAGAATATAGATAATATGTCCGCAGAACATTCCGTAGAAAACTCTATCTAGTCTATTCCCCTTAACAGCACTTGTGCTTTTTTGAGTCAAAACGACATGCCTAGCTGCCAAAGCTTACACCTAGGTTAATTTGACCAATCAAAATACTTCACCAAATTAATCCATCAATCACAATACACATTGACTGTCAATCGGAACGTTAGGTTCTTTTTGGTATGTAAACTCTTTTACTAATTTAACTCTTTAAAAACATGGTATCAACCAACCAGAATGCAGCTATATTAAAATCGACCAATCAGGTAAAAGAACTCATTTCTCAAATCATTAGGTGTTTTTTAATCCCTATTTCACAACTTAAATCGATTGCGCAACTTTTTTTTAAAATATAAAACCTGGCAAGTGCACATCAATTTAAAAACAAAGGTAACCATAGACACATATTTTGTCGTTTTCGAATGTTTCCCGCTCGTTTGTTGTTCTGTGTTTCGTTCGTATTCTAGGTATACCTAGGTAAATTAATAAAATTTTGTTAATTTAATTTTGCATTTTATTTGAAACCTAGTCGTAGAAAAAGTATTGTATGCAACGGTGTATAACTAAGTCAAAAAATACTCGTGGCGTCTTGCTTTACGATGTTCGCCTGCGGCTCACATCGTAACCACACCACTCGTCTTTTTTGACCTCTCTTATACAACTGTTGCATAAACTACTACAGTGCGACTGTTAATGACATTGACATTTAATTACATAACTTTGACCGATTATTTTACATTAATAGCATAACGACTATATTCATTTTAAATTAATCTATATTAGGTACCTGTGTGTTTTTTTTACTATGCAATAATGCGACAGTGTACAGTAGTAGTAATACATAGTTTTACACTTTAGTACCTTGTCACTTTCATTCACTGAGATAATTTCATATATATCATATACTAGCGGCCCGCCAGCGGCTTCGCCCCGCTGCAAATTTTTGACTTTCCCGGTGGTGTTTTCAATTATTTTCGCACCTTTTAAAACCTCCCTGGACTATGACAAACATTTTAAAACCAAAATCAGCCAAATCGGCCCAGCCGTTCTCGAGTTTTAGCGAGACAAACGAACAGCAATTGATTTTTATATATATAGATGAAATTGTCTCAATGAATGAATGTGACAAGGTATCTACTCTTATCTAGCTGACTAGTTAAACAAGCTCCTTCCACATTTCACATCAAAAGCAAAATACTACCAAACAACCAGAATAACAGTGAAATAACTTATAATTATTCTTGGCTACATACAAAGCATCGTTTCCAACTATTCATTGCGAAGTCTTTTGTTAAAACAAACACGAGAAGCTGCGAATTGAGTGCATAACACACACTAATACAGTTTTCAATGTCGTTTCAGCATTAACATTATAATAACATTTATTGTAATGAAAGACAAAAGCTTTAGAATGTGACAGTTGCTACTCCGTTGTCCTCGAAGTACGGTGGCCATCAGTTGTGCTTTAATTAGGACAGTTGGCATTTGTCTCAGAAGTACATACCCTTTGTAGTCAGGTAGAAGGGTGACAGGTGGTTTACAATTTAAGTGACCATTAACGTTGTGTTCTAAATATTGGACGTCTGGCTACTTTATCGTTTTAATTTAGTCATATTTATTTTATTGACACAATTAATCTGTCTCGATGATTTGTGGTTTTAATTACTGTTTTCCCTAAACTCTGTAAGACATCCCTTAAAGGTATTTGTTAGAACATTAAACTGTTTACATACATCTATAAAAATATTATAAATGTAAAAGTAACTCTACTGTCTGTTACGCGTTCACAGATAAAGAGCTGAACCGATTTAGATAAAATATGGTATGGTGATAGTTTGAGTCCTGGGGAAGGACAGAGGGTACTTTTTATCCCGAAAAATCCCGAAAGGGAATAGCGTTTAACGACTTCTACGAGGACGGGTTGCGGGAATCAGCTCCGAGGGCTGTACTGAAAGCTTCGGGAATCTAATACTTAGAAACATATTTTTGATACATATCATACCTTCTTATAATCTCTAAAGTTTCATTATGTTAACACACTGGCCACACTGTGGTTCGGTTTCAATTGTTTTTTAAAATCGTCGAGTCGCTGCTGAAAATGGAATTGTCCCGTGAAAATTTAAGAGCTATGATTTATTACGACTTTAAAAGTGGATTATCACAAAAACAATGTGGAGACCGGATGATTGTTGCTTTTAGTAATGAAGCACCTTCAAAGACGACAATTTACAGGTGGTATGCAGAATTTCAACGTGGCCGTCTATCCCTCACGGACGACGTGCGTGAAGGTCGACCAAAATCGGCAGTCACGCAAGAAAACGTCGATGCTGTGCGTCAGCTGATAAAGGAAGACCGACATGTGTCATATCGGGAGATTAAAGAGTGTTTGGGCATTGGAATGAGTCAGATACAAATCATTTTACAGGAACAATTAGGCGTGCGAAAGTTGTTTTCCCGTTGGATCCCTCACTTATTGTCTGAGGGGCAGAAAACGACTCGTGTCAATTGGTGCCTCAGAACTTTCAATATATTCAACGGAAGAAGCTCAAATGCAGTTTTTAGCATTGTATCCGGTGACGAGTGTTGGATCTATGCATATGAGCCTGAAAATAAAAACCAATCTCGAGTATGGGTCTACGAAGATGAGCTCAAGCCAACAAAAGTTATTTGTTCTCGCAGCACGGCCAAAAAGATGGTGGCTACGTTTGTCTCCAAATCGGGTCACGTGGCTATTATTCCTCTTGAAGATCGTAGAACGGTCAATGCCGATTGGTACACCACTATTTGTTTGCCGAGTATCTTTGCTGAACTCCGAAAAAAAAACCTAGTCGCCGCATTATCCTTCAACACGACAATGCCAGCCCTCACACCGCTCGGAAAACAACTGAGTACCTGGACGGTGAAAAAGTCGAATTACTGGACAATCCTCCATACAGCCCCGACTTAGCCCCAATGACTTTTTCACATTCCCCAAAATTAAGGATAAGTTGCGTGGTCAGCGGTTTCAGACGCCGGAAGCAGCAGTGGAGGCTTTTATAATGGCCATTTTGTCGACCCCTACTTCAGACTTCAATAAGTGCTTTAATGACTGGTTTGATCGCATGGAAAAGTGCATAAAATATAAAGGACAATACTTTAAAAAACAATAAAAATACTTTTATTCAATTTAACTGCATATTTTTTTCTATTCCCGAAATTTTCAGTTTGATCCTCGTAGTACATACAAAAACTTGCATCGGCAAGTTAATCAGAATTTAAGAAGTTTCTTAACTTAGCTAATGGACATAAAACGTAAAGTTTTACATAGGCATACATGCATAAGTTTATATAACATCACGTCTTCATTCCCAGAGGTGGATAGGTAGAGCTAAAGAAATACCAACAACTCTAAAAATGTTGATAATGTTGTAACCATATTTTGCATAATCAGGCTAAGATGTTTACCAGTGTATTAGTGACAGGTTGCAAGACCATCGCCTAACAGTACTCTCGCCTCTTACGACACCCACAGGAAGACATGGAGTGGCACTATTCTAACCCGGCAACCATACATAAAAGTTTTATTCTCAAACAATTTAAACCAGTTAGTCAGTGGGTGTAAGTGACTCGTTGGATGACAAAAACATGGTAACCCTATGTCAGGGAACTTCAAACTGTTTACGCTCATTGTAGCATCGTACAAAGAACATTTGTTTAAAGTCTCGCTGTCTGCATGCAAATGTGCTTTTAAAAAGATGACATTAATTTCACACAGTGTTTGGAATGTGTTACCTATTTTTATAGAGTGAAAGGACTATTTTATTAGCGTATTGTCACTACTTGGCATAATAGGTTTCATAATGTTTAGTTCTTGAAGAGTACTGAGTTGATCTAAAATTATGATTGCTCTGCTCTCTGAGTACACTGGCGAGGAAAAATAACGAGTGTGGCACTTTGTTTTTTCTCCTGAGTATACTTAAGTGTTCGTTGCATATTCACTTATATTCATATATACAAAACATCGCAAAAATATTAAAATAACCTCTTTTAAGACAGGATAGAAAATAACCGAACCTCCTAATTTTGGAATCACGATACTTCTTTCTCTTACTACAAAAAATATCATGTCTTGCAAAATCAACATAATTACACATTTGTTAATTAAATGTAATACGCTTCTACGGCTTTGTATCCCCTAGACTTTACTTAGTTCGAAATACGCTGATAATATTTTTTAAAAGTCATTACATCCAACAACGCCTGTCATTCATACCCAATTTATCTGTAACTACGCAAAATTGAAAACGCACGCCATTTCAAGGAAATTAAAAAGCGAAATCTCATTTGGTAAAATCTCTAGCCGTCATACCGCGGCGGCGTTGTGAGTATTATGCCCGCTAAGTACACGATCCTTATCACCAGACCCACAAAAGGACTACCCTCCGAAGTATCGACAATAATGAGGAACCGGGAAAAACTTCTGTAGCGGAATGAAAAGCGCAAATTCGTCATTAGGCGGCGCTTTCCGCCATTGTTGTTGTCATCCTCCTCGCTCTTACCTATCCCAAGCGTGGAGCGAACGAGAAGGTAAATGGTCCTCCGAGCCGGATTGTTCCTTTCTGCGTTGGCGACATTGTTTTCGCTTTTGTGCGAGCCTGAATCGGGATTGTCTTGTCTCTTTGAATGGCCGGTCTCCCCTCCACGGTATCGATGCGATGAATACAGCCTTCCATAAATGGGGGGAGACAAAGGGTTGGTCTCTTGAATCGCGCTGGGAGACGGGTCGTTCGGGCTTTCGATTATGTTGTATCGATTCAATGCCATTGTCTATGGAATGGGGGATGGTTAGAGCAAATTACTTTTCTGTTTTTGTTTTCTATGTCATAATGGTGGCTTATGACAGTGGCATTGAGGTGGCATAATCAACTGCTAGGCCATTGGCTGTCGGGGGCCGGCCTATTGAGCTGGACGCCGTCGTCCCTATTATGCGCAATAATGCGTAATGTTGAAGCTAGCTTCCTATTGGTCTTATCAGTGTTTATGAGCTATTTGAAAACAGAATCGTGTCTTTTGTTTTAAATAGAGCCTATTCATATCAGGTAGGCAGGACTACATGTGACAATACTGCAATATTGTATGCGTCTATAGGTATTTTGTAATATACGACAAACCCGTCAAGTTCAAATAGAAACAAACTGCTTTAGAATGTGCATTTTGTTTTACCTAATTAGATGCACATTTAACACAATTGCAAGTCAATTACCATTCACATATTACACATTTATACACGACACAACTAGTCATAGGAGTTCCACAAGGAGTTCTACTTGGTCCGGTTTTTATATTCACCGATTCACTGAAAGTACTTTAAGTCTTTTACTGTAGGTAAGTTCTCTCATTAAATTGTTGATTATTCTATAAAACAATTGTTTTCTTGCCAGGAGCTGAATGGAAGCTTCTTACCGAGGACGCGAAGCGCCCGTTCATCGACGAAGCCAAGCGTCTCCGCGCGATGCACATGAAAGAACACCCTGACTACAAGTACAGGCCGCGACGGAAGCCAAAGACTTTGAGGAAGGAGGGGTACCCATACTCGATCCCGTACCCAAGCGTACCCATGGATGCTTTGAGAGCAGGTTAGTTTCTGAGAAGTGTCAAAAATATTAATAATTAATCCAGTGATGGTAGGACCTTGTGCAAGGTCCATCCTCATCGCTACCATCTTATCCTTGAATCACCGCCAAGCAGTCGTGTTCGCATTGTTGCGTTCCAATGCATGGGTAAGACAATCGGTGAAATATTTCTATAGAGGCATATCATCTTAGTCCTCAGGGTTGACAACGCATTTGTGATCTCAGGAGTGCAGTCTTAAGATTGTTGTCTTGAGAATGCAAACGTATAGGTCACAGATCCCACTTACCATCAGGTGGCCTGTGTGCTCGTTTGCTAACTCCATGCCATAAGAAATGTTCTGCTTTGGTTATTCTATAAATGGAAATTGGTCGTTTAGTTTTAAATTGAGTAGGTGGCCATATTTAATAGTTTACTTACTAAGAAAGGTAACCTTTACCAAACCAAATGCCACTTTAAGGACTAATATATCTAGTGGCCTGAAGACCATGGCACAACGCTGTCTCTAGTTACAAGTAAATCTTGGTAAATAGTTACAAATTAAATGCTTCACTAACACCCCTTATGATATCCGGAATGTTCACAGATACTTTGCGTAGACTACCATGGACCATTATTAAGCTTCTAATCTAAGACGAATATGACATATCGCATATTTTCTCCGTCCCAGGTCAAAGAAAACTCAAAGTCGTTGACCTCGACGACCCTCAATATCCCATTCACAACATGACGTCACCGCGGATAACATCCGCCAGGACCCTCAAAACTCTAAACCCTTTGGAGATCTTTCAATAATTTTAATCGCCCGTCAATGCGACAGAGGGCGTGGGTGACGCACCCCCCAACTAACCATTGTCAGGAAAACTGTCAACTGTCAAAAGCAGTCAAGACTTTAAACTATGCTGCCCTCTTTTGGACAAGGGAATATTAGTTGCAGAAATCGTATTGCATATACAACCTTGTGTAGATCTTTGAAGTGTCAATATGCTTCGTCTATTAAAATGTAGATATGCCTTTAGGAGGGAAATATTCGCTGCATCGAAGCTTTTCATATTTGAAGTCTTTTGTTGAGATGCAAGGGCGACGCTTAGGGTTTCAATGTATGTAATAGCAAGTAGAAATGCAATAATGCAAATAACAACCTATTACAATAGTATTGTGTTTCAATTTCCAATGTTATTGAAGAAAGCTTATTTATTGTTATCAGTAACAGTTTAGAATAATCTGAAAGCGATGTTATTCAAAGACGTCCATTGCTACTGTTACAATTAAGTACTGGGCCCTTATTCTACATTGTCTTTACCCCTATTGTTATCATATTGTTAGCTAACGTTGTGATTGTCAGTAAAGGCGGTTGGGGTTTTAACTCTACAATGAATAACTTACAGAGCTTTCGGTAACCTCCGGGGAGGGAAGATGGCCGATTGAAAGATGTCCGGCTTTTGATTTTGATTTATTCTGTTTACTGTTTTACTCTACTCACTTGACATTGGCGAAATCACTGCGTACATCGCGGTGGACCGCCATTAGTAAAAAAGAAGAAGAAGATTAACTTACATGTGTAAAACATACTGTTTATGGGGCTTTCTGTTACTTAATTATAATTAACTTCAGAGAAAACATTATAAGAATAAGTATGAATAGGATATTTCGGAAGCAATTAATCTATATATAATAAAAATGAATCGCAAAATGTGTTGGTAAGCGCATAACTCAACAATGCCTGGACCAATTTTACCAATTCTTTTTTTTAAATGTTCGTCGAAGTCCAAGGATGGTTTTTACGGCGAGAAAAATTCGAATAATTTCCGGGAAAGTCAGAAATTTGCAGCGGGGCGAAGCCGCTGGCGGGCCGCTAGTTTAAAATATATTTAACAACTAAGGTTTAAATGGTTGTGACAAATGAACAAAAAAATATTATACGATTGCAAAACAAAGTAGAATAGAGATCCTGTTGTAAACTGAATTTTGTACTTATTAGTAGTTTCATTCAAAATGGAATCCCATCACATCTCCAAAATGGCGTCGTGTCTCAGAACCTATTCAATGTCATCTCATCTTACATCGCACCCATTTCTCTTTTGTCGCAATAACGGAGTACCGTTACCGAAATAGTAGAATTGACAAAAACAGCTGTTTCTGTTTCGATTCGTATAAAAACTGTTAGAAGTCACGAACTTAACTCGTGACTTCGAGTCGTCACGAAGGAGTGAGCCGAGCCAAGTTTAGTACGATTGTTAGTTACTAAGGTGTGAAGTAAATATATAAATAGAAGTGAGACAACAGCAGGGGCCATTATACCTTCCACACACACATAACATCACCCCTTCATTCCCAGAGTGGGGTAGGCAGAGCTACAGAAACACCAACAACTCTAAAACAGCTTGTTAATAATTCTGTAACCACATTTTGCACAATCAGGCCAAGAAGTTTACTAGTGTATTAGTGACAGGTTGCAAGCCCATCGCCTAACAGTACTACAAGGCCTTATTCTTTTAGTCGCTTCTTACGACATCCACGGGATGACATGGAGTGGCACTATTCTAACCCGGCAACCACACGGGCCCACCTTCCAATATAAATAAATCCCTATTTCCGTATGCGTTTGATCCGGTGTCCTTCAAAAATAGGATTAATAGGTTCCTTCTGGGTAAGCTCGCTTTATTGTCGACCCTGTCCTGACTTTCTGGTTTCGACTAGGGTCAAGAGCAAACCCATTTTGTAAAAAAAAAAACGGGACAATCTTACACAAATTGGCATAGTCCCAAACTAAGTAGAGCAACGATAAGTAGAGAAATACATACTTAAATAAATAAAAAACATCCAAGACTCAGGTGCAAATATTCGCGCAGATCACACAAATATCTGCCCGGGATTTGTACCCAGGACCGCTGGCTTCGGAGGCAGGGTCACTCAACTAGGCCAACGTGTCGACAAATCAAATCCAAAAACCCAGACTTCCAGGGCGTTAAAACGATATTGCGTTTAACTGGATTTAGTATTGTTGTTTAGCTCGGCCGCCATCACTATGAGTATTAAGTAAACAAAGCTATCGTGACGTTGACAATACTATAACATGTCAAAAGCAATGTGGTTTTACAGAGTACCTACTATAGAGGCCCAGGATTAAACAGAGCTACAGAATTACCAACAACACTAAAAAAACTTGATGATAATTCTGTTTTTGCACAATCAGGCTAAGATGTTTATCAGTGCATCAGTGACAGGTTGCAAGCCCATCGCCTAACAATACTACAAGCCTATATTCCCTTAGTCGCCTCTTACGACATCCACGGGAAGACCTGTAGTGGCACTATTCTCTTTTTGTAGTTGTTGGTATTTCTGTAGCTCTGCCTACCCCACTCTGGGAATAAAGGCGTGATAGTATGTAACCTCCATAGTTATTATCCTCGTCAGGCACTTTTATAGTGCCTGACGAGGATAATGACAGCTTTATACGACACTGAACTCGACTCACCAGCCTGCTGCCTAATTGAGAAGGCACTCGCTAAAATGTGTTTAGTACGCTCCGATGGGACTTCTTAAACTTGCCGGATAAAACTTCACCTTTAAGATCGACGCAGCGCTGTGTTGAGAGAATCAGCCCCCAGTTGTTAAATCTCACTGGGCAAGTCAACTTGCCACTCAATTAAACACTATCCTGAACGCTGTACTAAACGTAGCACCGCAATTGTGTAATTCCTGTAATACGAGCGGTTCCGATGACATCCGATGAATGGATCATTTTGTGTTCGGCCTTCTATTGTCTACGGTCTGATGGGATATAAACTCAGCAAATTGTTTATGGTTAGTTTGGGTTTGGATTTTGGTGGCATCTATGGATGAAAGGTTTTTTTCAAGACTAGTCTTTAGTAGTAAATAGAACTTGTAGGTACGTTATTCTCATGGGATAGACCATTTTTTTTTTCATTGTTTTAATATATTTTTTTATATTTAACGACAGAGTCGTCAGACTAGAGCTTAAATTGGTACTTTTTAGTAGCTATACTATCTATAGGTACTCATATTATAAATGTGAAAGTAACTCTGCCTGTTGGACGGTTCCTGAGGGAATAGCGATAAACGACTTCTACTCGGACGGAGTCGCGGGAAAGATAAAATAAGTCCATTTCAAAACTTCTCGGGAGTGAAAAGCGTACTTTACAAAAATGCTCTCACTTGTAACTCGAACATTTCTTATCTAATGACTTTTAAATCACGATCACCCAACAATGTTACAACACTAAACATTTGGCACGTTTTTTACAAAATATTACAGCGATTGTAAACCATTTACAATGCGTAATGAATCCAAAATGGCCGCCGGTTTGTGACACCTGCCTACGCACTGTTTACAAAAGTCTTGATACTTCGATTTGACGTGAAATGCCGATCAGAGTGGGATACAATGAATAAACGTTAATAATAGAGATAAATTCCATTAAGTGTTGCCGTAGGCAAATAAAAATACAAGTTGTAAATGTTTGTTTGTGTTTGTAATAGATGTAGGTTTAAAAAGAGACAGGTACTTATTTAGGTTCCGAAGTCAAAGACCTTACCTAACTAACCTTACCTTTAAAGTTTAAGCAGCATGTTTGTCCGTCTGTATATGAAGTACCTATATTTTTATAAATTACGATAGTTACTAAACTGAAACATTTGTTAAAGGCTCCTAGGGCCCTATTATGGAAAGGGCTCCATTTATAAACAATCCATGAATATAAGCTTCCGAGATGTTTTTAGCTTTCAATTAGATTATATGATTTTTTTTGGGATTACCACTATTAGAATTAAATGTTAAGTATTGCTAAGTTTTTATAAAAAAGAATGTTAATGCTCATCACTGATACCGTGTGCTGATGATGATGAAATACCTACATACATACATAACGTCACGCCTTCATTCCCAGAGTGGGGTAGGCAGAGCTACAGAAATACCAACAACTCTAAAACTTGTTGATAATTCTGTAACCACATTTTGCACAGTCAGGCTAAGATATTTACCAGTGTATTAGTGACAGGTTGCAAGTCCATCGCCTAACAGTACTACAAGCCTTTATTCCCTTAGTCGCCTCTTACGACATCCACGGGAAGACATGGAGTGGCACTATTCTAACCCGGCAACCACACGGGGGATAAAAACCTCCCGTAAGTTTTAAGCATGGGTAAAAACAATACAAGAACAATGTATGATATCATATATTATTAGATAGATATTAAAAATCCATTACACACTTTTAGTTTAGGTAAGATAATAATTGATAACTCTTAAAGTGGCATTTTCGCTAGAGTTACGTGTCTTCAACCCCTGCTCCCAGAACTTCAATAGATACTTAATATTTGAAAAACATCTTAAATTAAAGAAAAAACAACGAATTATAAAGGAAAACTATCAAAACTAAGAGGCCGCACTCACGGCACTGTCCTGCGCGCTTTTTCCATACTAATATTATCGAACAGTACTACCTATTCGAATACGGTAAAATTTGTATGGCAAAAACGTGCTGGACAATGCCGTGTCAACCCAGCCTAAGTAGTAGACTACACTTGGGAGCAAAGAAATCGAGCCACCATTGCAATTTTTACTTCGATGCTAATTACATAAAGGTCGTAAGTGTTATCATAAAAATTCGAATGCCATATGATAGGTAATTTAGTCTTCTATCAAATGATACAATTTTTAGTGGTGGGGATGCATATTTTCAGTTCATTTCAGGACTGAAAACCACAAGGCCCTCAAAATGCATATTGTAGAACCGAAGAATACAAGAGAATAATTAAAAAGGCGAATTAGAGGGGGGGTATTGTTATGGCCCACAATGACGAGAAATACCCATCCCCACCTCTAAAAATTATGTCATTCGATAGAAGACTAAATTACCTATCATATGGCATTCGAATTTTCATGATAACACTTACGACCTTTATACAATTAGCATCGAAGTAAAAATTGCAAGGGTGGCTCGATTTATTTGCTCCCAAGTGTAGATTGTTTTTTGACATACAGGCGACTAAGGCGGATAAGACGACCGGTGAAATTAGGAGCATAGAGGCATTTTATCTTAGTCCTCAGGGTGCAACACATTTGTGGTCTTAGGATTGCAATCTTAAGATTATAGTCTGGAGAATTCAAATGGCTATTGGTTTCACGTTCCACTTACCATCAGGTGGGCTGGGATGGGATTCTACACGGTAACAACGATTTCGTCTTTGACGTGTTTCCGTATTGTCAACTTTTTTAATAACCCTTGTCATTTATAGTTATGGCGACTGTGACATAAACGATTCTATAACGTCAAACGCGATATCATTATAACGCAGTAGAATAGAGGCCCTGAGTGCTCGTGTGCATTCTCATTATCATAAAAAAAGGTTTGGTGAAATCCGTTGAAGTTTTTATCAGTTTAATAGTTCGTTAAGGTAGGCGCGATAGTTTGCAGTAGGTATTGAGGTTGTAAATCTACAGGTATCAGATCCCACTTACAATCAGCTGTTCTGTGTGCTCGTTTGCCTTCTCCATGCTATAAATAGTCATAATTTATCAATTTACAACGATTTTCCAAATCATCAAGTTGTCAAACATTTACCGATTTGACCCTGCGCCTGCGGTTGCGAACTAATAGTAGGCGGGGCGACACGTGTGCCTCGACCCTAACTTAAGGGCGGCGGCACACTGGCTTTTAAGTTAATTGATGTCGTGAATTTGTGGGGTGAATAATTAATTTTAAAATTTAGAAGCATTTTGTTTGCAAGTGCTTTATTTGGGGTAAGAGGTTTGCGTAATGGGTGTTTAGTGACAAAATTGTTGACGTTCTGTGAGTTTTGGCGAATAAGTTTTAGCGGAAGAATGGTATGGAAACCAAACCAGGGGAGGACAGTAAGAATGAGTTCGCTTGTCATGGTGATAGCTCAAGGAAATACCTTAAAGATATAAGTTTTAATTTGTAAATAGGTACTTGTTATTTATTCTTTTACAAAAAAGTATTTATGCAAATTGGTCGACTATTGTTTGATTGAATGAATATTGTTTTATTTTTATTCATATTTTATACCGAATTATTTGCCTATCTATGTTTAATATTCGAGTTAGACTATACTCCTTAAATTTTTCATTATAAAGAAGCAATGGAAATATCAACCAAAACAAACCATATCTAAATATAGCCTATTCACTAAAAGCCTAATAAAAAGGGCCATTGCACACGCGTCGCGCACGTGTCCATCGCACACAAACAAAACCAGTTCCATCATTCCAAATTTGAACTTTATTCCTCTTTTGATAAGGTTTCTTTCATAGATTCGCTGCCTGCGTGTTAAAGTCACTATGACACATTAGGTTAGGAACACACTTGCGTATTAGGTTGGGTCACAGTGCGCTCAGTAGTGGTGAGGACACACCGCCCACTACAGCTAACGGTGGCAATTTGGCTGTAATTGATGGTTGTTTTTGGTGGGGTGGTGGCTAATGAGATGTGGTTGGGACGTGTATCAAGTAGGAAAATAAAGCATAGTGTATTTTCATAAAAATATTGATACAACGTTTTATGAACACTACCCTCGTCAGACCCGATGTGCTAGAAAAGGTACATAATGAAGACAATTTACTTTAAACTAAAAAAAAACTTGTTTCAAAATTTAAAATGACATTTAAGAGCAAATGAAATTGAACTTTAACTACTTGCTATTAGATTCAAATTCCCACATCCCTCCAGTATGGTGGAGCACGAGGATATAGGGTAGAATACCTACATGTAAATGTAAACTCGATGCCAAAGCGATATGAGCACATTTGATGATAAACATAGCAAGGTGGTGGAGTTTTATCTGGCAAGTTTAGGAAGTCCCGTCGGAGCGTACAAATCACCATTTAGCGCGTGCCTTCTCAATTAGGCAGCTTTATACGACAATGAACGCGACTCACCTGCCTGCTGTCTAATTCAGGCAGCTAATAATTTTGTCGGTTGGAAACTTGATTTGTGTTAAACTTAGCAGAGCCACTGGGTTTTGACTTGTTAGGTTTTGCCACAAAAAGCACTGCGGATGAAGGCAATGCAAAAAGTACAGAACCAAAGCTTGTCTCAAAAATAGATTCTTGGCAGAAACGTATTAAGTCCAAATTAAAATTAGTCTTCGTGTTAGTATTGACAATTAAGAGTTTTGAGGCCAACTGTACAGCTACTTGGCCACATTGACACAGGTGGAAAGACCACATTGTTCTTGCGCCTTATTTGATATCGCTTAAGACTGCATATCTCGAATTACTCGGCCGCCCTTACTCCTAGTGACGTTAAAAACCTAGAAATCATATTTTTGTAGGACTTAGGGCCGTTCAAACTGACCTCGAGTAATATAAAAATTCAGAGCAAAAAATAAATAACTTTCTTGTAACAAAGGTTTCCATTTTGTTTTGTACTAACCGGTCTTCTATTGTTTTCTATTTTTGTACAATAACTGGTAATGTTGTTATTAAATTACATTGTTAAGTTAGTAAACATAGTCTTTTAAATTCTTTTATTATATAAACATAGTTTATTATACTACTAATTCTAAGTTACATACATACATACATATTATCACGCCTTCATTCCCAGAGTGGGGTAAGCAGAGCTGCAGAAATACCAACAACTACAACAAGAGTTGTTGGCAATTCTGTAACCACACTTTGCACAAACAGGCTAAGATTTTTACCAGTGTATTAGTGACAGGTTGCAAGCACATCGCCTAACAGTACTTGAAGCCCTCATTCCCTTAGTCGATTCTTACGACATCCCCGGGAAGACATGGAGTGGCACTATTCTAACCCGGCAACCACACTAAGTTCTAAGTATATTGTTCCTATAGCTACATCTCTTTCAATGGAATTTCACAGGTTCATAATACGCCTCTTTATTACAAACATTACTAAGTTATTGTTCCAATTCAAAATTTAAATTCTAATCAAACAACATACAACTGTTCCATTGTACACAATACTCGTCTGATTAAACAGTTTCATAATTAGGTTATTGTTTCGCAACCTGTGTACTGTGGTGCCGTTTAAAAGAAAGACAGAGGAGTATTAAGTATACAAGCGCGTATTACCTTTTTGTTTCGCTGGACACTGCGGCGCGGCGAGTTTTTTTTAAAGTTTTCTTTTCGAAGGTCGTTTCTCCTTTAACGTCGTTGATGCCTTATGCCACATAATGCTTATTAATTAATAAGCGTCAAGTTATAAGAGATGACCGATATTTTTGTTAAATCTTAAATTGAATAAAGTATTTTTGGTGCCGCATTTTTACTGTTATAATAATGAAGTAAACATAAATATATATACTATATTAAGGAGAAGGCACACGAGCACTCAGGCCATCTGATGGTAAGTGGAATCTGAGACCCATAGACATTTGAATTCTCAAGACTATAATCCTAAGACCTCAAATGCGTTGCCAACCATGAGGACTAAGGTGGATGCCTCTATGCTAGTTATTCCACCGGTTGTCTTATCCCCACACCGGAACACAACAATGCGAACGCTGTTGCTTGACGGGTGGTTAATGGATAAATTGCACGTTCAATATTAAAACGAAGTAAGTCGCATAAATGATCATTTTTTCATATGCACTTTATAAGTTAGTAGTATGACTTTAATTGGAATACAATCCTATTTTGAGTTATTGTGTTTTTATTATTGTGAAATTTTGAATGTGTATTGACTAAATAGAACAGACGATTTACGTATGAACCAATTGTTTTAATATTACAATATAATAAAGGCAATTAAATAATTGACGCATAGTGCTCATTATTCTTACATAATTTAATCCGTATTGTTCTTTCAACCATTGTCTTAAATGATTAATGTAAAAGCCGACCATAATTTGTAGGCACTGACTTTAGTTTAACATTGTTTTTATATTAAATAGATAATTCTTTTACAGTTGTGAAAGTACATTAAGATGTTATTATTGCCAATAAATTACGATAATAGAAGGGCATTCTTGGGAACGTATAATACGTATATATAGATAGGCCCTTGATTGGACATAGACGTATGTGCATAAGTGTGAGTTGTGTTTTCGTTAAAAATAATATTTGGTAGCTCACGTATATATAAAAATTATCCCGACTCATTGATTCAACTTTACGTGTTTATGTCGAATTCGGAATACAACTTTAAACCCGATGACAATTATAGGATGTGTTTACTATCCACCCACGATTAATTGTTAGGAAAATTGATTGCACATGCTTCCAAATAAAAGTGTCTAAAATATCAACTAAACGCACCCACACACCTAAATCGAATGATATAAAGTTAATATTTTTCTGTTTCTAACAATTTTTTCCCTCACCTACAACCATTAATCCAATAAATAGCCAAAGCATGATTAGCATATTATATACAGCATTTAGCGGAAGTGTCCAATCGCGTGCGCCGCCGGAAGGCCCTCCCCCCGCCAAACTACTTCCGGTCACGTGACGTCATTTACATGACAGTTGGGAGTCGGCTGCCGGGGCGAGCTGACGTATTGGGAGAGTATTTTTTGTTTATGGCCGCAGGAAATGATGCAGAAATGGCGTGTCATTGTTGTTTTTACATGACTTTCAGATCTGTAGACTGTTTTGCGATAATCGCATAAAGGGTAAGAAGTCTAGATGGCGAGGAAATTTGATTCGAGTTGAGTTAGATATATTTTATAACTTTTTAATTTAACCATACTGACGCATTTTGAACTAACAATCACTTTTAAGGCTTACCAGTAATAGTTCACTAATTTTGAAAGTAAAAAAAAAGAATGTTGACAAAAAGTATTATTTATAGAATTTGTACTTATAATTGAGATAGAGTCGCCAAGAAATATATCACATCGAAACAAAAGGTACTCAAAATTATCTGAACTAGATTCAATTGTTACAGGCATTAGAGCGTGTACAGGATTTGTTTTATAGCGACTGTACCTTCCTTATAAATGTTAGGATATTGTGTGTACCAAAATCTACCTTATAAATGTTAGGATATGGTGTGTACTAAAATCTATTTTGATGATTGTGTAACAAACGAAACGATTCTAAACGTCATCAATGATGAGAGGTCTTAAGTATAAAATAAAAATGACAAATTTACTCAGAGATACGATAATTACATGTAAGCACGTAAACAACCATTTCCTGAAACGAAGCAATAACGACTTAACGAGCACAATACAAACATTAGAGCGTGTCGTGATTCGCAGAAAACTGTACTTAATCTATCAATTTAACCATGGTTTGTTAGGCCCATATCTACTTCAACAAACTCCGTCGCAAAAAGGCGTAGGCGCAAACAGTCGTAACTGCTCTTACGTCTTTATTCGACGGAGTGTGAAGTATGAAGCAGCGAAAATTTTCGCTTGTCATTTGTCGAGAGCGATCTGAAGCGTTGTAATCGGACCTTCTGGTGTATTTTCTAGTTATCTACGAGGGTGACGAATTCGTTTATACGTTTACACGTTTGGGTGAAGCGTTGTTTTTGATCTCTTGATCGGTTTTAAGTGGTTGAGCTGGAGGAGTAATTTCATAATGACCAAAGACAAAATTACTTAATTTAAAATTAAAGACGTGGTTTCTTTACATTTGGGTATTTCTTCCAGCGTTTCAACCGCTTTGACTTCGGTGTCACATTTTTAACCATTTCCCTGTACGAGTAGGATAACCATTTTCGGTTATTTTGAAGAATGCCTGGACTCCTAGAAAATAACCGAAAATGGTTATCCTACTCGTACAGGGAAATGGTTAAAAATGCGACACCGAAGTCAAAGCGGTTGAAACGCTGGAAGAAATACCCATTTACGTTTGTTTATTTTTCAAGTTGTTACATTACAAGCAGCGTGTGAAGTGCGCTTTTAGTAAGGTTTCCTTAATTACGCTACGCGTAATCATTTGACATTTAATCAAAGATTATTTACAGTAAATGCCAATTGATTTTCTTAATTATACTCTTTAATTTACAATTCTAAAGTAGTTATTAATATTAAAGGGTATCCTTTAATCGATTTCCATTCAACTTTAAACGATGTAAATTAAATTTTAGCCAACCCAAATTTCAGGATCGCTCTTCAAAGAGGAAAACTCTTATTTGGTTCGCGAATCGAACCATTGACAGTTAATTTGATTTACAGAACCCTTATAAAGCCAATGCAAGCCATTATTAACCCTAAAATAGCTGGCGCACTTCGTCTACCGCCCACAATGGACACAAAAACTCAATTAATTCGCCTAAGAAAGGGTTGAATTTACTAGAGAAACCGCAAAAATGTAGAATCAAAAGTGTTGCTTTGAATGGATAAATTTAATTACCCAAGGCTCAATTCAAACGGGAAAGTACACCTGCTAAGTTACTCTAAAAAGCCACAAATTTTAGACTCTTAAATATAAGCAGCAATTTCGTTTGGCTTCTTAATATTCTTAAGACGTTATTCCATTGAAGTTTGGTACTAGTTATACCTATACTTTAAAATATACCTCGTAGCCTGCTAAATTCGGAAGTTGGACCGCGAACTTTTTTATGTTTTCATTTGAGATTACAATTTTGAGTCCACTTCAGTTTAACTCGTGAAGTTTACCTTTACCGGTAAATGGAAAGTTTGAAAGGTTTTCTTTGAGCCACGGTCTTTTGAAGTTAGGCGGTAGAAGTATTTTGGTGAGGTAGCTAATTGGTTCATGTTTTAAACTTAGTACAATTAAAAAGCTTAGCGAGGTTCAAATTTATTATTTTATTAAATAAAAAAACTAGATCAAACAAAACTAGTTCAGTTTCTGAACATGATTTTGGCTTTCAATTGACCACCTTCTAGTATAAAAAATAGTTTAACAATGTATCAGCACTTAGTCATTATTTACATGCAAAACTTCAGACGGTCCAGAAAATAGCCGCTTTTCCGTGAAATTTAACACTCACCCCACAATAATTGAAAAGAACCCGGGATGGAAATCCTTTCAACCCGGTTCAATCGATGGTCACACCACATTAGTATAATGTGTTATATGTTGGGAAGCCGGCCATTATGCCCTGAATGGACAGTGAGATATGGAAGCACCTGAGATGTGAAAAATGATTGTCGGTCGCTTTTAAGAATAGAAGAAGCCTATTAGAATATTCTTATTTGATATTCAAAATTTGGAAGGCTTTTGCGTAAACGTAACGTACACT
The DNA here is from genome assembly GCA_949316455.1 of Acleris holmiana. Classification (NCBI taxonomy): domain Eukaryota; kingdom Metazoa; phylum Arthropoda; class Insecta; order Lepidoptera; family Tortricidae; genus Acleris; species Acleris holmiana. The sequence continues at coordinate 22,584,548 of OX438763.1, read as the reverse complement.
TACCACCTTCTAATTACAAGCCTAAGAAACAAGCTAAACTTGCTGACACTTCACGAACAAATCAAATATCCGAGACCATTAGAACGTCGTCCGTTGAAAATTATTAAAACCCTTCAATAGATTGGAGGAGAAAATTCATCACTTTCACGCCAATAGCAGACAGACTAGAAATACCACAAGAGATGACAGCGGATTTAATTATAAAATATAATAATAAAAACCCAGATCGTCCCTTCCAGACGCGCTTTCAACAAAATCAAACAATTCTCAACCCTAACGCTTTTGGAAATCAGGTTTTATATCTGCAAATAAAAATTTGCAGTGGTTGTAATAAATTGTAGACTTGACGTCATCGTGAGGGTGTCATATTTTTATTTAAATTCAAAATTCGAATCTTGCGTTCGATTTACGAGTATATGTACTGGCATTACGAGTGTTTGGATCGGCATGACATCCTAATTCGTTGGTATTCTAATAATTTACGCGGGTGCCATCGAATTATTTATTAGAGTGCGAATGTTGACGTGGATTGCCGATTATGGCCCGACGTGGAGTGTAAATAAATTAACTGGATCGCGCGATTTCAACTCCTTCGTTATAATGAATCCGAAGTAAATTTTCCCTATTGATTTCTGAAGCAGTTTGGTTTCATCACTACTATCTGCTAATTAATAAAGTGTGCCTTAATTGGTTTCCTTAAATACATTTTTTTTATATGTATAAACTGGAGTAAAAAACGAGTAGGAACCTTTATGAAAGAACGTAGTATTTACACTTTTACGCCAATTAAAATAAAATCAATTAAACATTTTATCCGATTAAAAATCAATGGCATTCAGACCTACTAACTACAAAGCTGACACTGTTCAAAATGAATCAAAAATTACAAATTGATGATGATACCTACATTTAATAAATGAAAAGCATACAGCTTGACCTAACCTCATCGCAGCATTTCACGCCGCAAATGAACTCGATCTAACCCCAAACTTAGGCATGTTTGATAAACACCTCTAAGGAACTGACCGGTAGTTAATAGCACTCGAGGGCCGGATTATTCGGGCACAATGAAATAATTAATTGGTGCTCAGAACGTTCCAGAGTTCTCAATGGACGTCCATTACTCGAGGTGTGGATTGGAGTTTGGAATGTTTCCAACTATTTTGAATTTGGAATGGTTTTTTATGGCTATTCGGATGTTTCTGGCCAACATTATTTATGTTTTTTTTTAGAACCTGGCCGAAAAGTTCGGGTGTTTCTTGGTCAGTGGTAGTTACTTAGGTTGTATTAATAAATTCAAGTCAAGTTTTAACTTCCATGAAATATTCTTATTTTTGAAATTGGAATGAATTGCTCTAGTAAATGTATTAACACTATTAGATAGCATTAATTTGCATGCCATTATGATGAAGCGTGCGCGCTGGAATAATATAAATCATTCCAGAGTCCGTTATCTGAAATGAAAGGAAAACAAAGAGGGGCTTCCTTGAATGCTGAGATTCAGTCATAAAGATAATAATATATTTACAATTATTTGCAACCATAATTCGTTACTGGTTGTATAATACGAAATAATTTAATGATAAAATGGCTGTTTAATAATAAAAAAACAGTCTAAAATAACTTTAAACTACCGGTACTTGGTAAAAACTTTGCTATGCTTAATAATAATGGTATAGATATATTGATAATAAGTAAAGCTTTCACTTAAGTGACTATGATAGAGCTAACCCACTATTGGGTCGTAAAATTATTCGGTGCTTATTAGACTACAATTTATATGACCAATGGCCATTATTGTATATTTTCATGTGATAAAAGCAGGTTTATGTACCCGTCAAATATATTTTAAATGTTAGGTTTTTAATTTTTCAATATTGAATACCACTTTTTAGCATGATTAAGAAAATAAACTCTAGGCTTGTACTATGGGTACTCGTTGACAACCTCAAACTTACTTACCAAGTTTTCATTTCCTTTTAGTGTCCTATCTCTGTTTTTGTCCATAGGCATGGGAGGCGGCATGGGCCAGATGGGGGGCTACTACGGCGCCGCGTACGGGCCGCTCGGCGCCAGCATGGCTGCCGCGGCGGCTGCAGCTGCCCAGCAGAACGCTATATCCGCTGCGCTGACGCCTAATGCCCAGGTAACTATAACATGACTTATTTAAACAGGTAGTATTGTAAATGGACCTTGCTAATGATCCATGGCATCTTTATTCTTCCGTGTGTACAAAAGAGACGTCAAAATGACAACCAAACCAATTTCGCGCCGTGCGTTGAGGATCCGAAGATTTCTATTAATGCAATGACTGTCCGAATTCAAGGATATAGAATGCAATAGCTCAACAACAAGTGCGGTCACTTCGGCTACGCAATGTTTATTTCTGATCGAATGGAATCAGACGTGGTGTAAAAACAGCGTAACCTTTAATTGCACTGCAAAATATTCGTGGTGTTAATTATCAAACGAGCGAAAATTAAAAAAAAAACACCTTGATGATAATTAGAATTTATTTAAAGCATTAAAAAACATGCTAATAGAAAGCCGACATCCTTTAATGATACTGATGATGTAGCAGATTTCAATTAGAAGGCAGCAGGCGTAGCCTCGTGAAATCACTTTTACACCCATTTAGCACGTCATTAACACGCGTGAAATAGATGCGTAGGAGTGCGCGAAAAGGGGCGTGAAAGGTCGTAATATGAAGCATAAAGTTGGCGATGAATTTTGCTAGCTATGCAGTTACAGATAAAATACCCTAATTTCATTCAACGTTTCTTGTCAATCACTGCTATAAAAAATCACATTGGTAGGGCACAACTGAAAAATAAGTAAGAATTCTCGTTACACGCATTTTCAAAGACAACGCATTTTTCAGTGGTAAACTACCATTCAAACTTTATTGTCAAACTCAATAAATATAATATAATATCCTTTAATTTGTTGTAAGTTGTTTGAAGCTGCTCTTAAAATCCTAAAACCATAATATTAATAAAGAAAAATAACGATAAAGAAAAACAGCGATGAAATCACTTACGACTTTTTACACTGACTTTTCAGATAACAAATGGTAGTAAATACTGGCTATGTTTAAGTGAGACGACCGTAAGATTACTTGTTACGAACCATGTATAATAGTTTAACAGAATCCCCGCCAACATGTTAGCGTGACAGGCGTGTAATGAAGCTAAGAATATTGTCTTCATTTTGGTATTTTTTGTGCTCGCAACACTTTTTACGTAACTTTTAGAGGGATGATGATTCCTAAAATTTAAAATGAAGTGGAAAAGTTAATAAGTTCGTTCTATTTGGAAAAGCAAAAAAACCGTGCTTAGTTATTATAGAATGTGAAAGTAAAATGTAAAACTGATTAAAATGTGTTGTTTAAAACACTTAAAAATGGTGAAGTGACAAAAATGTTACAAAAACATTTTTCAGACCAGCGGGATACTGAACAAAATCCATCAAAAAGGATAAACATTTAAATCTCCCCGGTACTTAGTAAAGCAACCCCAATATTCAAAAAGAATCTGTCACCTACAACTCGATCAAACACTCGATTCGGTGTCATTAATCTGCGTCTATAGGGGTGAGTCGGAGGAAAAACAAACATTCGGTGTGACACGCGCCCTAGGTGGAAAATAAGATTTTGAAAATGGAACGCAAAAATGTTTTCGGGTAGTCACCTCAATAATACGAGTATATTAGGCAACACTGGGCTAAAAATATCTGTATGAGAGGTGTCAGATATTGTCACACACCTAACCTGGCCTCCATTCTACTGGAGTAAAACGATAGCTTTTGACGTGTTTCCGTATTGTCTACGTTTTTATAACTTATTTACTGGACCAACACGTCAAAGGCAATATCGTTTAAACCGTGTAGAATCTCAGCCCTGTTTTAATTGCCAAGAGCAATGATTACCTTCGTGCAAGATACCTTAACGTACGATGAAGATATAATTATTCATTATTTATGTACAGTCCACTACAAATATATGTATCTACTTTTGGTCGTTATAATAATGCAATATGGACAAAAGGTGAATACATCTCTTTCGAGTCAACACATTTGTCGACGAAGCTTGACATTATAGGTAATAACAATATTGCAAATTGCAGTAATTTCGATTTTTTATAGTAAAAAATATGTTAAATACTTTTATGAAAGATCATTCACGAGATTTCTAGGCGGCATATCTCTAAAAACTAGTATTTTGACGTGACTTCTGGCCTAGACTATCATACCGTAATTGTATGTTCTTTATCTAAACTTGTATTATAAATGTGAAAGTAACTCTGTCTATCTGTCTGTTTGTTACCCTTTCACGAATAAACCGCTGAACCTATTTAGATGAAATTTGCTGTGCAGATAGTTTAAGAGTCCCGGGTAAGGGTCTTTAAACCGAAAAAATTGATGGTTCCTGAGGGAATAGCGATAAACGACTCCTACGCGGATGGAGTCGCGGGAAACAGCTAGTACAGTATATTTGTTCAATATTGCGAGGATGTTAAGAACTTTGGATCTTCTCAATCAATCACGGCAGAAAATACCCTCGAGGTAATGACAACAAAATTCCAATCTCATAACTCTTAAACGGCTTTACCGATGGACATTAAACCTAGCCAAGACTCACGTCTATAAATCTAGCTTCCTAATAAAAACAAAACAGAACCGAATCAGTTCATCCATCATCAAACTTGTCAATATGCAGTGATAGTGTCAATTCTGCAACTTGAGTTGCAACTGTTGCAAGCAAGAAATGATTATCATAACGGGGCTAGTATATTTATAGTGTCTATATTGTTGTCATAATAATAAAGAGTACAAAGTCATAATCACAAGTTATTACTTATTCAAGATTTTTATAATTAAATTCTTAAAAGTTTCAGTAAGTATATTAACAATTATACCTGCCACGACACGACCTTTTCCTTAAAAACATCATAGAAGGAAAGCTAGAGGGAAAGAGAGGTAGAGGAAGACCAAGAAGAAAGTCAAGCAGTTGACGGAGGACCGGTTGCCGATTATTCCACCGACAAGAGCAAGGCTCTAAATATAGAGAGAGAGACATCAATAATTAAGTCAGGAACGACATAATAGCAAAAAAAATGGGAAACCGGGCTCCCATTTGAATACTACGTAATTTTTAGCAAAACGTATTGAATAATAGATAGACACGTTAAATAAATGTTTGCAGAATCCCAAGAAACCTGCCTCTGAGATCCTTGATCGAGATCGCAATTAATTATAAATGGATCCATTACGCAATGATTGCAATCGTACATACATCCTTAAAGCATTAATAGTTTATTACGTGACTGCTTAAGTACGATAACGTTTTTTGGACTTGTGCATCTGTATCTTTGTGATCTCCTTTAGAGTGAACGGCATGATATTGGTCTTTAGATGCAATCGTATATCTCCTGAAATAAATTTAAGAACGTTTTTGGAAACACTAGGAAGCATTTATAAGGTTCTCTTTTCATAGAGAAACGAAGAATATTCTTAGAAGTTACTTTCCTAGTAACTTCTAAGAAAAGTTGGAGGAATTTCGCAGAATTTTCGTAAAATCCTTCAGTAGAGCACACCTAGCTGCTCAAGCGGAAGATCCCCTACCAATATAGTTCCCTAGGTTCATCGGCAGGTTGTGCGTTGTGCTAGTCAGAATATATATAAATAACTCAATCACCGGGACTCACATTTATAACGTGCCATTTTGTAAAAGTACATAAATTTAAACTGTTAAAAGCAACAATCACACGCTTAAAAATAATCCCAGGTCACCAGTTACTTAATGAGATCACCACTAGACCAGCCTAGACTAAAACCAATCGAAAATTACAATTAAAAAATTGCTCAAACCAATCTTAATCCAATAAACCAAACGCCCTGCAGAGGGCGGCACCCTCCTGTTAAACACATCTCCAGATTAAACGACGAGGGAAGAAGAACGGAGGGTCGACGAATTAATTGCACGAGTTTATGTGTCAAGTAGCCTTAAATGGGGTATTTATGTTACTGGATAACGATTGACCTGTGAAAACGTAATAATGTAGCTTTTGCTTATTTTTTCATTTGTAACTTTGGAAACACCCATTTAAAAAAAAGTTTTTTATGGCTTGGAAACGATAACGAACAAACAGGCCAACACGTATGTAAAGGCATTTGTGAACCATAGACATTATCCTTCTCAATACCAAAAAAAAAATCTCACTTGAAGATTGACATATGAAGGTTCATTCATCATGACTGTAGCCATCTGTACGTTCCCATGCACTTATATTGTGTCAATCTTGACCTAAAAGCTCCAAATATTAAAAGAGTAAAGAGAAGAGAAGAGAGTTCCATTCCTTCCCCTAGCAGTTCTCTGTACCTTGAGAATCTGTTTTAAGTTTCTTGAAATTACCATCAACATCTTCATAGTCATATTTGACAGAAGACGTATATTATGATATTGCCCGTAGGCCAGACGTAGCATCGAAAACCAGCGTGTGGTCATTTATCATTGATTCAGTGGACATTCTACTGCGGATGGATTTATCAATCGGGATAATGCGGTAGCCTGATGATTAATTATCCTGAGATACATTTTGTATCGGAAAATAATTAGATATAGACAAAATCTGGTATTTATTGAAAGCGGCTGGTTATCAAACGTAACCTTAAAGTTAACTATTTTCGAGAACTGACCACATGTAATAATTGGGTTATCCCAAAAAAAAATACCACTAGTTTTTAATTTTTTTTTTCGATAAAATAGACTAATTGAAGACACTAATTTCACGGTTTTTGCATTTAAATCAATATATTAATTTATTTTAATTTTTAAAGAAAATGTTTTTATGACGTCACTACAAGCTGGTTTGTTTGAGAAATGCTTTAAAACTATTGAATTCGTTTGAGAATACGCGTTTCTGTCAGATCACGTAAAATGTCAATGTCAAGTCATGTCAATATAGGTAAACTAAAGTATTAATAGTATTGTGAACGTTATATTCTTATACCTAAATCATACTTACATTAGAGTTTTAGCTCCACGTATTTCAGCTACGTTGTTATTGGAGCTGTCTCCCAAGTATGTCAATATCCTGACTATATCCACTTTGGGTAGATTAGTGGAATCAGCCCTTACAAAGTTTAATAAATGTACAGCGTTGGTCGTCATTATAAGCAAGAATATCGGTATCCAAGATCTGGCGATGGGCAATATGTGTAGCAGGATCGTCAGATTCCGTAGAATTTGAAGCAATGTTTTTAAAATGCAGAAAATCAGAAAACGAGTAGTTATATGTTGCACACCAAACAAACCGAAATTTTATTTTTAGTTTGTTGAGTTTGACAATTTCACCCACAGACTAGCCTACGGGCGGAGGTTCCAAAACGGACTTGTAATTTAATTATACCATTTTTTTAAAGATCTGACCTTGTCATGTTTATATACAGTTAAAAATTGTCTTAATTTTAATAAGCGTTAAAATAAAACAGAAATAAATAAGACAAAATTCGATATACATTATTTATTTATTACTGCATTCCGGACTCATATTATATGCAGTACTATGGTTGATCACAGATTAGACACAACTTACCAATGAAGATCGTGACGTCACTAAATTACAGGTCAAATAATGTCAAATGATAAATTAGAAATAACTATTTAATACTAATTTTGTAAAATAATCTGATAACAGGGAATGGTTCTACAACCCTTTTTCTCGAAATGGTTTTTGAATCACTATACATTACAAAATTATGGGATAACCCAATTGGCATGAGCGACCGACGCGATAGGTCGTCAGCTTTCGTTAATCCTGTACATTTCAAACTAAAACTACATAAAAACAGGACCAGATTAGAGAGAATTTAGAAATGTTGCACTGTATTGTGAAATCAAATGGGACTCAGCTCAGCATGTGCTGCAGCCGGAGCCACAGCGCTGGTGTTCAGCTGAACCCTGGTGTTCACCTATTCGTAGCTGAACGCGATCGCGTGACGAGGGAAAAATCATCATCATTATCATCATATCAGCCGAAAGACGTCCACTGCTGGACATAGGCCTCCCCCAAGGCTCTCCACTTAGACTGGTCTTGTGCCTTCCGCACCCATCGCGATCCCGCGATCCTTACGAGGTCGTCGTCGTCGTTTGAAGTCAAAAGTCTTTGACCAGTGTGTGTTGCCGGTGATGACTTACGGATCTGAGACGTGGGCGCTAACGATGGGCCTCATAAGAAAGCTCAGAGTCACTCAGAGGACTATGGAGAGAGCTATGCTCGGGGTTTCTCTGCGGGATAGAATCAGAAATGATGATATCCGCAGTAGAACTAAGGTTACCGACATAGCCCGAAGAATAGCGAAACTTAAGTGGCAGTGGGCGGGGCACATTGCTCGCAGGACTGATGGCCGATGGGGCCAGAAATTTCTCGAATGGCGTCCACGGACCGGGAGACGAGCTGTTGGTAGGCCTCCAACAAGATAGAGAGAAAAATATGTATACATAAATATAGCGTATTTAATGTACCTATTATAGTGTCTTTAAAAAGGTATAATGTGCAAGAAAATGAATACGAGTATTGCTATATTATTAATTATAAATATCAAAATATAATTTTGCCAGTTCTCGAAAAGCTCTAACGTTAGCATCATGCATCTTGTCTTAAGCTCCAGTAACGATATGAGCAATAGTTGTAAACATGCCACTTATAATTGATTAAAGTGAGCAAATTCACACTTTTACGACCGAATGCGAAGGTTAAAGGTTTCACCATTATAATAAAATATCTAGCTATTCATTTATACGATTCCTGATATTTTAGTGCTTAACTTTATGTCCTTATTACTTGAGGTTCAGACAAATGCAAATAAAGGATTAATACGGAATCCTGATAAATAAATCCGTTTCTCTTCATTTTTCATAATTTCATTTGCCATAATGGTCACTGGCTATACCTTCATTGTCCCTAATATTACATACCATAATTTAATTTGCCCTAAAGATTTTTTTCTGAAATCGTAAACCTTTTAGATAGTTTTTACATGCCATCGTATAGAGCCCAAAAGTAAGTAAGGTTCGTTTTATTAAAAATGTCTTTATGACAAATGAATATTATGGCATATAAAATTATGTCATATGAAATTCGGCTAAACGATAGAGAACCAAATAAATCACGCTTTAATAAATTACTTCGTAATGTAGGAAACGTTTTGACTTTGCTTTTCAGGCCGCGGCCTCAATTCCAGAACCTTCGCCCCGCCCTATCAGATCTTTGAGCAAATGAAAGTCGATAGTAAGGAATTTTTACGTATTGACTCATCTATCAATCATAGTGAATTGATAGACAACCTTAAAGACATCATTAAAAACCACAATTACTGTCAATCGTACGTTATTGAAAGTTGGTAAGCGTTACGTAAGTTATCTTATCAAACAATGGACACATTTTAATTGAAATCAAAATCGGACTGGTGATCAGTCGCCTAAATGAATGAGTAATTCTATGGGTTAGGCTTTCGCTTTCGAAAGGATTTGATGAGAAAGTTTTCGATGAAGATACTATTCAAAAGACTGAGGATTAAGTTCAAGGCCTGTATATTCGTCACACAACAGAAATGGTGTAATAAATTAAATATTTTTTTTAATATCAAAGAGAAAGTACTCGAGCACTCAGGCCACCTGATGGTAAGTGGAATCAGAGACCCATAGACATTTGAATTCTCAAGACTATATCCTAAGACCTCAAATGCGTTGCCAACCCTCAGGACTAAGATGGAATGCCTCTATGCTAGTAATTTCACCGGTTGTCTTATCCCCACACCGAAACACAACAATGCGAACACTGTTGCTTGGCGGGTGGTTAATTGATAAGATGGTAGTAGCGATCCGGACGGACCCTGCACAGGGTCCTGCCACCACTAAATTAATGGTAACAGTTCAAGTTTTAGAAAAAAAAAGATTTCATTGTATCAATTACTCGTAAAAATCAATGGTAAGGACTTAAAAACTCGTCTTCTTTAAGTACTAACAGTGCAGATCCTGTAGCAATCTTCCGACTTATTACATTAAGAAAAAAATCAAGCACTTATGCCACAGTCGAGCCTTTTATTATCTGTGGATAAAACACCCGTCGCTTTCTGACAGATGCTATATCCACATTTATCTACTGGGCTGAACGCGACCATAACAGGGCCTCTATTCTAATGGGCTAAACGATATAGCGATGTTTTAGTATTGTTTTTAACTCGGCCTCCATTACTGTCAAGTAAATAAGAGCTATCAAAACGTTTACAATACGGAAACGGAATGTCTTGTCTGTATTGTCGTTTTTTTCATTAATAGACCAAAACCTCCGATATAGGTAATAGCGACGCCTCCTCTCAGAGCTAACTCCGATTAAAGCTTTCTTCTTCTTTCTTCTTTCTTCTTTAAAAAAACCGACAGACTTCAATCCCACAGACAGACACACACATAGATACACATGTTAAACTCATCACCCCACTTCTTTTGTCAGGGGTCAAAAAACAGCCCTGATTTAAAATGGAAACGTCCCCAACAAAATGGCTTCCTTTATCGCAAAAAGACTTACAGATATTGTACAGGCTGTTCCTTTTCTGAAAAGAAACTTACCTATCGGTAGCCCGATCCATCACCCATTGTGCTTGTTAATAGACCCCCAACTATCGAATGAAAACGCATTTTTTTCGATTAACGTGTCGAATCGCCCCCCGGGCCCAAAACAATATAATCAGCTACCATTCATATATGTTCTATAAACAGTTTTACCTGTATTAAAAATAATGATTGGGCGGTTTTTATAGTAAAAGAGTAACGAACCATTGTGGTTTTCGGGATTCGATTATGAATCGATTTAAGGGGGGTTATTGGGTTACTTTCACGGTTCGTGTGGCGAATGAGGTTCGGAATTTGAGAAAGATTTAACGTCTATGATGAATTGATGACAACTTATAATTATCATTGCGGTAGCGTCTTTTTTATGACGTAGAGAAGGCAAACGTGATAGGTGACAATTCGGTATAAACTTTGTTTCATATAAGCTGCGCCATGTACCCTACAATGTCACCTGTTATTGTCAGGATGGTGAAATAGTAAGCTGACGGTAAGAGATATCTCTGAACCATTGCATTCCCAATCCTAAGACTGCAAATCCGTTGCAAACTCCGAGGAATAAAATGGACTGTATTATAGTAATTTCTCCAGCTGTCTTATCTCCACACCGGAACAACAATGTGAACACTGCTGCTACCGATGAACTACAGGGTGCTTTTAAATAACGATTTTTAGCGATCTGTCATTTCTTAACACATATCTTATTACATACAAACATAACATCACGCCTTCATTCCAGAGTGGGGTAGGCAGAGCTATTACAGAAATACCAACAATAGACTTGTTGATAATTTTGTAACCACATTTCGCTCAAACAGGCTAAGATAATTATTGACGGGTTGCAAGTCCATCGCCTAGTACTACAAGCCTTTATTCCCTGAGTCGCCTCTTACGACATCCACGGGAATACTTGCCACTATTCTAACCCAGTAACCACACGGAACTAGATCTTATTAATAAACGGAAATTATCACTTTATTACGTAAAAAGTATTTTGATTACCATCTCCCAAGTTATTTTTCAACGTTAAAACGCAGGGTTTACCGATGAGTTCTCAGACGTACCAATGCACAGTAACCGTTAAACCTTCTCACTCCCACCACCCACCATACTAAAATCAGCGAGATTTTTGTGATTGTGAATTTGAATTTAATAGCAAGGAAATAAAGAAAAAATTCCTTTACTCTTAAACGCGTTTTGAAATATTGAACAAAATAAAAATTAACTTTGAGCTGAATGAAATATAGTTTAAATTTAATTACTGTGATTATGTACCTCCTGTATAGCCTCTGTTACGGGTGGTAGGACCTTGTGCAGGGTCCGTCCGGGTCGCTACCACCATCTTATCTATTAACCTACCACCAAACAGCAGTGTTCGCATTGTTGTGTTCCGGTTTGGGGGTAAGACAGCCAGTGAAATAACTAGCATAAAGGCATTTCATCTTTGTCCTTCGGGTTGGCAACGCATTTGCAGTCTTGTGAATGCGAATGTCTATGGTTCACAGTTTCCACTTATCATCAGGTGGCCTGTGTGCCCGTTTGCCTTCTCAAAGCCATAAAAAAAATCTCCGTGTCCCACGTGGCTATATAAAACTTGTCCCTGACTGAGTAACTGATAGATAGCGCACAGACTAACCCATTAAACCAAGGTACATGAAAATGTTAGGGGTGCTCTAAGATAAGATTTTTGGGAAAAACCCCATCTGTAAGAAAAAAGGAACAACAAACACTTAGCACTTGACTCTAACAAAAAATAGCGCTTTAAAGCTTCATAGTTCATAAACCTTTTAAAAGACCTATCCCACGACATCCCACACTATGGGGTAGACGAGATAAAACAAGGTCACGTGTAGGGCAGGGACACCAAAATCATTTTTTTTTTCAAGATTTTATTTTACTAACTGTTGACGAGACTAGGTAATAATGTATACTCATGCCAAATTAAAGCTTTCTAGTAATAAAGAGTCTCTGAGCTAGGCTAAGGACGGGCGGACGGACGGCCACGGCGAAACTATAAGGGTTCCTAGTTTGACTACGGAACCCTAACAAGATAAAACGATATGAACGAATGGTTAAGGTAGTCAAGATAACCACTAGCAGACCTGTGATCGTTAGCGATTATGTTTCGATTGATAAATGTATGGAATTGACGTAAGCCACCGAGATAGTAACGTGACACTTACGTCAATTCCATATATTTTTCAATCGAAACATAATCGCTAACAATTGTCGAATGCAACTTGTCTAGCACCACTGGGCTGAGATGCTACACGGTATTGTCTTTGACGTGTTTCCGTACAGTCAACGTTTTGATAGCTCTTATTATCTTGACAGTAATGGCGGCCGAGTTAAAAATAATACTAAAACACATCAAACGCAATATCGTTATAACACAGTAGAATAGAGGTCCTGTTATGATCGCGTTTATGCACGTAAATAAATGTTAACATAGGCACTGCGATATAGCATCTGTCGCACTCACGTACGTGTCAGAAATCGCCAGGTGTTTTATCCACAGATAATAAAAGAGTCGTCGGTGGCCTACGTGCTTGTTTATTTTCTTAGTGTTATAAAAAATCGCGATGCTGTCAATCGCTTAACTTAGGTCCTTTAAAAACTTCCCATAAACAATTCTAGAATTAAACGCCACAGCTTACAACAGCGTCGCCGGACGACGTTTATGATCGCCATAAAGAAACGTCCGTTTGTGAGCAGTCTACACACATTAAAAAAAGGGCTTGTTCTTTATAAAAGTCTTATTGGATCTAAAACCTTATTGATAACGACAGAAGGTTAAATTGGCTTTAGCTGTTTAATGGTGGATGTGTCCTTTTGACTTAGAAGGCCGAGCCGTAAACTGGTGTCGCGGCCTAAGCCTGATTTAGCGGCGAAAGGGTTGTATGTTACGCTAACTTGAGTACACAGGGAACGTAAGAACAGCGTATATGTTTGATAGTTATTTATTGTGTAAGTAATTTAACAGCGTCGTATCCAAAAAATTAATAACAATAAATTTGTGCCGTATGCAGTAGTTACAAGAATGTTTATTGACTTTATTACTGATCAACCCGAACAAAGCATTGCAAATGATAACTATATAAAGGTATTGTAATCAAGGCAATTTAGTTTAAACTATATTTTAATGACCATAGCGTTAATTTTTATTTGTTTAAAATTTGAAAATGGCACGTTAGATCAAAGGTAACTGAACTTTATTCCCTTGCTGGTAGATTCAAATTCTCACATACAAATATCTTCCCGTTTGTAGAATGGTGGGCGACGTTAATGACATCATACCGCATGCAGTACTCGTAAATATTTTTTATCGGAAATCCAATGAATCCTATCGTGACGCCGACGGTTATTCATTTGCCAACCCGCTTTTTTTTCTGTAACTACAAATATTTTAACCTTACCTAACGGGTTAGGGCTACACGATGGTCCTGAAATAAATCCAGAATTATTTACAGTCTCGGAAAAAAAGCAAGTTGTCAAATGGTGTTTGTGAAATGAATCAATTGTGAAACGTGAAATGATTCGATCCGACCTCCGCCATCAGAGTTTATTTTTCACTTCTCTATACCAGACTCGCCCAACAACTGAACAGTGTGTATCATTATACGTATTTTTCTCACAATACCGAGACGTACTTCATTAAATCCTAAATAATCGACATATTTGTGCCTTTTGTCGCACGTGATTTGTGGACATAAAAACATAACTCTTCAGAGAACTTAAATATTTCTAACAATATCTTAAGGCGGCATGCACGTCACCCTGCAATTGAGTTTTGTTATAGAATTAATTATAGGTAGCTACTTTAAGGTCCACTTTTGTGTCACACAGACACTAGACGTCATTCAATTTGTACGAAGCATGTTTAAAATGAATTATATTCTCAATAGAGTTATTAATGAAGTGCTTAATGCAAAGCTGGATTAAGATGGCCGCCCATTCATACATTTGATTACAATTCAGTAATAATTTAAATAAAATTAAGTAAGTTTCGAGTTATTGTGACTGGTTGAGGTGGCGATTTGAAAATATTTCGACTTGTTGTTATTTATCGTTTATTACTTTAAGTCGTTTGACACGATACTATAAATATTATATTGACAGTTCATTTATTTACAATTACGTGGAAATTAAGTTTTAAGTTTTTACCCTTTTATTTATAAGGTAGCAAAGGTATTTAGGCTCCTTCTAATTTTATCACTATTAATTCTGAAAACTATCCACTGTTTAAGAGAATAAATCCGCTAAGCAAATAAACTATTATATTTTAAGTTACTTTTACTAACCATGATCATCGACCGTTAGTTTTTTTTTTAACAATGACTTCTTAGTTTAACTGTTAGCACCATTACAAGACTCGTGAAAAATACCTAACTCATATTCTCCTTGTTTCAGGTCGGTTCATCGATGGATATGTCCAAGTACTCTATCGAGGCAGAAAAGTATCGGACCTACGGCATGTACCCTGACCCTTCGAGGGGTTACCTGGACTCGGCCGCTCTGTCCAAAGCCTACATGTACATGGATCAGCAGCAGCAAAGGTCTTATCCCATGGACATCAGCAAGATGTACTCCGAAGCTTCAGCGGCAGCCATGGCAGGGTTGAACTCCGTCGCGCCCGCTCCGTCCAGTCTGTCCCCAAGGTCCCCAGCAGAATCCCCAGATATGACGGTTAAGTCCAGCCAAGAAAGGGCCGAAGGCAGCTCCTCGTCAGGATCCAATCCTTCTCCGTCCCTTCCGTATTACCAAGGGTCGCCAAGCATTCTGATGCCGCAATACCCTGGTCAGTACGCGCAGAGCACTCAAGGAGGACCAGAATTTAGGCGACCCCTCACAGTTATATTTTGACCTGACGCTTAGATCTACAATTGCATAGACTGCGCTCATTAAAAAGTTTCTACGCAGACGGCTCGCGCGGCGTTTATTTATTAAAAGGTGTTTTGTTTTTGTTTATATCGATTGTCTTCGAAACAGTGGATTTGTCACGCGCATTTCGCGTCGTATTATTTAAAGATGTCATTTGTTTTCCTAATTTTCACGATTTCGTGTTTCTTTCCAAAGTTCCTCTTTGAGTTTCCTCTTGTAGATTTAAAGGTTATATCTTAAATATGATATTCGTGTATATTGTACATAGGTATTGAAGTTCTTAGTACTTAAGTTGTTGTAAAAATAAAGGTAGGTATTTATAGTCCATGTTGTACGAATTTTCAGGCCTATTGGTGCAGAGTATTTATAATTATTGGACTGAGTTTAAGCTCATTGTTTATGCCCGAAAATAGATTTTTTGTTAATACTCCAATGCTATTGTAATAGCGTATTTTTTAACAAAGATATGAGTCCAATTCCAATTACAACGATTCTATTATATGCTTAGATAACTTTGTAAATAATGTTTGTTTTGACAATATTGTCATTTTGTGAATAATCGGAAAATAAAATAAAATAAATAGTTTCGTCTCTAGATTTAGCTTATATTTAGGCTTGATAGAACCAGTGATTTTCTTTTCATCGGCCGAATAATAATGTAGGCACAAAACGCATTTGTCAGTTGTGTGGCAAGCCTTAAACGTTGCATTTATGTGTTGCCATATTTGTTATGATTTTTATTTCTGATCACAATAAGAGTTTTTAAGAAAATAATTTGGACATTATTTAAATGCTTATGTACAGCAAATATAATAAATATCGATCTGTTACATCTCTCGTGCATGAAAATTACATTTGAGCATTTTTAACTGTAAAATCTTTTTAAATTATGTCATAGCTATGCATGACAGAAGTAACAATGGTGTGTTTAATGTTTTTCTTTTGTTTTGTTGATTTATTAATTATTTTTGATCATTTTAAACAAACGCCATCTATACCCACTAATTGAAATCTCCTCAAAACAAAATTAGCATTGATTATAATACAGATGCAATAGCATTACTTCACTCAGTGTTTCCACTATATAATAATGCCATGTGGTAATAATTGTGAAAACGTGGCTAATATCGTAGTATACGATTTGTTGTATATTAAAGTCGAATGTATAGATGAGACAATTATACTAGAATTTAAATAAAATTATACGTAAATAAAAACATTCAATTTTTTTTTTTTCTACACCTTCACTTCTAAAGGTACTTCAACATTGTTATTTTATAAGCGCTGCTGTTGCTAAAATAAATTAAGTAAGTGTAATAAAAAGCTTAAAAAAAACCACTTGAAACTATTTTCACAAGCCATAATACAGCAATGTTTACTCTGTCATTATCACCTATCAATTATTTTTAAACCGTTGTAATAACACCCCAGCACCCCTTAAATAAAACAAACGACAGCCGCTTTTCCTTGCCACCTAATTTCAACCGTACGTCTATAAACGCAAAGTTCAATTTAAATTTTTAACAAATAGTAATAGTGACGTAAAAATTAGTTAAGTGCGCGAACTTCCCCGCTGTTTTTATTTTCGTTTTTTAATAAAATATGCGTCGATAGATATCACTGCTGGGGTTTGGCGTTGGGTAAACAGCGGGGTTTGAAGCGAAATGCTTTTTAATAACAAAACACCCTCTGTAGTGGAAGGTGGAAATTGATGTATAGGGTGCTTGTTTTACTGCGAAACGACAGTTTAATTTGTCTTGGGATAAAATGCATAGTTTTTATATAAACGTTTTAAATACGGCTTATAATTAAAGTTATGTTACACTATTATTGTATCTTTTATTTGTAGGTAAGTAAATAGTAGTAAATACCTTGTAAAAAGACAGTTTGAAATCTTTCTTGCTGTGTTTTTTTAGGTACAGTACGAGAGAGACGTAGAAAACAGCTATTTAAATATAGATTCATTCATATTACAAATGCCATCACAAAATATAACTTAAAAACGCAACTATAACGAATCTAAAGTCCAAAAGTACAATAGGTTAGCGATTCTTCTTTTCCTTTTACTTGGTAAGTACTTAACTATCACAACCTTGATTTTTAGTTTAACAATGCAACGGTTAACACATGGTTTTGTAAACCATGCTTGATCGCAGCGCCACCTACCAGGTCCATTAGTGAATCTAACTAAATCATCAAAGGACCCACTCAAACACACAAAATATATCCAGCCGTTTAGGATTTCAGTGTCATACAGACGAATTATAAACATAAAGAAGATTAACTTTACAACGTATTTATTAAAACAAAAACACGAAATCAAAATTGTACGTAATAATCAACCTGTACCCTACCCCTCAAAACGAGGAAAAACAAACAGCCTGCGCGGGCGCTGCTGCTAAAACAAACAAATCACTACCAATAAATACACGCTCATTTACTCGCCACTACTCAACAACACTCATTGCTCAATGAGTAATTTAAGTTAACCCATTCAATCCCAGATCTTAAAATAAACAATATTTTGTTGAACCTTCAAACAAAAAAAAATACATGACATCACGCCTTCATTCCCAGAGTGGGGTAGGCAGAGCTACAGAAATACCAACAACTCTAAAAAGACTTGTTGATAATTCTGTAACTACATTTTGCACAATCAGGCTAAGATACTATTAGTGACAGGTTGCAAGCATCGCCTAACAGTACTACAAGCCCTTATTCCCTTAGTCGCCTCTTACGACATCCACGGGAAGACATGGAATGGCGCTATTCTAACCCGGCAACCACACGGTAAAAGAAACAATTATGTGTAAATTTACAATGTTGCTTAATAACTAACGGCCGCGCGCGGAGTCAATTAATGACAATTAAAGGTGCCCACTACACCGTATCTTAGCATGATACTATAACCGTACTATAACCGTAATAGGAACGTGTCAGGCCCGGAAATGTTTGTAGGTAGATGTCGGTCGGTGACGGAACAGTCAAGTGGGCAAGCTCATACTTGACCATCTAAAGATATACGTGCAACACAAGATCAAAGTTATTTGCGTCTCGTGTCTTTGAATCCCTCGCTGCACTCAGGATTCTAACCTAGAATCCTAAGTGCAGCGAGGGATTCAATATCAACACTCTCAGCAAAAACCAAATTTGTTCTCTTGTTGCATAAATAACTATTTAATGCCGGACACGTTCTTAGTACGGTCTTGGGGCCAGGGTCCATATTGGCTCATATAAAATTGGTCTTTCGATTTTTTATACAAATAACGATTTACAACTAAACTCATCATTTCTCCGAAAAATTTTGCTTTATAATTTGTTATTCATAATAATCGCAACCCCTAAAGTGAATTTTACTGAAACCATTCTAACCTAACTTTACCTAACCTTATTTATCAGTTGGATATTTTTAAAATACAGAAAATAAACAGGTGAATATTTAATATTGATTATGAAAAGTGATTACATGTTATAAGATACTTACATTTGCAATTTTATATAATCTTTGGCACACCCACGTTCATGGTATAGAACGGTGTAATGGGCAGACCTTAAGTCATTACTTAATGACGATATTTCGTGACACAAGTTTTGAAAAAGGAACGAGTAAACTGTCTCTAAGATGTCTCTAAGTACGACGGTACAGTACCAGAAGGCGAAATTTAGGTAATACAGGTTGGTGACAATTAAGTGTACCTAATATACAGGGTGTAGATTATATGCCCACCCAATTGTATTTAAAATTGTCAGCTATTGCTGTATTGGCAAAATACCTTGGGGTAAATATGAAAATAGGGATAAGTATTCCGAAAATTACGAATTAGGTAGGTACTTTAACTTGAACGCCATTTTTCTCCCGTGCTTCAGTTACGCTACAACAAAAATAAATGCAGGTTTTTTTTTTTTTTTTTTTATGTTAAGGAGAAGGCACACGAGCACTCAGGCCACCTGATGGTAAGTGGAATCTGAGACCCATAGACATTTGAATTCTCAAGACTATAATCTCAAGACTTCAAATGCGTAGCCAACCCTGAGGACTAAGATGGAATGCCTCTATGCTAGTAATTTCACCGGTTGTCTTATCCCCACACCGGAACACAACAATGCGAACACTGTTGCTTGGTGGATAAGATGGTGGTAGCGATCCGGACGGACCCTGCACAGGGTCCTACCACCACTAGGTTTATTAATTATCCGTAATTTTCGGAATAACCTCATTGTCATATTTACCCTGAAGCACCATAAATACTCAGGTACTTATTGATTTCCCTCCAAACGCCTTCAATGACAATGACGATTTACACAATTTCATAGTTTTACCTTAGCTTACAAAAACAATCTTTAGCACGCGACGGCAACACAGAATGATTTATATTAAAATGTCTTGGTTTCTAAGCTATTTTAGTCTACGGTAAACTGACGCCCCCTTCTTTGCATGTTAAATGAATGCTCAGTATTTCTAAACTATGTTTTCTTGCATGTCATAAAAAATACGCAATTACATGAAACGTCCCATTGCATAACCGACCTTATATCTTTTACCAAAAAATTGGATTTGCTTTTGCTATGAAACGGCGTATACATCGTTTTAGTTTAGCATGACAGACGGCCGTTAGCTTGTCATTATCCTGTAATAACTGCTTCGGTCCATTTATTAAAGTATTTGCAAAGCAAAGACACGTAATAAAGGTAATTTTAAAAAGCTTACTTACTTAATAAGTGAGCTATTACCGTGCGTAAACGTAAAAAGAAATGGAAAAATGGAATTTATTTTGCAAGGTGCTATACAGGGTGTTTTCTCACATACGTTATGGTTCGTAAGCAACACGCAACATTTACAACATTTATTTTTTAAATATATAAAGCGTAATTTTAATAGGTACACGTATTTTTAACATTTATGAAATTCAGAGTTTTGAAGAAAAACACCGCTCAAGAGTTAGAAGTAGAAAATTACGTCGTTCAGTCGAATCATAGATCGCATAAGAGACCCTAGTCAAGATGCGTACGCTGAATAGCGTTTCTATTCGTTTATTTGGTCACGTGACTTTTCGTATGACGTGATCTACCAGTGACGCAATTGGTTTGTAACGAGCGCCGCCGGGCACCGAACGCACCACTGACGTCACACGCCGCGCGCGCCTCCACGACACCACAGCACCGTGTACGGCCGCCACCCCGCGCGCGCGACCCCCCGGCTTCGCCCGACGGCCTTTATAAGCGGAGGCACTCCCGTACTAACCAGCACTGCGTAGTGTGCTCTGATGGTCGAAGGGTCGTCTCCGGGCGCCCCTGAAGCTTGAGAACACTAAGTAGTGCCTCCCTCTCGCCTCCTCCCTCCTCCCCCCTCGCAACCCAGGTGCGGTGCTGTTACCCAGCGTCTTGAGCACTAGGAAGCGATCCGACCAACCTGGTGCGGTGCTGTTACCCAGCGTCTTGAGCACAGGAAGGTATCCTAAATCCCGTGACCTAGGTGCGGTGCTGTTACACAGCGTCTTGAGCACTAGGAAGCGATCCGACCAACCTGGTGCGGTGCTGTTACCCAGCGTCTTGAGCACAGGAAGGTATCCTAAATCCCGTGACCTAGGTGCGGTGCTGTTACCCAGCGTCTTGAGCACTAGGAAGCGATCCAACCAACCTGGTGCGGTGCTGTTACCCAGCGTCTTGAGCACAGGGAGGTATCCCATCCCCCGTAACCTAGGTGCGGTGCTGTTACCCAGCGTCCTGAGCACTAGGAAGCGGTCCTGCTGACCGGGTGCGGTGCTGTTGCGCAGCGTCTGAGCACCGGGAAGCTTCCCGACCCACTTAGAATTAAGTACTAACAATTAAGCACTAACCGCTAACGTTATTCTTGAATAAACAGGCATAAAGCCTTCATGTTATACTGAATTGTGTTTACTATTCAAACCCTAATTCCTGATCCCCCTGAGCTATCTATAAAAACCTCCAGTCCCGTAGTAGAGTTGCCCAGGACGAGGTTAATGTTGACGTGGAGCCGAAGCGCCCCGTTACATTTGGCGCCCAACTTAAAAACTCATTTTTAGAGTCTTTATTTGCTCAGGATCAGGACTTATAGGGACACAGCAAGTACCGAATATAATTAATCACATTTAGAGCCAAATTAACCGTTTTTTTAAATTAAATCTCTAACAAGTACGAATAAACAAACGTAAATTAAATCAAGCATAGTCAAATATACCGTTATACATAAAAACCGCCGGGATTGTTAGGGAATCCGCAACAACCGCTCCGTCCGTTTGCTAGATGCCGACCGCCTGGATATACGATTTAAGGAAACCCGAGTTGATTCTAGAATCTCAGAGTAGGGGGCTAGGGGTCGAAAACCTTACTGTAGATCAACTTCGGAAGAATTTGGTAGAATACGTACGTGATCAAGAATACCAAACACCCGCTAACGAAATTCTCCCCGAAATGCCGGATACCGAACCGAACCGCAGTAGCTCCAAAGAACAACCTTTAAGGGACCTAGGAAAAATAGTGAAAGAGTGGAACATATTCTTTGATGTCACAGATAATGCGATAGAGTTTTATGAAAGATTAGAGGAATTGATAGCCGCGAGCGGCATCGAGGGGGTAGACGTCCTGAAAATTTTACCTAGGCTGCTAAAGGGAAAGGCGTTACTTTGGTACAGAAACAACATAGGAACTTGGGACTCCTGGGATAGCTTTGTGATATTTTTCAAGCTTTGTTATTTCCCTAGTAATTACGAGGCGAACCTCATAGAAAAAGTAATCGCGAGAAAGCAGAAGTTTAATGAAAGTTTCATGAGTTATTTAACGGACTTACAAACGTTAATCAGGAGATATGGTAGATTAGCGCTGCCGGAACAGATTGATAGGGTTTACGAAAATATGCACCCAAATTACAAGCTATATGTTCGTAGACGTGACTTCAAAACGCTCCACGAACTTATACAAATAACCGCCGACTACGAACACATCGTTCAAGATAAATTCCGAAGACGGGTAAGTGATACATCCGAACCGCAACAAGGGACAACCTCCGAGTGCCATGAACCGACCAATTCGAATAAAGTTAGGAAAATTCATACCGAATACAATCCATTGAGATGTTGCTGGTCCTGTGGGAAACCAGGGCACTCGGCTAGAACATGTAGGAATAGCAAACGTTTATTCTGCAGTACTTGTGGTAAAGTAGGAGTACTAAGTAGGAATTGTTGCGGAATTTATGACGCGAAAACTAAGGGGGGAGAGATAGGGTCCGCGAATGAGGAACCTAGAGAGGACAACAGGATTTATATTGATGTTAGTATAGGGGGTAAAACCTATAAATGCCTGGTAGACACGGGGTCCACTAATACTTATATTAATCAACAAATATATGTGGAATGCGATAGCCGTACCATCATTAAATCGAGTAAAATTAGAAACATCGGGCTGGCAGACGGTACAAAGACAGAAATTAACAGAAACTTATTAGTAGACTTAGAAATACAAGGTACCGTCCTAAAACATTGGGTGCGAGTATTACCGGCAGCTACTTGCGCTATCATAGGCATGGACGTATTACGTAGGGTAGGACTTAAACTACTCTGGGAACAACAGGGGTCTTCTGTCAATGCTATAACCGAGAAACCGAACTTACAATCAATTAGCACACCCAAAAATGTCGAACCCCCCGTTTTAACACTAGCGCATGAAATAACCCTGCCTAAACCGGCCCGTCCGTCGAAACTGTTCCGCCAATTAAAACAGTCAGATCAAAACCAACCGTACCGTCAAGAAAAACCGTTACAACAAAACAAACCGTTCCGTCAAGCAAAATCAAAAATACAAAACCGACCGTTACGGCAAGAAAAACCGGTAGAACAAATCCAACCATTCCGTCCATTAAAACCGATCAATCAGAAAAAACCGTCTAGTCAAGATCATGCGTCACGCGAAGGGAAGCCGGACATGCTACGCACTAACAGGGCAAATAAACCGCGTGAACCCGTCAATAGCGGCAACTTGTCAAGACCAATAAATAAAGCATACGAAGCCGTCACCAGAACAAGACCTCCAAAAAAACAAGAACGGGACGACGGTAAACTTAAAAAATACTGGGACCCCGAAATGATCGAATTAGTATTTAAAAGGAAAAAAAAGCCTAGTAAATCCCATTAGTTTCTTTGTGTAAACGTTAACAGTACGAATAACGCGCAAACGAAACCAAACCAAAACTAACTTGGTATAAGGGTTAGAACCGCTTGACAAGTACGACACGCCGTAACATTCAACAATAATTAACCAATCTTATATTTGTGCACGGAGGCACACGGCTCGCGGCACGATACGCAAAATGAAGGTGGGTTTAAGCCGCGCGGCCGACGAGCGCTGTCCATCCACCCGCCACCGACCGAAATAAAAATGTGTTGTCCGAATAGGGAGATAGCGCATAGTAGTAAACATTGATTGCAAACGTATGATAATGGTTGTTGTTGTATGCAGAGTTCCGTATTAGTATATTGCCGTGTCATAAGTTGATGATAAAAATAGGGGTTCCGTACATGACATTATATGGGTGTTTTCTTTTAAATTAATACCAACAATAATTAAAGAGGGAATAAAAGGGAGTCATACAAATAAAACTTTGTCAATAAAATGGATTAAAACCCAGTAAAATAAACCGAAGGGTCGACAATTAACATATATAAAGTTGGACCTTATTTTGTTGCCCGACTAAACCTGAACCGCTCGTTACAAGTTACCGATTTATAGGGACTTACCCCACAGGGAATAGCGAAGGAATGTATTTCAAATATAATAACAGTGATTTTTCCAGGAAAAAATCTCCAGAGGAGGAGGGGGAATGTAACGAGCGCCGCCGGGCACCGAACGCACCACTGACGTCACACGCCGCGCGCGCCTCCACGACACCACAGCACCGTGTACGGCCGCCACCCCGCGCGCGCGACCCCCCGGCTTCGCCCGACGGCCTTTATAAGCGGAGGCACTCCCGTACTAACCAGCACTGCGTAGTGTGCTCTGATGGTCGAAGGGTCGTCTCCGGGCGCCCCTGAAGCTTGAGAACACTAAGTAGTGCCTCCCTCTCGCCTCCTCCCTCCTCCCCCCTCGCAACCCAGGTGCGGTGCTGTTACCCAGCGTCTTGAGCACTAGGAAGCGATCCGACCAACCTGGTGCGGTGCTGTTACCCAGCGTCTTGAGCACAGGAAGGTATCCTAAATCCCGTGACCTAGGTGCGGTGCTGTTACACAGCGTCTTGAGCACTAGGAAGCGATCCGACCAACCTGGTGCGGTGCTGTTACCCAGCGTCTTGAGCACAGGAAGGTATCCTAAATCCCGTGACCTAGGTGCGGTGCTGTTACCCAGCGTCTTGAGCACTAGGAAGCGATCCAACCAACCTGGTGCGGTGCTGTTACCCAGCGTCTTGAGCACAGGGAGGTATCCCATCCCCCGTAACCTAGGTGCGGTGCTGTTACCCAGCGTCCTGAGCACTAGGAAGCGGTCCTGCTGACCGGGTGCGGTGCTGTTGCGCAGCGTCTGAGCACCGGGAAGCTTCCCGACCCACTTAGAATTAAGTACTAACAATTAAGCACTAACCGCTAACGTTATTCTTGAATAAACAGGCATAAAGCCTTCATGTTATACTGAATTGTGTTTACTATTCAAACCCTAATTCCTGATCCCCCTGAGCTATCTATAAAAACCTCCAGTCCCGTAGTAGAGTTGCCCAGGACGAGGTTAATGTTGACGTGGAGCCGAAGCGCCCCGTTACAGGTTTAAAAACAAAACGAATCGAAACGCTGGTTATTTAGCGCATCTTGGCTATAGCCTCAGTTGGCCGATAGGGTCAAAGACGTCTCGAGTGGCGTCCGCGTACTGGAAGACGCAGCGTGGGTAGGTCCAACAAGGTGGACCGATGACGTAGCTAAGGTTGTGGGAAACTAATGGATGCAAGCGGCGCAGGAGCGGTCCAGGTGGCAAACCTTGGGTGAGGCCTGTGTCCAGAAGTGGACGTCTTTCGGCTAAAATGATTGTGTAAAATCGCCTGAGCTTTAATTTAATTTTTAGTTTAGATTAGCGTTAGCCCAAAATGATTATGTGTAACCATATTTTTGATATTTTGACAGCTGTTACTGACAATTTGATGGATTTGAAATGAAGTGGAATAGACCGTAGGACATTCGCGTCCTTATACAAACAGTTTTGTCTTGAACTTCGACCATTTTAATTTAATTCTCAAATCTAATATGTAAAATAGAAAACAGGTCCTGGAAATTTCAAGTGCGAGTTACCCTGGGCCAAAGACAAAGACCTTGACGCGTGATTTTCTGACATTTTCCTTGATATCTTTCAAAGGATATCTTACTAGATATTTTGTATATATTTTTAGAAGTAAAGAGTAAGTCATTTCGGAGCAGAATCAAAAAGACTCAAATTGCCGTTTTTTTAATCTCCTTTGAAATTAATTACTTACCTGGGTACAATGTTTTTTTTTCAGTTTGTGTTCCGTTTGAAAGATATTCAGGGAAATGTCAGAAAATCACGCGTCAAGACCCTTGGCCCAGAGTAACCCATTAGTAAGATTTACTATAATTATTATTATATTGTTAATGTTATTTCTAATATTAACGATTCCCATTTTAATAAAACTGCAGTATTATTTCAGTTGGATCAACCGTATAAAAAAACGAACCTAAATATGTTTTGTACTATAGAGCGAGTTAAAGTGAGTAAGCGTAAATACTTGCCTCTCGTCTTCACCATTGTTGCTGTCCTGCCCTTTCAAACACTGGTCACCCACAATCATCGTGTGAAACATTCCTAATAAGCTTTCAAACCGGTCAAAAGTCGATCAAGGGAACAAAGCAACTGACCGCTGTCAATCTGAAAGCTGACCTGTCACTGTCACACGTGTGACAGTTGACCTGTCACTGTTAACACGTGCCGGGCACGCTTTAAACTGTTATCGGAGTCCTGTCAAGCCAGGGTGACGTAATTGTGGGACTATTGTATAAACCGAAGTCTCAAAATTTGTTGTTTTGGGGGATTTTAGTTTAGTTTTTGGTAAATTAACTATGGTGATTTGTGTATTTTTTGACGTCTACAAATCTGTTTTCAGCGAGCTTTTTGACATTCTAGATATAAATGACCCTGGAATGAGTATAAGCGAAGAAACATACTTTATTGTTAACCCGACTGGGATCGGGAGGGTCTATATTGGAAATCCTAACTGTCATTTGTCGTAATGCGTCAGTTGTCCGTATTTTCGTTCAGCCTAAAGCAAACCTAAACACAATTATTTTTAGAAGTAAGTAGGTACTTATAAAATTTGTCTTAATCAACTTACTAACCAGTTTAGGACAACTAATAATAGACTAGCGATGTGTTAGGGCAAACGTTGTTATAGATTGCGAGGGACACCTAGGCTCGGGATCATACCTGATACATATACATATATATACGCGTTCCTTGTGAATTCAAGTGTCCATGACATCTCTGACCACGTAGGGCTCGTAGATACAGTTCAAAGGGTGATATAGAATTACAAAGCTGGTTGCTTGTATATACGGGGTGTCCAACTTTCAAACGTACTACGATGCGAAAACTCAAAGAGCCATAATTCCATCGAGAGACAATATCAATATTCCAATCGACAGGGGATCTTGAAGAAACCCCCTTTACTTTAAACTCGGAGGGTTGACAACAATGGCGTATTTTTCATATACAGGGAGTGACAATACCGCCGAATAGGGTTGTCAGATGGAAAATCATTGTTTGGAATAAAGGTTGTGCGAAAAAAGAAAAGAGGGTGCTTCGTTTTGTAGTTTTTTTCTGCAGTTTGCAATTCGTAAGTTTATATCTCGCTATGCTTTGCCTGTTTTTAACTAATTTCTCGATGAATCTCCAAAAAAATGGTCGTGGCCCGGTATATTTGTAAGATTTAATTTAGAGCAAATTCACTCATTTTATTAAAGTTAGTACTGACATGAAAATACTCTACAATTCATAGACTTAAAAATATGATTAACCTCATATAAAGGCAGCCCTACCGTTGACAGGAGGTAAGTTATGTGTTTTCCCCAACTCGCTCCTACGTGGACAATTTATGGCTGTTGTGTACCAAAGTTCCCTGATGCCTCTAAACAAGGTTCAGGCGCAGGAATTGGCCACTGAAAGTAGTCGTAGATTCAAGGATTTTAATTTATCGAGGAGAGCGTAGTTTGAATGACAGAACCGGGACATGTTTTTTCCTTATTAAAAGGGGTACTGGGAATTGAAACCCAAAGAAAAAATATCCGACATGCATAAACAAAACTTAACAATTGCAAAAAAAATATAATAAAAATTGTCTGTTGTCTTTAAAATAATATGTAATATTAGCTGGTTCCCGCGACTCCGTCCGCGTAGTTGTCGCTTATCGCTATTACCTCAGAAACCGTCCAATTTTCCGGGATAAGAAGTACCCTGTGTTCCTAGGAGCTCGGGACTCAAAGGTATGGAACCAAATTTTAAATTTGAATTTGTGAAAGCGTGACAACAGACAGATAGACACACAGACCTACTTTCACTTTATAATATTAGTATGGATTTTCTAATAGGTATCCTACCTATGTAAATTTAAATGTGTTTTGTCGTTCTTTCAATCCGCCTGCAAAAATAAAATACAATTTAAAATTTAAAATATCGGGTCTTTATCAGACGATGGTCTTTTTTAATAATCTCTTTATCAATGATTGAAACTTGTAATTGTACGTAAGAACTTTTATTAATTGATTTAATAAAAGTACTTACGTACAATTGCACACACAATTTTAAATTCAATTAATAAAATACCCAGTTGAACAATTGGAAAGAAAATGGTTTTTTCAACAGATACTTGATAACTGAAAGAAATACAGTAATTCCGTGGAACACACGCACAAGCAAGCCAAGTAAATAAAGCTGACGTATGTCACAGTATTAGCTAATAAATATAAATTGTAACACTAACAATGCGTGTGGGCGATCAAAACGCGCGCCTACCCAGTTTGGGCCATTGTTGGGATATACATACAATGGGATATTCTAGATCGTGATTGTACGGATGGAAAACATTATCTGAGCATTATCACCGGTTAATTTAAGATTGGTACAGAATTAACCACTCAATCTAAATAAATAAATAAATATCAGGGGACAATCTCACACAAATTGACCTAGTCCCAAACTAAGCTCTAGGCTTGTACTATGGGTACTAGACAACGATAAACATACTTATCTAGAGAAATACATACTTAAATACATAGAAAACATCCAAGACTCAGGAACAAATATTCGCGCTCATCACACAAATATCTGCCCTTACCGGGATTTGTACCCAGGACCGCTGGTTTCAGACTAGGTCAACGTGTCGCAACGGTATTAAGGATGCTCCAAGAAGTTTAGGTAAAATTATTTTGAGCAATACACAAAATTAGAACAAGATAGCTATTGCTGTCGGCTATAAATGGCCGTTAAAAATTGCCCGTGCTACCTTAAAATGCCATATATGCTGCCACGCCCACACAAGAATGAAACGGGATGGCGTTATCTGCTTCCGCTTGTAGAACGTGAGATGGAGTTAGTTTGCGTGCGCCTCGACGCAAACGTTAAATTTAAAAAAATGCGGTTTCATTTAAAACCACAACATTGTTCTAAATACTCAAGTATTTAATCAAAAATCATCGTAAAAGATCAAAGGGTTTCGAAGATTCAACCAGAAACACGCGACTATAAATAAAACTGTCTAGGATTTTGTCTCTAATCGTGTTTTCACGTTTAACAGTCTCAGGGAAATATGATCAAATTTATTACATCCAAGGAACAGACGCGTAAGCATGAGATGCAGATCGCGGAACACTACTGATTGTGTCGTATTAATAAGTGGCCTCTTGGTTTGGCCACACTGGGAGAATCTAACTGCACCTCAGCTGAAAGAAGTGACACTTGTAACTCCTGGATGCGGCACCTTGCGTGTCAAGACGACTTGGTTACGAGCGGGCACAGAGCGTCCAGTGGCGTCCTCATGACTGTTATTGTGTTTTCTAATAAACTTAACTATTTTTTCTGTTGTACAAATGAATACACAATGCATGTATGACAAAGTTTAATAATCTTAAACCTTCGTGTAGTAAACTTAACGGAAAAAGGTGGCCACTTTTTTCCGTTAAGTTACTCACTCATGATTCAATTGTAGTTAAGTTATGTCATATACCCTTTAAATTGTGTATTGCTTTGTACAACAAAAAACCGCTCTTCGTTTTCAAGACAATACTTGAGTTTATTACAAAACACTATTAGTAGTAATGAGAGCGCCACTGGACGCTCGGCGCCCTCTTGGTGGTAGTGACTTACGAATATTTCGATCACTGGGTCCGTAGTATAGTTCCTTTTATCGCAGTGGATAAAGCATCCGTCACTCTCACACTTACTAAAAAGGTCAGAAAGTGAAAAAAAATTGTCCACGATTATGCACAAACATGGCCATAATAGGATCGCTGGTTAGAGAAAATATTTTTTGCGATAAACGCGAGTTTTTTGAGCCTTGAATGTATTTATCTATTTAATCCTATCACTATTGTTTACAGCAGCTTTTATTAACTTGACTTTGCAATAACAGCTCAATTTTTTTATCATGCATTGACTGACGTTTATCCACCGACTACTAACACCATGCTTCTGTGGGGCGGGAGGGACAACTAATTAAAAGACACGCGCGCGATACTCATCGACCATCTCTGTCTGTTTGTGGCTGATATTTGAATTAGAGTCTACTGCAATGCAGTCTTGTTTTTTTTCTTAAAGGCCAAATTACACGTGTTTAAAGCGAAAATGTATAATGTATATTTATGAAAATTTATAATGGATATTTGCAAAGTAGATGGGCATTTTTAATTATTTCGAGTATTTTAATAGTGAAAAGACATTGAGTGAGATTCTATGAAAGGTTTTTTTTATGATTATTTTTTTGCTTTGTAAATGATTATTTCTTCTATTTGTACCAAACAATCTTATTTACTTACATTATATTCAAACTACAATTTGTGTATCTGCTTCGTTTTTACGTTATTTTCTGATTATTTAATGAAGAGCAATAATAATTGATCATTAATTACGTAGGTTAGGTTAGACTAGATGTTTAAGATACCCTGAAAACATTATGGTTTTAGCAGAAAATAGCGTTCGAGATTTATTCGATTAAGTGAAATTCGATGAAATGATCTATTTGATGAAGTGAAACTCGATGAAGTGTTGAGTTACCTCATAAGATACATTGTTTGTTTCTGTTTCATCTCCGATTCGATAAAAATAATTCGATGAAAGGTGTTTTGATGAAATGATAGACACTCATCTGATGAACTAATTTACAAAGTTGTTTAGATACAATTGTTTCCTTAATCATATCTCAAAAAAAAAAACAAAAAAAAATAGGATACTCACATAACGATTCTTGTCTCGTAAACTACCTATCGTCCAGGTTTAGAGACCCTGAGACCTAAAATGAAAGGCCTCTGTGCTAGTTAATTATTTCACTGGCATTCGTACCACACTGCCCACTGTTAATGTGTCCTTTATAGATTTAAGTTAATAGGTATCCATCGAATAGTACTACCGATTGAAGCCTAACTGTATACAGAGGGGTGATTTTCTAAACACAGCGCTGCGTCGATCTCAAAGGTGAAGTTTTATCCGGCAAGTTTAAGAAGTCCCGTCGGAGCGAACAAAACACATTTTGGCGCGTGCCTTCTTTTTGAGGCAGCTTTATACGACACTGAACTCGACTCACCTGCCTGCTGCCTAATTGAGAAGGCACGCGCTGAAATGTGTTTTGTATGCTCCGACGGGACTTCTTAAATTTGCCGGATAAAACTTCACCTTTGAGATCGACGCTGCGCTGTGTTGAGAGAATCACCCCCAGCTCCGTACGCCCAAGCTACCCCACTGTGAGTAGTCGTGCGTATGTGTGTATCTATATGTATGTAGACGTGTAGCCATAACCAAGGCGACGCGGATTTGCCTGACAAAGCACCCGACGCGTCTCGGCGTGGGTACGGTAGCCATGCTGACGCGGGAAAATAGGATAGTGTCATGTCAAATTCAAATTCAAATTCAAAATCATTCATTGCGTATCACATTTCGTTAACAACGGATGGAACTATAGACAGGTAGGTATGCATGTGACGCCAAGCAAGGGCACAGCAACATGAGATGGCTAACTTATTTAATATTTATTTAATTATTATAATTAGAGTAATTATTGCACTTTATCACAATTTAGGCGCTTTTAGATAAAATATAAGAGGTATTACACATTATTGCAGCAACTATTGAAACTTTATTCTACCTTATTCTTAATCTAGGTTCACCATGTATGGGCTTAATAGTAGTTCACATTAAAAAAAACACACATTTAAGTTATAGAAACATTAGTTAATTAACTTAATTAATTAATTAGTTAGTTAACTTATTATTTTTTTAGAGTTGTTGGTACTTCTGTAGCTCTGCCTACCCCGCTCTGGGAATGAAGGCGTGATGTTATGTATGTATGTATGTAGTTAATTAAGAATGTTTGTAATTGTTTAATAAACAACTTTGGCCTATCTAGGTTTTTTATATAATTAGGTGTATTTCCAGCGTTTATACTAAATACTATAAAAAAACAAAGTTGCCACAGATTAAATATACTATAGTTACTGTAGGTGTGGTTAAGTGTCATAGATTAGTTCTAAGTAGTTTAGCATTAACTTTTATTGCTGTAGAGAAGATGAATAAGAAAAAGGCTTAATTGATTAACATTGTACCGTATAAATGTAATGGTATTACCTAAGTAGTTATACTTAAAGCACTAGGAATTTATAAACAGAAAATCACAATTTAAGAAGTGTGTTTTTCTGTTCGTTTTATCTACTTAATTACTGTCCTTTGAGGAAAAACAGCGATATACAAAACAATTTGTAGAGGGGATACATGTATATTTTTTAAATTATGACTATTTTTTTACAGATACCTACCTATAAGTATAATATCATTAATGTTTCACGCGTAAGTTACAATCTTCAACCTGCACCCTTTTTCGCACCCTCTCTCACAAAATTCGAGATCGTACTTTACGATACGTACTTTCTGCAACTCAAAATATCACGCATAAGTACATAATATATAAACAAACGGAAAAATAAAGAGACTGTCCACAGTTTTCCTGAGCCCCTATCCACCCTACAGCCAGCGCACACAATGCCGCGTAATAATATAATCGGCGCGGCGCCACTTGCCATTAATTAAATTTAAAACCCAGTGTGCGCCCGCCTTTATCACCGCTAGGTGTGCAGCCGGCTTTATTGTGACTTTATAAGAATGGTAACAAAAAGTTATTTTTCAATTGAATACCATTGTTTTAGTAACATACGTATTTTTAAATATAATTGTAAACAATTACCTCAACATCGCGTTTTAAAGTAACACTTTATAAATTATTTTGAAAAAAATCTTTGTTCATTCAAATGAAGTGAGATATAAAGCAATTCAGTAGGTACGCATTCGTATGTAGTACGTATGTTTGTTCGCGGAAAATTTAAGTTTAGTGTTGGTACGTTTGCAGGGTCCGTCCGGATCGCTACCACCATCTTATCCATTAACCACCCGCCAAGCAACAGTGTCCGCATTGTTGTTTTCCGATATGGGGATAAGACAACCGGTGAAATTACTAGCATACAGGCATTACACCTTAGTCCTCAGGGTTGGAAACGCATTTGAGGTCTTAGGATTATAATCTTGAGAATTCAAATGTCTATGGGTCTCAGATTCCACTGGGTCTATGGGTCTCAGGTGGCGTGAGTGCTCGTGTGCCTTCTCCTTAACATAAAAAAACCTATCTTTCCTATCCTATGAAATATAAATGAAGATTGGGTTTTACAAAATGTAAAACCCAATCCCTTGTCTTATAAAACTTTTCCTTCAGGCGCCTGGGGCGAATATAGGTATAGGTCTACATTTATGATTGACGCATACCTACAACAAGAATAAAAATATGTACCTAACGGTAATGACCCAGAATAATTTGCAAGATGAATTACTTCTACCGTCCTTGAAATAGAAACACGTTACTTTCTTACTTACAATAAAATTCATTGTTATTGAACGCAACTCGTATTCATTCTCTTAATTAAACCTCGAACCACTAAACCTTTTTACTGTTCCCAAATAAATGGCATTGTAACTAATCTATTTCAGTTGAATAGCGTCAAAGAGATTCTCTCCACAAGGACATTTAGCTACGGCCCAAAAAAACCATGGGACCGAGCATTCCTTGCCACCATTCTGCCATGAATAGCCTTTTTTACCACCTCCCAAAAGATTATTTTTAACACTAAGCAACTCCAATGACGCAGCAAAAAGTTTTGATACCAATTTATTAAAGCCCAAAATCGAACTGGCCGGCGAGACTGACGTAAAATTTTCGTCAATGAAATTTAAAAATAAATAAAGTCAAGATGGCCGTTTCATACATTTATAGTGTTAAGGGTTACGTTTTTTAAATGTTTTTATAACTTCCTGCTCTTTTAGACGTTTTTTTATGCGTAATAAATGGGCAGGTGTATCTAGCACCTCGTGATTAGGCAAACGGTGGGTTGTTAGTCGAGTTTTGTTGTCAATGAGGTTCTTTATGGTCGCCGGTTAGATGCATGTTTTGGAGATTGGGTGTTTTTTGGTGGCGGATTGTAACGGCTGTTGGCCGATTCGTACCTAGGCTTTATTCTTTTATTGTTTATAAAGAAATCGTCTGACAATTAGGTAGTGCTCGGGATAAACAATAATAAACAGTTATTTTAAGCAAACTAGTATCTACTTATTCACTAAAATATTATTCTAATAGTGTGCCTGACAAAAACTTCCTATGTGCCGATTTTTCTGAAACACAGTGCAAAACAAAAAGGGTGGGTGATATTTCATGATATTTTAAGAAACTTATTTGATACCTAACCGTCTTTTAATACATAGGTATCTACGTTGGAATAATAATGCGTCAATATGTTTTTATTTACAAATAACAAGACACGACTAAAGTCCAAACATACGAGTATTATCAGTAAAATGTAACCGGGCCCAATATATAGCGATGCCACTTTACGCGGGCTAGGAGCACACTTATTCCAATAAAACATAACCAAACATTGACTTGTTGATTGAAAAATGAGAGCCAACCAAGAGAGATTTTCTCTTAGTTGACCTAAAATGTATACAAAAGTCATGATATTAGTTATATCATATCAACCAAAGCTGATAGTAGCAGCAGTTAGTTCTGTAGTGATACTGCGAGAACTAACATCTTAGTTGTTGTATCTATCGTGTTCTTAGGCTCGTATGGAATCAAGATACTTATTCTTAGAAGCGACCAAGTTTTTTTTCAGTGCACCAACTTTTACAAGTGTGATTGATCTACTAGAAACTACGATATTCTTTCGTAAACTTACATTTTATTAGACTATTTGATAACCAACCGCAAAACCGAAGAACTTTTCCTAGTATTTCACAAAATCCAGATCGTTGTGCGGTGTAGTATAGAGCTGCGCCCCGACTCTGCCCGTAAACAAAGCGCTCTCGGCTCAGGCAATTACTGGAAGCATTGTGGACGTAAACTTTGATTGGCTCACCCAATTATAAGAAGAGCCAATTATACCAGTTTTCTGCTGGAGTCGATTGATATAGAAGGGGTTAATTAAGAGGTCGACACTTTAATTAAACAAAATTATTAATGAAATATGTAAAGTAGCTACTCCGTCCATGAATCGTTTAGCAGTATTGGTTGGAATTGTCTAATTAGGTATATAGGGTAAACTCGGCTATACCTACATATACTGGTGACTGAGCTGTTCCATACATTAACGGTGAATTCATTGAAGGTTAATGTATGGAACAGCTGTTTTTTTTTTGGCGATTTCGTGGTTGTTCAGTATGACCATCTTATTCACTTTTGGCCATTCCGGATCATGACCCCAAAATCACCCAGTATAATTACATGGCTCGCGTAACTCCGTGATAACATGTTTCAAGCTTATTTTAGAGTTACACGACTCAATTTAATCATTTAAATGCAACCTTACGTGTGTGTAGAGTGTGGCTTATTACTAAACATCGGCAGCTCGTGGCATTTAGGTAGCATTTGACGTTTCTGACAGACTAGTGATGTAACAATGGTTTTTCCGTACAAATCGAGCAAAAAAAACCTTTTCAATCATTTAATATATGATATCTATGACATTCGTAATAGACAATTAATATTTGTTCTAACTTGTTAAAAGTTATCCTACGTCTTCTATTTGAGAAAATCCACTTGGTACAAGAAACTAACTTTTGATTACCTTTTCGATGCAGTCTCAGTAATGAAAATGACGTTTCAACTTATTTTTCGGTATCAATTTTTATTTTTATTTTACCTGAAGACACTTGAAAAACGTGTCTCATCACTAGCGCTACCTAATTGCCACGAGTCGCTGATGTTTAATTATAACCGCACTATAAGGATGTAAATACCTATTTAGGTACATGATTAAATTTACTTCGTATAGCTCTAAAAGAAGCATGAAACATGGTATCATGGAGTTACCAGAGTCACCTGATTAGCCGAGTTTACCTTAGGTGGGTCATACACAGATTTAGGTTACCGTATTTCCTGTGGACACACCGAAAGTTAACGTTTTTAAGGCCTAATTTTCTGGCTAAGCCTATTCCCGTATAAACGCCGTCAGGGCTGCTTTAGACCTATGATATAAAAACATAACTTATATGCACACGAGCTCTTGACTATTGACCACAGGAGAGACAACTTTTGTTTTTAAGAGTGTGTATGACCCAGGTACCAAACTATCTTCTCCGGAGTGGAAGCTATAGAGCATACCAAATTTCATTAAAATTAGTTCAGCAGACTAATGCCCAATATTCATTTCAATTACATCAACAAAAAAAAATATCCACCCTAACCGCGATTACACTTGTAAGTATATCAAAAAATCCCATTGCCTTTTCCTTCCCGCCCCGGCTTTGCTCGCTGAATACTCGGATTACCGAAGTGGACACTCGCCGTGATAATAAACTCAATAGGTACCCGATCTCCCTTGTGGGAAAATAAAAGCTGTAAGGAATATGACGGAAATCTGTACTTTGTGGTTCGACTGATGTTTCATCTTGATATTG
Source organism: Acleris holmiana (assembly GCA_949316455.1). NCBI lineage: Eukaryota > Metazoa > Arthropoda > Insecta > Lepidoptera > Tortricidae > Acleris > Acleris holmiana. Next base: position 22,547,842 of record OX438763.1, on the reverse strand, counting down.
AAAAGCTAGGTCTTTAAAATTGCCTATTAAACGTTTGGTTAGTCGATGACATTTGAATTTTTAGGTTAAGTACCTACCTATCGCACAGTTAATCCAACAATGACACTATGCAAAAAAGGAATTTATTCATAAGTTAAAATTCTTTTTAAACGCAATAATGTCACTCTTCAAATGTATAATTCTGTCATATAGTGTCACTGTTGGATTTAACGTGCGCTATGTTATTTCCCGTGAACATTTTTGTAGGTACAGTCAAGGTCATAAATATGTATACACTTTAGTACCTTGTCACTTTAATCGCTGCGACAATTTCATATGGCAGTTTAAACATGACGTTAAATAGACAAGGTACTAAAGTGTATACATATTTATGACCTTGACTGTACCTAATTAAGCCATTTCAGACTCACGATCTTAAAATGTAGTGTAAAATATAGCAAAAACAAAACGCAACTGGTTTAAAAATATTCAAAATTGGAACATGGAACGCCACTATCTCGCGCCAATCAAAATCCTTGACGTTAAAACAAAAATTTCAGCGCACACGTCCTAGCCACACCTCCTTGTAAGAATCGCTTAGATTCGCCGCCCGCGCCCGACAATGCGCCAACAATGGCCCGAACAATGCGCACAAAGGGAGCGACTGTCTTCCCATTGTACGGAACAATGGAGGCCACGCCCACCGCTTTGTTTCATCTCGGCCGCGACGCACGCGATTGGTCGAGACGCCACCGACGTAATTGACCACCCGTAGTTTGAAGAATGTTTGAAAAAAGAACGCACGTTTGAGCTACCCACTTAACTGTATTCGAACGCGATTGAATTTAAATTCTCGGGGGAGCAGGTAAGAGTGCTCTTGGTTTGTGGGAGTGAAGAGAGCAGATGTTTCGTACCGGCATCTTTGATCGTTAAACTGACAGTTGTCTATAAATATAGTTTTTTTTTTATTATGTTAGGGCTGTACACATGTTACATTGGTCAGATGCGTTTTAAATATGTGCATGAAATTAAAAGTCACTTTTTTAACATTTATCATTAGGTAGGGTAACTTACCTACACGAATTTGATAGATGAATTCATACTCATTCATTTAGTGGTGGTATTTGTGTTTTTAGTGGTTTGATAGATGAATTCATTCATTCCGGACGGACCCTGTGCAGGGTCCGTCCGGATCGCTACCACCATCTTATCCATTAACTACCCGCCAAGCAACAGTGTTCGCATTGTTGTGTTCCGGTGTGAGGATAAGACAACCGGTGAAATTACTAGCATAGAGGCATTCCATCTTAGTCCTCAGGGTTGGCAACGCATTTGATCTTAGGATTATAGTCTTGAGAATTGAAATGTGGGGTCTCAGATTCCACTTATCATCAGGTGGCCTGAGTGCTCGTGTGCCTTACCTTCTGGACATAAAAAAAATACTTCCGTTACAAAGTATGACTAGCATAAAAGTGTTAATTTGGAGTTTAGTCACTTTTTCTGCTCAACTACCTACTAACGATATTTTTGTTTAAAATTATCCTAGAATGCCTAAAGCATTGGCACAAGAAGCTAATACTGCCCTCCTAAGCAAATAAGCAGTATCTCAAATTCAATAGCCATAGCAGATTCAATCCTATATTGTTAAGAATAAGGTTGCATTTGCTACAAGAGTGTGATTTGAGATAGGTACTGCAATTTGTGTTAGCAGGGCAGAATAGGTATACGACACTGGAGATAGCACGGCGAACGTTTTCAAGCGAAGAAATGTGACCGTGAGTAAAGTCGCCCTTTCTTTAGCGGGATCTTGAGTTTTTGAGAAAGGGGCAAAAACATGTGCAACGTCATCCAAGGCCACTTTTGGTCACCGTGCAAACTCCAGTGTCATTATAAGCTTCTTGGGTTGGTACCAACACTAAATCATATAAAGAAGGGCAAGTATTTTAAGTTTGACGTGAGCCTATATGTGTGTCTGTCTGTACCTAATATCGTCCTAGCTCTAGATAGGATCGTAGATTCAAGCACGTTTTTAGGGTTCCGTAGTCAAACTACCCTTATAGTTTCGCCATGTCCGTCCGTCCGCAGCCTAGCTCAGAGAGACTTAGTACTAGAAAACTGGTATTTTGCATGAGCATGCACATTAGTCACGCCAACAAAGTGGTACAATAAAATGTAAAAAAAATATTTTTTAGGGTACTTCCCCTACACGTAACGTGAGGATGGTTTTTTTTTCTCGTCTATCCCATAGTGTGGGTGTCGTTGAATAGGTCTTCTAAAAATTTAGAGTTTCGAGAGGCAGTTTTTCGATTAAGTAATCTAATTATGAAATATTAAGCTTTAAAATGCTAATTTTTTGTAGTACCTACAGCCAAAACTAGAAATACTGCAAATCTGTAAAAAATGTTAAATGTAAGCGCATATAACCAATTTTAAAGGAAAACTATCACGACTAAGTAGACATCATTGGTTCTTGAGATTCAGGCGATTAAAGTGTTTATACATACTAAAATCATTTAGGGTGATGGCACCAGTGTTGGACACTTTAAGGTGACAGGCACCAATAATGGACGCTTTACTCTTAATTCAAAGATGATAAAGTTATAAATTTTTTGTTGCAAAACAAATGAATACCTTTATTTTCTGTAAAATAAGAGTCAAGTGTCCGTCATTGGACCTTTTTCATTACTGGTTCGATCACCTTACGAGTAAGACGGCACCATTTGACTTTAAATCGAGAATTAGTTATTACTTGTTGATTTTTATGTTTGTAGTACTTAACGGCTTCGGAACCTTACAATGAGCATGGTCCGACATGCTCTTGCCCGGCAAGCCGACAAGCAAGCTAAGTATAGATCAGATATCATTCTAAGCTAGCTTTGTGAAATATCAACTGTGAAAGAAGGTGTCACCATTATCTCGGTGGTTTTTAACCCCCGACGCGAAAAGAGGGCAGTATAAGTTTCGAAACTCACTAGATACCATCCTAATAGGTACCATCCATGCGATACATTTCACTAGTAGACTTGTAGAAAATTATGTATGGAGCGAACTAATGTCATTAGTCTAATGAATTTAGAGAAACGGGCCCCTGCATAGTTCACCTGGGTGGACCACGGGCACTTTTTCCTGCCGTACCTACCACCATTACCTGCTGTGTTTTGACGACACGGTGGCCTAGTTGGGAGTGACCATGCCTCTGAAGCCAGCGGTCCTGGATTCAAATCCCGGTAAGGGCAGATATTTGTGTGATGAGCGCGAATATTTGTTCCTGAGTCTTGGATGTTTTCTATTTATTTAAGTATGTATTTCTCTATATAAGTATATGTTTATAGTTGTCTAGTACCCATAGTACAAGCCTAGAGCTTAGTTTGGGACTAGGTCAATTTGTGGGAGAATGTCCCCTGATAATTATTTATTATTATTGTCAACTGAAAGATAAACTTGATGGTTCTTTTAATTTAGGGACATCATTGATTTGAAGAAGGTTACTTAAAACAAGTATGTTTTAAGAACTAGCATATTCGTTCTAAAATATTATAATTTTTTGTAACAAATAAATACTTTTTTAACATAAATCGTTCCTATTTGCTATAATGATTTATAAAGATGAAACTGAACAAATTTCTTCTTTCAAAAACTGTGATCCCTTTAGCTAAAAAGATTTTTAATAGATGAAGCATAATATTATTCTATGTTAAAAGAATGAGCACGAGTATTTGTTCCTGAGTCTTGGATATTTTCTATGTATTTAAGTATTTATTTCTCTATCTAAGTATGTTTATCGTTGTCTAGTACAAGCCTATGCATAGTAAGTACAAGCCTAGGACTTAGTTTGGGACTAGGTCAATTTGTGTGAGATTGTCCCGTTATATTTATTTATCTGTGTAATCCCTCTTTGTGCCTCGCACTTTGAGTGTTCTTTTCAATGTATCACTTATTTATTCTATCGTGAACTTAAAGCGATAGAGTTAACTCCCTTCCTAGCCATATTAAGTCTATCCATTACCCCTTATTGCTGTATATGTATACCTCCATATGTCAACCCAGTGAGCGTCGCCAGACAATCATATCGATCGGACTCGTAGCGGCGACTCGCGTGCGAGAGAATACAGCTAGTTTTTGAGCCATTATGGCCTTACAATGTCCCTTTAAAGGAGGAAAACGACGACAATTTAGTAGTTTCGTTAATTTTGAGATTTTAAACGTAGTAGATTTGGGATACACACTCTTAGAAACAAAAGTCTCTCTTGTTGTCAATAGTTAAAAGCTTGTATGCATTTAAGTTTTTATATGATAGGTCTAAAGTAGTCCTGACGGCGTTTTTGCGGGAATGGGCTTAGCCAGAAAATTAGACCTTAAAAACGTTAACTTTCGGTGTGTCCACAGGACGGTAACCTAAATCTGTGTATGACCCATTTAATCCTACTAATCACTACATAGTATAAAACAAAGTCGTTTCCCGCTGTCTGTCCCTATGTATGCTTAGATCTTAAACTACGCTTCGGATTTTGATGCGGGTTTTTGAATAGAGAGAGTGATTCAAGAGGAAGGCTTTCCGGCTTCAAATCAGAGTCATTTTAGTACATTGTTATACGCCGCTAGGTTATCTAAACTTTCAAACAACAGTGAAGTATTTAAAAAAATGTCATTTGTCATTTAATATACCTATCTACATACGCTGTCCTCTTACAATTTATAGGTTATGTCAAAATCATGTCACTTATTTCCAAAAACGCACATACGTCTACCGCCGCAAATGTAAATAGGACATAAATAACATTGTAAGAACACACGTTAAGTATAGAAAAGTGACATGAGCACAACAATTTAGCAAAAAAGGACGTCCTAGAATGATCACACCGAGGGAGGACACTGCTAAATACTTGTGGGTTGACACATTATTGCGTCACAGCGTCCAATTACGTATAGGTTAAGGTTTTAACTACTTGTGAGAAAAAGATTTTCGATGAAATTAAAATTCTGCGTAGTGATAAAAGTTGTTCGCATTGTTGTGTTCCGGTGTGGGGATAAGACAGCCGGTGAAATAACTAGCATAGAGGCATTCCATCTTAGTCCTCAGGGTTGGCAACGCATTTGCAGTCTTGTGAATGCGAATGTCTATGGGTCACAGTTTCCACTTACCATCAGGTGGCCTGTGTGCTCGTTTGCCTTCTCAATGCCATAAAAAAAGAGTAAAAAATAAAAGTTACATACACATACATAACATCACGCCTTCACTCCCACAGTGAGGTAGGCAGACCTACAGAAATACCAACAACTCTAAAAAGACTTCTTGATAATTCTGTAACCACATTTTGCACAAGTAGGCTAAGTTGTTTACCAGTGTATTAGTGACAGGTTGCAAGCCCATCGCCTAACAGTACTACAAGCCCTTATTCCCTTAGTCGCCTCTTACGACATCCACGGGAAGACATAGAGTGGCACTATTCTAACCCGGCAACCACACGGGGTAAAAATAAAAGTTGTTATGATTAAATACCTAATTGATTTTTACCGACCTTTTTACCCAGTGGACCAACTTGTAAGCCTAGCTTAGCAAGAGGTGAAATGACTACCTAGTATGGACGAATTCCATTTACACTCTTGCAGTTTTGAGATTGTAGTCTTGAGAATGAAAGAATCTCTAGGTATGAGTCTCAGACTTCACTTATCATCAGTTAAGCTGTGTTCTGGTTTACCTTCTCTAAAGGCATTACAATATTGCCCAATAATATATAATAAGATACCAAAAGAGTATTCATAAAAAGTTAAAAACACTCATGTTTAAAGCTTTTTATTCATTTAGCGAATTTATAAACTAAATATCTCTTTGTCTCTAATGTCTCAACTAACCTGTTCGTTTATCCATCGCGAAATACAAAAGACCTATCCAACGACACCCCACACTATAGAGTAGACGAGAAAAAAAGAATACACAACCACGTTACGTGTAGGGAAGGTGACCTAAAAAAAAAACATTTTATTGTACCACTTCGTTGGCGTGACTAATATGCATATTCATGCCAAATTGCAGCTTTCTAGTACTAGTCTCTGCGCTAGGCTGAGGACGGACGGACATGGCGAAACTAAAAGGGTTCCTAGTTTGACTACGGAACCCTAAAACCTGACATGTGTTTATTTATTTTATTAATAAATTTTGAATTGAATTGTATCATAGAGATTGTCTAGTGAGCAAATAACCAAAAGACTACGTATGGTTTTCTCGGCTTGAATATCACCTAAACCTCTAAATTACCAAAAAAATATTCACACCCCTTAAATAATTACATACATACATAACATCACGCCTTCATTCCCAGAGTGGGGTAGGCAGAGCTACAGAAATACTAACAAATCTAAAAAGACTTGTTGATAATTCTGTAACGACATTTTGCACAATCAGGCCAAGAAGTTTACTAGTGTATTAGTGACAGGTTGCAAGCCCATCGCCTAGCAGTACTACAAGCCCTTATTCCCTTAAATTAATAATTATTAATAATATAGTACTGTTACACCGCAGACGACCTTCCTACCTTCCTAAGCACCAAGTGCCCTCAAATATACACATTATACCAAAATATCCCAAATTTCTCCTCCTCAAGGCCCCTCGACCAGTCACTACACTGGCGAGCCAATTTGCGCACTCGATGCTCGACAGTGCATCTTGCCGTTTGGAGGACGTTCTAATGGCCTTAAGTGTACGTTGGCTGAGAATGTTTGGAGGAAAATGGAAAGATTAGATGTACCTATGTAGCCATAGCGATTCTGTAAACGTTCAATTGAAACAACCATGGATTTGAATCTACACGCAAGGTAATAAAGTTCAATTAGCTTTGGTCTTATGTCAAGATACAAGTTTAAATGTACTATATACCGGGTGTTGCCTGTAACAGGAGCAATAAATTGAGGGATTGTTTCCACACCACAAACGTAACAACATTTATTCTACAACTTTTGAAAATAACTTATTGTTAACTAAATATTAATGAATTTAGATTTTCCAAGCAAGCAATGTATTGCGAAAACTACGAAGTTGCTAGGCTGACAGTAGATGTCAACTAGACTAATGGATGGAGTACATTGAAAATACTATTTAGTTTGTTCGAAAATATCCCAAATAATGAATTACATATTTATTTAAAGTTGTAGAACAAAATGTTGTTACGTTTATAGAGTAGAAGCGATCCCTCAATTTATTGCTCCTATTACAGGCAACACCCGCTATACAGTCATATTAATAAGGTTAATAGGTACTAATACGGAACACCGTTGCATAAGCATAGTATTAGAAGGTGGTCTTCAAAATAAAAGTACATACATGGACCCTACTGGGGCATCGCAAATTGCTTAAAAACTACCTAAGTACAATTAAGTATAAAAGATTCGTTCTGAGAATTACTACTTAATATTGCGTTTTCTTATTATTTATTTATATTATAAGTGTAACTATGGCTTTGCTTAAACAGTGTCATAAAATATGACACAGGTAGTTGGGTACTTACACTTACCCATTTATTAAGAAAATTATAAGAACAATCTAAGAAGAAAAAAGAAGATAAAAGAAAAAATATTAGGTAACAAATTGAGAAATCAATCCTCAGTTTAATTTCAAAATGCGTTTGCCCACCTTGCTTTGCTTCTGCGTAGTGGTATAGCTCTTGCTGTCAAGTGAATAAGAGCTACCATAACTTCAATAATGCGATTGCGATATAAAAGTAAAATGCGCTAAATCAAATCGTAATGAAATATTCGACGTTACGCGCCACCTACCAACGTTACGTGTAAACAAATTCACGGATAGTCTGTAACAACGCCCTCTATGTTTTTTTTATTGTACTTACACGTGGATAACTTGCTTTTACCGCGCCACCTGCCGCTTCTTTTGCAAACTATTTTGTATAACCTGTAGACACGTAATACAAACTAGTTCCAATGTTGACAACTAAGTTTTGTATATAAGATGTAGATGTCGCTTAGAACAAAGTATTTAAAGTTGCAGTATACAAATTAAACAACATATTTTCGATCTTTGATACTGGTATACATAGATGATTATATTTATTGAAAATTAAATTACTAAATCATAATCAGGACTCAAAATTATATGAAAGTAGGTAACTACGCCACTGATTGTTAATCGTAGCTCCAATTAGGTTGGTATCTTTTAATTATTTCGCGCATCGCGCATCTACCACGGTACAGTGATTGGTTCTTGTAAAGTACCTAATGATATTAACTCCTAGTTGACGTGATATTGACTTGTTTAAAAAAAAAAAACTTACAAAGGGTCGCCCCACACGTCATATCGACGCGGCGCGGACAGACGCGGGCGTCTAATTAGTCTAATTACCGTAATACTATAGAAGACAGCTAACTACAATGTAGTACCTAGTCAAAGCATTTTCTACTCTATTAACTACTACATAAAACATAAAATGCTTATACTCGTAATTCTACTAACTATGCAGTTAGCCGCGTTTGGTAGGTATTATGGCAGCTAAAAGATCCCCGGTTTAGGTTTTTAGGGTTCCGTGCCTGAAGAGAGCCTAAACTGCCCTAATAAGCAAAAAGACAGTATCTCAAATTCAATAGCTAAAGCAGTTTCGATCCTATCCCGTTAGTAATAAGGTTGCATTTTCGACAGCGGTTTTATCTAGCAGGGCAGTAACGGGGTCCTATTGATATGCTTACGCTACCAGTCCGTCCGTCTGTCCATTTTTTGAACCGTAAAAGATAGCGTAATACACTCAGGATCAATGAAAACGGGTCACTTTCTATGTAAATTCTGTACTAAGTGACCCGTTTACCTACTTAATAGATTTTCTGAATATGTGTTACTAGCTGTTTTCCGCGACTCCGTCCGCGTGAAAGTCGTTTATCGCTATTCCCTCAGGACCCGTCTAATTTTGCGGGATAAAAAGTACCCTATGTCCTTCGGCACTTCAGTACCTTGTCACTTCCCCCGGAGAAGGACTCCTTCCCCGGGACTCTCCATACCTATTCAGCGGTTTACCCGTAAAAGCGTAACAAACAGACAGACAGACAAGACAAATCAACTACTAGGTATGAATAGAAGGCTTAGTACAGTCAAGGTCATAAATATGTATAAAGTACACTTTAGTACCTTGTCTATTTAACGTCAAGTTTAAACTGCCATATGAAATTGTCACAGCGATTAAAGTGACAAGGTACTAAAGTGTATACATAATTATGACCTTGACTGTACCTAACAGTAAAGGTAATTTATTCTAAGGCAAAAACATTTTTATTATTATTACTAAATCAGAAATACTACAGTGTATCTTTCTAATTCATAGATAAATTTAATTCCAATTAAGCGAGAATCGATTATTTAAAATATATAACAAAATTTCAGCCATCGTTCGTAAGGACCGTGTGGCCTAATGGATAAGGCGTCGGACTTCGGATCCGAAGATTGCAGGTTCGAGTCCTGTCACGGTCGAACAATTTTCTTTTGTATTTTTTATGTGCACATTTTTTTATTTTCTTTCTGTTGTAATTGATTTCATACTTTTTTCTTGTTGATTTTGCTTTCTACTAATTATTTTTATCAATACAAGCAAAGCGAAAACAACTACTTATTAAGACATTTTTTTAAGTATACAATAGTAAATAAAGATAATTATTAAATAAAAATACATATAATCGCAAACACCAAGATAATAGCTGTTATACATTAAAATTTATTAAAATACACACTTATTAAAGTTGCTTTAGTCGCCATCTACCTACAGATTTTAGAACTTACGTTACGTGAACTAACAGTGAAACCTAAAAGTTGAAACTGGCCGCAATAATGTAGATAGTTTATACAGTTTCAGAGTGTTCTACTAGATGGCGTTGAAATCAACCTCACAATTTTTGAACTGTTCAAATTTGAAGATATTGTTAAACTTGCTTTATTCGTATGTCTAAACTATATTGACACGTTCGAAAATTATATCGATAAATTCTATGCCAATCGTTAGTTGAAAGTTCTGGTTTTTTACTGTAGCCAAACAAACGCTTGATTTTTAGGGTTCCGTAGTCAAACTAGGAACCCTTATAGTTTCGCCATGTCCGTCCGTCCGTGCGCAGCCTAGCACAGAAACTCTTAGTACTAAAAAGCTGTAATTTGGCATTAATTTGCATAAGAGTCAAGACAACAAAGTAAAAAAAATTAATAAAATATGGTTACCTCTTCTACACCGTAACGTGGGGATGTATTTTTTTCTCGTCTACCCTACAGGGACGAGAAAAAAAAATACCCCCCACTATAGTGTGGGGTGTCGTTGGATAAGTCTTTCAAAAATATTACGAGTTTGTGCAAATAGTTTTTCGATTAAGTAATCCGTTTATGAAATTTATTTAAAACGCTAATAATTATTATTGTTTACTCAAGTGTCCCTCCCCCCTACAGCCAAAACTACAAATACTAAAAAATCTGGTTAAAAATCTTAAATGAAAGAGCATAATTAGGTAATATAACGAATTTTAAAGGAAAACTATCACGACTAAGACAAATATTTTTGGCCCTTGAGCTGCAGGCGACTAAATTGTTTATACCTACTAAAATCATCTAAGACGGCACCAATTGACTTTAAATAGAAAATTAGTTATTACTTTTGATTACTTTTGATCCCTACACTGAGCATGGTCCGACATGCTCTTGCCCGGTTTTTACTGCTTCAAGGGACCGCAGACGTAGTTTTTGATGCTAATTAGTTAGTGTCAGTGTTCAGTTAAGTATCGACTTATCAAACAATCAGCCCTTAGGGCCACTACTTATTATTAGGGTTCCGGAGCCGAATGGCAAAAACGGAACCCTTATAATTTCGTCATGTCCGTCTGTCCGTCTGTATGTCACAGCCATTTTACTCAGAGCCTATTGGCACTATATAAATTAAATTTGGAGGATAGATGTATTATATGAACCGCTATACAATGATGTAGTAAAATTGAAAAAAAAACATATTTAGGGGTGGCACTCCATACATGTAACTAGGGGACGAAAAAAACTTTTTTGAGTTACATCAGCGTGTGGGGTATTTTTAGATAGGGCTTCCAAAATGATACCTACTATCCAAAATGAGGTTTTTAAGTGACTTTTTTACGTAAGTGAACAGTTGGCGAGATATACGCTTCTAAAGTCGTAAAAATTCTGTCCGGGTAGGTATTCTAATAAAAATTACAGTAGTAGAACATACGAAATACTTGCAACCAAAATTGTTTTGAACACGATACGCTGTGTAGTTTTTGAGATTTTAATAAAAAAAAAAATGAATTTCAACCATGAACGTTCATCCCAGCTACGGAACCCTTCCCTGTGCGTGGTCCGACATGCACTTGGCCGGTTTTTTTTTACTTTATAGAGGTTTTTTTACAGATTATACATTTAGTCGGGGGTTTTTTAAATTTCTAATTTATTTTTTTATTTCATGCTTTTTATAACTTCTCCAGCTGAGTGTCTGTTTATGGCACCGTAGCTCCCAAAAGGATGAACAGGTTTGGACGCATGTTTTTTAAAAATAAAGCTTCATTCAGCTCTGAAAGTAGGTGCCGCCGTTATTTTAGGGGTTTTTTACCCTCTAAAAGCTTAATATCTCAAAAACGGCTGAAACGATTTTGATGAAACATGTCTAAGAACTACCGCTAAAAAAACTGCTTTCATATAAAAAAAACGCATACAAATCGGTTCCCCAATTTAAGAGCTACGGTGCCACAGACAGACACACACCTTAAAAACGAAGAACCGGGTGCAAAAATAAATATCAGCCGGTTATACCGCGGTTTGCCGGCCGCCTCAAAGGGTCTCATATCCGGCAAAGTATTGGTTGCCACGGAAAACTCGTATTTCTGCTGGTTAAAATTATGCCCGTAGTGAAAGGATGTTTGAGAGGCACTCACTTGGAAACTAGGCCATGCTAGATGTTTAACGGAGTTGGGTAAATCACGCGAATCGAAGCTATGAATTAGATCATTGTTTAGAAATGTATAATGTCGCATACATCACGCCTTCATTCCCAGAGTGGGAATGGCTATAGAAATACCAACAACTCTAAAAAACTTGTTTATAATTCTGTAACCACATTTTGCACAATCAGGCAAGAACTTTTACTAATGTATTAGTGACAGTTTGCAAGCCCATCGCCTTACAGTACACTATAAGCCCTGATTCCCTTAGTCGCCTCTTACAACATCCACGGAAAGACATGGAGTGGCACTATTCTAACCCGGCAACCACACGGGGCCTGTATATTTACACTATTAAGCGTCACAGAGTCACACTGTTCAGCTTACTGTCAGCTGCAGTTGATTGCCACAAATGTACCCTTAAAAGTTTGCATTTGAAGAAAGAACATGTAAACTACTATGATGCAATCAGTTAATCTGTGACTTCAATTTATCATTGAATTGAACTTGAATAGTGTTAATCAGCTAACTACACGCAATCTTATAGTATATATATCCCACATGATCATTAAGGATCACTTTCAAGACAATATGATAAAATTTCAAATATAATTTTACAAAGTAGAATAAAGCTTCTTGTACGTACATACATAACATCTCGCCTTCATTCCCAGAGTGGGGTAGGCAGAGCTACAGAAATACCAACTCTAAAAAGACTTGTTGGTAATCTTGTAATGACATTTTGCACAAGCAGACTAAGCTTGTGCAATTGCGAATAAAAGTGCTAATTTATATATTACTCGTTTGGATATGCAATGAGCTAATTTTTTAAACAAACCCCCTTTCAGTCCCCGTGAGCGATGGCTTGACGACCATATTGATGAATACTCGCGAAGTCATTTATTGGTGGGGAGGGCGGCGCTAAAATGGCGGCGCGATCTATGGTGGTCATTTGTTAGTTCACTCTCTTTTGTTTCTGCGCTTGAGTCATCTGTCAGTGTCATTAGAAGTTTTTATAAAGTGAAATCAGGGTAGCAGCAGCAGGGTTTGACTTTCGAGAGCTTGAAATGAAGTCTATTGATAGAAAATATTATCACACGAAATAAGTAGGTATGTCACGATTATTTTCGCATGAACCCATTATCCCGATTTTTTGAATACCTACTCGAAAGCTAGTGATTGACTTAATGTTACGTTTATGTGATTCGTTGTACGCAGGAAGTTGACGATTACCGGTTTATTTTAATCATATTATAAATCCCCGTGTGGATGCTGGGTTAGAATAGTGCCACTCCATGTCTTCCCGTGGTTGTCGTAAGAGGCGACTAAGGGAATAAGGGCTTGTAGTACTGTTAGGCGATGGGCTTGCAACCTGTCAATAATACACTAGTAAACTTCTTGGCCTGATTGTGCAAAATGTGGTTACAAAATAAAATTATCAACAAGTCTTTTTAGAGCTGTTGGTATTTCTGTAGCTCTGCCTACCCCACTCTGGGAATGAAGGCGTGATGTTATGTATGTATGTACTCGAAAGCTAGTGATTGACTTAATATTATGTTTAAGTGTTTTGTTGTACGCAGGAAGTTGACGATTAACGGTTTTTTTAAATCTTATTATAAATCCCCGTGTGGATGCCGGGTTAGAATAGTGCCACTCCATGTCTTCCCGTGGTTGTCGTAAGAGGCGACTAAGGGAATAAGGGCTTGTAGTACTGTTAGGCGATGGGCTTGCAACCTGTCACTAATACACTAGTAAACTTCTTGGCCTGATTGTGCAAAATGTGGTTACAGAATAAAATTATCAACAAGTCTTTTTAGAGCTGTTGGTGTTTCTGTAGCTCTGCCTACCCCATTCTGGGAATGAAGGCGTGATATATATATATGGCGATAATATTATGATTATTGTTGTGCACTTTCAGTGATTTTTTAATGCTGTTTACCAAAAACTTTTACTCTTTAAAATTATTAAATGAAACGTTTACCTACTTGCTCCGCCAGGATTCTTTGTCTGTGACAGGTATTTGAAGTTTGTCTGAAAATTAAACATCTGTGGTTTGTAATCGTTTATCAGATCTAAAACGATTTTCTAATGATACAATTGTAAACGAATGGTGTAGACTCGTTTTAACATCTTCTAACGCTCGTATTTAAAAAATGCGGTTTCACTGAAAACATATTGGGCCTCTATTCTACTGCGTTATAACGATATCGCGTTGACGTGTTTAGAATTGTTTATGACACAGTCGCCATTATTGTAAATGACATAAGAGTTATTAAAACGTTGACAATACGGAAACACGTCAAAAACGATATCGTTATTACCGTGTAGAATCCCAGCCCTGTTTTTGCGCACTTTCGAGTGAAACTTTCTAGCGCTACAAAGTCAGAAATCGCCTCCCAGGGAAAGAATAGAATTCCAGGGAAAGAATAGAATTCCAGGGGAAGGGTAGAATTTGGCGTTTTTATAGATTTTCGTGGGTAGTAACTGGATGGAAGCGTGAGCATAGGTATTTCTGATAGTCGTAGGAACGTTCTTGGATAAATGAAGACAAGATGCGCTCATTGGCATTTCAAGAAGTTTTTGTTTGTTTCCATCACCCTACAATAAATCAATATCGGGCGACAACCGCACAAATTGACCTAGTCCCAAACTAAGCTCTAGGCTTGTGCTATGGGTATAGGCAAAGATAAAGATACTTATATAGCGATATAAGTACTTTATATACATAGATTAAAAAACAAAAAAACCCTTGAAAAAAGCAAAAAATAACTTCTTTTAAAATTATAGGCACTTACCTAATAGGCTAGTCTAACTGAAGTCGGCGACCACAATATTTTCACCGAAAAAGCCGACATTTTTTTGTTTATTAAAACATTTTTTTTTTTAATACTTTTCAGTGATCATTATACGCTGTCCCATAGTCCCACTTATTAGTTGATATGAAACTTTAAGTTTCAAGCGCGCCGCAATCAACGCCGCTGGAAATTCATTGTCATATTTCAATAAGTATTCTCGTTGTAGTCGCTCAGCTATCTTAATCTAGATATCTTATCGCCATCCTTGTAATAGGTACCGTTGAGGAGTTCCGATGACCATCTGTGGTCTACATCATCAGTTCCACTTCCCCAAGTGAATCTGTATGCAAATGCTACATTTGTTACTAAAAATACTAAAATCGCTATATGTTTGCCTACAATATTTGAGGAGTTCCCTCAATCCCTCACTGATCCCATCATCAGATTCAGATTTGGTGACAATGGGATCACCTCGAAAGTAAACTCTATCAGACCAGAAAAAATAATTCAAAATCGGTCCACAATTGACGGAGTAATCGGTGAACATACTTAAAAAAAAAAAAATATTAAAAAAAATACATACAATGGAACGTATAACCTCCTCCTTTTTTTGAAGTCATTTAAAAAAAAGTATTTTTGTTGCGTTTTTGAAAGCGACTTATTGTTTTTAAAAACTTTTATACATTTTACCCGTGTGGTTGCCGGGTTAGAATAGTGCCACTCCATGTCTTCCCATGGATGTCGTAAGAGGCGACTAAGGGATGGGCTTGCAACCTGTCACTAATACATACACTAAACCTCTTAGCCTGTTAGTGCAAAATGTGGTTACAGAAATATCAGTAAGTCTTTAGAGTTGTTGGTATTTCTGTAGCTCTGCCTACCCCACTCTGGGAATGAAGGCGTGATGTTATGTAGGTATGTATGTTATACATTTTACCTATATCATATCATGAGCCTATATGTATAAAGTAAATACGGCGCTTCCAAACGCAATCATTAGCCATTCTGATTGACAGCCCTCACTGCCGTTTAAAAAGCTTTTGGAAACCATTAATTATCGAACAGTTCTGGATTTTTCCACGCTTGGGCAAAGAGATGATTTTTTTAAATGAAGCTGATATAATAAGATTATATTATGGATTAAGTACCAATCCATATGATGTTTTTAATCAATGTTAATCGACTGTTAGTTCATACATTCATTAACGCTCTAATCGTCTGTTGAGTGGTTAACATCGTATGGTGAAATTGGTACTAAGTCAAACCAAATGCGAAGTATACACCGTGTTTTTTTTGATTTACGATAACTTTAAGGGCACGTTCTTCAAGTCAAATTAAGCTAATTTCCCGAAGACAGACATATGATAACTCGTACGGTTATAAAGATATTCAATTATTAAAATTAATCAGTTAATCACGTTAAACTAATGTAAAAGGCTCTTAATTGATACCTAACAATTTTCTTTTAATTACCTTTTATGAGTAAAGAGTTTTCAATTGTTAGGTCGTGCACCTGTCAAGTGTTATCTTTACTTGTGTGTGTGTATGTCACGCTGACTTGACGTATTTGACACTAACTATGAGTTAACTCTAAAGACCCTTTTAGAATGATTGAAGACACAACATTTAATTACTTTGTTCTAAACATTTTTTTAAATTTTTTTTTGCAATATTTTAAAATCTAATGTACCACGTAGTTTCTATACGTGTACCTAACAATATGCCGAAGTGATCGTAAATCAAAAAAAACACGGTGTATATAAGTTTGTTGTAATTGTTATAAAAACTAATATAAGCACATAAATATACATAGTATGAATTGTGAAACAAAGTGTCACGCCACAGTCTGGGCTGGGATTCTACACGGTAATAACGATATCGTATTTGACGTGATTCCGTATTGTCAACGTTTTCATAACTCTTATGTCATTTACAATAATGGCAACTGTGACATAAACGATTCTAAAACAAGTCAAACACGATATCGTTATAACGCAGTTGAATAAAGACCCTGTTCAAAGTGTCACTGGGATCCAGCTGCTCCCTATTTCACCATCTTGACAATGACACATGACAGGTGACAATTCGGTATACATTACAAAGTTAACACGCTGATACATCACCGGGTTTCATATAAGCTGCGCCATGTACACTAAAATGTCACATGTCATTGTCAGTATGGTGAAATAGGGGGTCAATTTTGATACGAAGAGTCACGTGATCTACCAGTGACGCGATTGGTTTTAAAACAAAATACAAATGCTTGATAAACGTACGCATCTTTGCTAGGGGTTCTAGAGAGCATTTTTTTTTTATGTTAAGGAGAAGGCACACGAGCACTCTGGCCACCTGATGGTAAGTGGAATCTGAGAGCCATAGAGCATGCTTGGGTTGGCAGATTGGAGGATGTCTTGTCGAAGCGAAGGATCGATAAAACTTTTTTTTATAATCCATTTATCAATTGGGTCGTTCTACTTTTTTACCGACAATACATCGCCATTTTTCTATATTTTGCGTTTTTCAACTATTGATAACTATAGTTTTAATTTTTAATTTTAATATACTTTGCGTGAATTTTTATTAGGACTAATTAATGACTATTTCGGTGGCGATAATGTTTTTTATTTACGATGGTTTTTCAGAATATACTGTAACAGAGTGGCCGTTTTCAGAGGAGACTAAATTTTGTGTTAGCACTCTGTCACGCGATTCTATGAAAAACAAACTTATAAAAAAAACACTGGATAGAGAAAGTGAAAGATTATTTAGCACTAATAGATTAAGTTTCGTCGTATATTCAAACACTAAAACATGTATATTAAAATGAGGACAGGCAATTGTCGGTAAAAAAGAAGAATGACCCAATTAATAAACAATAATTATGCACTAATATTATAGCGACTAAAAATATTTCGATTTTGACGACACGCTAGCCTAGTTGGTAGTGACCCTGCCTTCGAAGCTAGGGGTCCTGGGTTCAAATCCCGGTAAGGGCAGATATTTGTGTGATGAGCACGAGTATTTATTCCTGAGCCTTGGGTGTTTTCTATGTATTTAAGTATATATTTTTCTATAGAAGTAAGTTTATTGTTGTCTAGTACCCATAGTACAAGCCTAGAGCTTAGTTTGGGACTACTTCAATTTATGTGATATTGTCCTGTGATATTTATTTATAAGCCTTAATTTTAAAGAATAAGGAGTAGGGTGGTGGCACGAGTGTTGGACACTAAGCTGATAGGTGGGCGTTTTCCAAAAAAAAGTGTACATTCTTAAAGACAAAAGTTTTAGTGGTGGTAGGACCCTGTGCAGGGTCCGTCCGGATCGCTACCACCATCTTATCCATTAACCACCCGCCAAGCAACAGTGTTCGCATTATTGTGTTCCGGCGTGGGGATAAGACAACCGGTGAAATTACTAGCATAGAGGCATTCCATCTTAGTCCTCAGGGTTGGCAACGCATTTGAGGTCTTAAGATTATAGTCTTGAGAATTCAAATGTGTATGGGTCTCAGATTCCACTTACCATCAGGTGGCCTGAGTGCTCGTGTGCCTTCTCCTTAACATAAAAAAAAAAAAAAAAAAAAAAAGTTAAGAGAATTTAACATTTCCATTTCGTCACGAAAATTTACGTATTTAAATGTATGGCTAATGAAATGGAAAAAGTTAAATTTTCCTAACTTTTGTCCTTAACGATGTACACTTTTTTTGGAAAACGCCCACGTACCAATATTTGACACTTGACCCTTAATTCAAAGATTGAATTACTATTCCCGTGTGGATGCCGGGTTAGAATAGTGCCACTCCATGTCTTCCCGTGGATGTCGTAAGAGGCGACTAAGGGAATAAGGGCTTGTAGTACTGTTAGGCGATGGGCTTGCAACCTGTCACTAATACACTAGTAAACCTCTTAGCCTGTTAGTGCAAAATGTGGTTACAGAAATATCAGTAAGTCTTTAAAGTTGTTGGTATTTCTGTAGCTCTGCCTACCCCACTCTGGGAATGAAGGCGTGATGTTATGTATGTATGTATGAATTACTAGGTAATCTACTAAATTGATTGTTGCAAAATAAATTAATAAAGCTGTAAACTAAGATTCTTGTGTCCATCATTGGTCCCCATCGCCCTAGCCTTTACTTTGTACGTTCAAGGACTTTAATTGTTATGCCACTATGGAACCGTGTCATAATGACGGCGTTAATCATCACTTGTAGCTTTCTTTCATGTGGTTTGACGCTGTCATTGTGACAGGGCTCCATACTGGCATAACAAGTTAAGCCCTAGACTGTACTTGAAAAGAATCGGAAAAACCTAAGTAACTAATAAAGCCGGTCAAGTGCGAGTCGGACTCGCAAACTGAGGGTTCCGTACAATTATAAGAATGTAAAATTGTATTGAGGGACGAACTTGACTTTGCCGTTGAAAAACTGTTGTCTCCATACATCGACATAGGTCGCGATTAGTTTACCAATTGCATAAAAGTTTTCAATCGTATTTTTTTTTGTGATTTAGCTAAAATTTACGGTTTTCGCAATTTTACCTTTATCTGTGCTAAAAGACGTTGCTTCGTACCAAATTTCAAGATTCTAGATCGACTGGAAACACCCTTTAGGTTTTGATTCCCTTGCGAGTTTCGAAAATTTGCGGCATAAACGGCTATATCTTTTGATTGCGTTGGCTTAGAAGCTTGATTTTTTCACAGCTCTAAGAGACAGTAGGCTTGAGTATTTGATATAAATTTCAGCTTGATACCTTCACGCGTTCCTGAGAAAAAAGGTCTTAACAGACTGACGGACGGATGGACAACTTAGTGATCCTATAAGGGTTTCGCTTTTTTCGTTCGACGTGGGAACCCTAAAACAGAACAATCCGACTATTTATAAAAAGTAATATGCCTATTATATTGTATTAAAGTAGGTACACTTATTGTTTTACTAACTTGAATCAACAGGACATTGCAAGTTATATTTTGTATTTCAAGTGTTCCCGCAATACACATAAACCCGTGTGCTCGAAATATTCAGCATAGTTTCCATGTGGGAGGAATAAGCAAACGTTTTGTTTTATTACATTTGTAACTGAAGCGGCCATTGTTAAGAGCGCCCCCATTAGCGAGCACGCTGTAGGGTAGAACACCTGGTACATGAACAGTTAGATATCATTTAAAAAAAACATACGTTTGAATTGCCCCCTTACCATCAGGTGATTTGTGTGCTCGTTTGCTTTCACATTGGCATTAAAAAAATATCAGAGATAATCTTACTGAGATTGGCCTATAAGTCGATTTTGTTAATCTCACTAAGTAAGTAATAATGAACATTGAGTCTCGTTTACGAGCGGCCTATGAGATAAAAATAAGGAAAATTCTAGAAATCAGCAAAAATCTGCCATTTAGGATCGCTTTACTCTTGGTCCCGAACTAAAGTCTTGTACTATGAATTATAAGGGTTTAAGCTTATATATGTTTTAATAGTCTCAAGTTAACAGCACGGGTAATTCACTAGTTAATGACTTATTTATTACTATCGTTTCGCGCACATTTTCAGACGCTACAGTAGTGTAAGTGCAGTTACAATGTTAGGAGTTTCCCCTAATAATACGGTACCGGTAGCCCTAGATAACATGCATTTAAGGAATGTTATCATTATCGAAATTCCATACATTTTGACTGATTTTGAAAATCATTTCATTCAATCCCCTGTGTAGTTACCGGGTTAGAATAGTGCCACTCTATGTCTTCCCGTCCGTCTGTTAAGCGATGGGCTAGCCACCTGTCACTAATAACTAGACTAAAACCTCTTGGCCTTGTTGTGCAAAATGTGGTTACAGAATTACAAAACAAGTATTTTTAGAGTTGGTATTTCTGTAGCTTTGCCTACCACACTCTGGGAATGAAGGCGTGATGTTATGTAAGCACGTATGTATTTAATTAAATCTTGTCTAGAGCAGTCTCTTTACAACTAGCGAGACATAATGTCACTTAAACCTCTTGTAAATGTCTATACTGATATAAGAAGCGTATCATAGAAATAAAGTTTAAAAATAAACTTGTCAGCAACAGTGTGTTTTACCCTATAATATCCAATGTTTAAATGCAAATTCTCGAAATGCGACGAAATTAAGACATAATGCCCCTTAAATTTCGGCAGCTATTCGTAGTGCGACGTGTAATTTATGCCGAATTTGTGGTAAGAGGGATTGTCGGCACTGTAGGACTTGTTTTATAGACCCTCTAAAATGGAATAGATGACCCATGAGACATAGTCAAGAATTTTGCATTGGCTGTTTAGTTATAGGCAACAAACTTACAACAGTCGGCGGGTGAAGTTTGCCTGATCGTATTAGGTCAGGATTTCCCTAATTCTCCTCTCCTCTAGTAGTGCGGAACCCTAGCGCCGCCCCACAGACCACTATAATAAAAAAAACTCCCTGGTTCTTTTATTTGCAAAATTCACATCGACCTGTTTTACTTTGGATCGTGTCATAATATTACTCGTAGTCACTACATAGTATAAAACAAAGTCGCTCCCCGCTGTCTGTCCCTATGTATGCTTAGATCTTGAAAACTACGCAACGGATTTTGATGCGGTTTTTTTTAGAGTGATTCGAGAGGAAGGTTTATATATATATAATACTTTAACCCGGAGCGAAGCGAGGGCGGGTCGCTAGTTTAAAATATAGAAAACTGTTGTCCCTGGTGCAGCTCTCGGCGAGGTAAGATGCGGGTTCTAAAGGTCGCCATATACGGAACGATCCGTCATTACGATCGATCTGAAACGATATCGTGACGATCCATATTTCGATAGGGATGCGATATTGCCACACACGTACAATCCATCGTTCGCTTTTAACATCGCAACGACGGATCGTTACGATAATTGCCCCTAGGTCATGTATAACATCATGCCGTCATTCCTAGGGTGGAGTAGACAGAGCAACAGAAATACTAACAACTCTTAAAAGATTTGTTGATAATTCTGTAACCTTATTTTCCACAAACAGGCTAAGATATTTATTACCAGTGTATTAGTGAAAGGTTGCAAGCCCATCGCCTAACAGTACTTCAACCCCTAATTCCCTTAGTCGCCTCTTACGACATTCACAGGAGGACATGAGGCCCTAGCCAAGATGCGTTCGCTAACTAGCGATTCGATTCGTTTTGTTTTTAAACCAATCACGGCACTCGTAGATCGCGTCATACGACGAGTCACGTGATCTACCAGTGCCGCGATTGGTTTCAAATTAAAACGAATCGAATCGCTGGTTAGCGAACGCATCTTGGCTAGGGCCTCTGGAGTGACACTTTTCTAACCTGTTACCATACCAATAAATTCACGAGTGATTTTTTCGTTTTGCGTGTTTTCGTTATTTAAATTTTAAGTAGGTATAGTAGACACAATATCTGCACCGATTTGACGTAGAGCTTCTAAGACAAATCAGTGTAGATTGAATTTTGTCCACCATGACTGTGATTTTAGTTAGATTTAATTAGGTAGTTTGTGTTACTCTTATCTAACACTAGCGACCCAAATTCGCTGCGCTCTGGGCTAAAGTATCATACTCTTGCATATACATATAAAGTTTCACCTTGAACCGCATCGAAAATCCGTTGCGTCGTTTTAAAGATCAAAGCATACATAGGAACAGACAGCGGGAAGCGACTATGTTTTATACTATGTACTCTATGTAGTGATACTTTGGCTTAGGGATCGAGACGAAACTCTCTGAAAGACGAAAAATTTATTAAACAGGATAGTAATAACCAATTTCGTATGTTCAATAAATAAATTCTTTATTGTTTTAAGGTAGTAAAAAAATTTAATGGGTACTCCTTCACTACTTTTTTACTTTTTTGTTTTTTTTGTACGTATTTAACTTAATAAGTATGAGTTCTATAACAAAAACTAAACAAAAATCAACATTATTATCTTAAAATATCAAGGGACAGTAACAATAATAGGAATATTGGTAACAAATTAAGGATTCTTAGGCAGTGTGTTCATTAGTATTAGGTATTGCTTAAAATATGTATTACATCATAAAAATGCATCTTAGTTGGTATCGCTTTAATTCACTTTTTAGTGACTTCTAATTATGTAAGATACGTACAAAATATAAAAATAAAACGTATTTTTCCTTAATTATTAATTAATACTGAATCCAGCTATAGGTAGTAAATTTTGTAAAATATAACTAGGTAAACTTTATCGATGTCCTAATAATAACTATGATTAAATTGGTTTCTTCAGTAAATAGCTGTAAGTACACCAACATTATGAATTTAGAATATAAATGGAGTAGGTACTCGTAGGTAAATTAAATTAAGTATTAAGTCAATTGAAAAATCTTAATCTCAATCTTAATAGTGCTGACAGTTCCAAATTTAAATTTTAGTTCAACCAAGCAAAATGTCGTGAATATGATTTTAATATACCTTGCTTTGCCACTAATAAATTGTCAGTCACATATTTGTAGGTATCTATATAATTATACAAATATGTGACTGACAATTGCATACACATTTTATGAATACAATGCAATTACCTATACTACGCAATAATAAAAAATCTCTCCTGTTGAAGTTAATCTGACTACATATTGAAAATGACATATTCGCAAATACTGTAATGTACATCCCTCCTAAGAATTCCTTTTTTGTTACCCTGAGTTCCTAGTCATACGTAACTGTTCCAAAGTAACAAAAAAGGAAGTAACAATGTGATGCTCGATACATTAAAAAAATGTTATAATCTAATTAAGTAATATCCGAATAAATAGTTTGGTTATATGTAGTCTTAACAAAGGGCTTAAGTATAAAATTCAAACAAAACTGAAGAAAATACAAAACTTACCCAAGTTTTTCGGTAACAAACACTGACTTTTATTTCGGTTGATCACTTGGCACCTGCTGTTCGAACCGACACCTCGATTTGAAATGGCTGTCAAAAACGAACAAGATGGCTACCACAGTGCTAGTGTTACCAGTTTACTATTAAAAGTTTTACTAAATTTTGCAAAAATTGCCTTCAGTACGAAAATACGGTAACAAAAACTGGAATCAAAATAGGAACAATTTTAAGGACAAACTTAAAACTTTAAAATAAAACTATATTTGTTAAAAAATATATGCAAAACATACAAATAACAATGCCTGAGGTAAGCATTTTGTAATAAAACAAAACAATCTAATCGAATCCTACATTTAGTTATGAAAAATCGACGATTTAATAAGCTTATTTTAAATTGGGACTACTTTTCTTTAAATCCTTTTCAATTTTGCTTACATCAAAGTTGTATTTGAACTCATACTGTGTAAATACGTGATATGCCAAAAAATGTGCTTCCTTCGCTTCAACTTCCTCTAAAATACTCATAACAAACGCAATAACAAACTTTTCCTTACTTTCATCATACTTCGTACTAGTAACATATTTCCACAAAAAATCCTTGAGATCTTTTTTGAACAATACTCTGATAGAACTTAAAATTTTTGCACTCAACTCTTCATACGCGTTGGCAACCAATTTTCCAAAAGTAGCGCCAAACATTTCAACACCTTTCTCCAAGTCGCTTGGATTACCGGAGAAGTATCCTGGTTTCTGTGTAACACACAACCTAGCTGCTTTTTAATACAGCATTATCAAATTAATATGATTGTTACGAACCATTTCTCTATCGGCAGAAAACTATGCATCCACGTAACTACTCTTTCAAACACCGGTAAGCACGCGACATAATTTACGTCAAAGAAGACCTTGTTATACTTTAAAGCGAGCAAAAATGTCTCAAAATATTGAATCATAATCTGACCTACATTTAGTTTTGTTCCACAAACTTTCAAGACAAGCAAAAAAGGGTTCTCCTATAGTTTCAAGTCTTCGATTTTTAGGTTCTTCAGAATAACACAGTAATAGGACACAGTAACTTCCCTATGACGCGTATACAAACAGTGGGTTTGATGTAGAGATATTCATTTTGGTATTTATTTTGTTCAATGAATAAATCATGTTGTAAAAAGTCCCCCAGAACGTCATATATAAATGTATCATCAAATTCATGCAATATGTTTTCGAGACTATAAAGCAAATTTATTGTTTTATTTTTCTAGTCGAATTTGAGATGGGCTTTGTAATTTAAGATACAGTACTCGGCTTTGATGGTAGAAGGCACGTACATCATATCAAATGTCTTACATAATTTCAAACATTTCTCGTCATTCAGTTCAGTAATGACAGGTTTCACAGTGTTCCAGATTGTGTAAAAGCTGCTGCCAAATTTGTTTTTTCGTAGATACCGCATGAAAGATTTGAGTGCTGCAATGGGTTTTGAGTTTACAAGAGTCTTATATATAACACAGTAATGGTCTTCGTTATCTGTTAAAGTGAAGCTGATGTCAGCGACCGCTGCCATGTCATTAGTTCCTTAATTAATTCTCCTCGTTTGTTTTTGGGGCTCCGCGACGCGTAGATTGCGGCCGCTCGTATCCCGGCTTTCCGCAAGCCTATGTATTTAAATCAATTAACGGCCTTGAAACATGAATATTGTTTCTAAGCGCTCTTGCTAGACTTCGTTTTGGTGATTTATGATGAGGCAAAGGTCCTTTATCATCAAGCATTTTCAATAATGTAGTGAAATCTCCTCCTGCCAACATTGCTAATGAACGAGCTAATAACCTGTTGGGCTTAGTTTCCACCCAAAATTTTAACAACGCATAGTAGCGCTCTGCCATTCCACCACCGTTTTCCGAAAAATATACAACCAATTTACCGAGAAACTGCCTGAACTGTAAAACACCATATTTCCCCTTGGAAATCTTGACCTTCTCAAATGTTTCTACATCGAGAACTAATATCATGGCGTAGTGCATTAACGTAAGACGCGTCATTCTTGGTTTGTGCAAAGTTTTCATTAAACAGTTCTTTGCGTGCAGCACGGCCGTAAAATAAACGAATAAGTAGATGAGAAGCGTCTTGCGGATGTTTTCTATAAGTAGTCGCGATAACATTTACGACGCCTGGAAACTCGTCAAATTTTATTTTATATGCTACAAGCGTGTCCAGTAAACGACCCAGCATCCAAAACTTTTTAAGTTCTGCATTTGAATCTGCCGCAATAAGGAGTAAATTTGGCAGGCGAGTGCGCACACAGCTGCGTTCTTCTGTACACAGCGCGTACTTGGTAAAATCTGAAAATTCATGAAAGAACCTTTTTAAAATAGCTGGATCAGGCGCTTCATCGGCAAGAAGGTTACTCAAAACGACGGCATGCAACCCTTCTTTACAGTCAGCTTCTGGTACATTCCCGTCTAAGCCGAGACCATGGCCCCATTCTAACAGGTTTTTCCACAAATCAGTAGGCAAGCGCCACACAAACGCACGCTTCACTATACTTCGTACAATCGCTGCCCGCAGGTGGATGGGTTCGTTCTTGTATTGCGCCAATAGCTCGAACAAAGTCCTCAAACTGTCTTCTCTGCCGCCACTCTTACTCACCAGCCTTCAATCGCTTCCGAAGTTCAAACAGCGTAGTTTTAAAACTAGAAAAACGATATCTATTAAATAACTGTTCAAGTAACGTCTTCCATGAAACGGTTGTAGGCCTACTTCTTGCGTTTTTTAATGCAGTTTTTTCACCAATTACTTTATCGACAAAAATATATTGCTTAAATATTACTCTCTCATCTTTATCCAGTCTTTTAATTAAAGGCTCCACTTTTTTATACGTGAATCAGATTCTGAGAAAATCTGCTTTCGCAAGTTTAAGTATAAGATCTTTTATCTCTTCGGTGTTTAAGTACTGAGCAATAACATTAATATTTAGTAGCCAGGCTGTGTATAATTCTGACTTGTTAAGAAATTTGTCTTTGTGATTTAACATAACATGTTTTGAGATATTAACACTGAACGAGCGAAATTTATTTTCATTAATATATTTTTCAGACACATCAAAAATCGTTTCAGGGTCAGATTTCAATATAAATTTCAAATTCTTGAAGTATTTCATTTCATTGTCCGAATAATTGCTTAGAACATCTCTGTCGTAAAGGTAAGGAAGAATCTGCTAAGCCTAATTCAACCTCGAAAAAAGTCACAATCACTAGGTACTCATTTCATAAACGAGAACAGGGGGTAACCATAAAATGGCTAAACAGTTCAGTTTGCGGTGAAAGAAGGAGACAGAGTAATACAACTGCTATTGTTCTGTCCCTTACACTCATCTTAAACTGCATTGCTTAGCCACGTCATGGTGATACAATTATGATTACTCACGTCAATCAATCAATTAATATTTATTTGCAGCATACGAACAGTTCACAAGATTTTACAATCAAATAATAAAAATGCGCTCGCTATGTAACATTTAATTTTTGTAAATTTGTTCCTTGGTGCATAATTATAATTATGGTGTTCAATAGCGTGCTTTGTATTGTATGAGTTGGCTTAGGCGGTACAAAACCCTCGTTGCGCGAGTCCGACTCGCAATTAACCGTCTTTTTTAAAACATTTCCATTCTTTCAATGACTCAGACTCTTATTCAAATTCCTAAATTAAAAAAAATCAGTTACACATTTCAATTCTAAAACCAAAAAAAAATCGAAATCCTAACCGGCCAGCATTCAAATTCACACCTCTAATCCGCGCAAACACCGCATTTATCAAGCCGCGGTCAAAACAGAAGGCGCATAAGTAAAAAACCCATGATTTCTTCAGGGATGGTTGTCAGCCCGGCGAACGCACGAGTTAACTTTCTGACCGGGATACCTTTGCCGACGTGATGGGAATGACGCTGATGGTCCAAGGAAGAGGAGAATACATTTTATTAATAAAACACTCATAAATTCTGTATGTGAAACGCCTGAGGATTTGTATCACTTGTTTATAGCTGGGCATTAACCAGTTAATCGTTAATTAACGAAGTTTACAGCTTGATTAACGGATTAACTTTTAAGTTTACCTTAAAAAAAAAACGGACTCGTTAATCCAGTGTGGCGCGAAAAACACGTTCAGCCTCGCTTTCAGACGAGAGCTTAAAATAAATAAATAAATATCAGGGGACAATGTCACACAAATTAACCTAGTCTTAAACTAGGCTCTTGGCTTGTACTATGGGTACTAGACAATATAAACATACTTAGACAGAAAAATAAATACTTAAATACATAGAACACATCCAAGACTCGGGAACCATTATTCGTGCTCATCACACATAATTATATCTATCCTTACCGGGATTTAAACCCGGAACCGCCGGCTTCGGAGGCAGGGTCACTCCCAACTAGGCCAACGTGTCGTCAACATATTATTGTTAAAAAAGGGGAATATCGACATTATACCAGATTACTAAATTACACACTCCCATTACATTATTAATTTTGTTCTTAACTTGTTAACTTCCAGAACCCAAACTAGCAGTTTTTATAAGTAGATCACGATATAAAAAATGCAATTTTTATCACATGTTTAACGATTAACGATTAACGTTAACTTGCGGTTAATCTTCCGAAATGTATCGCTTTAACGATTAACGGTTAAGGATGTTAACTATTTGATTAACGGTGCCCAGGTATGCACTTGTTTGCGGTTGTATTCAGACGCAAACTAAGAAGAAGGATTAGTTATTCAACTAAATTTTCATACAATGAACATCTAATTCTAATTTTCATTAATGGCTCCACTCCTGTTAAGCCAACGACAAGTTAGTTATAGACACTCCCATGGGCTCATAAGAGATATAAGTCCATGGCTACCACACGCGAGGACCATAGTTCGGTAAAAGAGTATTTTTTCTTGTGGACTAAACAGAAGCACATGGGGTTAGCTCCACGTGCTTCTGTCAAGTCCCTACAATGAACATAGGTGTATTTCATTCAGTCCATTTTGGCAGAACCAGTGACAGATGCAAAATTAGTTTATAGGTTTTAAACAAGTAATCCATCCCTTTTTTATGTTATTTATTTGTGTCTTGATAGATTGCCTCTTATTTTTTAAGATTGTTAAAATCACGTTCATAATTCCGTAGATGGCGTGAGTAAGTTAATTCGAATAATAAGGTTATTTAAATATGTTATAATTTACTAGACTTCGTAGATTTTATAGCATTGTTGTTGAAGTGCTAGAATCGGCAGTAGTGGTGAATAGTAAATTGTTTGAAGGAAGAAGTAATGTTGATCATTATTCATTATTAAATGATTATGACTAGATGTGTGGAATACATCTTCATCTGAGGTTGTAGTTTTTCTTTTTTAAGAAATTGCTATAGGTAATAATTTTCCGGCTTATCGGTTTGCACTGATAAACTCAAAATTGTGTTTATTTTGTGTGGCAAGAAAATAGTATAATTAATTCATTGAAAACAATGCAGAAACTGTTAAGTGAACATAGTTTCTTAGTAAAAAATATCTTTATTTATGTACAAACTGTGATAAACGAATTATAGGTTGTTAATCACATTAATTCGTTAATTGCAATGTTTTTCTACAAAATTTGCAATATTTGCTAATTAAAAATGTCACTAAGCTTACATCTCGACTTATCACACTATTCACGGCCTGACCTGTCCATGTTACTAACGGACCAACTAACTAGGAACTACGTAAGAACATCTATGAAGGTAATTTTAGTACCAATTTCACCATACGATGTTAACCACTTAACAGACGATAAGAGCGTTAACAGTTGTCAAAATGTATGAACTAACAGTCGATTAACATTGATAAAATTTAGTACTGAATGTGGTACAAAATTTAATCAATGTTAATCGACTGTTAGTTCATACATTTTGACAACTGTTAACGCTCTAATCGTCTGTAAGTGTTTAGCATCGTATGGTGAAATTGGTATTTAACATCGTACGTTGGTCTAGTTGGGAGTGATCCTGCCTCCGAAGCCAGCAGTCCTGGGTTCAAATCCCGGTAAGGGCAGATATTTGTGTGATGAGTTCTATGTATTTCTCTACACAAGTACAAGTATGTTTATCGTTGTCTAGTACCCATAGTACAGGCCTAGAGCTTAGTTTGGGACTAGGTCACTTTGTGTGAGATTGTCCAGTGATATTTTATTTTTAAATGGGTAGTCAACCTTGTAATAGTCTTCGGACGAACTTTAAATTTCGCACGCCTATGCGATTTCAATGAAAATACATTAATATGTTGCTGTTAATCTGGTATGAAGATGGACGACGGCTGACCACAGGAATTCCTCAATGGTTAATAGTAGATTGGACTCGTTTAATTCGTATATTTAATAGCGTTTAAGATCAGCGTGAGCAGTAGGTACAGCAACAAAACGCGTTTTTCTTTCGAGTTTTTTTTTTGACTTTTTGTTTATGACGTTGACTAAATTGTAAGTGAACGGCCCAAATACATACTATATATTATTAGAATACATATTTTCAAACATTTCAAACTCACACGTGTTTCACTACAATCCGCAACCGCTACCGCTCGCGTCACATCATAACTACAGATCCGATGTTTTTGCGCCCCGATGATTTTGGGCGAGATCTCTTGTTGATCTGAGAAGGCGAATTTTCGGCGGCTACGTGCTTGAGTTTTGTAATATCTCGGGTTACGCCGCTTTGCTGGCTGGCCGTTTGTTAGGCTTTGATCACAGGCCTATTTACTTACCTTGTATTTTTGGTTATTTGAATTTCGCACGCATTTTACGGTTTGAAGAGGAATTTTGAAGACCCTCTAAAAATAAGTTCAAGTTTACTTACGAGTATATTAGGCAAATCTCAATTCTTACTTATGACAATATCCTATTACATATATATCCCAGGCCACTTACGATGTTTTTGGAAATATTCGATATCAACGTAAATGATTTTGCGTGATGAGTGTTAATTTGTTGTATTTTATTTTAGTCTACCAAATTATCATACTTGCTTAAAAAAAATAACCTTTTAAAAAATTTGAATAAATAATTAAAAGGTAGTTAAAACTTTTTTTTATGAATAAATGAATGCATTAATGAATGATTGTATTTACTTGCTAGTTATTTTTAGGTTGGGATGGTAATGTTCATAGAATTTGGTTCCTTACCAAAATATACTTAAAATGAAGCGTGCAAATATTAACTAATCGACGACAGAAATAACGTCACAGCCGTTGTTTTATATTTAAAAAATACGGACTTTATAAATAAATTTGTACTTAATTCAGAAATCACTATGTTTAAGCCAATATCATTGAATTAAAATATTACGTAAATAAAATAAGGATGCTAAAAAAAGACCTTCAGAGAAGTTTTAAATTTTCACAAGTTTTGATTCTTTAAAATCATAAACGGGGCAAAACTTGGTATATATATTGCGCTTTATATGCTTAAACATGTTTTCTTCTATATCGTATCAATATTGCCTTTTTAAAAAACCGGGCTAGATCATGTCGGATCATGCTCAGTACGGTTACCAACGACAAACACAAAAAAACAATCTTGACAAACAATTAGTAGAAACGAATTTTCTATTTAAAGTTACTAGCGCTGTCTTAGATGATTTTTAGTAATTATAACATTTTAATCACCTGTATCTCAAGAACCAATCAACTCTACTTAGACGTTAATTTTCTTTTTTAGTTAGGTAATAATTATGTCCTGTTATTTAAGATATTTTTCAGATTTTATGCATTTTAGTATCAGTTAATTTAATGACAACATATCTAAAAAATGACTTTTAATAGTTGTTATGAAATAAAATAAAAAGTAACACTTGCTTTTTATGTAAGTAAGTATGCTTTGTTTATAAGGGAGGTACCTAAAAACTTATTTTTACTTCAGTTTTGTAATTTTGACAGTTTCTGAGGAAAAGTGAGTGAGACGTACAGACAAACAGACCGACGGACAAACAAAGAAATAGACGGACATGGTAAAACTATAAAGGTTTATAGTTTGACGTCGGTACACTAAAACGGAAACATCATATTGTGTAGGTAACCACACTGTTGAGTATATTCGTCTTATTCGTCTTAACTCTAAACAATAAACTTTAAGATGCGTAAGAAAATACAGAAGCCATTAAACCAATACTATCTCAGAGCACGCATGCTTAAGATAATCACAACTAATCAACTCCCCCCATACAGTCGTACGCGCACTTTGCATATTACGAGCACACACACAATCACCCCCCGGGGATAGCGCCGTGTCTTGCTGGATTATCATTTTACGATCCGTTTTACGACCGGAATGATTTTGGGAGGTTTCAGATTAGATTAAGTAAAAATATAATACAATGTGTTTTTGGTGAATAAATTACACGTCCGTAAAATATAAATGCAAAGGTTTACCTCTTGACAGATTTCAAAGTGTGTATGAGACTTTTTGGAAAAAAATATTTGGAGGCAAGGTCACTCCCAACTAGGCCAACGTGTCGTCAAAATTTCCAATTCCCGTATACCCTCGAACTTTCAAATTTTTTGGGATAAAAATTATCAGATGTCCTATTCCAGACTATAATCTACCAGTGTACCAAATTCCACTCAGAACATCCGCGTACAAATCGTTTATCGCTATTTCCTCAGAAACTGTCCAATTTTTCAAAATAAATTAGCTGTGTGGATGCCGGGTTAGATTAGTCTCCCCGTGGATGTCATAAGAGGCGATTAAGGAAATAAGGGCTTGGAGTACTGTTAGGCGATGGGCTTGCAACCTGCCACTAATACACTAGTAAACTTCATGGCCTAATTGTGCGAAATGTTGTTACGGAATTATATACAAGTCTTTTTAGAGTGGTTGGTATTTCTGTAGCTCTGCCTACCCCACTCTGGGAAAGAAGGGGTGATGTTATGTTATGTTTATGTTATGAGAAACTAGGTTTCCACGTTTCTGCTTTTTAATGTCTATTTCCGATAAATATTTTTTTGGAAAAAAAACGTACAGACCTTGTTTTTTAAAATATCAACAACATTATTTAAAAATCGTAAAAATCGAACAACGTTTAAGGAAAAAAAAGCGCTATCGCTTTATGTATGGAAGTTTTTTGCTTCACAGTCCTCGTAATATAATATATTATTATCAATTTACGCTGATGACTACATTATAATTAATATTATATTAATATTTTTGGTTAATGTGGAACGGTTGCCACCTGACCGCTGCCTGTTCTTGTGGACCACTGACACACTCGTTTCGTTTTTTATTGTTTCATTATTTTATTCAACTTTGCTTTTAATTTGTTTTATTTGTTTTTTAAAATATTCGTAATGTCTGTGTTGTGTCACCTTCCGTGTTTTCACCGAGCGGTCCCAACGGAAGATCAGTTCATCGACAAACATCACTTTTCTGTTCTCTTTTCCTTTTTTTATGTTATTGTTACGAATAAATGTTTTCCTTTCTTTCTTTTTTATTAAATATGATTGTTTCCTTGACTTTATTTTTTAAAAGAGAATGTAATCAAATTGTACTGTGGGTCTCCCGCAGTAGTCATTGTATATCGATACTTTTTCGAACTAACACCCAATATTTCCAGATTGTTTTCCGATCGAGCTAAAAATCTTATGTAACTTTAAAGGTCAGTAACAAATGAGGGTAGTGCACATAACTAAGCACGCGGTCCGCCCCACCACCGCAAGACATCAGTCTCGTTCGACCGCGGCGCGCGGCGGACGTGAGACCGCGCGAATTAAAAATTAACTACCCTCCGATGCGTCAATTTATTGCAGTCGGCAATGTTTATGGGCGGTTCCGGCTTTCCTGTGATTGGTTCTGGTAGTAAGTGATTTCGGATTTATATCTTAACTTTTCGGTTAGTAATGTATTGAAAATTTTCAGAAAGCTTAATTTTAACGATTGTAATATTATGGCACGTATGCTGTTTTGATAAACATTAGGATGGATCGTTGCATTAAAATAAATATGGTATGCTTTCCACTGCATGAGAGGGTTTTGACCGTGGTCCCCACATGTGTTCAGGTTTGATTCCGTTTATGGGAATATTTGTATGATGAGCTGAGTTTTGAATGTTTTCTTTGAATGTAAGTATGTATTTCTGTGATATTAAGTAGGTTTATCGCTATCTAGTAGCCGTAGTAGAAGCCTAGAGCAAGATTTGGGACTAGATCAATTTGTGTGAGATTGCCCCTTGATATTTTTTGATTATTTTATTTAAGTGTTAAAATAATAACGCGCTCTGAATTTGTTAATAATACTTTTTGCCGGGACAATTTAAGCCCACCTATTAATAATTCGAAGTCCAATTGAAAAGTAAGTTTTTTAAGAGAATCTTCGCATAATCAATTCTGTCTGTTTGACCCATGGTGCAAAAAAGAGGTGTATCTATATCACTAAAAAGTTGGACCATAGTTAATTGTAGTTACCCTACAACGAAGGGGTATAGCCAATTTCCGTCGCCCATCTTTTTGGACCATTAACGATTTTACATATTATAAACAACAAGTAAACACAGGTAAACATCTTGGCCTGAATGTGCAAAATTTGGTTACAGAATTATTAACAAGTCTTTTTAGAGTTGTTGGTATTTCTGTAGCTCTGCCTACCCCACTCTGGGAATTAAGGCGTGATATATATATGTAAACATCTTGTAGTTTTGTTAATGTCGCATCCAAGTTGAAGATTGATAAAAGACCCAATTAACCACAAAAAATCTGGAAACAATAAGGTTTAAGCAGAAATTAAATAGCTTTCTAAGAAATGAAAATACTGTGAAGTAATACGTTCTATGAAATGAGTGTCGATGAAACAGTGTACAACCGGGTAATTGCACAAAATATCCTAAATGGGTCGAAGGCCCATCTAAGGAACTAGATTTTGCACGCGACTCCGTCCACTTCGCGTACAAGTGGTTCATGGCTATTGCAACTAACTGTCCAATTTTTTAGGATAAAAATTAGCCTTTGTCCTATTCCAGACTATAATCTATCTGTGCACCAAATTTCATCAAGAACCATTAAACCGCTCTGGCGTAATTGTGTAACAAACGTCCATCCAAACTTTCACATTTATAATACTAACTGTTGCCCGCGACTCCATCTGCGTAGAAGTCGTTTATCGCTATTTCCTCGGGAACTGTCTAATTTTTCGGGATATAAATTAGCTGTGTGGTTGCCGGGTTAGAATAGTGCCACTCCATGTCTTCCTGTGGATGTCGTAAGAGGCGACTAAGGGAATAAGGGCTGTAGTACTGTTATGCGATGAGCTTGCAACCTGTCACTAATACACTAGTCTTTTTAGAGTTGTTGGTATTTCTTTAGCTCAGCCTACCCCACTCTGGGAATGAAGGCGTGATATTATGTATGTATGAATGAATAAATTAGCCTTTGTCCTTTTCCATTAAGCCATTCTGGCGTGATGGAGTAACAAACATCCATCCACTCATCCATCCAAACGCTTACATTTATAATGGTAAGGGATTTTTCTTGCCATTAATTATGAAATCTAGCCTTAAATCTCTCAGATCTTTACCACACTGAGACGAATAGTCTAGTCCCTTGTCGCCCTAGAGGGGCAATTGAGGTGTTTTCAATGTAGCGCCGAAGAAAATTGGGAGTAATCTGTAACGCGGCAGTTCCGCTGAAATACGGCCCTGAAGGATCGTTACGCTCTTGCGGTGGAAGAGGCGGCGCAGACGCGGCACCCTGTTGTAGGAGATTGAAAATGGTACCGTTGTGATGGGGTTCACATTGGCTCATATAAAATTTGTCTTTCGAATTTTCATACTATTTTATATTTTGACAACATGGTGGCTCATTTGGGAGTGACCCTGCCTCCGAAGCCAGCGGTACTGTGTTCAAATTCCGGTAAGGGCAGATATTTGTGTGATGAGCGCGAATATTTGTTCCTGAGTCTTGGATGTTTTCTATGTATTTACACATACATACATAACATCACGCCTTCATTCCCGGAGTGGGGTAGGCAGAGCTATAGAAATACCAACAACTCTAAAAACAAATTGTTGATAATTCAGTAACCACATTTTGCACAGGGAGGCTAAGATATTTACCTGCGTATTAGTTGCAAGCCCATCGCCTAACAGTACTACAAGCCTTTATTTCCTCAGTCGCCTCATACGACATCCACGGGAAGACATCTATTCTATCGGGATTATATAAGTACGTTTATCGTTGTCTAGTATCCATAGTGCAAGCCTAGAGCTTAGTTTGGGACTAGGTCAATTTGTGTAAGATTGTCCCGTGATATTTATTTATTTATTTATTATTTATTTCTTCATACTAATAACGATTTGTGACTACCTATATACTCATATTTTCTCCGAAAAATTTTGCTCATCTTTTTTTTTGTTTCATTTCATTGTTATTCATAAACACTAAAAAGTAAGCCACAATGACACGAGATAATTATTCATCCGAGCAAAGCGAGGGTGGATGAACTTCGAGTGTCATTATGTCTTTTTAGTCTCGAGTTAAATACTCTACTTTTCACTTTGATTGCGAGAAAAATAAATCTAAAATTACAATGTTGTTATAACAAAAACTTAAACAACCGTTGTTTATTTAGCATTTGTCAATTCATACAAAACTGACACGTCGTTTTTGGGGTTAAAACATTACAAACAGTCCGTAGACATCATTTCCGAAACGAAAACCTGGGCGGTGGAGGTTGTATGCCCAGCCCCAGCCTGCCCTGCACCACCGCGCACGCCGACTACAAGGGCAACATCATCAAATGGCAACATGTATCTGGCTGTTTGTGGTTTTCCAAGGCTTTTTAAAGAGAAATTAAGAAGAAAAAGTACTTAAGTAGGGATTAAAATGTCACTTTAGTCCCTAGGGATTAAATGCATCACTTTAGTCCGCCTATAGATGGCTATTTACGAGTCATTTTAGAGCGAGAGAAGTCAAAATTACATTGCAACAGCTCCTACGCCTGTAGCACACTTGCAAATGTGAAACGCTTCCGAACCAAGACTGAAACTTTACTGTCCAGCTCAGTACTTATCTGTATGACGTTCTTCTGTCCCACATCAGCCATTCTAGTCCTGGAGCATGGTCGGTGCTTTTAATGCGATCATATCTCTGAACACCATGTTTGTTACTTTTAATACCTACTTCAATATTTTAAAGGCAAGTTAATGAATAACTCCTAGCGTAGATGCAAGCGCTTGTAAAGTTTTTCATTTCTGTCGCTTGAAAATAATGGGATGACACTTGACCACGTGGTTTATAGTAACGCACGAGCATGTCATCCCATACATTATAAGCGACAGAAAAGAAAAACGTTAGTAGCGTATCGTCGGCCTAGATGCCTCGTAACTATATTCTTTTGGCAAAATGAGATTTAGATGCAGAAAGTTTCAAATGCGTAACAATTCATTTTAACGGCAAAAAACGATTTGAAGCGACATCTCGTAACAGGCATTGGTAACAATTCGACTGGTGTAACCTCGTCACACTACTACTGACAGTAGTGACAACCCGTAACATTGATATTACCGGTAACTTATCACTTCATCGAATTTCATATCATCGAAAATATAAGTTAAGTTGTTAACTGAATAATGTAAATTTCTCATTGGTTATTTGGTTGACTGGTAGAGAATGCCATTAGGCATTAGGCCCGCCATTTGTACTTGTTTTTGTGCAATAAAGATTAAATAAATAAATATTAAATAAATTCATCGAATTTAATTTCATTGAACGCTATTTTCTGCTGAAACCATAATTGTTTCAGGGTACCTTAAACATGAATTACGTAGGTTAGGTTAGGTTAAATGTTTAAGATGCAAACATTATGGTTCCAGCAGAAAATAGCGTTCGATGAAATGAAATTCGATGAAATGATACATTCGATGAAAGGTGTTTCGATGAAATGATAGACACCCGATATTAACACCAACAACAACAGCAGCACACAACTTTGTTAAGGAACTTGTAAGTTTTCAAAACAGTTTGTTGTCTCTCCTTTATAGTTTGACAGTTTGCATAAAGCGTGTAAATTTCATTCGGGCATACATTTTATCCAGACGTAGTTAACGGTCATACAAATCATGTGAGAAAGATATTTTGTTGGTAACTTTTACTAAATCTACATTCATAATGCGCACAGACAAGATTTGGAACACCCTGCCGGCGTCCGTATTTCCGTGTGCGTTTGACCCGGTGTCCTTCAAAAATAGGATTAATACCTTCTGAGTTCGTTCGTTTCACCGTCAACCCTGTCCTGACTTTTTGGTTTCGGCTAGGGTCAAGAGGAAACCCATTTTGTACAAAAAAAAAAACTATTGAAAAACAGTTTTTTTTAAGTTTGTCCTAGGAGCAATGTACGAAGTGTGCGAGCGTCCATCGGTCGTCAACGTATTGCCTGTATGTAAGTGCAAGGACGAAATGTGTGGATAATAAATAAAAATCTCAGGCGAGTGAACCGCCTGCATTAATGATCTTTATTTTTGACTTTTACTGGCGTAGTAAACAAATGGCGGACCATAATAATCCATGAGTCATGACATGACCTTTATGTAGATGCGATACATTCCTGGCTGAATTAATTAGTAAGGAAAAATAAAACACAACTAATGTTGCTGTTACACAAGTTTTTACGTTAATTAGTGTATATTTAGTGTAATTTACACGCTGTATACGAGGGGTTCAATCTAGACCAATGGTGCATCTTGCCTAGGGCGGGTTGGATTCCCGATCTAAACTTTATCACAAACCGGCCAGTGTCCTGTCTACTCCCTTATTCTTCCGGGGTGGCGCAAAATGGTTAATATTCATGACAATCCGCGGCCGCGAGTGAAATTGGTTGCCATTTTTTACGTCTACCCGCACTCGCTCCACTTTAAAAGAAACTTCCTATCTGTGGGGAAACAAAGCCTTTTTGTTCGGATGGAATAGGTTAAGTAATTGCGTCTGCAAACTGCGGTTTTGGAGTTTGTTTTTTATTTTTCGTTTATTTAATTAAAGTTTTTTTTTTGTAGAATGTATGGAGCAGTTTTTGCGATAAGTTAATATTTTTTTTGATTTTATGAGCTGTGCAGGCAACGCCGCGGCGAAAAATAGTTATTCTTTACTATCGAAGTTCAATGGATTGAAATATGTAATATCATCTAGTAACACTGTATTAATTTGGAGTTTTTGAATGTGTGCTCTGCAATATTTCGTCTTGATGTGAGCTTAATATACAAAAAGGGTAATTAATTAATAATCCGTGAGCTGCTGATAGGAGGCGCCTAGGAAGTTCTTAACATATAATGTTAGGTTTACTGAAAGCTACATAGTTTTCGAGGCCATATCGTGAGAAAATGTTGCGTTGTACCCATATTGCAATACGCGAGATGCATAAAGTCTACATATAAAAGTATATATTACAATATGTGTGCTGTTGCCACTTTTTAAGTATTATTGGTTTAATAGGCTAAGTAAAGTTTTTGGACGAGATGTAATCGTTTTTTTTTTCGATAGTCGTCATCCTAAAGATCATGGAGCTCTTTTATTTTTATTTCCTCTATTATTTTGGAGGAATATGTGTATTCTATTCTTAATAAAAAATAAAAAAGCCGCAGTTCCTTGATCTTTAGGATAACGACAATCGAAAAAAAAAATCTCTTCCGAAAACTTTACTTAGCCAATTAATAAATTAGAAAAATATGAAACAATAAATTGATAGAGTTAAAAGATATCTTTGAGAATTTCACTCTATTTGACTTGCATGATTAAGAAAAACGAAAACTGCAACGTTGCAACTGCAACAACTAGATTTGCAAGTCTGCCT
This sequence comes from Acleris holmiana, assembly GCA_949316455.1. Lineage (NCBI taxonomy): Eukaryota > Metazoa > Arthropoda > Insecta > Lepidoptera > Tortricidae > Acleris > Acleris holmiana. The sequence goes on along the minus strand of OX438763.1, from coordinate 22,508,473 downwards.
CTATTGGAGACTCAAAAATGTACAGAAACAAAAATCATTTTTTGTGGTGTATACATATTGGTGCCCTTGACTGTACATCAATCGTGAGTTTAGCAGTGAACAGCTGTATTAAACCTTCATCAGGCAGTTTTATGTACGTGACGTGTCACTAGTGGTCTGTCACTCGCCCACTTTTATCTTGCCGACGCAATAGAGCAGATGAAAGGTCAATGAACGAAATTCTCCGGGTTCATGACAAAAACTGAAACAAAACTGTGTTGTACTGATCATTAGTACTGGAAAGGCGGTTGAAATGCTTGTATTCCTATGATACATGTATTTGGATCGTCTGTAGGTGCATCTAGTATGATGATGGCACATTCCCTACCTACCCCATAAACATCTTAAAAACCCACATCGCTCTCAGATAATCGACGGCCAGCGACCCGTCCGCCGGTCCGGCGCAATATCCGGCGCCTGAACGAGTCGACTCGCCCGGAAATTTCATCAAATCTGCCGGACTGTGTGTTGATAGCCACTTATAGTGCAAATGTATTTAATTGATATGTTGATATGTAAACTAAACTAAGGTACGGTTCTAAAGTCAAAGCCGAGCTGAGATAGTAGAATAATTTGGCCAATTTATTGGAATTGTTTTTTGATTAGATTATCACAAAAAGTTACTTGATGTGTCAGTACGTATAACTGTGTGTTCGGGCGAATTTCGACCTGGATCATATTTTGAGATAGGGTGTCTATCATTTCATTGAAACATCTTTCATAGAATGTATCATTTCATCGAATTTCATTTCATCGAACGCTATGTTCTGATGGAACCATAATGTTTTCAGGGTATCTTAAACATCTAACCTAACCTAACATACATTCATACATTCGATGAAGTGATGAGTTACCTTTGAGATAAGTAGCTCCTCTAAGGTCGTAGATGACTACAGGCTCGAAAATCCGCACGCAGTGCTTCAATGGTCGTGGCTATAAGATAATTGATGTTTTTGGTACTCTTACTTTTCAATTCAACGAATACTGTAGCGGGTCTGTTACGGTCGTGTTTATTGATGTGAATAAACGACAAAACACCTGTCACTTTCTGACCAGTATGTGAGTGAGAGTGATGAATGTTTTATCCACCGATAAAGGCGATCATAATACGGGTGCAGTAAGCTCAAGTAGCCTAGTCAAAGCGTTAAAAAAAATCAAAATTATTTATGTATGTATGTAACCATTTGTTCAAACAAAGGTTTACAATTATAAAATAGAAAAAAAAAACAGTGATGTTCCAGTTAATTATTTAGTTAGTAATTGTTAATGTTACGTCAGTGTTATTAACATCTTAATTCGTGTATTCATCATCGATCAGTACATCGCATTAGAACACAGACTATCTGCCTCACTCAAGGCTTCATACATTTGTTTATAGATTTTAGACTATCTATTATATTAACTCTAGAAAGCTTAACTCGCGTTACGTGCCTTCTTACAGGGCGATTTAAATTACCCGGTTAATACTTCAGCAACCAGTAAAGTTATGTCAGGGATAAATGTGGACGTTTTTCTGATCAAATCAAATCGAATATTAGGGGAAAATATCACACAAATTGACCAAACTAAGCTCTAGGCTTGTACTATGGGTACTAGACAACGATAAACATACTCATAATGAGAAATACATAGAAAACATCTAAGACGCGGGAACAAAATTATTCGCCCTCATCACAGAAATATCTGCCCTTACCGGGATTTGAACCCAGGATAGCAAGCTTCGGAGGCAGGGTCACTCCCAACTAGGTCGTCGATCACTAAAACCGTGAACCTAGCGCCCTGTAAACACTATGCTATAACGCCTATGCTTCAAAAGTAGCTTTAGAGAGCCGGGCGCTCCAGAGGTTACTGATAACAAAATAAACCTGTCTGCCCTATAAGCCTCTACAAAACTTTTCTGCAACACGCTGAGTAGTTGTTACAAATCAATGCGAGCAAAGCCTACCGCTCGGTCGCTCGCGTCGCGGCGTCACGTATGCAGATTGTTCATCAGCTATTCAGTGTTTGGACATTCGTTATGCGCGTCCGGCGCCGGTTCTGTTACGCGGTGCGTATGAATGGTCTTAAGAGGAGGCGGGAGCGGATTTCAAGTACCAAAATAATGTCTTGCTGGAAGGACTCTCAGCATACAGTTTACGACGACAATTACGTTGACGACATGGTTAACTTAGTTGGTAGTGACCCTGCCTACTTAGCTAGTGGTCATGATGATCGCAAGTAGTCTTTGAGTTTTTTAACGTTGTCTGGTACCCATAATGCAAGTCTACAGCTTAATTTGGGACTAGGATCAATACGCGTGAGATTGTCCCTTGATATTTAATTTACAATTTCCTATTTTCGGCTGGTGCCATCATCCCTTGCCACCCTGGGGGGTCCCCATGACATGGCTATGCAGTTAATTTCCAGGTTTGATTTGAGTTGAGAGCGCGAGGGTGATCCTAATACTGACTCTGCAGAAGAAGTAGGGAAGGGCGCGGTGGCACTACGTGAACCTGCTCCCCTCGCCCTAATGCTGCTCGAGCGTAAGGGTCGGGGAACCCTGCGTTCTCTCTGTTATGAGGCATTTGATTGAGGATGCCTTCGACCAGCTATCTTACAACCGAGAACACCGTCAGGGTGTCAGCGTCAAGTCTACAAATTGATCCTGTGGCTACCCAGTAGAACGGAGACGGTATCTCATTGTTTTTTTAGACGGTAGTCTGAGCTCGTCATACCCGCTCTAGCACTCGACTAGAGATGGGATGCGTCAATGCATTTTTTCAACGATAAAAAGTTTGAATCATAAAATATTAAACAATGCCGTTCAATTAGGCAAATATACGAAATTATGAAAATTAAAGATTTAAATCCATTTAGGATTATGTAGTGTCTCTTATGACTTGCACATGTATAGAAGCCCACTAAACGGAATGTGTGATGTCTGCAGCGAATACCTAAACGCTTTATTGGAGGACCATTGCGGGTCTGCTGTTGGCGCGGATTTTTACTGGTTTTCAATAGAAAACATATTTTTATGGGTCGGAATAACTATTCCAGGGTACATTGGGATGGATGCCGTACGGTTGAATCAGGCAAACAGCTTGGTGCAATTCTCTGCAGAGTTAAATCAGGGGTTCCTAAAATATTAACGTAACGGAACACTCACTAAATCTAAATCACATGTAACACCCAAGCATTACATCTAAGCTTTAGTTTTTGTGGTCGATTCTGCGGTATACTGGTAAGTTATCCACGGAACCCACTGCATTAATGGCAAAAATTATATAGATAGGTTATCGAAAAGCGTAGGTACGAGAATTTTTTAAAAAACCAAACGCCTAGTAAGTAACACAAATATTTGAGGTAGGTAGGGATTATAGTAAACTGCTTTTACGATTGGTTTAGTGATATCTGCCAGTTATATGATAACACAGACAAAATGGTACAGACGATGCATATTGATACCGTATTATAAGCTGTTGAAAGCTGACCAGTTCCTCGCATTGAAATGGACCGATATACGACCCCTGTACTTCTTAATCCTTTTCACTGAGTTGCGACTGTTTCACAACAACTTCTCTATGTGTTGTTCTTTTTGTATATCTTTGATCAGTGTGTGTTGCCAGTGATGACATATGGATCTGAGACGTGGTCAACGAGCCTCATAAGAAGGCTCAAGGTCACTCAAACGGCGATTGCGAGATCGAATCAGGAATGAGGAGATCTGGTGGAGACTGACGTAGCTCATCGAATTGCAAACCTTAAGTGTCAGTGGGCGGGGCACATGCTCGTAGAACCGATGGCGAACTGGAAGACGAAGTGTCGGCAGGCCTTCCACAAGGTGGACCGACGGTAGACGGGAAACCGCTGGATGACAGCAGCAGAGGACCGGTCGTTGTGGAAAACCTTGGGGAAGGCCTTTGTCCAGCAGTGGACGTCTTCCGGCTGTTAAGGATGAATGATGATGAATGTAATTTTGTATTTTTGCGAATAAACGTCTCTTTATCTTTATCACTGACTAGAATTTCGAAGATTTTCTTCATATTTTTATATTAATGTCGATTCTTCGCATATCAAGTAAGTAGAGTAAATTAGTAAACAGAATAAATCAAAAGTAAAAACCGGACATCTTTCAATCGGCCATCATTCCTCCCCAAAGGTTACAGGAAGATTTTAAGAGCTCATAATTCAGTTTCCGGTCCCAGGTTTGATACTCGGTAGAGGCCAATAACTGTGATGAGAGCAAGTATCTGTCACGGAGTCTTGTTTTCTATTTACTTCCTTCTCTGTATATTATCGTTGTAGGTACCCATAGTCAAGGACTAGACCTTAGTTGGGTCATACACAGATTTAGGTTATCGTCTTTCCTGTGGACACACCGAAAGTAAACGTTTTCAAAACCCAAAAGACTGCTTTACACCTATCATATAAATAACTTAAATGAACACAGTCAAGCTTTTAACTATTGACCACCGGGAAAGACAACTTTTGTTTAAAGAGTGTGTATGACCCAGTTTGGAACCATGTCAAATTCTGTAAAAACTGTCCAAAGATTTTTATCAACCGCTCTGATATAATAATAAACAAATAAATCGCACAAATTGACCTAGCCCCAAACTAAGCTCTAGGCTTGTACCTACTATGGGTGGCAGAAAACGATACGAAACGACATACTTATTTAGAGAAATATATATTTAAATACATAAAAAATATACTCAGGAACAAATACTCGTGTTACTTATGCTCGTCACATAAATATCTGCCCTTACCGGGATTTGAACCCAGGACCCCTAGCTTCGAAGGCAGGGTCACTACCAACTAAGCTAGCGAGTCGTCTCTCTAGACGATTTTACAGAATTTTGCTCCACACACGTTACAATAACTTTAACAAAACCTTCCCCCTTGTACCCCTTTCATTAATATACAAGACGGTCTGTAATTGGGGCTGCCCCGACGGAGCTAGTTACTTGAAACGGGTGTGGTCAGGCGAACTTCTCCGGTATTAACCTCCTGTGGCCGATTCGTGCTTCCCCGTGCCGAAATTTCTGGGGGTTTTAGCCAAGACGTATGTCTATGTTATAGTTTATTATTGGATAAATATCTTAGATCACCATTGTGCATCAAGCTGCAAAACAAAATTTCATGTATTTGTGAGATGTTTTTTTACATTTTTGTGTTCATATGTTAGAAAAACCTTTTATTTATTTATTGATTTATTTAATCTTTATTGCACAAAAACAAGTACAAATGGCGGACCTAATGCCTAATGGCATTCTCTACCAGTCGACCAAATAACCAATCAGAAATTGACATAATTCAGTGGGTGCACAGAAAAAGAACTACGGGCGGACGGACGGACATGGCGAAACTACTCGTATAAGGGTTCCTAGTTTGTCTACAGAACCCTAAAAAAGTGCTAATCCAACATATGGCAAATTTCATATCAATACGTTTAGCCCTTCATGCGTAAATAAAAGAGAACTATTCAAAGTAACATTATTAACAATAAGGGCTCCCGTTCAGTCAAGCGGAAAGGCAGAGAGGGATGTGGATTCTATTTGATAGAATGATAAACGTATATAACATTCCATCAAATAACCACGTCCCTCTCGGCCTTTTCGGTCTTGCCAACGACTCCTGCGTAGGAGTTGTTAACTCATTCACTGCCAGAAAATGCTACGAGTGCTACGCTGTAGCATTTAGCAAATTTTTTCAGCTATTGATCTTAAATCTGCTACGAACAGTGGACCCGTAATCTGGTCGTTGGCGCTGACTGAATGTGGACAGCTTAGCTTTACCCTTGGGAAATATGAAGTATTTTTAGAATAAAAAGTATCATAATGTGTTAATCCCGGATTTGAACTAGGTACCTTTGACTTTGATTAGACTACCATTGTCATGTTGGCCTAGTTGGTAGTGACCCTGCCTTCGAAGCTAGTGGCCCCGGATTTAAATCCCGGTATCGGCAGACATTTGATGAGCACGAGTATTTTGTTCCTGAGTCTTGGTTATTTTCTATAGATTTCTATAACCCAGTTAACTAGTACCCATGTAAAAGCCTAGAGCTTAGTTTGGGACTAGGTCAATTTGTGTGAGGTTATTCCGCGATATTTATTTGTCCCACACCACAGTCTAGAAATGGGTTTGATTCTGCCGTGTGAGCGTGCTGTCTCACAAATACTTTTGGGATGAATGTCAAAGACCCAAAAGTAGCCCAGGCTCGTAAAGATCCCAAACAAACTCACGTGCATGTACTTTTTGGACAATCGGGTATAACTACGAGTTGGATTAGATTTACATAATCTAATTAATATTAATGAAGAGGGAAACGCAAAGGGATTGTTGATCGGGAAGTCGCTCGAGGGAGGAAAAAGACAATTGCCTCATTCGATATGGCACGAGATAGTGAATACTAACGAAAAATGGTATTGGACATCTTTACATAGCATATAACAAAATTTCTTTCCGTGTTTGTCTGTATATTCGCTAACTTCTCCTCCTTTGATGCGGTTCAATTCTATCATACTATAGAGTGTTTATTTTTTGTTAATATTATTTATTTATTTAGGTTACAAACAGTCACATCAAAATTATAGTAGAAATGGGTATGAGCATAAAAATACCTAAAGAACCATAATAGGGAATACATTTTTTTTTGCCACAATTGATACAAAATAAATTATTAGGATTTAGTTTATATCAACCCTCCAAGCGGCAAGCAGCCGTATAACGGCTGCTGTCAACAAAACAATTAATGTTTTATGACAATAACTCAAAATTCAAGTTTAAACTTTAAACTAACTTTACAGTTGTCTTGCCGACTGAAGGGTTATAGCACAAATGGCACAAAAAACCACAAATGGCGGACTTCATGTCTAATGGCATTCCCTACCCTCCATACAATTAATCCAGAAACTAACAATATTGGTGCACAGGATACAAATCATAGAACACATTTACAAAATGATAATACTTTATGCAAGAAGTACAAACAAAACAATTACTGTACATATTTGTTAGGACTAACATTAAATATACATTAACCTGGTCGCATTTACTTGAAAATATACTTTGTATCAAATAAATTCACAACATATTCACATTCACATACATAAAATATAACAATGTATACGTACATTAAATCACGCCTGTTTCCCAGAGGTAGACAAAGACCAGTTGTTTTAGTCTGCTACGATCCTGATAAATTTCTTTCGCTTCTTCCACATTCATGCATGCACGTCGATTTCGGGTAAGTACTTAAAATTCGGTCCCTTTTCAGTAGTTTCTTCCACTCAATTTCGACCTGTAAATCAATTTCGTCAATCTTCTTTCATCCATCCTTTCTAAATGACCGAACCATAGAAGCATGCCCTGTTCAATCTTAGTCACTACATCTTCTTTCAGTCCACATTTATCTCTGATCTTTTCATTCCTTACTTTGTCAATCAGCTTCACACCACACAATATACTCGTACACAATAATATGCATATACCTATAAAAATAACAGCAAACACTAAAACATATTCCATGTTGGTTTATGTATGTAACAGAAAACTAGCATAAACCAAGCGACGGCGGGTCGCTAGTACTAGTTGTATATAGTCTAGAGCGAGAAAACGGGTACTTAGTACATAATTTCCATAGAAAGTGACCCGTTTTCAGTGTATTAAAGGTTTTGCTACTTTAAATATTATATATATACAATGAATGTACTGTGGCCTTATAGATGCGTTTAGCGAACTTTATCGTTATCGAAAATTATTGACGTAAGCTACCGGACGGTCGCGTTTTCGAAAATAGTCTACGTTAGCGTTAAGAATCGCCTCAAATTGTAAAACTCGACTAAGGTAGATTCTAAGGAACTTGTTTGAATATTCTTAATTTTTGTAGGCAAGGAAATTGTCAATGCTCCAACAGGTTGCAGGAATAAAATGGACGGTCATATTAATTCGGCAAAACTTATTTTTCCTATCCTGATACCACGTTAGAGAAAGCCTTTCAGGTACTAATTCGTCCGCATCATGATGCAGAATTCTTCCGTTCCAGTCACACAGCTGTCGCCGTCTCGCTCCGCTGCACTCACACCTGCTGGCTGGAAACAAGGAGGAACCGAAACGTTGAGATTAATAACACGAGACGCTTCACGATTTGCTGTGAGAAGAAGCATGAAATATGCAGTAATGCAGCTGAAGTGATTTAAATTGTGATAATAGTTTTTTTTTTATAGTTGCTATGTATTATTTAATGCAAAAACTGAGGCAATGATCACCAGATAAATATACTATAGACACATGAAAAAAAATATGTCTGAACTGGGAATGAAACTAATAACTTAAAAAATAAATAATAGGTAATACCCAAGTTTTCACATACTATATCTTAAAAGGCTTAGGTTAGGATTAAATTTTGACACATTTTGTATGGGCAAATGTCAAATTTCAACCCGAAGTAAACCTTGGCCTCTATTCAACTGCGTTATAACGATATCGTGTTTGACGTGTTTTAGAATCGTTTATGTCACAGTCGTCATTATTGTAAATGACATAAGAGTTATGAAAACGTTGACAATGCGGAAACACGTCATATACGATATCGTTATTACCGTGTAGAATCCCAGCCCTGATCTATCCGCGGTTCGAATATAGGGTTCGGCCGTAAGTGATCCTATAAGGGTTCCGTTTTTTCCTTTACAGAATGAATATGAGGAAATTACTCTTTGAAATTATTTGCATATATTTCCTATAGCAAGACCTTTAAATTTTTACTCAAAAACGAAAAATATCAGTACGTAGGTGCAAAAATGTTAGCTAAGCACTACCAACCGCGCCGGCCGCGAGCTAATACGCGGAGCTTTGGCTCGGTCGCGGGCTTTTAGCAAAAAGCTCTGGCGGCCATTTTGGATGGTGTTTATAAGGTTGTAGTGCTTAAAATAAAAGCTTCGTGATTCAATGTCATGGTGGCTGTATTGAATACTAAACGGGCTTTTTCGGTACAAGGATTAAGGAATGCGGCGTTTTTGGGAAGAGTGTAATATATGAGTGAATTTTAATACCTATAATATAAAAAAGGGATAGTTGCACTGCAAAGACTCTCAAGACTGCCATATATCAAAAAATTTAATCTCACCGTCCGTGTGGTTTCCGGGCTAGAATTAAGTGCCACTCCATGTCTTCCCGTGGATGTAAGGGAATAAGGGCTTGTAGTATTGTTAGGCGATGGGTTTGCAACCTGTTACTAATACACTACTAAATAATTTAGCCTGATTGTGCAAAATGTGGTTATAGAATTATTAACATGTCTTTTTAGAGTTGTTGGTATTTCTGTAGCTCTGCCCACCCAACTTTAAGAATGAAGGCGTGATGTTATGTATGTATATATATTTCTAAACTTTCGTTTTTAGATAAGTACTTACAGTAAAGTTCATACATATGCTTACACTTTAGTACCTTGTCACTTTAATCGCTGTAATAATTCATACATGGCAGTTTAAACCTGACATTAAATAGACAAGGTACTAAAATGTACACATATTTATGAACTCGACTGTACATGATATGACATTGTCAATGGTAGAGTATGCAGATAAATACATATACTTATTTTAGTACTATGACGTTCTAATGCTAGGAAAAATAGTAGATTGCACAACAAGGGCATAAAACAAACCATTTTATTGATTAAGTCGATGATAAAATGGGTTTTAAGACTGAGTTATACACTCTGCTTTTCATTTCGATTACGAGGAAATAAAACAGTAATAATGTAAAAAACTTTTTCTTGGATTTATACGGCAATTCCTGTTTACTTCACAATATTTTAACAAAATTCCGTAACACAAAACCGTAACGCCACTTTATTTCTTTTTAAACTTTTTTTTTTAATTTTCTGCATGAAACTTTTAACTTAGGTGAACGGAATACTGCCAAGTGACACGTTAATTTTGAATGTTTTTTGTTAATAATGCTTGTTTTTAATGGTTTAACATTTTATTTGTGTTAGATGCATAATTGAAGGCAAATAAGTTAAAGTAAATGTATTCAAATGGCATGTTTATTTCGAGCAGTCACCTCGTCTGTCTGGCTGTAGGGCTAAGTTGTCTAAGTCTAGATGACGATAACACTTTATGCACTAGTGCATAAAATGCGATTTTATGCAGCCTATACCCAGCATAAAGTAGGACTTTACGAGCATGAGAAGTGAAAAAAATATTTTTCGTCGCATCGGGGGAATTAAAACCGTTCAGTATTAGAGAAAACAGCACACGAAACGTCTCGTTATTTCTAAAGCGATGCCGATCAATTTTAATGTACCCATCAGATCCCTGAGCACATTATTCAGTGCACCGCGTTGCACCGACGATTCAACTGCAGCTAATCCGGTAGTTAATCCTGCTTGTCATCAGTTTTTGATCCTGAGACGGTACGGATGAGCGTCTTGGGATTAAGCGAAGGCTTCTTTATCTTAAAGCGGTGTGTACATTCCAGTTTTTACTGGTCTGGAATTGCAACGAAGAAGAAATGAGTATAAATTCAATACAAGTAATGGCGACCTCTTTTAGAATTCTAGAAGAATCTCAAACTGTTGTTCATGAAACTTAGCTTAGAACCATCCGAGTGTGGGTGAGGCAGCGTTAGCTAGCCAAGGGGGATTAAGAATACATTAGCACTCAGCACAATAATGTAAGCTACCGGCACTATAGGCTGTACTTTTAGGTATTTAAAAAAGTGTAAACAAACCAAACTGTGGCTCTGGTCATCAACCAATCCAAGCTGTTTGGTCGAGCTTTGACGTATCAGTGTTCTGCTCCTATTGGCTGACAAACTGTCATCTGTCAATGTCACGTGGTTTTTTTGTTAACATTTTTTTAAATACCTAAAAGTACAGACTATAAAATACCAAACGGCAGATGTTTCTGTAATGAGCACGAGTGTATGTTCCTGAGTCTTGGATGTTTGTCTATTTAAATATGTATTTCTCTATATAAAATAGTTTATCATTGTCTCAAATGGTAAATTTGTGTGAGATTGCCCTGTGTATTTATTTATTTATTCATGTAATGCGACTTGTATATCTCTTAGTTGAGTTTTCATTATGTCCACCACATGCTTGACTTCCATAGTAAAACTTGATTTAATAAATTAGAACATCAATTGACTCTATTTTGATTTCAATCGTCTATAATTACCGACTTCGGTTAAAATAATCGGTATTCATTATATTAACCGTCACTTATCTAGTACCCTGACCGCTGCCACACGTGATTGTGACATTGTGACAAACAAACCAACTTGGGTACTGCCATTTTATTACGCGTCATTTTCAACTCGACGCAGTTTTTTAGGGTTCCGAAGTCAAACGGGATTGTTGAAACAGTTTTTCGATTAAGTTATCCGTTTATAAAATATTAAGCTTTAAAGTGCTCATTTTCGCGATCTGAAAAAAAAACTTAAATAAAAGAGCATATTATAACGAATATTAAAGGGAAACTATCACGACTAAGTAGACATCATTGGTTCTTGAGATACAGGCGATTAAGGTGTTTATACCTACTAAAATCATATAAGACGGCATCGACTTTAAATAGAAAATAAGTTATTACATGCTCTTGCCCAGATTTTTTATATCCGGCAAGTTTAAATAGTCCCGTCGGAGCGTACAAAACACATTTTAACGCGTGCCTTCTCAATTAGGCAGCTTTATACGACAGTGAGCCCGACTCACCTGAGAACTCACGGAAATCAGATGCAGAAGTGTGTTGGCCAAGTTCGGAATAATAATGAAGAAAATAAAGATTAATGATTTTTTGCATAGAATGAAAAAAAAATACATTTACGTAAATATTTCATTATTTTGAGCATCAGCAAACGAAACATCTGCATAGCCTAATAGTTCCTATTTGACATCACACAACAGCGCAAAGGAGCAACGTTTCTAAATTTGTTTATCTTGATTTATTGCGCCATTTTCTGTGTCTCTTTCCCTTCTTTTATGTTATTTGATGTGTGATTATTGCGAATAAATGTTATTTATTTCTGTTTTTGTTGTGTTTGTGTATAATTAAATTCATTTTAATAACACACCGTGATTCTACATAATAATAACATTTATTTGGCATATTGGTCAGGAAAAAAGTATTTTCGCATTTAGTGTGACGTGTAATAAAATCTCTTTGGCTGTACTTTTTATATCTACAAAAATCTATCTTTCTTTTCTAATCTATCTTTTTAATGTCATCAAAAGGTTTTGATGACATTAAAAAGGTTACTTTTGAAAAAAAGAAACAAATTAAGTAGTAAAATGTTTTTCCTGCTATTTTTCATTTGTTTTTCCTTCTGTCAAAATAAGTGAATCTAATCAATAAATTCGACACATTTAAAAATTGTATTACATAAAAAAAATGCCAGGCAAGCCGCCAAAAAAAAAAATTGTGATGTTTATGAACATAATACAGTGTAAGTAAGTGTGGCACAAAGTTGGTTTAAGCGTTTTCAATCTGTGAATTTTAATGTCAAACATGCACCTCGCTCTAGGCGCCCTGTTAAGTTTTCATATAAAATGCGAAGAAACTTTTTCCCCGACCAATATGCCAAATAAATGTTATTATTATGTAGAATCACGGTGTGTTATTAAAACGAATTTAATTCTTACGCCTAGGCACCTATCCTTGAGCAACTGAACAGAAACCTAGACTGACTTTCAGCGGATACATGTTATTCACTTAAAAACATCTTTGAATTACCATAAATCGCCCAAAGACTAAATCTGTGTATCAATAATTGTAATTAGACAAGGCTGAATGGTTTTCAAAAAAAATAAAAAAAAATAGCAATCATAAATACAGAAAATGAAAATCTCAAATAGAATTCAGTGAAAATTAAATTGCGGTTATATCGCATTTTTTTGGAGATTTTTTATTGCGCTTATTTAAACTCTGTCGGCAAAGAAGCAAAAAGTATTTTTTAAGTTATGGCTTCTTTTTACCGTATATTGTATATGCCCCGTCATGTAGAGTGATGTCTAACCAGGCAGAGATAGGCTCTATAAAATTAAATAAGTTCTGTTATACGTTGTAGCGGGGAACTTTTCCGCAACTAGACGAATTACCTATAATTTTGCGCCTGTTTTGCAACAATGCTCGATTCCGAATCGCACATAACTTGTTTTCCATCTAAGTGCCTAATTAAAAATTAAATATACTACTCATAACAATATTGTCTTTAATTTCTAAATGTTAATTTTGATAAAAGTTTCCCAGTGAGCGCTTTGCCTAACGTCATTGCTAAGGCTGCCCGCAGTCTAAGCGCTGAATAAATGAGCAGATCGCTCGTTCGCAGCCGGCCTAATTAATAAGTAATGAACGTGGTTCGTTCCGCGGAAAAACAGTGCTTCGTTTTTTAAACGGTGCTTTAATTATTTTTTTCGCTTTGGTTTTGTATTCGGTTGTATTGTTTATTCTTTATTTAAACATGGTTGCTTAAGCCTTCCTTAATATCAGGACTTCATAAAATTATTTCTTATAAATATTGAAATTTGGAATTAAACTTTTAGGTATTACAGACAAAAAAGAGGATAGGCTTTCTGTAGTGTTATTCCAAAATGTTTTTCAGGGCTATGTCATGTTCTTCTTTAAACGAGGCTTAAAAATATTCACTGAAAGACTTTCAAATGTCCGTGCCTCTACCGTGATTCTATATTTCTAATCTTTGGTTTAGTGTCTGAGATCACTGTCACAACTGCTTCATTATCTTTACAAACTCTAATTCAATACTGGCTTTACTGCTTCACCAGAAGTTAATATCTAGACACGTCGATAGTCTACATTTCTATATTTATTCCAGTATATTAAGTTGATCGATCATATTCAACACCATATTGCAATATCAGCTACTCAAATTCTTTATTTACAAAATAACATTTTTTTTGTCAACTAGAATGCAGGTGTTCTAGATTTTTAAATTCAGTATCAAATCTTATTTTTGTCCAACCGTAGTCTACAATGTCTGAGAGACGGTGTCTGCTTTCCATCAGCTGGCCCAAGTGCTCTGATATTTTTAATAAATAAAAACCTCTCCTAAAGTTTAACTCATTACCCATATAAATATAACTCATTAACTCACTAATTACCCATCTACACAAACCTAAAGATATATTCTATTGAACTTAATTCAAACTTAGTACTCTTGACCTGTTTCGCATTCTACGTAAAAAAGACCTATCTGTTTGACTAATCACATTACATATGCAACCTTATAAATTAATAGAGAAGAGTCTTTATGCTTCGACTATTAAATATATATATGCCCTTTTCACGTAAGCTTTCGAAATTCTTCTCACTGCAAAAGGTACAGTACACAGGATGAATGAAGTTTTTTCATTACCGCCTCTGTTGCCTCTTGAATCGCTTTTTTCGGCCCTCGAGGCAAGTCAAGTCGGGCTAAGGCGGGATAGACTTGTTAAGAGTTGGTATTGTATAAATTAGGGGCTGTTAACTTATATAACCTTATATGTATACTCGTGCAGGGTGGGGCTGGGAAGGGAATAATTGAAAAGTTTGTTGTTGAGGTTTTTAAAGCATACATTTTGAAATATATTACTTTTTTATTTTTATTATCACAAAGTTTACACCCTTTATAAAACGGGTTATTCTATAAGTCGCCATCTTGTATATTAGAGCATATGAGGTGCTCAAAAATAAGTGGACACGCTTTAAAGACTTTAACGTTGGTAAAGTTTTATTTGTAATAAATATTTCCTTGTAGCTTAGTAAACAAGTAGCGTTGGAGTATTAGGTACTTTAGATTATAATTTTGTATTCCTGTGTGATTTAAATTTCCTTAGGTCAAAATTCTCAAAAAAGGACGTGCTAACTTTTTTTTGTTAAAACATACAGACCTACCACTATAAAACCTTACGGCGATATATTGTCTAAGTTTTATTCTTAATGTTTTTTTGTTTCTGACGAAACATCAAAGTACCTTATTTTTATTTTCCAACACAAACAAATCCTTACAACAATCGCAAGATTCAAAAGTTTAAAAGCAGATGGCGCTATTCCGGCATTTTTCCAGGCAAATATATGCGCTGGGAAAAGTTGTTCCGTACCGTTGCAACGGGACTTGGCTCATTTTCTACCGCGCAGACCACAGCGGGGAAAGAAACGGCATTGTTTCACAATTATTTTTTGTTTTTGTTTTCTTTGTATTTAAGTAGGTATTTCTTTATAAGTAAGTAAGCTATCGTATAGTACCCATAGTACAAGCTTAGAGCTTAGTTTGGGACTTGGTAAACTTGTGTGACACTGCATCCTCTGTTTTTTTACCGATTTCAAGAAAGAAGGAGGTTCTATGTTCCACTGTATGTTTTTTTTTAAAATATATTTTCACTAATTTCTCTATCGATATTTGAATGGTTTACAAAATTATATTTTAATTGAAAAGAAACTCCTGACGTGGTCTCATTGTCACCAAACCAGGATTTGATAACGGGACCGAGCCTCTGGCCTTAAACTGAAAATTACCTTCAAATAAACCCATCTAACACAACTCTGAAGCTTCCTAACACTGCAGCTTGTGTAGCACGCGTACAACCCTTTGTTTGAGCTCCGAACACTGGACGGTACCCTAATAACACCTACTAGTGACAAGCATTTATGCTCAGGTTCCAGCTGTGGGAAAGTAGTCCTGGACATGAATTGGTTTCCACATGTCGTTAAAGACTTCCATAACGTTACTCATCGGCAGGACTATTTTAAACTATAAAACGTTTTGCGATAGGGATATTTTCCGAATTGGCCATCTTTGTACTCTTTTTGGCCACTGTTTTAAGTCTTTAAATAAAAAGTATTAATGTTAAAATAATATTTTTATAGAATTTTGAATCTTAAAACTAATATAAATCTAATTTACAATTTTATTACGTTTATAAAATTCTAATTGTGTTTTTTTTTGACTACCGTAAAACTACACAACTTTAGTCCTAGCCTCCAACAATGCTCCAATTTGAATCCTTAGATTAATCTTAAAATATGATAGCTATATGGCTAGCCTTTAAAGCAAATTATTAAAGGCCTAACAATATAATTATATGTATACCCAACAATAACAGCAGTAAGCTATCGGATAATGTGAGGCCGAAAATTGGACTATTGTTTAAGGCTAGGACTATAGCTGTGTAGTTACGGTACTTACTCTTTTTAGTGGTAGGACCCTGTGCAGGGTCCGTCCGGATCGCTACCACCACCTTATCCATTAACCACCCGCCAAGCAACAGTGTTCGCATTGTTGTGTTCCGGTGTGGGGATAAGACAACCGGTGAAATTACTAGCATAGAGGCATTCCATCCTAGTCCTCAGGGTTGGCAACGCATTTGAGGTCTTAGGATTACAGTCTTGAAAATTCAAATGTCTATGTGGCTCAGATTCCACTTACCATCAGGTGGCCTGAGTGCTCGTGTGCCTTCTCCTTAACATAAAAAACTTATATTTTTTCACAAATTATACATTTTTATGAATTATTTTACTAAATTTATTTTTATACAAAAGTCAAATTGTACAATGGGACACAGAAAATACAAATGAAGTAATTTGTTTTCTTCATAGTTTTTCACGAAGGACTGAAAAACGGTGTAGTAGATCCCAAAATAGCTATACCCTGTACAACATACAACCCCCACAAACTTCAAACAACTGCAATTTGGATTTTTATCTAAACACTTCCAAACTCTCCCCGGTGATAGAAGGGTTAAATTTGCATGTAAAATTTGTATTTTTGTGGAAAACTCCGTTTGAACTCGGGACGAATTTCGAATGCTTAAGTTGAAATTTGCATTCATGCATTTTAAGATGGATAAGTCAATTATGTTATCTTTTAAGCAAGTTAATTTTATTAGTCTGGAATTTTCGGGGATGGGACAGAGACGGTTGACCAACCTGAACAAAAAATGGAAGCGAATGTTTTTTTTTACTCGACTGTTTTTGCAATTTTCGTGTTGCTTTAGAAAAAGTTATTAGTTTCTATTGTTTCCTCTCGTCCATATTTTGCACTTTAGTATTGGTCTATTGTTTGTAGCATTTATTTTTACTCACTTGCCCAAAGATTAATTGGAAGAGATGTCTTAAAGGGAAAAGTTCGCGTTTGTACTACTTTTATTTCAGTAATTTTCATGTTTTTGTAATTTATTTTTTTATAGTGTTTACATACTTACTTTCGAAAGAGGTTAGTGTTTTTTATAACCCTTACACGCTTTATTCGCAACCACACCGGTCGACGTAAAATACGCAACTGTCGCCGCAACAGCATTTTTTGAGATTTAATGTTGTTTTTTTATGATAAAGAGAAGGCATACGACCACTTAGGCCACCTGACGGTAAATGGAATCTGAGATCCATAGACATTTGAATTCTCAAGACTATAATCCATAGACCTCAAATGCGTTGCCAACCCTGAGGACTAAGATAGAATGCGTCTATGCTAGTAATTTCACTGATTGTCTTATCCCCACACCAGAACACGACAATGCGAGCACTGTTGCGTGGCAATTGGTTAATGGCCATAATATGCTGATAGTGATGCAGACGGACCCTGAGCAGGGTCCTTCCATCACTAAAACCACCACCAATGTAGATGGCACGCGTTAAAAACGTGACGCAGATGTCACGTTACTGCGTGAACGGGCCATCCTTTATCTTACTGGACGCTTTGGCTGACGCTGCAAGTCCACGAGAGTTTTAGAAATATATAAGTCACGACACGTTGGCCTAGTTGGGAGTGACCCTGCCTCCGAAGCCAGCGGTCTCGGGTTCAAATCCCGGTAAGGGCAGATATTTGTGTAATGAGCACGAGTATTTGTTCCTGAGTCTTGGATGTTTTCTATGTATTTAAGTATTTATTTCTCTATCTAAGTATGTTTATCGTTGTCTAGTACCCATAGTACAAGCCTAGAGCTTAGTTTGGGACTAGGTCAATTTGTGTGACATTGTCCTGTGATATTTATTTATTTAATTGGGCCCACTGAAAATCAGCTCCCTGGCTTGCCTCGGCATCGTGCTGATTTCTTTTTTGTTTGTTTAAACCGTGTCGTTTTTGTGTCAATAAGTGTATTTTCTTTCTTTCTTTCTTTCTAATTATCAGATTTGATCAGTGAAAACCCCCTAAAGCTACAGGTATTTTATCTAAATACACTCCCAATATCTGCTCCTTTGTCACGTCCCAAAACAAATACAGCCCTCCATACAGTTTCCCGCCCCGCTGAAACATACCTCGGTGAGTTATCTACGGGTAAAAGAACGTTCCCAGAAAGCGAATTTTCCACCACATTAGCTGGCGGTTTGTTTTATGGACAAAGTCTCGGGCTGCAAGTGAAATTGCTAGTGTTTTGAATGTTAGTAAAGACCTTTTAAATTTTAAAAGAAAACGAAGTACTGTCGTGTTGTTTGAGCTTGATTTCAATGAATGGCCCTTGGTAAGATGCCGGACGATCGCGTCAAACTTGTATGGGATTTCCATACATTTTGACAGTTTCGACAATTGTTTACGATAGCGTTTAGCTTTTTTTAAGGTTCCATAGTCAAACTTGGAACCTTTATAGTTTTGCTATGTCTGTCTGTCCTTCCGCAGCCTAGCGCAGAGACTCTTAGTAATAGAAAGCTGTAATTTGACATGAATATATGGTTATTATCTTGTAGAATTCCAGCTCAAAACACTTTATTGTCCACCAAACAAAATATAAAAAAAAATGTATATATTAAGCTTAACAAAATGGGCCAATATTATGCTTTACAAAATGGTTACTCAATAAATTTAATAAGTATTAATACAAATTGTCAAAGAGGCAAAATGTCAGACATCTTATTAGCATTTTAAAATGGGACAGCTTAGATTTTTTTAAAGAGATAGTTCATTCATTCATCACATTCGGTGTCAAATATAGAGGTAAAGGATCAATAAAAGTGAAACTTCCGATTGAAAGTTCTTGTCACTAAATATGTTAAGTACGTTCTTAGTCTACTTGATAAGTTTAATGACGTCATACTTCCCATATCAACCCTGCCGCTGCTCGACTCGTAAACAGCGCATAATTGCACGTCCGTTGTCACCGTAACCCATTTGCACCGGCACATAAATCATGCGACGCTTGAACTGCGGACTTGGCCAATATTTTAATTTTTAAAACCTCAGCTGCATTTTGAAGCAGCGAAGGTCGAAAATAAATGGAAGAACACGGGCTCAGAAAATCTTGGGCCCTTACTTTACACTGGGATTAAGGACATCATGCTTCGATATCGTAATCTTACTGTATTTTAAACAATTGTTACTGTCAAGTAATTCTAATAAAATCCCATTCAAATTGAATTCCCATTTAATTTCTAAGGGTTTAAGAGCGTAAGCCAGCATATTATTAGGTACAGTCGCCATCAGATAATTATGTCACAGAGAACAAGGTGCTTGCAAATATCTGAACATACAATTTGTGCTTTTATGAGCTGGTTTTAAAGACCTCGTAACTTTTAAACGTCCATCCGATTCATTAAACTTAGCTAAAGCACTTCGATCAACTTACCCTCTGCCGCCCAGCAGCCAGCAGTGCAGCTGTATTTTGTCTTGCGTTCACTAGCATTGAGGCATTCTATCTCAGTACTTAGAGTTGACAATTTCCCATCATTAGATTGCAAATGTCCATAGTTCTTAATGTTCATAGGTCTAAGGACAGCTTGCACAAGATATCTCGTAAATCCCATTCAAACTAGTCAGTAAAAATAGAGACGTCTTTAGCGACAAGTGCGAAAATCCAACTAGTGCTAAGCCACGTAGGTGGCATGTGAAGATTATCGCTATCGATAATGACGTAAAGGGTAGACGCAAGCGTCGAGCGCTTATATTCCTTACGCTTCGTCAGTTTTCGAATATCGATAACGTTCGCGTAATGCATCCCGTATATTAGTGGCAGATTCAAGATTTTGGTTGTGCAGTGGGTTGACACTGCTGAGGGTAGGTTGGGTTACGTAAAAAAAGAAAGGAGCTGCATTACACCAGATTGTAAGCCATTATAAACTTGCCAGACAAGTTACGAGTAGCACCTCCTTCATAACCTTGCCCTCTCAAATTATCTTAATTTTTTGCTTGGCGGGGGCTTCAGTCCCTTAGACCCCATCACCCCTTGGATCCACAATTGTTGTCTAGTCCCCCTGTACCCCGAGCAATGGTTCTACACTGTTTCACCGTAATTTCATAATACATATCACTTTGTATAATTTTCATTACATACAAAGCTAACTTCTGCTCCTTATTATTTTCAGATTATGTTTTATTGGTCTTAGGTCTAAACCTAAGTAACCCATGATTAAGATAATCTGAAAACAATAAGATTTCAGTATAAATACAATACAATCAATACAAACACTCTTTATTGAACACCAAAAAATTAAAAATTAAAACAGAACACGGAACAGTACATTTAAATCATAGGTATACAACAGGCGGTCTTACCGCTAAATAGCGATCTCTTCCAGACAACCTTGTAAGAGAAATAACTGAGGACACAAATTTATGGCAGGCGGTGTAAACTAATTCGTTTAGAACTCAAACTAAATAACTACAAGAAACAATTAAATTATTGCATACATACATACATAACATCACGCCTTCACTCCCAGAGTGGGGTAGGCAGAGCTATAGAAATACCAACAACTCTAAAAAGACTTATTGATAATTCTATAACCACATTTTGCACAATCAGGCCAAGAAGTTTACTAGTGTGTGACAGGTTGCAAGCCCATCGCCTAACAATTCTACAAGCCCTCATTCCCTGAGGCGCCTCTTACGACATCCATGGGAAGACATGGAGTGACACTATTCTAACCCGGCAACCAATTATATTAAATTATTTCAATTTTGAAATTAAAACTATTACGTTATTACTAAACGTTCCATGAAATGAGTGTCGGTGGGAAAAGAGGTGTCCCCTTGCTATAAATAATGACAATAGGCGCCAAGCTTCGACAGATTCCAAAGTCCCTAGCAACAGTGGTCGCAGCAGATTTTAAAATGGATGACGAGTTACGCCTTGCTTTGTGCCAACGGCGATGCAATTTAGTGCATCTCGACTGCCATTCATTTGCGCGATGCACTCTAATGGATGTTTGAGGAGATTCGTGGTTTGTCGAGTATCCGCCGTTTTTGGGACGGATATGTGAACGCATTATTAAAGTAGGTTAAGACTCGAGCGTCCAGTAGCGCCCTTATTACTATTAATGTGTTTTCTAATAAACTAAAGTATCATCATGACATAAAGAAAAGGAGTAATAAAGGAGTGTTTTTCACCGACTTCAAATAAGGAGGAGATTATTAGTTCGACTGTATGCTTTTTGTGTGTTGGTTACGCGATTACTGTGGATCGATTTTGAAAATTATTTTTAGTATAGGCTGTACTCTCGAGGTGTGGTCCCATTGCCACCAAATTGGTATCTGATGAGGGGATCCGTGAGGACTTGAGATTACTCCTCAAATATTATAGGCATACATAGCTAGCTATTTTTGTATTTTTAGTAATATGAAGCAGTCAGTTTGTTAATATAATAGACGGTAAGCGTGGAACAGAGCCACTAGATATCATAACGCCCTTCTTGGGCGGGTGGAACGAAAGTTTCATTAATTTCTCAAACAAATATGAAGTATGATTCAAAATTATACCTCATACATAGAGTAGCATCAATAACATTTTAGTAAAGAATACCTTATTAAAAAGGCCTCTATTACGGTTGTGGCCCTGAATTTTCCTACGAATAAGGCCTCTTCATTACTTACGTCTTTATTGCTCGATGAGAAATAAAAATATGTTATAATGTTCGCGGAAAAGAGAATGCAGGGAACAAAATAATTGAAAAATTAAAACTACCCAAGAAAATGATTATTAATAATAAGTAACTAATAGGTATTCTTAAGTGATAAAAATCAAAAATAAAAAAAAATAGATTTCTAGTTATTACAGATTTTTTTAGACACAAAAAAGTGTCTCCTGAAAAGTTGATTTCTTGTAAAATAATTACGCCCTTATTCTTAGGATAAGACGAGATAATTGTCTAACAGTAGGTACTGAAATTTTGTTTTTTGGCAAATGTGCTGCGTATGAAAATCTTCGGCAATTATAATTTAATTTAGGAACAGCTAGGTAGAACTTCATCACAACTTCAGTAACTACAATTATAAGCTAATGATGAAAGCTGATAGTTTTGGGTAAAAAATAAATCTTGCTACTAATTTCTCTCCGAACAGTGCCCTAATTAAAACATACTTTAAAAAAGTAGTAATAGAACATCCCGTATGTAAGTTTTGACCAAATATATTTTACGCTAACATTTAGTTATTTCATTCTACAACATACAGGATGTCTTAAAAACTTATTAATAAAAACTCAAACCGCAAAAATGTATCAAATAAACAGAAAACGAAACAGCATTTTCAGATAAAATTATGTAAATGCCTTCAGATATTCCCATATTATTACAGTGTTCCGTTTCAAGTTGTACCACTTATCACTTCCACAAACTCATTAAACGTCACCCCTTCCACGATATTGTACCAATATAGCGCAATATACGTATATATCCCGCAGTATAATCGCTTGCAGTGAATGTGCGGGCGTGAATCGACTTATGCATGATACAATAGCTCGGGGCGGCGGTGACCACAGTCTGACTGCGGCTAGGGGTGGGCAACTAGTGGATCGGGATTATAAAATAGGATTAAATATTATTTAAAAACAATTTCAGCTGGCATGTAAAGTTTTTATTAAGTTATCTGCGTATTGAAATTATTTTTTACGTAGCGAAAGTTACATGATTTTTTTTTTACTTTTTTTAACTTTAGCAGCAAGCCAGATACTGCGGGTTGTGGGTTTTTGCCGATCTCAGTGTCTTAAACCAGACCATTTAATATGATAAGACTTTTTGACTGACTTGCTTTTTATTCTTTTGAGGTTCTTTCAGTTATTTAGTTTTCTGGATTAAATATGATGAATAAAATACGAACAGGTCGGTAGGTCAAACGAATGTTCAAAATACTACATTTCGTTGTACATAAAATGTGATTGAATTATTTATTTAAATTGTTTTGCTTAATTCACAAGGTATTAAAAATGAAGTTGAATGCTTTGATGCATTCTCTACCAGTCAACCATTAGGTCAAGCAAAGACAGAATACGTACATATATACATAACATCACGCCTTCATTCCCAGAGTGGGGTAGGCAGAGCTACATAAATACCAACAACTCTAAAATGACTGGTTTATAATTCATAAACAGGCTAAGATCAGTGTATTAGTTTCAGGTTGAAAGTCCATCGCCAAGCAGTATAAGCAGTTCTACAAGCCCTTATTCCCTTAGTGGACTTCCACGAGACATGGAGTGGCACTATTCTAACCCGGCAACCACACGGGGACAGAATACATACTTAATTATAATTTATTCGGTAACGATTCTCATTAAAACTCACTCGCACTTAACTCGCTTAAACTCGTGACTCGCAGACTCGTATTGTCTTCATCAAATTGGGTTCTGACCAGCGCTCCTCACACGAATAAAAGCATCGACTGCCAAACTCTATCAATAATACGAGCTATTAAAACAATAGCCAAAGTGCCAACCGCTGACGACCCCTGGCTAGTCACGCGGCCACGGAACCATTTAAATTTATAGCGCTCCATCTGATCTACTTCGCCACGGAATGCTGTTATAGCTCGGGAATTATTAACGACGAATTAACACAAGTGTCGGGTTGGGATAATGACCAGTCAACGTCAATTATTTCATGATAAACACGTGATAAAACTCTCAGAAATTCAGGAGGGCACCAAGACTGAAGGGCGCATACATTAGAATTTACGATTATTTGAAATAAACAACACCCTTTACTATGTTTTTCGGTTACAACTTGAAAAATAATATATTAACGACGAATTAACATAACATTAGTAATTAAGCCTTTTGTGTTTTGTAAAAATAAAGACTATATTTACTAGGTTTTTTGGATTCGATGGTTAGTATACTATGATTTTAAAATCTGTTTGGTCGATATAACATAAAAGCAAGCGTGGTAACAACTAAATGCGATTTGACAACATTATTTAAACAAATCGTTCTGAGCGGGCTTTTATTCAGCCTCATCAATGCATCAGAGCTTCGAAAATATACCTACAAATGTCGATTTTTGCCGCTGAAAGTTTCTAGAAAACAACAGGTTTTTAAGACTTATTTTACTAAGAAAATCGCATAAGAAGATCGCATACGTTAGATTGTTATCTCGGTAACAAATTCATCGAATAAATTAGATCATTACAACGATGTATTTTCATAATAAATACTCATAAAAATCTATACAATTTTATCAGCAGCCTGTATCACACAAGAAACGCAGTAATTTATCAAAACAAATAATAACCACAAACAAAACCCGGAAATCAGAGTCCACAGCCGCCCCCCATAAATTATACCCGGATACCCAACTAGTTTGACAAAAACCATAAACACAGCGGTCAGGGACAACCCTAGCGTTTTCGCGTGAAACTTTTAATTACCTGCACTCTCCGGCGGCCATTATTCAGGGCTGCCCCTAGCTATGAAAAAAATTGGAAAAGTTTAAAATTTATATCGATATAGGTAATTAGCGACGGATAAGTTTAATCGAGGTCGTTCAACTCGAAGGGTTTAAAATTTAAACTTTTATGGGGGTTTTGATTGGTGAAAGTTTGCCATTGTTTAGTTGAAGCGCTTGTTAATGAGCTCGTTTAGTGAAAAGACGTCTTTGTTGTTTTGGATTGAATTTAGAGAACAGTTTTCTTTTTTTTTTTTCATGAAATTTACTCGAACAATTCTCATGACACAGTAAGCGCTCAATATCTATGTATATATACAGATACGCTGAGGACTGAGGTTCAATAGAGACATACAAGGAAGAAAGAAGAAAACCTCTTGTTTACCGAACGAACAATTTATACCCGCCAACTATTTAACTAAGCAACTAAAGATTTAGCTACTTACTTTAATAATACAATTTAAAAAATCCCTGGTATTGAAAACACTAATTTATAAGTACAAACACCTGATCACAAATGTTAATGACTCACTTAACTGTTACATAACAATATCCGATTAGACTTAAAACCGCCATTCAAAAGCACAAATCTCGTCAAACATAAAGCTCAGGGTAACAAGGATAAAAAAAGCACAGTAAAAGCTTGGTTAGGCCACGCTAATGGGTCCATTAAAACTATGAATTAAGCTGGCAACATTTTTAAAAATACACCTGGAAAGTTACCGCCATTTTAACCAACGTGTACTAAAATCATAGTTGGAGTTCTAAAAATGTTAGCTTGGTGTTGCCGACGTTCATTTGTTGTTGCCTGTTTCGGTTTAATTTTATAAAATGGTTGTTCGAAAATATATCTTCACCAGCAACCCGCTCTGAAAAAATATTATCGCTGTTACGGTCGTGTTTATCACTTAAGAGAAATAAATATCACGGGACAATCTCACACAAATTGACCTAGTCCCAAACTAAGCTCTAGGCTTGTACTATGGGAACTAGACAACGATAAACATACTTATATAGAGAAATAAATACTTAAATACATATAAAACATCCAAGACTCAGGAACAAATACTCGTGCTCATCACACAAATATCTGCCCTTACCGGGATTTGAACTCCCAACTAGGGCAACGTGTCGTCAACAAAACATCTCACCATCACCATCTCATCATCTGTCACTCTCTTACCAGTATGTTTGTGTGAGAGTGATGGATGCTTTATCCACGGCGATAAACGCGACCATAATTCGAGCCTTGAACTCTGCGAGATATCGATTTGGAATACACAAAAATTCAAAGTTGTTTTACTCCTTATATACAAGTTTATTTAAATCCGTTTAGTCGTTTCGGTGCCTGTTTGAGACAAGCTTTCAGAAGAGGATAAAAATCAAAAAACGGTCATACATATTATTAGTGAGTCTGCCTCTGAAGCCAGCGGTCCTGGGTTCAAATCTCGGTAAGGGCAAATATTTGTGTGATGAGCGCGAATATTTGTTCCGGAGTCTTGGATGTTTTCTATATATTTAAGTATATTTATCGTTGTGTACCCATAGTACAAGCCTGGAGCTTAGTTTGGGACTAGGTCAATTTGTGTGAGTTGGTCCCTGATATTTATTTATTTATTATATATTATGAGTATGCATAGCAGTTTTCACTTAATTCTTATGATATTTATTTTGAAATCACAGACTCTCTTTAATTTTAATTATTGGTAAAGATATAATCAACGTTTTACTTTAAAATGTGGTTACAGAATTGTAAACAAGTCTTTTTAGAGTTGTTAGTATTTCTGTAGCTCTGCCTTCCCCCGAAATGAAGGCGTGATGTCATGCATGATTGTATTTTAAAATATAATAAATTTTTGATAGAGTAAAACTAAAGAGTTATTGAATAAAGTACAGGCCACACAAAATGTACCAGCAGGATGTCTGTAAGAGATCGCTTATAGCGATAGACCACCTGCCTTATAACAATCTCGGGTTCTTGTTTTTCCTTGTTTTTTTTCTTTATGTGGTGTTCAACAAAGCGTGTTTGAATTATATTGTATCTTAGTAATTGGTATTGACACCCCGTAAATTAAAGTCACCCTTGTGTTATGTCACTGGACATTGTGGTCTTGAAACCACCTGTATACTGATGATTTTTAATGCCATGTTGAAGGTCAACCAAACACACCTGCACTTAATTAAGAATAATCTCTACTCTTAAAAGCGTGCCAGTACGAGAAATCAAACCCCAGTACATTATACTTAATTAAAACGGATTTTTAATAGTGTCAAGGAATTCAAAAACCATTTTGAGATAAAGATTTTCAGTGGCTGTTTCAAAGGTTATATCCAACCTGTATTAAGTCCGAAACTAGTTTAGTCTTATCCGTTACCCCATCTCCAAGCAGCAATGTTCGCATCGTTGTGTTCCAGTGTGGGGATAAGACAACCGGTGAAATTACTAACATAAGGGCATTCCATCTTAGACCTCAGGGTTGGCAACGCATTTGAAGACAGGATTGCAGTTTTGAAATTGTGGTCTTGAGTATTCAAATTTATTTATTGTTTATTTATTTAATCTTCTTTGCACAATACAAATAAATGTAAAAAGTACAAATGGCGGACTTAATGCCTAAAGGCATTCTCTACCAGTCAACCACATGTTCAACAGAGAAAAAAAAACCGGTGCAATTAGAGAAATGAACAGTGTTAAAAACTAAATTAAATCTAAATAGCTACTTAACATTAAAAAAAAAAAAAACATAAATAATATATAAGTTTATATAATACATAAACAATACTTAAATACATGCGATGAAAACAGTGTGTGATGAAGATGATGACACTTACTTAAGTTCTTGCTTGAGGAGATGTTGGCGAAGCTTACGTTTAAATACAAACTTACTGGACGCTTGTCGTATTTCAAATGGTAGCGCATTCCAGAGACAAATTGCCTGAAGGGCGAAAGAAACGGACATAAACCCAGTACGGTAAAGAGGAATTTTGAGTTTTAGGCAGCGGGAGGAACGTAATTCACACCCAGGACGTGGGGCATCGAAATTAAATTTACATTTAAGATAATCTGGAACATCATGGAATGTCTATGGGTCTTAGATTTCACTCACCATCCTGCCTGAAAAAATGAATAAAAAAATCAATTAAATTTTAATGAATGTAAAGTTATTTTTTATTTCTTCAAAATTTCAAATGTCATAAATAAATATCAGTGGACAATCTCAGACATATTGACCTAGTCCAAAACTAAGCTCTAGG
The DNA here is from genome assembly GCA_949316455.1 of Acleris holmiana. Classification (NCBI taxonomy): domain Eukaryota; kingdom Metazoa; phylum Arthropoda; class Insecta; order Lepidoptera; family Tortricidae; genus Acleris; species Acleris holmiana. Next base: position 22,480,613 of record OX438763.1, on the reverse strand, counting down.
CTTGTACTATGGGTACTAGACAACAATAAACATACTTATATAGAGAAATACATACTTAAATACATAGAAAAAAACCCACGACTCGGTAACAAATATTTAAGTGCAAATGTTATAATTGTAGTTTATTTCTTTGCTGGCATAATCAAATTCCTACTCCAAAAATGGTGGTGCCACACGGGGTTATAGCTATCGATATATCCATCAAGAAAGCTATCTGTCTAGTTGAGTTTTCAGGAAATCTCTATTTCAACCCTACCGACGCTCAGGCTCCGAGGCACTTCTACATAACAGCGTAATTATACTCACATACCTACTAAACACAACGTTCCCAGCGGTGGTCAAAGCCCGTTTATTTTCCACTACGCTATTCTAATGTCTCAAAAGGCAGCCATTTTTAATAACGTCTAGTGCTCGAAATAATGCTTGCCAAACCGCCGCGCCACGGTTTATGAATTTTGAGAGCATTTGCTGATGCTCGGTTATCGTGGAGGGAAATATTACATGCTTAAAACATACATGTTTATGGTCGATGTTGTTGCTGTGTAAAGTTTTTCAAATTTGATTAATTTTGAGTTTGCTTCCATCATCCAGGACTAGGTTAGTATCTATTAAACATAAGACGGGCGACATTAAGCACGAAGAGTTAGTAACGTATACAAAATACAAAAACAATCAGCCTATTGTATACAGGGCACCTGCGCAAGTGCAAGAGCTTCCTTTATCATAAACCAAATCGTTATAGGCAGGGTCACTACCAACGAAGCTAACTGCTAAAATGAATGTGGTAGTTATGTACGAGTATTTCGATCGTGCAAAGTTAGCTCACCTTGTCAAATAATACTACATTATTGTATAGGCCGGAAAGTAGGAAATAAATTGAAGGCTGATCTGGAGGCCTTTATTTGAATTTGAACCGGTGAATTTACTAGCATAGAGGCATTCCATCTTATATAGTCTTGACAATTCAAATGTCTATGGGTCTCAGATTCCACTTGCCATCAGGTGGCCTGAGTGCTCGTGTGCCTTCTCCTTAACATAAAAAAAAGTTTATCTTGCTTCTATTATGGTAATAAAAGGTTCTAGATATCGTCAGCCATAATTATTTAAGTCATCTGTTTTAAGTAATAATTATCGCAAGTAATAACGTATTTTATCAAACCTAACCTAACTTAGCCAGATTTGAGAAAAACCAAAATGTTTACGGTGGCAGCGATGTAAAAATTATGACTACCAATAATTATGACCAAAATCAATTATGGGAAACAACAGGTTCCCGGTAATAGTACTGTTCACGTTGAAGTAATAAAGTGATTAGGAAATATTATCGCTTAGAAAAGTATAGAATAGAATAGAATATTTATTGCATGTAATATTATTATGTGGCATTGACAAGTTTTGGTTATTATTCTGCCTCATTAGGGTGCCATTCTACCAGAGTGTGGTATGCTACGTTGCTACGGATGCTTTTGATATCCACCAATCATATTCATTGGTCCACACAGCATAGAACTGGTGGAAACTGATAGCTTTCACACCCTCGCAGCATGCATAGCATATCTCTGATGGATAGGCACCCTTAGACCAAGTCTGGCGTCTTGTTGTGTACGTGGCACGCTTTACAATTATAATATCTCTAATGAGTAGTTTTGCTTGTTAAATGTTAAATTTAAATAAATAAGTCACAATTCAGGCGATGTTAATACTCATTCGCTGCCAAGTAAGTTAGCTGCATTGGGGTGTAAACAAGTTTGAGTTTTGTGCATGTGTTTTCATTAAAATATGCAAATTGTGTTTTAGGACTGTTGTATGAATTAGTTATGGAAGTTGTTGGCTTTACTTTAAGGATCATTAGCTTTTTGATCACGGGGAACCAATTAAAATATTGTTTAAGAACTGACATGTTTTTATGGTTAGGATCTTGTGTTAGGTGAGTCATACACACTCTTAAAACAAAAATTGACTCTCCAGTGGTCAATAGTTAAAAGCTTGTGTGCATATAAGTTATTTATATGATAGGTCTAAAGCAGTCCTGACGGCGTTTATGCGGGAATGGGCTTAGCCAGAAAATTAGGCCTTAAAAACGTTAACTTTCTGTGTGTCCACAGGAAAGACGGTAACCTAAATCTGTGTATGACCCAGGTCCCTCCGGATCGCTACGTAGCGATCTACACTTTGTTCAAAATATGTGGCTTGGCCGTTTCGTTACTACAAGAAGAACTTATTGTATAAAAAAATATGAACAGTGAATATTTTTTTCACCTTACGCCCATGTGATTGTAGTGAAACGTCCAAGCCACATATTTTGACTAAGGTTTAGGGTGTGAAGTTAGGGATTGTAGAGTTAGGGCGTGTAGAGTTAGAAGCTTGGCTCCACATGAGATCAGGGCTGGAATTCTACAAGGTAATAACGATTTCGTTTTTGACCTGTTTCCGTATTGTCAACGTTTTGATAACTCTTATGTCATTTACAATAATGGCGATTGTGACATAAACTATTCTTAAACGTGTCAAACATGATATCGTTTTAACGCACCTGAATAGAGGCCCAGGGGGGTGACTCACTCAACACAGCGCTGCGTTGATCACAAAGGTGAAGTTTTATCCGGCAAGTTTAAGAACTCCTGCCGGAGCGTACATAACACATTTTAGCGCGAACTCGACTCAACTGCCTGCTGCCTAATTGAGAAGACACGCGCTAAAATGTGTTTTGTACGCTCCAACGGAACTTCTTAAACTTGCCGGATAAAACTTCACCTTTGAGATCGACGTTGTGTTGAGAGAATCACCCCCCTGATAACTTTTTGACAGTGCAAGCTATGCTCTCTTCTTGGCAACATACATGAAAATGTTTGGTTTGGTTTGAAATGGTTTGGTTAGTTATAATCTACCTAGCACTGGTATATGATTCATTAAATTACGACTAAATTTAACGACATCGATAAAAAGTAAATTTAAATCATCATTGACATAACTAATGGCGAAATTAAATTTTAATTGTGTCCAAACTTCTTTTATTTATACGTCTTATCGCAACTATAAATAAACGGTATCTGACATTGACTCTGGACTCGAGTCACTTATGACAACCATTGAAATTACATTTAATAACAACTCATTCAGTACAACAATGTTCTTTAGCATTCGGACGAATTGAGAACGTTTTAGTTTTTAAGTCTGATCGTTTATTCTCAAGATGTAAAGGTAAGACTTACTTTTGCACGAAATGTAAAATCCATATATTATGTCACGAAAAAAGTTGTCGATAAACTTAGTCGATATTTAATGAATCACTAGCTCTAGTACATTTTTGCCCCCGTCTATCCGGTGTTTGGTTATAATATATGACAAAAAAATATGTTTTTTTTTATTTGTGTACTAGTTACATACCACATTTCAGCTTTCTGGGACTTCAGGAAGTATCCTAAGAATTTTGATGATCATCAGCGAGTCAGTGAGGAAATCAGAGTTTTTTAGGTCTCAATAAAATGCCCCCATATTCTTCACAAATAATAACACTTTCTTCATTTTGCAGCATAAAAAATCATTTCTATACAATGTGTTTAAACTTTGGGTTGGCGAAAGGTATCTCTGCCGTTTGGCCAAATAATTTTTCGTCAAATGTGTCATTTCCCAAAAACATCATTTGGGCAAACGCTTTTTTTTTTGCACTGTTAACATTTCAGGATTTGTATAAAACGAATCTAACCTAACCTATAGGGTTCTACACGATGGTCCTGAAATATTTACAGTTTCGAAAAAAGTAGCGTTTGCCCAAACTATGTTTTTGGGAAATTATACATTTGATGAAAACTAATTTGGCCAAACGACAGGCTCCCTGACGAAAGAGCCCATTGGCCACCTGAATGTTTAGTGGGACCCAAGACATTCTTAAGACTGCAATCTTATGATTAGGTATTTGACCAAATCAAAAATCCCCATTTTCTTGGCAGGGGCGTAAATGCAAAAGTGTGTGTTGTTTGCGTCTCCCGTCTTCACTGTTAACGCCTCATTCGAACATTGCGAAAGAAACTGAGATAATTTATAACTAGAAGCCTTAATCTAGACAATTAAACACTTTTCGGGAGAAACGTGATAAAACGAATTCCACACAAGCAATGTCGCGGGCAAAAGCTTGTATACAATGTTCTACATAACATGGTATGCCTTGATACGCATAACTATAATTGTTTGCTCTATATTTTTTTAAGTCTAAAATCGTTTTGACTGAAATTACAAAATTTCATAAAAAAAACCGGGTAAAAGCATTTCAGACCATGCTCAGTGCCGAAGCCGTTAAGTACTACAAACATAAAAATCCACTAGTAATAACCAATATTCTATTTAAAGTCAATTGGTGCCGTCTTAGATAATTTTAGTAGGTATAAGCACTTTAACCGCCTGTGTCTCAAGAACCAATGTTCTTTTATTTAGGACTTTTTCAGATTTGAGTATGTGTAGTTTTGGCTGTAGGGGGGGGGGGGGGGGGGGGCACTTGAGTCTAACAAAAATTTGCGTTTTAAAGCAGGAGCATTTCATAAACGGATTAATACTTTTGAAAGACCTATCCAACGACACCACACACTATAGGGTAGACGAGAAATATACATCCCTACGTTACGTGTAGGGGAGAGAGATACCCTAAAAAACTTTTTTTTTGTATATTATTAACCGACTTTGCTGGCGTGACTAATATGCATATTCTTGCCAAATTACAGCTTTCTAGTACTTGCAGTCTCTGCGCTAGGTTGCGGATGGACGGACGGACGGACATGGCGAAACTATAAGAGTTCCTAGTTTGACTACGAAACCCTAAAAACCCCGTTTTCGACTAAACAATACATGAGAGCAAGGTAACAATGATTATGCCACTCGATTTAGACATAGAACCACATAACAAAGTATACAATAACAAACTCCGTAAGCCCACGGCGGCATCAAATGCCTCTGGCGACGCGGCTTAAGCTGCTATTGCCATGGTTTTTGACTTCCTTACTAAATTGACCCCTTATGGCTCTAACGGCACCGAACGCGTAAAGGGACTCGCGACACCGCGATTATTATGTAAAAGCACCACTTTGTCTTTGGAGGGACACACGGGCGTAAAGCTATATTTAATATGATTTTAAAAATGTTGTAATTTAAGTATAAAATAAAATAAAATAAATAATCACAGGACAATTCACACAAATTGACCTAGTCCCAAACTAAGCTCTAGGCTTGTACTATGGGTACTAGACAACGATAAACTTAATTATATAGAGAAATATATACTTAAATGCATAGAAAACATCCAAGACTCAGGAACAAATACTCGTGCTCATCACACAAATATCTGCCCTTACCGGGATTTGAACCCAGGGCCCCCTAGCTTCGAAGGCAGGGTCACTCCCAACTAGGCTAGCGTGTCGTCCAGCGTGTAGCGTGTAGTATGTGTTCTTGCTTTTTAAATTATTATTTCAAATATTAATTACGTAGGTTAGGTTAGGTTAGATGTTTAAGGTACCTTGAGAACATTATGGTTTCAGCAGAAAATATCGTTCGATGAAATTAAATTCGATGAAATGATACATTCGATGAAACGTGTTTCGATGAAATTATAGACACCCTACTAAAAATCATATAAGACGGTACCAAATGACCATAAATACTCTTAGAAAATTTGTTTAAACTGGTTGTTTTTTGAGATAGCTTACAGTTTCGCCATGTCCGTCCGTCCGTCCGTCCGTCCGTCAGCAGCCTAACGCGTCTTAGTACTAGAAAGCTGTAATTTGGTATGAATATCCATAGTAGTCACGCCAACAAAGTGGTACAATAAAATATAAAAAAATATATTTTTTTAGAGTACCTCCCCTACACGTAACGTGGAGATGTATTTTTTTCTCGTCGACTCTATAGTGTGGGGTATTGTTGGATAGGTCTTTTAAAAATAATATCGGTTTGTGAAAACACTTGTTCGATTAAGTAATCCGTTTATTAAAGCGCTAAATTTTTGGTAGACTCAAGTGTACCCCCCCCTACAAATACTAAAAATCTGAATAAAAACTCAAATGAAAGAGCATATAACGAATTTTAAAGGAAAATTATCACGACTAAGTAGACATCATTGGTTCTTGAGATACATGCGATTAAATTGTTCATACGGTCTACTAAGATCATCTAAAACGACACCAATTGATTTTAAATAGAAAATTAGTTATTTGTTGTTTTTTATGTTTGTAGTACTTTACGGCTTTGGAACCCTACACTGAGCATGGTCCGACATGCTCTTGCCCGGTTTTTATACTAAATATAATTTAAAGTTTAGTGTATTTTCTTTTGTGAACCTTGTTTGTTTGTTAGTTCTTACCAGCAGTGTGTAGTTGTCACCTGCGTCCTTGGAAGGATCCCGATCGTGCCCGTTCGTTTGTTATCATTAGTCCGGAACGATCTTGGGGTCTCTAGCTCAAGACCAGACTTAAGGCGGCGTAGGATCGACCATCGACAAGTCAGTGGCGAAGGGTGGTGTAGTTTTAAAGGCAAGCTCATGTACAGTTTGTCCCTGGATAAGGTGCACAAACGAAAAGGATTAAACTAGATGCAATTCCACCGACAAAAAATACGTTTAAAAAAATTGACATTTTTTTTTTAATAATAAGTCGTCATCCATCCATTCGGAACAAAGTGAAATATCTCGCCTCATGGCGTATTTTTTATTTTTTATTATATAATTATCACAGTTGCTCTAGGATTATAAAGCGTTTATTTCACCTCAATAGACCTCATATGAGGCGAGATATTTTACTCTGTTCTGATAGGGTTTACAGTAATCAATGTTCTTTTTGCTGTCGGTGAAATTGCATCTAGTTTCACCTCTATTCGTATCGTAGGGACTCACTTGACTGTATGTTATTTTCACAAAAACGTCCGTTTGTCGAATGGTCGGCTGAGTTTCATGAGCCTTACGAGCCTTTTCTTTGACACTGTTACACGTCTTTATTACACTAGCGACCCGCCAGCGGCTTCGCCCGCTGCAGTTGTTTTTTCATTCATGTCACTTATGGTTATGAAAAATAGATGTTGACCGATTCTCAGACTTACCCGATATGCACACAAAATTTCATAAGAATCGGTTGAGCCGTTTCGGAGGAGTTCAATAACGTACACCGTGACACGAGAATTATATATTAGACTAGCGACCCGCCAGCGGCTTCGCCCGCTGCAATTTTTTTTACATCACTTAGGGGTATGAAAAATAGATGTTGGCCGATTCTCAGACCTACCCGATATACACACAAAATTTTATTAAAATCGGTCCAGCCGTTTCGGAGGAGTTCAATAACGTACACCGTGACACGAGAATTTTATATATTACAATTGTCTACAATAGAGTTCTCTTTTCCTTCACTACGCTAAGTAGTTAAGTTCTTCCTCATTCATTTTCCTTTATTCACTTCATCGAGTACAGGCAGCTTAAAATGTTGCTCGTCGGGTAATAATTAGTCCATCAATTTGGAAAAATGAGTATTTAAGAGAGTAGCATGAGCCCAAATGTATTTATTTTGAGTCAAAACTAAACGCCAATTACCGGACCATGATTTAAAAGCTAAATAGTGATTAATATAAGCTACTTCACACCTTGAAACTATGCCAATTTTATAGGAAAACACAAAAAAAATCTTTCAGCCCAATATTTCTCAAACCATAATTTCCCAATCAAAAGTCCATTCCGGTTGCTAAAAAGACAGCTCAGCAAACTAATGTTTGCCCAAAGTTAGTTAATCCGACGTGGTTTACTCAGTCGGTCTGTTCATCATCTTCTAATTGTATGCGAATCGCTAATGCGAATGCCGAATTATGCGAATTAGTCAGTCGGGGTTCGGTAAGCATTGGGCGTGCTGATACGGAATGAACAGAACGTTTGAGTATCGCTGGATCATATTACGAGTAATGTAATAATTGCGAAGGTGCGCTCGTTTGTTTGGAATGCCTTTAAAGGGCATATTAGTGGGATTTTAGTAGGATTTCCCCCGGATTGTTCTCCGTGTGGCTGCCCCGGGTTAGAATAGTGTCACTCCATGTCTTCCCGTGGATATCGTAAGAGGCGACAGGGAATAAGGGCTTGTAGTACAGGGGGAGATTCTCTCAACACAGCGCTGCGTCGATCTCAAAGGTGAAGTTTTATCCGGCAAGTTTAAGAAGTCCTGTCGGAGCGTACAGAACAATTTTTGCCCTCTCAATTAGGCAGCAGGCAGGTGAGTCGAGTTCAGTGTCGTATAAAGCAAGTTAAGAAGGCACGCGCTAAAATGTGTTTTGTACGCTCCGACGGGACTTCTTAAATTTGCAGGATAAAACTCCCATCATCTAACAGAGGTGGTAGACGATGGGCTTGCAACCTGTCACTAATACAGTAGTAAACATCTGAGCCTGATTGTGCAAAATGTAGTTACAGTATTATAAACAAGTCTTTGTAGAGTTGTTGGTATTTTCTGTAGCTCTGCCTACCCCACTCTGGGAATGAAGGCGTGATGTTATGTATGTATGTATATTTATGGAGGTAGGTACCTTGAACCCCGAGAAGACATAGGCAATTTTTTTCCGCAAGTAGATAAACGACTTCTACGCAGACGAAGTCGAAGGCAAAAGCTAGTTTTAAGATAAATTAGCAGAAAGTACCACAGAATGCTTAATACAAGTGAATGTATATGTTTCATACAGGATGTCCCAGATTTCAGCGCACATTTATTACAGCAATATTTCAAAAATCCTTAATCCAATTCGCGCACTCAAAAAAACTGATAAAAATTGCAGCCATCAGCACAAACACATAAAACAGTAGAAACCGAAACCACTATAAATTTGAATACGCTTTCGCCCTTATCCTAATGGATATATGGTTGAATATTGCTTGAGTCCATTGAAGATGTTTTAAGATTTACACTGGCGTGCAAGTTTACGATCGCAGTCGGTAATCGATTGAGGACGTGACAAGTGTGCCAATAACTTTGCACTCAAGTTTTCATGGGGTATCGGGAAAATGCAATTCTTGTTTGTGGGGAAACTGTGAAGTGAGACACATGGAGTGTTCATAGTATCGCTTGAATTTTGTTAAATAACAGATTTTTTAACCCGTGCAATTTTCATTGATGATTTTTTAATTGAGAGGTTATTTGATTCATGGTTTTGTATGAATTGTATAAATTTGGTCATTGAATAATTAGGACAAAAATCGTTCGATCTCGAGAAAGTTACTGGTAGTTAGCAATTTTGAACATTGGAGTTTGTTTTTGGAAATCAATAAAGGCATCCCGAAGTGTGAGCAATGCAACGCGTAGTGAAAAATATTAGAAACAACCGGCGAACTTCTAAACCAAGTTTAACCTAACCTAACCTAACCTAACCTAACCTTAAGTGACAAAGTGTCAATGGCCTTATTTTGTATAACTAATACCATGTACCAAAAAAATCCGTTCCGTAATCAAACTAAGAACCCTTATAGTTTCGCCATGTCCGTCCGTCCGTCCGTCCGTCCGCAGCCTAGCTCAGAGACTATTAGTACTAAAAAGAAGTAATTTAGCTTGAATATACATATTAGTCACGCTACCTCTCCTACACGTAACGTGGGGATTTGTTTTTTTTTTTCTACCCCATAGTGCGGGAGTGTCGTTGGTTAGGTCTTTCAAAAATATCACGGGTTTGGCAAAAAAAAACGATTAAGGGATTCGGTTATGAAATATTAAGCTTTAAAGCGCTAATTTTTGTTAGAATCAAGTGTCCTCCCCGCTACCGCCAAAACTACAAATAATAAAAATGAGTTTTTTTTTCAATCAAAAGCACATATAACAAATTTTAAATGATAACCATCACGACTAAGTAGACGTCATTGGTTCTTGAGATACAAGGGATTAAAGCGTTTGTAACATCATCCAAAACGGCATCAAATTAACTTAAATAGAAAATGAGTTATTACTTGTTGATTTTTATGTTTGTAGTACTTAACGGCTTCGGAACCCTACACTGAGGGTCCAATATGCTTTTTGACTCGGCGTTCTACGAAAAGAAAATGTCACTAAACACACGAACATAAGCTAAACACGTTCAAACACGAAATCGATAGCGATAATGCCAAAGTAAATCATATCATATCAAACAAAGATCCAGTCACAATCCAGCCAAATTGAGTTGTAAATCCAGTCAACGACGTATAAACTAAACAACATACATGTCATTTTGATCGCGTCAAGCCAATGCATGACATGCCAACGCATTAGGGTTAACACCAAGATAAATTTACAGCGCTCAAAATCAACAACAATCGAATGTTAACTTTGTTGCAATGTAATTGGGATGATGGAGACATATGCACCGGTAACGGTTGGTTGGTAAAAGTTTACACAGCGTAGTCGAAGTTTGCATTGCAGATTGGGCAGTACAGTGAAAATGCAAATAGTCCTGTTGTACGTCTGACCTGTTATAGGTATGATATGCGGTGTGGACTAATTGATTTATGTGTAAGTTGTGACATGCCCGCCGTTTAGTTTGGGAGTTGTGTACAACTTATGTAATTAATTATAGTTACCACATGTACCGAGATTAATTTATAGGGTTTCGTTTCAAAAATACCTTCTGAAACGCTATGGAGTAATATGGCTTCTCTGTTAACTATAGGATGATCTTTCAATTCGTGAATTTAAATTTCTGTTCAAACTATGCTTTTATATCCTCATAACCTATGCTTTTATATTTTAAGTGGTGGTAGGACCTTGTGCAGGGTCCGTCCGGATCGCTACCACCATCTTATCCATTAACCACCCGCCAAGCAACAGTGTTCGCATTGTTGTGTTCCGGTGTGGGGATAAGACAGCCGGTGAAATTACTAGCATAGAGGCATTCCATCTTAGTCCTCAGGGTTTGCAACGCATTTGAGGTCTTGGGATTATAGTCTTGAGAATTCAAATGTCTATGGGTCTCAGATTTCACTTACCATCAGGTGGCCTGAGTGCTCGTGTGCCTTCTCCTTAACATGAAAAAAAAAACCAAGCGTTATACATGTCACATGATGCTAACGATATTTAGAAGGGTCCACGGAAAGAACATGTCTAATCACTTTAGTGACATTTTGAGTTATCGCATTTTTAAAGTTTGGAACGATGTAATTAATCAACAATTATATTTATGCGCTTGTCTATTAATCAATTGTATGTTAAAATTACTTATCGATAGATACATCAGTAGAATATTTGTTAAAAGTGACGGATTGTTATTATTAATACCAAAAAACCGAATCAAACACGGAAGAAACATGCGTTTGCAACTACAGGAAATAAACATGCAAAGTCTCCGATTTGAAGTCACATAAGTTGAACTTGGAATTAATACCTACCATTCATTCGTTCTCATTTTACTAAAAGAAAATATTCTCGAATTTAATTTTTGGTTATGTGTGACATAACATGTTTTTTTCATGTAGGTACCTAATGCACAACACACGTTATTTCCGTGTATAGGTTTTTAAAAATAAAAAAGACATGTTAATATAATAATTTAGTAGTAACAGAAGATGTAAGTAATAGTTTATTACATGCTCTATTTAATTAGGCATTAAAATCTAATTAAAAAAAAAAGTGACTAGACATGTTCTTTCCGTGGACCCTTCTATAATTATTATAGGTAATTTTATTAAAGTATAATCCATCCATAATAATAATATAAATGCGAAAGTATGTTGTCTGTCTCTTACGTCTTTACGCTTAAACTACTGAACTGATTTTAGATAAATTTGGCATGGAGATAGATTCCCGGGGAGTACCTAGGGTACTTTTTATCCCGGAAAATTGGATGGGACCCAAAGGAATAGCGACAAACAACCTCTACTAGGACGGAGCCACGTGTAACAGCTAGTAGTTGTACTAAAATTCAACGATGTATTTCCGTGTATATCTCAGGAAAAAAAGCTTTGACAGACAAGCGCGAGCGATCCTATTAAAAGAAATACTAGGCAGTGTTGGCGAACTAAAATAATCAGGACTCCTCCCGAGGGACGAAAGGGTGCAAGTTTGTTAGGGAAATAGAACGGTTCCTGTACGGGACACAAAGTGGTATAAGTACAAATGGTCACTGTTTCCAAAAACAAAACAATATTTACTACTTTTGGTATTTGTTTTATAATTTACAAAGTGAACTACGGAATGTTGAATCCAGTCATTTTACAATTCTAAATGTCATTACGGGAGGCTAAATTTTTCGACACATTGTTGTTCACATTTTTTTAAACTAAATAGTACGCGGGAAATATCATATATTGTCCCGTCAGAGCGTACAAACAACATTTTGGTTCGTATATTCTTCACTCATCACTTGCTCGATCGACCATTTATTTATTTATTTATTTATTTAATCTTTATTGCACAAAAGAATACACTTAGTATACAAAAGGCGAACTTAACCATTACCATTACCATTAGTTTAGTTTAGTTTATTTATTTCATAAAAAAAATACAATATAAGTTTGCATTACATGTAAAAATTAAAAGTATCCTTAGCATGATCTTCAAAAGAGATGAAATAAAATTTACCTGAATAATTTATATTATTTCACCAGGGGGGTGATTCTCTCAACACGGCGCTGCGTCGATCTTAAAGGTGAAGTTTTATCCGGCAAGTTTAAGAAGTCCCGTCGGAGCGTACAAAACACATTTTAGCGCGTGCCTTCTCAATAAGGCAGCAGGCAGGTGAGTCGAGTTCAGTGTCGTATAAAGCTAATTAAGCAGGCCTTCTTAAACTTGCCAGATAAAACTTCACCTTTAAGATCGACGCAGCGCTGTCTTGAGAGAATCACCCCCTGTAAGGATCATCATCGTGTTTTTTGTTGTACCTAGTCAAAATATACAATAGTAGGGAATAAGAAAAATCATTCACATATACATTCAACCGGCTATAGGATTAATTCCATGTACCTATCTAGTCATCTGATAAGTGCAGAGGGTTTTTCAACAAAACGTTTCTTAGCCGACACCTAAACACTTCGTTAGATGGTTATCTCAACAAGAAGCCGTTTTAAAAAGAATGAAACCTCTGTATAATTATATGTTTTAAATAAAGGCAACAATTTACGTCGTAGACGAACGGACTTTCATACAACAGATTTTTATTCCCAATATTTTTGCTTTTGCCTAATATATGTAGGTGTTCATATTTTAAAAACAATTTTCCTTATTTTTTAACCACCTTTCCTTCTTTACGTTCACATTATATTACCGTAACATAAAATGCGTTGATATTATTGAATGCGCGAATATTTGGAGACTTCCGTGTTCTTAACTAATGGCAACAAACAAAATGGGTGTCGAAGGCACGATGTATGCTTAGGAATTAAATAGAGCCGTTCAAATAGAAAGCGGTTTTATAGCGGCTGCCGTTTACGCTGTTGTGTTAACGGTTTTTCGTATGAAAGCAAGAAAAGCGTAAACGTCAGCTGCTGTAGGTTTATATATTTTTTAGACGAATATAAATAGCTCGTTCAGAAAAATATATGGTTGTATTTAAGGGTTCTTATGTAAACCGAAAAGTAAAAACTAGTTAAATAAATACGATAAGAAAAAAAAATGTATCGTCGTATGAATGGTTGTGTAAAATGTGATTGTTTGGAGTATTGTATATTGATATTAAAAACATATACTCACGTGTTACTTAATTACGTCAGACATGAAGAACGTAGAGTAACAATAAGTCGGGAAATTATATTAAAGCTAGCTTTGACTTTGACTTTTAAGTTTTAAAAATAAGTCTTACTCTAGAAAGAGACTGCGTACGCCAATTACCTAACAGTTATTCCAGCCAGGCAACCGTTACTGAATTACAAACACCCCAATCCCCTTAGCAACTTTGACATTCAATTATCATTCACCATTTTAAAAATTCGCAAATTCTTTTTAGGATTTCTTGTATCTAACCAATACGATTCCATAGAAAATCAAAAACAAAAAAAACTCTTCTTACATTTTTTTTTGCAATTTTAGTTCCATACTGTATATGCACTTTAATGACATTATACATGCTGTGTCATATGCCTTACTGATGTTAATGCTCATGGTCTAAGAACCGACTAAACAAGGTTTGAGCTCGTTTGCCTTCGCCATGCATTTTTTTTTAAATAAATCTACTAGGCGTCAAAAAAATCGCACCTATTGAAATTTTGACATGAAGCAGATATTATGACTGTGAGGTCTCTATGAAAATTTCAAAGGTGCGTTTTTTTTGACGCTTAGTGTAGTATTTGTGAGTCAGACTCGGAACTGGCCCAATCCAGGGTAATCAAATTTGTTACAATATTAATCACGTTTAGATTGCCTTTGAAAGGAACCCGCGTTATTTAATAACAAATTAATTTGACATACTCGTGGAGAAGATCCTAATGCAGAAAGTTATATCATCTTGTTAACCCCCGCAGAAAAAGATAGGAGTTATAAATTGCCTTTGATATTTTATCGTATTGTTGACAGGGAATTTTCCAAAAAAGTACCTCTTCTTAAGGACTAAAATTAACAACGATAACTTTTCCATTACGTCATGAACATATAGCTTTTACTTGCTTCATAGTAATGGCAGCCGAATAAAACATTACGATAACATAAATAAATAAATATCGAGGCAGTCTCACACAAATTAAAAGATAATCCCAAACTAAACTCCAGGCTTTTGCAATGGGTATTAGGCAACGATATAAGGGTAAGGACCAAATAGGTGGACCATAGTTAAGCGTAGTTAACCATACAAACAAGAAAAGTGAAAAAAGTTCCGTTGTCCCTAGAAATGTAAGGCTAATTTTCGTGTCACAACGGAAAAGTTTCATAGAAAATTTAATTGAGTGAGTTAGCGTGGCCAACTTTTTGGTCCTTACCCATAAATACTTAAATCATTCTCTCACACTCAATACGTACTAGTGTCCATTACACAAATATTTGCCCATTACGGGAATCGAACCCGGGCTTCTAGCTTCGTAGGCAGGGTCACTACCAACGAAGCCGGAGCGTCATCGAACACTAGCAAAATATCATAAGAGTAGGGTGTTATTAGGGGTTCTGGATCACTTACGGTCTGGTATAAGTAGAGCTCTGGTGTGGTGTGTTGTGTTGGGTGTGCATAGTTTAGTTTATAGTGGTTTTGGTGAAATCAGTATGTTTTAGCTTGGTGTTGTATACGATGAAAATGACTGGAGGGTTTGTGTTACGTTCGTAGTTGTGTATGGGTTGCGTGGGTGAGAGCTTTGGTTGGATTCGTGTTATATGGGGTTTAGGTGTGAGGCTTGGGTGGTTACTGGTCGAGGGCGCCGTGCGTTTGAAAAATTGTTACAACCCGCACAATTTGTGAAAGATCTATCCAACGACACCCACACCGTCGGGGTAAACTATACAAAAAAACCATCCCCGCTTTAGGGGGAGTTACCCTAAAAAACATTTTTTCATGATTTTATTTTTCTACTTTGTCAGCGTGACTAATATATATATTCATGCCATATAACACCTTACTAGTGCTAGGAGTCTCTCTGCGCTAGGCTGCGGACGGACGAACGGACGGACGGACGGACATTGAAAAATATCTAAAGAACAGACACATAGGCGTTATGTTTATTGAGATCCAGATCGGGGAATAATACCGACTTCATCATTATGTAACGTCTTAATAATTTGGAGTCGTTCGTTGTTTTTAGGGTTGCGTATTCTAACTAGGAACCCTTATAGTTTCGCCATGTCCGTCCGTCCGTTTTCTAGCGCAGAGACCGTACTAGAAAGCTGTAATTTGGCATGAATATGCATATTAGTCACGCCAACAAAGTGGTACAGTAAAATTTAGACTCGAGTGCCCGCCCCCTCACCCTACAGTCAAAAAATACACATACTAAACATCTGAAAAAAAACTTAAATTAAAGCACATATAACGAATTTAAAAGGAAAACTATCACGGCTAAGAGACATCATTGGTTCTTGAGATACAGGCGATTAAAGTGTTTATACCTACTAAAATCATTTAAGACGGCACCAAATGATTTTAAATAGAAAATTATTTATTACTGGTTGATTTTATGTTTGTGGTAAATACTTAACGGCTTCGGACCCCTACACTGGGGGGTGATTCTCTTAAAACATAGCGCACTGTCGATCTCAACGTCGATGTAACATACCTACTCACTTGTTATATCACTTCTCGCCTCACCTTTTACATCACTTATGTAAAGATGACGTTTGACACCGAGGACGTCACACATTGCCCTAAATGAGAGCTTATTTATATATTTACTAAACAGTTTTAAAATTACGTTTGTAGCATTTTACGGTACTATACGAATAAAATTACCTAATACATAACGATTTTACCTGTTATAGTACTTATTTATGTCATAATTTCCAAGTAATAATTGCGTAGCACGGTAATAGCGACACTAGCGCTCACTGTCGAAGACGGAACTATTTGTAACTTCTATCACGGAATTCTTAACTTTTTCAACACGTTCGAGACATCGACAAAGACATCACTTCTAGCTGTCAGATTAAAAGCTTCTAGTAGACGGGTGAGTTCACAGGTGAGTTGCTTAGGGAGCGATTTCCTTCAAACGAAGCTAAGGTGAAGAGTGGAAATAACCAATCAGATTGTTCGAATTATCTGCGTGTGTGTGTGTTGTACAATTGTATTGGTCGTTTTCGCTCCTTCACTCAGCTTTGATTAAGTGGAAACGTACCCTGAGTTCTGAGACGTAAAATGGCCGCCATCTAAAAAATCAGCTGTGTTAGACATATCCTTATAACTGTGTGGCTGTGGTGGGTGTAAAAGACAAAAATGTGAAATGAAATCCACTGGATTTCTCGACTCCGTATACAGTAATAAAAGTGTTGTGTTGTGTGTGTGTGTGTGTGATAGTGGCGAAATCTTGTGTATTGACTTTACTGGAAGTTACTGTTACTGAAAGAAAAGACTTCGTGGTTAAGAAATTAAGAAATATTAACATATTTTTCAGGGAACATTATATATTATTTATTTATTAAGGTCCACCAATACTTTTATAACATCAATGAGAAGAAATGTACATGAGAGTCTTAAATATAAGATGCACAACTTTTAACAGGCAATCACATGTAAAAAAGAAACCGCGCTTTTCGAGGTCAAAAAAATACATGTAGGTACATAATAAGATGGGTCTACTTTAATCATAATCATAATCATAATTTGCTGGTAATGTTCATTGCATGTCATCTTACTGCTAAAATAATTATTAGGTAATTACGTACACTACACCTCATTCTTACTACTTATAAATAGATAAGACATTATTTCTTAATAAGAAACTCATTATAGCTATAGAACGACTGCTCCACAAGCCACTTCTTTAATTTATTTTTAAAGCTTAAGGTAAGGTTACTCGAGGCATTACTAATAAACGTCTATTATAGCGTTAGTACCTTAAGCTATCCTACGAGTACGACCATCTTTCGGTCTTTCTGTACAGACTTTATTAGATTAATTCTCGCACATGATATTATTAGTTTGTCATTGAGTTTGCATTATGAATGAGAACTAAATTTCAGCTCACTTTGATAGTTGGAACTCATCAACTGACGGGTAAAACCTCCTACTAATATTATAAATGGTAAAGTTTGGATGGGTTGAACCATGACAGGTTGTAACCCTGCAACCAATTGTAATTAGTGACCAAATAGACTGGTAAACATCTTGGCCTTACAGAATTATTAATTTATAACAAAATTATAAAAACAAATTTTTACACTTACAGAAATATTAGCCTTATATTATTAAAGAAAAAAAACCAGCTTATAATTTTAAGAGGGCATTTTTTCCAACCTTATCTTGCTACAGTCTTTTGTTAGATAATTTTGAACTAATTGCACGACACATTAGCCTAGTTGGTAGTGACCCTGCCTACAAAGCTAGCAGCCCCGGGTTTTATTCCCGGTATGGGCAAATATTTGTGTGATAAGTATGAGTATCTGTTTCTGAGTCTTGGGTGTTTTCTATGTATTTAGATATTTATTTCCTCTATATAAGCATTTATATCATTATCTAGTACCTATAGTACAAAGCCTAGAGCTTAGTCTGGGACTAGGTCAATTTCTGTGAGATAGGTCTCTAATAATTTTTAAGTATTTCATTTATTATTTAATTGCTATATCTGGAACAAAGTCACACTTTGGGACACTGTATATATAAATATATTATATTATAGTGTCTAAAAGCTTATACTGTAACATATTTATCATGGTTGTATGCATCTTCGTTTCTTTAGCTGAAAGCATTTAATATATCACAATTCAATTTTCTTTGTTTATGGTAGTTTTTATTTGTATTTCACCTATGTCCAGTGGTTGTTCTGTGTCAAGTTGGTACAGTTTACAGACGCTAGTAAGATTGACTCTATTTTGTAGGAAGATCTCGTGCTAGCTGCATATACATAGAAAGATAGAATTTTATGCTGCACAACTGTTGATCACTTAACCTAAAATAAAAGACAGACAATATATAACACATGATTAGTAAGTTAGTAGGATGAAAAACTTGTAATCAAATGTTATTCTGGTTAATGAATTCCCATGAAATATTTATAAACGGCGTATGCACAAGGCCTAACAGGGATTTAAAGTTCGTGGGTCGAGGAATATATTTAGGAAACAACTTCTTCTTGAATAGGTAAAAAATATATGATCCACTGATCCCTCATCTAGACCACATTCGCAGAGAGAGCTATCATTAACCCGTATCTTTACCAGGTGTATTAGTGTAAGTACACGCATGGCCAAGTCGCAGTCTGCAAACCGTCGTAGTGACGCATTTACTAGCATCTCTAAATTCTTCTTCTTTTATATTAATAGCGGTCTACAGCGGTTCCGCAGTAATTTCGCCAATGTCCAGCGAGTGAAATATAATCAGTAAAGAGAAATCAATATAAAAAAACCGGACATTATCCAATCGGACATCTTCCCTCCCCAAAGGTTACTGGAATCCGGCATCTCTAAATTAATATTTCACAACATGCAGAACCGCACTTTTTTTTTGATTTCTTTGATTGTGACAGCTGTCAAGTCACAGATAAAGCAGAAGGGTTCAAACAGTTTGAGGTTTGTTCGATGGAATTTCGATTTTTTTCTATAGATTTTTCAACTCGTGTTGGTGGTCTGAATCTAATTTGACGTTTTATTCCGTGGGAATAAAAATCAGAGTTTAAAATGTATGTAGGGCAAAGATGTAGGACTTGGACTCGGTTAGGTTCTCGTTTTTTAATTTTTCTTTAAGTTAGGTCACTTAAAGATTCATGTATTAAATACATTTTGTGGTGTGATTCACTTCCCATCGAATATCTTAGGGTGTGATATGTGATCGCTGATATTTTGCTAAGGCGTTATAAAAATAAGAAAGATTAAGTATATGTTGATTTCAGATTTTGTTTTGTGTAAGTGTTGCAGTGGATAAACCTAGTGTCCCAAATAATGAAGATCATAGCACTTACATAAAGTAATGTTTATAGAGTTGTGTTGTATACCTAAGTTATATTTTATATTTAGATGCATTCTCAGCCGGAAAATGTGAGGTAATGTGAGGAAAATTATCTCACTATCATTTAGTGGAATAAGATTATTATGTTTCGTTACGACTTGGTAGTTCCTTAATACCTGTCAATTGTGCAGTGCAGGGTCCGTCTGGATTGCTACCACCATCTTATCCTTTCACTCACTACTGGGCAGCAACAGTCTTCACATAGTTTCAGTGTGGAAATAAGACAACCTAAAGGGGACTACATGGAATGCCGCGATGCTTGTAATTCCACATTAGCAAAGAGGCTTTCCTTCTTAGTCCTCGGGATTGGCAATGCATTAGAAAAAAACATGAAACTTTTAACAGCATACTTTGTTATGACTCACAAGTCATGACTGGTTTACTTTCTTCTTTAGTACCTACTGGCCGGTTCCTTGAATTCCACCTTTTGTGTGCCCGAGAGGCATTTGTACCCGTCGTATATCTATTGCTGTATCTGTCCGTATACCTGTTGTATGCCGGAGAGGCACGCACACTTGTACCCGTTGTATGTCTTGTGATGCCTTATTATTGCCTTTAAGATGTTTAGGATTTTTAAGTAATTTTAAAACTCTTTCATGTCAGTATTTCATCATTTGAAAAGGCAGTTAGGTACATCATAAATATCATAATATTCATAATACATTTTTAGATTTAATTTTGCATTGCAAATATTTTACACTCAACAGGTTAATAGTATCCACCCTGATCGGCCTGATCAATAGAAAAAGAATGGACAAGTTTTATAATATAATATAATACCTACAAAGTGTTGTTTGGTAATTCTTTTCTCTTGGTCAGGCTTTTAAGGTATAATAATATTATAGTCTTACCTAAAACGCATAGGTAACTTTAACTTTTCCTAATATAAAAAGACAAAACGGTCACTCAATAGGTACTCATTATTATTATACTATTATAATACAAATATAGGCCTTGTAATGTTCACAAAAACTGATGTTTGGTGGATTTATTTGCTTTAAAATCATAGTTTTAAAGAGTTGTCAAAGTGACGTTACCATAGCAATGAGGGACAAAAAAAGTTGATTGACCCAGGTACAGTCGCCACCCAGTCATGTCTGTCAGGACAACGGGTTATTTAGGTATATTATCATCAATATCAATAATACCTTAAAGATTAGTTACTCTACTTTTGCAAAAGTATACAATACAATACAAAACAATTTATTGTACACCATACAAAGACATACAACCAATTCAGTAAATTATCCACTATAAAATTGATGGACATCTATGTAGTTGGTTGGTAGTAACCCTGCCTACAATTATAATGGTACCGGCCAGGACCAATATGTATTTGTGTGGTGAGCATGAATATTTGTTCCTGAGTCATGGATGTTTTCTTTGTATCTAAGTATTGATTTATGTAGGTATATAAAAACATATAATGTTCGTATTAGTTGTCCCCACTGTGACTTTAAAGGCTCAGGCACAACAAACGCGTGTCAGGCGCGTCGCGCTTTGGACGCGTGCCCGCGCAAATTGTAGTACGAACAAAACAAATTGATCCCGTCACACCAAAAAGTAACGTGTGCCAGCGGCGGGCACGCGTTCGAGCTGCTTCGCGCCTGCCACGCGCCGCTGTCGCGTCTGACGCGCGTTTGGTGTGCCGCCTTTAGTTGCCGACGTAATGAAATAGAAAAGGTGTAAAGGTACATTACTGGATCATATGCACAGTGGATTGAGATAAGACGGAGGTAAAAAAAGCAAAAGTTGCATTAAACTAATTGTCATTAGTTTTTTAAACTTAAAATGACTTATTGATGTTTAAATACTTCTGGAAAAATCGTCTAGAAACGTAAACAAATTATTACCTAGTGTTATTGATTGAATGTGTTAGCTTAACCCGGTGATAATTACTATTAAGTTTAACCTTTAGTTTTACTAAATAGTACCTAGTGAGATGGACTGGCAGTGCTCTCCTCTCTTTTCTGTTCTGCTAGTAAGCCTGACACCATGCTGAGTGGCAACCATTTCAATTAATTGTTAATTTTAGATTTAAGTTTATTAGTTTGTAGTATTCTTCTTTAAAATGTTTTTGTTATTGTTGTTTATTTACTTTGTTTTATTTAATAAACCATTTCTTATCTTTTTCTTATCTTATCTTATCTTATAAACCCTAAAGAAAAACAGCAAAATGAAATACTAAAAACCGGTCAAGTGCGAGTCGGACTCGCGCACCGAGGGTTCCTTACCGCCGCACAGTTGGTGTTATTATTTCGATTTGAATGTTATGTCTTTAACAAATAATAATAATACCTAGTGTGCAGTGGTACGGAACCCTCGGTGCGCGAGTCCGACTCGCACTTGACCGGTTTTTTGGTTACACCTCTCATCGCGCATCGGTCAGACTCTTGTAGGGAAAGGGGAAATGGACTGGCGCCGGGAGAGAGCCAAGAAGTAGAAGGGAAGAGGTAAAGTATAAGGTAGGTAGGTACGCGTACGGTATCATGAAAAAAAGTACGGTCAACCTTATAAGACGCTGCACACTTAGTGCTGTCTCTTTAACGTCATTTTTGAAATGCCGCACTAATCTGCCAATTTCACTCCGAATAGGGCCTCCCATTTTCTCTATACCTACTTTTTTTCTTAGCTATTAGCCTCGCTTGGGGCGACTTCTATGTTTTTTCGGTTTTTTGGTCGGAGTCAAAAGACCCGAAATTCAAGCCACTTGATACTTATTAGTTATTACACACTCGGCTAACTTCGGTTGTTTTTATAAATTCCGGTGAATTGACAGCGTAGGTACTTACACCATTTTTTTTTCTCTTTGTTACGCCCATAATTATATTTAAGAGCGCACAACGCAACGGCCGCAGCTGCCAAGTACTCCAAACTCCACGTCATCCATGTTGACTCCCTGCCTTACGACTGAGATATTCGCGAAGTTTTAAGAGTGTAATAATTGTATAGTCGAGCACTTCGTTGAGAGTGTAATGGCTACCTACATTACATGCAGTGCGCCTTTACATACATACATAAACTCACACCTTCATTCCCAGAGTGGGGTAGGCAGAGCTACAGAATTACCAACAACTATTAACAACTTGTTGATAATTCTGTAACCACATTTTGCACAATCAGGCTAAGATGTTTACCAGTGTATTAGGGCCCTTACTTATTCTCTTGAAAACCGGTCGGTCGATCTAGTGAACGAACCAGAAAAGGTTGGCCTGTGAGTACATAAATTTGACCCATTTAGAAGTGTCTCAATCCATTGGTCGCGTAAGGTAAGCCGTCTTAATTCGAGAATGCACGCCCTAAAGAGCATTTCAAAGTTTGTACATTTGTTTGGACCTTTGACTTTGTCCTCTCCAGATTTTACCATTTTTAAAATTATGTGACCATTTTATATTTCATTTAGTCTTTTTAACTAGTAAATCATTTCATTTTCTAAAAGATCAATAAATTAAAATTAAATTGACAAAATATAAATATTTTTTTAAAATTATTGGCGGCCCGTTTCATTTGTATAGAAGATTGGATGTCTCCTTTGAATTTTGCTTGCTAAGAATCGATTTTTCGTAACCAGTAGGTATTAGGGCTTCAATTACACGGTGTGTTTTATTTAGAATAGGTCACCCGTGGGAATTATTTTCTATATGTTTTTGTATCTTGGATGAAGAAATATATTTTAAAATTAAAGATTTAAGTTTGTCCTACAAAAAGTTTCTTTTTTAATCCAGTTCTTCAGATGAAATAATCCGATTCATCCATGATTCATCAAAATGGATGCTGCGAATCCTGCAATGTTTGCTAGGCATCCAATTTTCGCAACGCAATTCGCGACGAACTGCTTCCACCCAAGCCAGACGTCATTTAATTTCCTATTCATTCGAAGTAGTTTCTTGTAATTCAAAATTTTCAAGGTACCTATATTGGATAACATCGCCCATGAATGACATTTTAGTATGGGAATATTTAACCTTTCCAACGCCACGACTGACATATCCCCACCACTGCTTCAACGCCATTGACGGATATTTCTGTCATAGTTGCCAGCGCAAAATAGACCTGAGTATCTATGAGGCAAGATTGATATTAGCTCTGATATTGGCGTGTGAGTGACGTCTTTTGTATTTGACATGGCGTTGAAAAGGTTAAATTTCAATAACTTACTAATGAAAATAAATATCGCTTTGAGGGCCATTTGCAACGTTAAAAGATGGCGGACGTGTGATTTGTTCTAGACTTTAATTTTTGGGTAATTAGGTGTTCAAAGTTCTTTTCTGATAGTGATTTGTACTTTTTATGCCTTTGTGTCGCACAGTGATTGAAGACTTGGACTTATTTCGTGTATCTGGCATCTTTCTTCTCGTTTCAAGTGGACTCGCAGTGGTGCAGAGGTTAAAACTATCTTGACCTCTGACCTACAAATCACCGTACAACGTTGCCCCCAATCTTCCTAGAGAAGATTGGATTGTGTTTTATTGCTATATTGATTTATAATTATATATACTTACTTGACACTGGCGAAATCACTTCACGTGGAAACGCCATATCCCCGCGGTAGTAGCTGTTCAAGTCGCCGCGGGGGCAAAGAAAGAAGAAGAAATATCGCTTTGTTTTGCATATGTCTGAGTCCTGCACCAATTCGCAATGCAACTTGTCATTTTTGCAGCCTTATTTAAATCCGGTAATCATTAAAATTGAATTATTTTTGTTGTAATTACATATCCTATAAACAACTACGCATACACTACGTCAGAAAGTCGAAGTTTCAACGCGGTAAAAAAATATCGAGTATTGTTTTTACCTCGGCCGCCTTTACTGTCAAGTAAATAAGAGCTACCAAAACGTAAATAATTCGCAAAAAAGTGACGGGGCGATCCGAAGTTCTAATTTCAAAGTTCAGAGTAATGCCCCTGTGAAAAAGAACGATCCGTTTAGGTTCAAGTCGAAAACGATTTTTAATCTAAAAGCTGTTGTGACAGTATTGTTGTTGTCAAATTAAAGAGATTTGCGTTTTTTCTTAGTATTTCCTTCCGCATAATAAGTCTCAGTCCGTCAATTAAAATAAGTATTTCTTTTAGGTATATTTCTGACGCCATTTTAAAGCAACTGCCCGTTCGGTCCGATTCGTGAGAACGCAATTCGTTATCGTTTTTTCTTGATCAATTAAAAGTTGACCGACAGAATTGCCTCGTGAATCGCCGCATTAATTCGACTTCCAAGACCACAAACATTACATGTTTCCCTCGGCAAGGTTTAATAGAACGGCTTTAAGCTATTTTAGTCTCTACGTGCAAGACATTAGACTTGTTGCACTACCTAAAAATTAATTGGCTAGTCGCAAACTGCGTGGCGAAAAGTCAAAGTCTGCCGAAGGTAGAAAGAGATAGGCGATCAACGGGGTAATGCTTGGTGCTAATGAATGATATACCCTAATATACTTGGTAAACTGAGAAACGGTTAACTAAGAGGTTTCCCTGACGTTACGGTAAAAATTATATAAAATATATTTATTTAACACAATCAGACATCCGTAGTAAAAAAGAATGACGTTACGTGAGATGCATACAACAGTGCCACGCCTATTTTTAGGGTTCCGTAGCCAAATGGCAAAAAACGGAACCCTTATGGATTCGTCATGTCTGTCTGTACGTCCGTCCGTATGTCGCAACTTTTTCCCGAAACTATAAGAAGTATATACTGTTGAAACTTGGTAAGTACCTACCTTACCTAGATGTATTCTGTGAACCGCATTAAGATTTTCACACAAAAATAGAAAAAACAATAAATTTTGGGGGTTCCCCGTACTTAGAACTGAAACTCGATTTTTTTTTTCATCTAACCCATACGTATGGGAAATCTATGGATAGAATGATAAAACTAAAAAAAATATATGATGTACATTAATGCAATCCATGCAATCTTCCACCGAAAATTGGTTTGAACGAGATCTCATCATCATTAAATGTAAGAGCGGATCTTTTTTTTTTTTTAAATGGAAAAAGGGCAGACGAGCAGGTGGGTCACCTGATGGTAAGCGATCACCGCGACCCATAGACACCTGCAACACCAGTGGAATTGCAAGTGCGCTGCCGGCCCTTGAGAAAAGAGTAAGCACGTTTTTTGAAGGCCCCCAAGTCGTATTGATTTGTCGGTGTAGTTCTCTCCACTAATTTCTTTTTTGTGCAAGGTTTTTCACTTCTTGGTATCCGCTTGCTCCTACTCTTTCTAGAATCTCCCTGACATAATTGGTTCTCGGTCTTCCTGGGCCTAGTCTTCCTTCTATCTATCCTTCTATTAAGTATGTTTATTATAAAGCTATCGTGTCTAAATATGTGTCCCATCATTGTTCCTTTTCTTTTATCTATTGCGTGAATGATATCTCTCGTTTCCTTTACCCTACTCAAAACTTCTTCATTAGTGATTTTCTCCGTAAGATCTAGTAAGTAGTTTTTTTTAATACGTCATAAATCGTAAACCGCAATTTACCTTTCATTCAATCAACTCAAATATAAAAAGTGTGTACGGAACCCTTCATGGGCGAGTCCGACTCGCACTTGGCCGCTTTTGAATTTATTTCGTAGTAATGGTAAGGTAATTGTTAAGTAAATCTTTAATTTGTTGAACCTATTAAATATTTAATGCCAATGATATTTAGGGCATAGGTGCCCTTCGTTGTTCAATCGCGGCAACTTCCACAAGTATAAGGAACGTTACCTATCTTGTCTCAATAAAGATGGCTTAAAGGTCCTCTGCAACCAGGCCATAAAATCCTTTAAAAAAAGCATATCTTGTCTATGGACCAAGCTCAGTGCCGGTCGGTCACGTGAGTCAGACGTCACGTCAGCGCCTACGGTAGAATAGAACTTACCATTACCATCTACAAGTAATCTTGTAAGAAACCTAGTACCTATCTATCTTACCTAGAGAAAAAATTCAGCAATACCTTATTAATCTTAATGAATTTATTGTAACGTACGACTTGGCAGGTGGGCAAATCCCTTAGCCGTTTAACTGCTACAGGCTATCAAAGCAATAGATGCCAAATTCCTTGTTTTTGCCCAACAATCTATAGATGATACGTACCTATATTTCGTAAGTTCGAACGACGACAGTCGCATCAAAACCTGATGGTTTTGATGCGACTGTCGTCGTTCGAACTTACGTTCGACGTCGTTCGACGTTATTTATGCACTTATGTGATATAAGTGCATAAATAACGTCGTACTGGTAGACCAAATTTGGTCTAGTTTGTTGAGTGGCATCACACTGGTGCGTTGACTAGGTTTCTATATCTTATTATTCTAAGGGTACATAGTCTCTTATTAGTCTGTGCTTCATATAGGGGAAATAGGATAGTATGTCTGGAAAGACATTCTGAATTTGGTGGTGATTCTGTGAATAGGATCAGATGGTAGAAATAATATTAATAAAAAATACTGTTTAAACAGAGTTAACAGTAGTTTCTACTGTCAGACAATAAATAGTATTAATACATGGAAATCTAAAAAGTCAGACCTATGAGATGGTTTTCGATCATTATTCAAGTCTTTAACTCTTCATATCCCGTGAGAAACTTTAATTGAAGCATTAAAATTTGAATTTAGAGTCTTAAGGGTTCATTTTCTGGCTGCTGAGATTCATTTTTTGCAACAGCTTAGAGGAGATTCCAGATAACTTTTAAGATAAATGGGTAGTTAATATAATAAAGTTACAACAATGAACAAAAACATTTATCTTTAAGGTTGTAAGTTGCAAACACATTACAAAATCTTGTCATAATTTTTTGCATCTTATGATTTCAGGTTCACATTGTGCATAGTACAAACTGTCAGTTATACTTGCCTGTGCTACTATGGATAACATTGTTGTCGTACAAAATAATCAAGAAACTAACTAGCCTCTAACCTAAGGAAATGAAAGTTGGATGTATTGAATAAAACATGTAATTAAAATATGGCTGTTTCATTTTATTTGATAAGGTAAATTGGCATACTCATAATTACTTTATTATTCCCTCCGGAACCACCAGTATTGTTATTGAAAACTGTAACATTTGCTATTAGAAATATAAGAAATTCAATAAATTTATCATTCTTGTAGTATGGTGGTACAGGACTTTACAGTGAAGGAAAAATGTGTATAAAATAATTCCACAAGATCTTTTAGGGCTAATGATGTGTTTCTGACAGGTCTGTATAAAATTTCAGCCATTCATGTGCTATAGAGTCCCAAACATTTAATTTTTACCACAAACATTAACCACAATTCAAAACTCATTACAAAAATAAAACTAAAGAGACTTCTGCTTGTTATACATACAAGTTAGCTTTTGTGAAAGGGGACCTAGTAAATGTGTTAATGTAACTTGTTATTTGGACACAAAACATACAAGATATTTTATATTTGCTTTGATTGTGGCAAAAGCACCTAGAATGATTTGTACAAATTTAAGAATTGTGTACATATATGGCTTTTAAAAAACAGTTTTGAGTTTGACTTTTGAGAAGAGCTGACCTATAAATAGTTATATTTTTTAATGATTATTAGACATTAATTTGTACCTAAATACAAAGGCTAAAAGATTTTTTATGTTGTAAAGAAAACAACAGTTATAATGTTAATTATTTTCTAATAAAAAATAATGATTGTTATAAGTATCTAAGTTTTATAAGTATTTTTTATTTACTTCTTTAAATTATTGTATGCCATATATAGTAGCATATCCTGTCATTTCACCAAAAAATGTTTCAAAACTATTCATTTGGCAAACCCCTGTTTTTTCTGAAACTGTAAATACTTCAGAATTTATTTCAGGACTATCGTGTAAAACCCTATAGGTTAGGTTAGGTTAGTTTTATAAAAATCCTGAAATATTTACAGTTTCAGAAAAAACAGGGGTTTGCCAAATGAATAGTTTGTCAAATGAATAATTTGGTGAAACGTTTTTAGGTGAAATATTAGTGAACCAGATAGTAGTGATGCACTCACAAAATGTACTTGACACCTGTATAATGTATTATTGTTACCTACAATCATACAATAAAATTAAATACAGGTATTTCGGTATTTCTTAAGGCGCTACTCTGAGCCTGGGATTTTCTGACAGTTTCCTTAATATCTTTCAAACGGACTGCAATATGAAAAAAAAACCGTCTATTTTATAAATGATAAGACAATATTGAGATATGAAAATTATTAGGTATTGTCATTACAGTCACACCCAGTAACTTTGACTACTTTGGTAGCATCCATTTAATGCTTGAAATAAAATTGACCGTATAAGTAGGTATTTTTGAGTGGTGAAAAGGTGAAAGGGGAATGAGATTAATCAACTTGGCAAAAACCATTTTCAGGCCGCTCAAAGTTACCCAGTTGTTGTATTAGCTGTGATGGGTTCGGGTCATGCATGTGTGACAGCCGGACAGAAAAAGATGGTGTTCAGAACTTAATAAACCTACTTGAGAACAACAGGTATTTTTACTAAAACCCCACTTAATGTTCAAAGTTAACAGGTTTGACTGTAATATATAAAGAAATAAAATACTTATTTACCAGGGATATAGGTACAATATAAGAGGTAACAATGATTTCAAGTCGGTAGGTCTAGGGACATCATTAGAAAGAGAATTTAGATATGAATCAGAATCAGAATATTCTTTATTCAAGTTGGTTTACATAATAATAAACTTTGGAAATGTCATAGTAGCGACTTATCCTAAGTTTACTGCATATGGGCAATAATTATACGAGAATTATTGTTCAGCGGATCTTTCAAGAAAACCCACATTTTCTTCGCCAAGTGTCCCACCATTACACGCATGACCAAGCGTATTTCGTCGACACTTACCTACAGGGTAGGTAAGTACGTTCATTTCTAGGATATTATTATGTAAAAAATTTGGTAGCTAATATCCGGCTATTTTGCACGTTAACGTTGCACTCAAGACTTCGTTCGGGGTTCTAGTATTTGGGAGAGTTTAGAACCCTTCTTCTGTTATAATGAAACTGCAACTGTTCGTTGGTTGACACAATTTTGCCAATGTTACTCATAATCTCAGTCTGTCTCAGTCAAATTATAATTATTAGAAACTTCACTGAAAGGCGTACTCGATGGAGAGCATAGGTTCTATAATTTAAAAGATGGCTTCATCAATCATAATAACAAAAACTTCGTAAACAAATCTAGGTAGAGTAATTTGATCGGATTTTGATCAAAAAAGTCGCTTCTGTCAGTTCAATGAGGTAGGTAGGCTAAGTGACATGCCACAGACAGACTAGTCATGTGGCAATTTTTGAAATATACTTAACTACCTCTAACAAACAAAATTAAGTACGAATACATAAGTCTACTTAATTATTTTTATTATTTGTATCCGTTCATATACGAATTGATTGCATTAAATACTAGAAATATTTATTATTAACCATTCCGACAAAAGCACCACGGTACTTGTGCTGCCTGCTTTATAAAATAATGTCAGTTTATCGACTCACCGTTCGTTCGACATTAAACTAGAATTCCGTGATGTGATAGGTGAAGTGATGCTTGCGTGATCTGAGTGTCGAAGCGTGCTACCTATTTGAGAATGCACACTCTAAGATGTGTTTTATACGCTCTGACGGGACAACTTAAACGCGCCGGTTAACAAAAGCTGGGTCGAGTTAATAAGTGATGCGCTTATGAGAATAACATGGCTGAGCACGGTCCGACATGCTCTTGCCCGATTTTTAAACATTACACGCAAACCATTCCACAAAAGCAAACTCATCGCTTCCAGCAATCTCCTCCAGTTAACAATGTTTGCGCGGGAGCTTATCCATACGGTCCGCATGCCCTAAGCACGACAGGGATTCCATTGTAGCCCGTATTACATAAGCGAGTTTGCAATGCAGATTGCTTTCAGTGCAATGCAAATACTAATAGATGCGGCTTTTATAGGGTGTCGTCGGTTTCGCCGAAACCAGGGAATGTTCGGCGATTGGAAGGCCGAAAGTTTATGAAGTGCTGTGAAGTTAGGGCGTGTAGAGTTAGAAGCTTGGCTGTACATGAGATCTGATAACATTTCGTCTTTGCAAAATTTTACATGAAAATGTTTTTGGTGTTACCACAGTTTTCCAAGACAATAAGGACTGTTACTCTACATAATCTGTGACGCGATACCTATCATGCGATGTAGTACAAAAATACCCATTTAAAAAGCACATGGGGTTAGGTAAACGAGCTTCTGTCAAGACCAAAAAATTGTTATTTAGGTATAAAAAAGTAATGACAACTGTTTCGTAAGCGGTTATCGTCATTGACTGACAGGCTGACTGCTAGGGTTGTTTTTTTTTTTGGTATTTATTTTAAAACGTTGCGTAATAAATGCCTTATTATAGTTGACGACACGTTGGCCTAGTTGGGAGTGACCCTTCCTCCAAAGCCAGCGGTCCCGGGTTCCAATCCCGGTAAGGGCAGATATTTGTGTGATGAGCACGAGTATTTGTACTTGAGTCTTGGATGTTTTCTATGTATTTAAGTATTTATTTCTCTATCTAAGTAAGTTTATCGTTGTCTAGTACCCATAGTACAAGCCTAAAGCTTAGTTTCGGACTAGGACCATTTGTGTGACATTGTTCCGTGATATTTATTTATTTATTTATATTATATGTAGTAGAAATTTGTATAGAAAAAGGGGGAAAAACTACATAGTTAAATTCTGGTAGCTCAATTTGGCCAAGTAATATTTCTTATATTTGCTAACCATTAAAAAAAGTCTTTTTCAAAAGGGTCTTTAATTATTTTGTGATACCAAAATTGTGGGGGCTCTAGTGGCGTCCATTCCATTGTACACTCGGGGACAAAAACACGGCGGCGAGGCAAATTGAATTTTTATAGATACTCCCCGGATCCGGCATTATGCCTTTAAAGCGGCATTGTCCTTGTATTTATTAAGTGTGACGTTTTTATTGGCCGGATTACACTAGAATAGTAAACGGTGCAATAATAAAATAAAGTAAAAGCCTTCTTAATTTGAGAATTAGAAATCCATAATTCGACCTTCGTACATTGCTATCTCTTTTGATCTCGATGCGTAACTAATTTGCAAAAAGTGACAGAGCGACCCAAGGTTCGAATTACGGATTTCAAAGTAGAGCCGCACTAACAAAGGTATTTTATTTTAATTGTGAATTTTAATGCTCCGTACATTTCGCGTGCCAAAAGACGTTAAAGAAGGTGAATCGCCCCTTATTTGTAGGGTCCAACTTGCGTGCGTGTCAAAGTGGGTTGATTGACAACGTCACACAGAATTATAAAAAAAAACAGGGTCATAATGGATTTTTATACGATATTACTGCACTGAAGACAGGACAGTTATGAAATACCATTCAATATTACTACCCTGATTGTTGAGAAGTTTTAATGAACGGCTTTCACGCCTTACTAACAAAGTGTAGTATAATGCAGTATAATTATATCACTCGAGGGCAAGTACAGATTACTAAAATCGTATGGTTTACGGCAAATGCACACTCCATTAGTAATCCGTGCCTTACTACTATTAAAAGCAATGAACCTAATAGACATGCAATATAATTAATTTATTTATACGAAATTAGATAAACTTACACACAAAATAAGCACAGACGAATAATTGAAAAAATCCTTCCGTCCTTCCGTATTGAAGATTGTAAGAAAATTAAACTTGATTTTAACTGATTCAAAAAATGTGGAACGCTTCACGATTTTGCGTGTCATCCTTGCGCAGGGGCCATGCTAATCTTCTCTGTATCGTTCCAATTTTAGTATATGTACTGCCGAAGCAAGTACATTTGTAGGCAATTTCAAGTTGTATATATACTTCCATTATAAAAAACTTCGTTAGCGCGATGTAGAACTCATGCAAAAAGTAACGCATGTACTGAGCTTGATAACAGCGCCCTCTATCGGCACGACCGCGAACTAAACGCAAGGACAATATGGCGGCGGTTCATGATACTTGGTTTACACACTCGTACTTGGGGCCGGCCGCGTAGAGTAAACTGTAGGAAGGAACGAACAATTGATTTTATTGTTGTTTGCAATAGTTTTTTTTAACTACCCGAATAAATTACCCGACGTCTTTTTTTCAGTACTAAATGTCAATAGAGGTCAGCTTACAATTAAATAGAAGTCTGTCTAACAGAGAAATGCGTAGCCACTTAGTCATAAAATCATGTAAACATTGTACCTACCTATCTTGTCTGGAGGACACGGCGGTTTCTGTATCGAAACTTTAGTTTTTGCTTGTCTTACACCGTCATAGGGAAGTATAAATTATTATTTTATTTATTTATTTGCACTTGTGGTCATTCTGAGTTTTGAAACGTTTTCCGCTCACCTACGCATGATGTTTTTTTTTTAATTGTATATAATGCTACGATAAGTTTTATCATAAAAAGCAAAAGGTATTTAAAAAAATACTGTTGAGTTTCTTGCTGCGTTTCTTCTTGGGAAGCGCGGGTAGAGTTTTGTCATGTAAAAGTGCTCGTGCGGGCTACTCACTGAATAAACATCTTCTATCTGTTTTTATCGTTACGCAAAAAAATATCGTTGCGCTAACGCATTTTCAGGATTCAATTTACCTACTCCATGGCCTCTAACTACATCCTTATTATAATACGTGAACGAGCTTTGTTTGTGTGATGTATCCAATGTGCACCGGACCTAATGGGACGAAATGGACACAACTCAGAGGAAAATGATCTAGTGTTATGTCTATAATAACAGTATCATTATAGTTTACATTTCAGGGGTCTTGTGGACGGGTTAATCAACCTTTATTGTGACAACATTATAATTGAAAAGCATGATGGTGCGTAGTAAAAACTGAAAAACGAAACCGTTATACTTGTACTTTGTTGCCCTTTTTCCGTCTGTCTGTCAAGTCCCTCTTCGTATATGTATTTACGTAAACTCTTTGAAAAAATACAAGTCATATTTGCATCGATGTATCTAACGTATGTAGGTACCTATATACTTAATGCTTAATGGCATTCTCTACCAAAATGCCATTAGGCATTTAGTCCGCCATTTGTACTTTATTGTGTTTTGTGCAAATAATTTTAAATATTGATATTAATAGCGAATAAGGGCCAAATCAAATGCACCCGATATCGACGTATGTGCATGAAGAGGTTGATGAATGTAGATGATGCGAAAGTTGTATGTTTAGACCGGCGCCCCTGGCGATCCATAGTCTCTGCCTACCCCATTGGGAGACCGATAAACTCCTGTAGCAATCCCAACCTCATTACTAAGAGAAGAGGATTGAATCTACTTTGGCAATTGAACCTGAGATGTATGTCTGTATGTTTTTAACCCTCTGCGACTGACGTGACGTCAAACAGACACCGCCAAAAAAATCGCCTTATACCGTGAAATAGCTCTGTATCGCTCAGTAACTTCTTGTAAGGACTCAGGGCATTATAAAATAACCTTTATTCAAGATAATTACTTTTTTTTTATTATAAATTCCACATGAAAATTGAATAATTATGCTATACACTAAATAAACAATACTTATCATTGACTAATTAGTATTTTTTCTATATTTTATCAAAGATGTCTGACAGACTCCATCTCAGTTGCAGAGGGTTAAAGGAGAAGACACACGAGCACTCAGGCCACTTGATCGTAAGTGGAATCTGAAACCAATAGACATTTGAATTCTCAAGACTTTGATCCTAAGACCTCAAATGTGTTGCCAACCCTGAGGACTAAGATGGAATGCCTCTATGCTAGTAATTTCACCGGTTGTCTTAACTCCACACCGGAACAAAACAATGGGAAGGCTGCTGCTTGGCGGGTGGTTAATGGATAAGGTGGTGGTAGCGATCCGGACGGACCCTGCACTGGGTCCTACCACCACTAAAATGTATGTATGTGCATTCATAAATAATATTATTAACATATTATTATGTCAAAAGACATGTGGTTTTGCCGAGGCAAAACCACATGTCTTTTGACTGAACTTAAAACTGTCTTAGGACTACTCGTAGTTCTCCATAAATAAGTCGATCAAGAAGTGTCTATAAATACCTGAGGGGCTATTGTCTAACGCACTCGCAATCGCAACCGGCTTCAAAATGGAGCAATTGTTTTCATATTGTATGCAGACGAGCGTTCGATTTTCAAAATGAAAACGATCGTGATTGCGAGTGCGTTAGACAATAAGCCCTCTGGTCACAATAAATACAACCTCACCCAAATTGACCTTTTTTTTTTTTTTTTTTTTTTTTTTTTTTTTTTTTTTTTTTTTTTTTTTTTTTTTTTTTTTTTTTGGTGACGGAGTGGAAATGCATTTACGCATCCCCCCGATGGCCTAAGGATGACCGTGCAATGGGGGGTATAACGGACTCTCACCTAAGCGAACTACCGTTTAAAACCACTCCGGCGTAACCCTCCTGGCTGGTTAACGGAGACGCCGCGGTACCGCCAAAGCATTGCCCGCTGGGCGCCTCCCAGCCCGCTCCGAAGAGCACACCGCCAAAGGAGGAGACGACTGCGTACGCACACAGCGATCTCCCCAAGCTGGGGGAGCCGTGCAATGTGGGCCCTTCACCCACGTGGCTCCCCATGAAGTTCAGGCGATCAGCAGAAGCTGGGTTCGCCTTCCCTTCACAGCCTGCATGGAGTGTAGGGTGTTTTCCGGCAGGCTATTCCCCCCAGTCGCAGTGACCGGGGTAAGTCCACGTTCCTTCAAACACCCACACTACACCTGTCTCAGGTCTAAAATGTCCTCTGAAAACAGAGGTCACTAGACCCGAGACTCACGTCTGGGCAAACCAGGGTCGCTTTCCGGGAACGGGATACGGGGACACCAACCCGAGCTCCGTCCCTTCAAACTCCCCCTCGTCGCCCCCCTCATGTGCGCTCTTTTGGGGAGTATTTGGTTCCCGGGGCCCGCGCTGGCCCTGGAAAGTGGATATCCCGCCACTGGTTCGGTGGAAAAGGGGGGAAGGATGGGAGCTGGGAAGGAATGGGAAATCGGGAAGGTGGGAATGGGATAGGGACGTGCCGCTCTTAGTCTGGCCCCTCACCCCGAGCCTTTCCGGTATGGGTAGCCCTGTCCGGTATAGCCACGGGGATCATAGAGACACGCAAGCCCCCCCACCACGGCAAGGTGGCAGCACAATCGGGGGGGCACCCAAATTGACCTAGTCCCAAACAAAGCTGGGCCTCTATTCTGCTGTGTTATATTATAACATAACGATATCGTGTTTGACGTGTTTTAGAATCGTTTATGTCACTGTCGTCATTATTGTAAATGACATAAGTTATCAAAACGTTGACAATACGGAAACACGCTATATACGATATCATTAATACCGTATATAATCCCAGACCAGTAAGCGTACTTTGGGTACTAGGCAACGATAAACTTACTTGGGTATACATATTATAGAGAAATACGTACTTTAATAAATAATGAGTCTAATGAAACGCCAGCTTTAAAAAGCCGACTGCATTTCTGTGGCTCTAGTGAAAACGGATACGTTAGTCGACTTAGCTCTTAATAAGAAAGGGTAAACGTCATATACAGAGTATACTAGACTTATACCGTTTTTCACCTAAACCTCGGGAGACTGTATCCTTTTTCAATAGGGCAACAGATTTTATGTATTGTCTATAGGTACAGTGTGTCCCTGGTTAAAGTGCACAAACGAATAAGGATGAAACTAGATGCAATTTCACCGACAAAATAATACTAATATACCTATAGGTATCATATTTTCAAGATAAAAAACCGGGCAAGAGCATGTCGGATCATGCTCAGTGTAGGGTTCCGAAGCCGTTAAGTACTACAAACATAAAAATCAACAAGTAATAACTAATATTCTATTTAAAGTCAATCAGTGCCGTCTTAGATGATTTTAGTAGGTTATACACTTTAATCGCCTGTATCTCAAGAACCAATGATGTCAACTAAGTCGTGATAGTTTTCCTTCAAAATTCGTTATACTCGTACGCTCTTTAATTTAAGATTTTTTTCAGGTATTTTAGTATTTGTAGTTTTGGCTGTAGGGTTGGGGGGACACTTGAGTCTAACAAAAATTAGCGCTTTAAAGCTTAATATTTCATAAACGGATCACTTAATCGAAAAACTGTTTTCACAAACCCGTAATATTTATGAAATACTTATCCAACGACACTATAGCGTAGACGAGAAAAAAAAATACATCCCCAAGTAACGTGTAGGGGAGGTACCCTAAAAAATTTTTTTTTTACCTCTTATTATATTACCACTTTGTTGACGTGACTAATATGCATATTCATGCCAAATTGCAGCTTTCTAGTACTAAGAGTCTCTGCGCTAGGATGCGGACGGACGCACGGACATGGCGAAACTATAAGGGTTCCTATAGTTTGACTACGGAACCCTAAAAAACCATTTGATTGCTGTCAACCCTATCGGAACAAAGTGAAATATCTCGCCTCAAATGAAGTCTGTTGAAATTAAATAAACGGTTTTGTAATCCTAGAGCATTTTATGTGTCAATCAAATAAATAAAATCTAATAAAATACACGGGTATAAAACGTCTCTGACTCGGGAACAAATGCTCGTGCTCATTATTAACAATTGCCCTTAGCGGGAATATATTGTAGGTAGAGTAGAAACCAACTAAACCAACCGAGCCGTCTTAAAGACGTTACTATTGACATCTATCAACTCCAAACAGACCATTTTCCCCCATATTGCGTAGGTCAAGAAGTCATAAAAGACACTGTCACCACTCGTAACTTATTACAGAGTGTCACTCGTTAGAGGGCTCACTTGAATTACAGACGCCGTAATATCGCGTAATATTCGGCACGCGGCGGTAATTCTCGGCGATATTTTAACGCGGCAATGGACGGTGGAATAGCGATAATCAGATAGCAGACGGCTACTTGAGGGGGAATTTGATGGGGTAAGGTAGAGGGGACAGGTTTTTCTGTCATTGTGCCTTTTTTAGGGGTTCGCACAGAGGATTGCAGTTTGGGGCACGTTTGGTAATTTTGGAGTTATATGGAATATTTACGATAATTTGTGAACAGCACGTGCGTGGTCTACTAATGTGCGGTCGAATTTAAAAGTAGCTGTACATATTAGTACCTTTCGCGGCTAGTGATATACTTAATTTATACTAGTCTCATTTGAAAACTAAAATGTACATTAATTAATTCTGAGGTCGACGTACCATAACTTAGCAAATTTGACTTAAGTAGCGGTTTTTTTTTAATATTTTTTATTAAATGTTGCTTAGCGTTTGACCTCAGTCTCATCTGATGTTAAGTAACGACGAGGTCGAATGTGGTACACGCTTACCCAGAAAAGGCCTAATCATTCTTGCCTTGAAAACACCAAGGTTATACTTTTCTGGGAATATAGACGCATTCCACTCCTTAGCATTGCGAAAAACAATCATTAAGTAACTTAACACGTTACCGCAATGTAAAATAATCACGGGGCGCAGCTTCGTGAATTAAAGACGATGAAAATTTCAACCAAAGATTTATTTTTGAGACAAGCTTTCGTTGCCGACTGTACTATTTTTTGCAGTCATTTACTGGTTATCAAGACCAACTTTATGAGTCAAAGCGTGGGGGTCTACTTTTAGTACCAGAGATCCTGTCA
The DNA here is from genome assembly GCA_949316455.1 of Acleris holmiana. Taxonomy (NCBI): domain Eukaryota; kingdom Metazoa; phylum Arthropoda; class Insecta; order Lepidoptera; family Tortricidae; genus Acleris; species Acleris holmiana. The sequence continues at coordinate 22,442,441 of OX438763.1, read as the reverse complement.
CCACCTTCCGACTCCATCATCAGACCAGGGGGGCGATTTTTGACTTTCGAGGGCTCGAAAGTTTCAATCGAAATTGTGCAAAAACGATAAACCGTATTTTTGAAATACGAGCAATTGAAAATTTTAAAACAAGTGGTCCACACCATTGGTTTTCAATTCTATCATTAGATATTTTTTTGACATCTGGCAAACAAACACAAACCACAGATGCTTAATTTTGAAACAAACTTCAAATACCTATCATAGACAAAGAACCTTGGTTTATAATAGTAAACTTTTTGGTAAACAGTATTGAAAACACTGTAAGTGCACATAAATAATATTATCGGCATAATAAAAAAATCTAATTAAGTCGTTTATTTATTTATATTTAAAATATGATTTAAAAAAACTTCCTGCGTACATAGAAACACGTGTATATATTAAGTCAATAAACTAGCTTTAGAGTGAGGACTTTTAAAAAATACGGGATAATGGGTTCATGCGAAAATAATAGTGATATATTTTCGGGTGCTAATATTTTCTATCACTCGACTTTGATTCGAGCACTCGAAAGTCAAAAATCGCCTCCCAGCTCGATGATGCCATATTGTACTGTCATCAACGTTACCGGGAAGTGGTTAAATCTTCCATTGCAAGTTGAGTCTTCCATAAAAAGCTTGTAATGATGACGTAGGCAGAAACAGTGAGCATCAACTGACCATTCTATACCAACAAATAGTCCACCTCTTTGCCGATTCCGCACCAAGTCAAGAGCATGTGACATTATGGGGCGCGGGTGCGGTTGAGCCGCGTGACAAATGCGGTGCGTGGCCGTGGCGTGGCCGTACGTGACATAATGCGAGGTGGTAATTGTTACTAGGGCATGCAGTTTGTATAACCAATACAGTATTGCTGATAACTACAAAATGTTCGTTGACTGTTTGGAGGAAGGCCAAAAGTAGATGTCATGGAAGAGGCAAACGAGCACACAGTCCACCTATAGCGTCAAACCATATTGTCTATGTCGTGTTATGGTATTGTTTTTCAGCCGCCATTACTAATAAGTTCGCCTTTGTACATCTTTTTAATATTATTCATTGTATTATTTTGGTTTTTAAGTAAATAATAGTTAGCTAAAACTTTGAAAATACGGGAACAAGTCAAATATGGTTTAACCGTGTTCAATAGTCTGTAATGTCAAGAATGCAATCCTAAGACTACAATTGCTTTGCCAGTTGGTTGTCCCTTCATACCGGAACCCAATGCGAAAACTGCTGACTGAGGGCAGATTTAAGGATAAAATGGTTGGATGACATGACATGTCCATATAACAAAAAAAATATATTGTTTGCCCATACATGAAAAAAAAAATGTTTACCTTGTGATTTGTTAATATTGCTTTGCTTATAACTTAATTTATTACTAAAGATACTTTCACCAATTTGTGCGGCGCGTGCGCTTGTAGTTAGCGTTGATTTGTATATTGCTTGGATGACCAAATCAGAGATGTTTTTATTTTTATTTTTAAAAGGATTATGAAGCAATGCTTTAATCACATAGCTGTCAAATAATTTCCGTACAAATTTAGCTTCAGGCGATATCGTTTCTCAATATATCTATATCTCTAAATATATTCCAATTACCACGATTTATAATATTTTGTTGTTCCCATATAAAAACTAGGTTCGTACGTTTCCGTTTTTTTTATTGGGGTCTTTCCAATAAATATTTTCTTGGAAAAGAAAACGTACAGACCTAGTTTCTCATAATATCTACAATATATACAAAAATCGAAAAAATCTGTCATCTTTTAAGCGGAAAAAAACGTTATCGCATTATGTTTGGATTCTTTTTGCTTCACAGTCTCTTAAGAAAAAGTGACGCACTAAACCAATTTACTACTTAATTTTGTTACGTCACATTGACATAGTTCCATCCTAGCCCAGTAATATATTTGGTCACAATATTACATCTAACTATAGTACAATAGCTTTTTACAACTACCTTCTTCTCACTAGTACGCTCTTAAGCTAGTTTCACTTAATTTTAAGAGTTATTACAGCTGTCCTTAAAGCTTATAATTCAATGTTTAAATTGAAAGCGAAGCGAAAGATACATCTACCGAACTATTTTGTGTGTCATTATTTTACACCAGTCTAGCTCGAAAGTGCTCAGCCAAGTCTCTGTTGATTCTCACCTCGACGCGAATTAGAATTATTATGGCACAAACGTTATGCAGCGTAATTAATTACTGTCACGTACAATTGTAGACTCTCAGCGAACGCATTAAGTGCTATAATTGCATGGTTGAAATGCCTAATGCAAAGATTATCTCATTGCATGCGTAGATATGCAGTTTCAGCTGTATAATACTCAGTGCCTAGAACTACATATGGTGTCTGTTTTGTTTAGATGTTTAGGTGTTTGGTACTGAATGTTTTAATGGCGACATCACACGAGTAATTATACGTAATGGGAACCGAGGATTCCGCTTTGGGAGCGTCATAAAGTGGAATTGTTTTTGTGACGTGTGAGCTTGGCGGTTTGTTACGTGCACGTTCTATTTAACATGTTAGGAGTTATTGTAGATATATATATATATATAAATATATACTTATATATTAATATGAAATCGAACAGAAAATTCGTTTTCAACCCGAGCGACGTTCAGCGATCTTCCAGGAGTGCTAGCACAAGTAGCCCGCGACAATTGAGTATAGAAAAAAGACTCTCGAGATTTCTCTTGAGATTTCTCTATCTAAGTATGTTTATCGTTGTCTAGTACTCATAGTACAAGCCTAGAGCTTAGTTTGGGACTAGGTCAATTTGTGTGACATTGTCCCGTGATATTTATTATTACTATTATTATCAAAGAGTCCGCTTAGTCCGTCAATCCATAATTAATAGTACTTCTTATTAATATATTCTACCCCTTGATAATATAAATATAAATATTGCATGTGTATGTATCTAATAACTTCGTACACACTCGCTAATAAATCATACACAATTTTTCCCACAGAAACACCCCACTTGTCCCCTTGCTAATATCTTCGAAAAATTCCAAACGTCAGTCTGTATGTAATTGAGGAAAATTTATAGTTTTTTCGCCAATTTTATTGCCCCCTGTATTTAACGTCTTTGTGAACGATTACCGGAGATGATTGTCACCCTCGGGGTTGTTATTTGACGGCATAACCGTCTAGGGGTAAAATCGCCTGGGGGTAAAACCGAGGGTATTGTGTTGTGTTTTGTGGTAATGTGCTTCCGGGGTAGAGGTTATATTGCAATAACATAAGCCAAGTGGGTGGATAGTAGTTGAAAGCTGAATATAATACTGAAAATGATGGTTTTAAACATCTTGTTAATATCTGTACTTTTTTAGATTTTATTTGCTGAATGCTACGTTAAAAAATACTGAAGTTGGTTTTATAAAAGCAAAATAAGGTCACCTGTAAGAAACAGTTCTTTTTTTGCACATAAATTAGGTAAATGCTTACTCGTATTGCTTCGTTCTAAAGTATTTTCCTACTCCTGTACTTTTATGTCATTTATATAGTCACGGACACTAATATAAGAATATAGATAATATGTCCGCAGAACATTCCGTAGAAAAGTCTATCTAGTCTATTCCACTTAACGGCACTTGGTCTTTTTTGAGCCAAAACGACATGCCTAGCTGCCAAAGGTTAATTTAGGAATGAATGTTAGGTTCTTTTTGGTATGTAAACTCTTTTACTAATTTAACTCTTTAAAAAAAACATGGTATCAACCAACCAGAATGCAGCTATATTAAAATCGACCAATCAGGTAAAAGAATTCATTTCTCAAATCATGAGGTGTTTTTAGTCCCTATTTCACAAGTTAAATCGATTGTGCCATTTTTTTTAATGTAAAACCTGGCAAGTGCACATCAATTTAAAAACAAAGTTAACCATAGACACATATTTTGTCATTTTCGAATGTTTCCCGCTCGTTTGTTGTTCTGTGCTTCGTTCGTTCGTATTCTAACCTATACTGTAATTCTATGGAACTTGCTAACTATGTAAACAAACAATATATTGAAATTGACATCTAATGTCAATTTTAGTATGGCGGCTTGTTTACATAGTTAGCAAGTTCCATAGAATGACACTTTACGTATATTAATAACATTTTATTAATTTAATTTTGCATTTTATTTGAAACCTAGTCGTAGAAAAAGTATTGTATGCCACAGTGTATAACTAAGTCAAAAAATACTCGTGGCGTCTTGCTTTACGATGTTCGCCTGCGGGTCACATCGTAACCACACCACTCGTCTTTTTTGACCTCTCTTATACAACTGTTGCATAAACTACTATTTCGATAGATTGCTCCAACTAAGTAACTTTTAACCTGAGTGCAATGCAATTTAAAACAACATAGATATCGAATGTAAAACAAAGAATGCGCCAGTGGTTTAGAATGTTCACATTTATTTACTGTGTATTAGTACCCGTAGTTCGAACTTAGGCTAGATAGACGGGAGCCCTCGTGTTTTTTTTTATGGAACAGGAGGCAAACGAGCAGACAGATCGCCTGATGGTAAGCGAATATTGTCACCCATAGACACCTGCAGTACGCTCTTTTCTTGAAGGTTTGAAGGTCGTATTGGTCCGGAAATACCGCAGGCGACAGAACATTCCACAGTTTAGTTGTGCATGGCAGGAAATTCCTAGTAAAACGCACGGTTGTGGACTGCCAACCATCTAAATGATGGTGGTGGAAGTTCTGTCGTCGTTCTGTGTTCTGTGTCCTATAGGAATTATTTTTAATTTCATGGTATTATTGACCTTACATTTGTAACGGTTTTATTTGTGCAGGTTTTAAAAATTATTTTCTTACTTTATTACCTTGTAATGTAACTTACTTTCTATATTATGATTGAAAAACTTAACTTTTGCAAGAATTTCTTGCGCCGCTTCTTTTCCGCAATGATGGTATTGTCCGAAGCGCTAGTAGATTCACTGCATATTACCGACAGGTGTAAAAAAAACCCCTTAGTGATCAAATTAATTTTTATTATTTTTGATTTAGATAACAATTGCATCTGCAGAGATGAAGTAAGGCAGAAACGGCTCTACCACCTTGTTAAATCGTCGAAAAAGTCACCTTTTTTTATTTAAACAAACCACATTATTCTTCTTTCTTTCTTTGCCCCCGCGGCGACTTGAACAGCTACTACCGCGGGGATATGGCGTTTCCACGTGAAGTGATTTCGCCAGTGTCAAGTAAGTATATATAATTATAAATCAATATAGCAATAAAACACAATCCAATCTTCTCTAGGAAGATTGGGGGCAACGTTGTACGGTGATTTGTAGGTCAGAGGTCAAGATAGTTTTAACCTCTGCACCACTGCGAGTCCACTTGAAACGAGAAGAAAGATGCCAGATACACGAAATAAGTCCAAGTCTTCAATCACTGTGCGACACAAAGGCATAAAAAGTACAAATCACTATCAGAAAAGAACTTTGAACACCTAATTACCCAAAAATTAAAGTCTAAAACAAATCACACGTCCGCCATCTTTTAACGTTGCAAATGGCCTCCAACCACATTATTAAACATTCCAATAGCGTTTACAAAGGGTGTTCCACGATATAAAGCGCAGAATCGCTAGGAAATCCTTTGTAACTGTAAACTGAAAGCACTATCCGAGTGTAGTATAGACTTTAGACTGTGCTAGACCAACTGTGAGTGATAACGGATGCGTCTCACGCGGTTGCATGAGAAAACAATTCGAGGACGAGTGCAGTTTCCGCAATAGCTCCAGTTATTTGTACATACGAGTAAACGAAAGCTATGCGTAAAATTGAAAAACTAGCGAGGCTTACAGTAGTTGCATATGATGTATAACATAATGACATCTCACCTTGGTTGGTGACAAGCAATATTAATATTATATCCCGAAAAATCGCCTTAAGGCCAATTCACAATGAACATTTAGCGCGCGAAAATATAGTAACTGCGTAAAATGTTTTAATTTGACACCTTATTCTTCTAACGTTGTCTGCTGTTAATTTATTGCGAGATTGTGGTGTTAAACAAAAGGTCTTATTATTTACAATAGTACAGCCGTTTAAGGCGTACAATGTTACAGTCATATTTACAATACAAATATGTATATAGTATGTTTTGGTTTGGTGTACAATAAAGTGTTTTGTATTGTATTGTAACTGTAAATCGCGCCCAAATGTTCTTTGTGAATTCAGCTTTTTGCGTGACCGCTGGCTAAAATAATATTATCAGCTAATTGAATATATAAACATCAAATTTTTAACCAACTTCATGTTTTCGCACTTTGTCAAAGATCGCGGATGACATGTTTTCTTTTTAAGTGTTTTTTTTATTACTTTTCGGCAGGCATGAGCCATAAAGCTTTGCCTCATCAAAAGTAATATGGTTCGGTTTAATGCGACATCGATTTATTTATTCTTCGTAGCATCTGATGGCCAACTCTATCACCTACAATTTAAAGACCCCAAATGCGTTATAAACCCTAAGGACCAAGATGGAATCTCATTACTGTTAACTCAAATTTTAAGACCAGTCGCTGTGAGATGGGCTTGGATACCGGTTAAATTAACAAACCGTTATTAAGTACTTGACGCGAAACCTATTCATTTCGGTTCCGTTCGCATCAAACCGGTTTTTAAACAGTTTTAGGAGGAACCCTTATATAACTATTTTTTTAATTAACCGGTTTCGAGCTGAAAACAACCGGTTAATCCAGTACTTTTATTCAATTCAAAGCTTTTGGGTTGTGCACCAGCCGCTCGTGGATTACACCGGATAATTAAAGTAAAAATAAAGTTCTCAAAACGTTCGCGTCCCTAGAAAATTTAGAGCAAAACCGAAATAAACTGGTTTTAACCGGTATTTTTTAAACCGGTTTCGGGCCCTGGCTGTGAGACAAGGAAGAAAAAGTTTCAGCAATTTGGAAGAGATGGATTTTAAGAAAATGAAACGATGCAACATGATCTAAGATTGAATTTACGATGTACAGGTGGTTCCATCTTTAACAAAAAGTTGCTACAATCCAACAACGTCACGTATAAGGCAACTGAGGCAACTAGCGACCCCGTAATCGCTATCGACATCTGTAACTTCGATGGGCGTCTGTAAGTGACTAAGTTCCGACAAGTTTTCGCATAAATTACGTAGATAAGCGAAAATATTGTCTTCGGAGGCATATTTTCTGAGTATCTTCGCCGAAAGATAATAAAGTTTCGGCCAAACAATGGAGTCCGTAACTCGATTACAAATCGTCTTGTCTTAATATGTCCCTATGTCGAATTTATTGGTCGATCGTGGCCTGTTTTCATTCAATTGATGTTTTGGGATTTTTTGCTCAAGATATATCATTTTATTACTGTCTTGTGGATCACAGTAATTGGTTATTATTGTAGGAGGCAGCGACATAAAGAACACGTCTTTTTGTGAAGGAAATCGGTTCCCGGTAGGTATAAAGCGTTCTACAGAATTTCTAGACTATAGATATCAAATTCTTGCAGCCGAAGCTTACTCGCTTTCAGTAAATTAAATATTGCGAAGAAAACTGGCATTTATAATTTATTTTTATACTAGAATATGTTAGAGAGAAGTCTAAAATAATAAACGCTTATTTTTAACTGCCCAATCTTAACCTATTAGGAGAAACCTGACCTCCAATGTACCTACTGAAAAGTGACTAAACTTCTGTAGAGAGTGTTGTTGGTTGATCCATTAGGGCCAACCAATGGATTCGTCTATGACCGATGATTTCGTGTGGTTACCGGGTTAGAATAGTGCCACTCCATGTCTTCCCGTGGATGTCGTAAGAGGCGACTAAGGAAATAAGGGCTTGTAGTACTGTTAGGCGATGGGCTTGCAACCTGTCACTAATACATTGGGAAACATCTTAGCCTGATTGTGCAAAATGTGATTACAGAATTATCAACAAGTTTTTTAGAGTTGTTGGTAATTCTGCTCTGCCTACCTCATACTAGGAATAAAGGCATGACTTTATGTATGTATGTATGTAGAATTGTCTAAGTCACATAAACAATCCGCGGTCATATTACAAATAATTTGCCCTTACGGGAATTAAACACGGGTTCGGTAGCTTACTTGACTAACCGTGTCGTTAAATGATTACGATAATAATACTCATAAGTCAAAATAAAAACAAAAAAAATACAGCTTGTATGAGATAGTAGATATTAATTTCCATAGACCTATTTAAAAAGCAGACATAAATTCGCATAAAGTCGACACGTAGAAACGCATGAGAGAGCAACAGACTGCCATTTGCATTTTTATTTGATTTTTTATGAAATACATGCGTATGACAGAAACGGAATTGTGAATAATTTCAATGTTTTAAAAAAGCGGCCAAGTGCGAGTCGGACTCGCCCATGAAGGGTTCCGTAGCAGCAAGTAACATAATATAAAAGTTCGTTGTAGCTTTGATCAATGTTTTTATGACGTATTAAAAAAAAACTACTTACTAGATCTCGTTCAAACCAATTTTCGGTGGAAGTTTGCATGGTAATGTACATCATATATTATTTTTACATTTATCATTCCCTTATTTTAGAAGTTACGGGGGGGGGGACACACATTTTTCCACTTTGGAAGCGTCTCTCGCGCAAACTATTCAGTTTAGAAAAAAATTATAATAGAAACCTCAATATCATTTTTGAATACCTATCCATAGATACCCCACACGTATGAGTTTGATGAAAAAAAAATTTTTGAGTTTCAGTTCTAAGTATGGGGAACCCCAAAAATTTATTGTTTTTTTTCTATTTTTGTATGAAAATCTTAATGCGGTTCACCGAATACATCTACTTACCAAGTTTCCACAGTATAGCTCTTATAGTTACGGAATAAAGTGGCTGTGACATACGGACGGACAGACGGACAGACATGACGAATCTATAAGGGTTCCGTTTTTTGCCATTTGGCTACGGAACCCTAAAAATGGATGAATTCATGCTAGCGCTTTTGATTGAGGGTTATAGGTATTACTGATGATCACAATAACTGGAACATTCTCGCAGGGAAAAGTCTAAAAATACCATAAGTGAATTGCCTTCTCTATAATTTTGTATTCGATTCGTTTTCTGTCTTCGTAAATAATATTATGATCACGAGTCTTCCTTCTGCTCTCAAAATAAGATTTCTTTGTTTCCTCTATAATATTCTGTACGATTCCCAATTCCATGAGTATCTACAATATATTTTTTTAATTTCTCAAACTTTCTAACCCTCTTCACAGCACAGGCTTCATGTCCAGTTCTGTCAGGTAGCACGACTTTGAAACGATCTCCTTAAAATCGAGCAAATTTAAATTCGAATGAAAGTTGGTGAATATGCAGGTAGAATTGACAACATCTTGATTTTGTTTGTTATCTGTATTGTTTTTTGTTTATATATATGTACATATATTTTGTATATATATTTTGTATGTACCTATTTATTTATTAAAGCAGTGTATATAATAATTATATATATATATATATATATATATATAATATTGATTTGTATAGTTAGACCCCATGTTGCACCGCTACTAAAATCTCTGCGTTGTCTGTTGCGCTGGACGCTGTACTGCCCTGCTAAGCCAAATAGCAGTATCTCAAATAGAACTCCAGTAGCAATCACAACCTTATTACTAACAAGGGAGGATTGAAGTTACTTTGGCAATTGAATCTGACATACTGTTTATTAGCTGAGGGAAGTGTACGGGTGTTACAGATAAACGTAAGCGAAAAGAGTCGCTAGTCTCTTACGAACCCTAATAAAGTTGACATAACCTTTAAAAATACTACTTATTATTAATTACGACATCCACTGGAAGACATCGAGTGGCACTATTCTAACCCGGCAACCACACAGAAGTAAGGGCTTGTAGTACTGTTAGGCGATGGGCTTGCAACTTGTCACTAATACACTGGTAAACATCTAAGCCTGATTGCGCAAAATGTGGTTACAGAATTACCAACAAGTCTTTTTAGAGTTGTTGGTATTTCTGTAGCTCTGCCTACCTTCTCTGGGAATGAAGGCGTGATCATATGTATGTAAGTATTATTAATTGACGACACGTTAGATGAGTAGGTAGTGACAATGCCTACGACGCTAGTGATCCCGAATTCCAATCCCGGTGAGAGCAGATATTTTCTATGTATTTAAGTATGTATATCTTTATATGAGTATGTTTATCGTTGTCTTGTAGCGATGCCTAAATCGCGTAGCTGTCAAAAATAATTCATACAAATTTAGCTCCGGGCGATAACGTTTCTCACCCCCTAAATCTAGTCCGATTAACACGATTTTTGAATATGTTGTAGATATTATGGAAAACTAGGTCTGTACGTTTCCGCTTTTGTTTTTTTTATTCATTCTAATAAATATTTTCTTGGAAAGGAAAACGTACAGACATAGTCTTTCATAATATACACAACATATTAAAAAACCGGAAAAATCGGAAAACGTTTAAGGGGAGAAAAACGTTATCGCATTTTGTATGGAGTTTTTTTGCTTCACAGTCTTCTTAAACACAGTAAAATGTTTATATAAACACTAACCACTTCTATTTCCATACACTTAGTCTCTGGACCATAAACAGTTAACCCAATTACCAACAGTACAGTGAAAAACTACATTATTTCCTTTGTTATGCCGATAATTCTGCGACGGTCGTGCTTATTTCCGTGCCTTGTCTGCTGGATTTATAGCTCTGCGGAAATTGACTGGCGACTTGCAAGCCCTTTATCATATGGAATATTGTGTACGCTATTGTTGAGTGGGTATACGGTTGCTAAGGCTTTAAACCGAAAGGCAAGATAGAACAGCCAGTTTAGCCGGACATGTAGGTAAAAAAACCGGACACACTTGATATTTTTAACACACAACAGAAAACAAAAAAACACACCAATTGAAAAAACATTAAAACGAGGCGATTTTTTCATTTATTATAAATTCTTCTTAAATTTAAAAGAAAAAACAATAAATATTGACATAAACATACATAACGTCACGCCTTTATTCCCAGAGTGGGGTAGGCAGAGCAACAGAATACCAACAACTCTAAACTTGTTGATAAATCTGTAACCACATTTTGCATAGTCAGGCTAAGATGTTTACTAGTGTATTAGTGACAGGTTGCAAGCCCATCGCCAAACAGTACTACAAGCCTTTATTCCCTTAGTCGCCTCTTACGACATCCACGGGAAGACATGGAGTGGTACTGTTCTAACCCGAAAACAACACGGATATCAGGGGACAATGTCACACAAATTGACCTAGACCCAAACTAAACTCTAGGCTTGTACTATGGGTACTAGACAACGATAAACATACTTAAATAAAGAAATACATACTTAAATATATAGAAAACATCCAAGACTCAGGAACAAATATTAGCGCTTATCACACAAATATCTGCCCTTACCGGGATTTGAAACCAGGACCGCTGGCTTCGGAGGCAGGGTCACTCCCACATAGGCCAACGTGTCGTCAAAAATAATAATAATTGACGACACGTTGATCAATAATACTGTAAGAAATAATGAAAATTATTACAACGATCAATAACAAAAGGACATCGAGTTTTTTATTATTATTAAATTACAGGTTAAAATAAATCTATCACCAACTACACCCACGCTGTATACTTCTATCGGAGAACTGTCAACTACAGGGTGTGTTTTAGCTCTTTATACAGCTCAAGATTTATACGATCCCGACGATTTATCGGAGAAATACGTCTCATCGCTCGGTCTGTCAACGCCGGGCGAGGAAGCTCTATAACCGACTCAGGTTGGAGAACTTTTAGTGCAGTAGGGTTATTCTCCTAAATAATATGATCAAGTCGAGACATTTACGTACGAATAGGTAAATAAATAAATATCGCGGGACCATCACACGAATTAGTCCCAAACTAAGTTCTAGGCTTGTTCAGTCAACATCAAAAGTAGCATACAGCGTAAGCAATCAAACTAGATTGCCTAGTTTAATATATAAAAATATAAACCTTCCTCTTGAATCACTAAAAAAACCGCATCAAAATCCGTTGCGTAGTTTTGACGATATAAGCATACATAGGGACAGACAGCGGCAATCGACTTTGTTTTATTTATACTATGTATTAGTGGTAATTTTGAAACACAATATATTCGTGATCATACAAAATATGGTATTCCTTTGAAATTCATAAAATTGTTTGTCCCAATGTATTGTTTGGTCTAAAATATTTTCGTCGAACATCCTTTTAGGCTAATATTAGAGAATTTAATAAACACCTGATGTCAAGATTAGTTAACTAAGTTCAGGTTAGTTCTTCATAATATTAAAAAAAAAACAGTTTCAATTGTAGTAACCGTTTTCAACAAAACAATGATTATGCCACTTGATATAGACCCCACACAAATATATGCTTAGCGATGATCAAACGCGAGACGCTAGGTTTGTTGTCAGGGTTACCAACTAAGCTATCCACGTCGTAAAATCGCTTTGGCCTTGTGTGCCACAGCCCACACGGAACATGACCGCTTTCATTTTTAGGGGTCCGTAGTCAAACTACCACCCTTATAGTTTCGCCATGTCCGTTCGTCCGTCCGTCCGCAGCCTAGCGCAAAGACTATTAGTACTAGAAAGCTGTAATTTGGCATGAACATGCATGTTAGTCACGCCAACAAAGTGGTACAACAAAATGTAAAAAAATATTTTTTTAGGGTACCTCCCTTACACGTAACTTGGGGATGTATTTTTTGTCACCTACCCTACAGTGTAGGGTGTCGTTGGATAGGTTTTTCAAAAATGTTACGGGTTTTTAAAAACAGTTTTTGGATTAAGTGATCCGTTTATGAAATATTAAGCTTTAAAGCGCTAATTTTTGTTACACTCAAGTGACACCCCCTTCTCCCCACAAAAACTACAAATACTAAAAATCTAAAAAAAACTTAAATGAAAGCGCATTATAACGAATCTTAAAGGAAAACTATCACGACTAAGTGGACATCATTGGATCTTGAAATGCACGCGATTAAAGTGTTTATACCTACTAAATCATCTAAGACGGCACCAATTCACTTTAAATAGAAAATTTTGTTATTACTACGTTGATTTTTATGTTTGTAGTACTTAACGGCTTCGGAACTCTACACTGAGCAAGGTCCGACATGCTCTTGCCTGGTTTTTTATTTCATGGAGTAGGCAAACGAGCATACAATATCATGCTACCTGATGTTGAGTGGGATCTGTGACCCATAAACATTATTGATGTATAGCCTTTGTCACTTAAAACCCAATTGTAATAACTGTGTTTACTTCCACAGCCCTCTCATTATCTTGTAGGTTCCCCGCAGGCGCACAAATTCTATAGCGTAAAGTTACTAATAGATAGAAATCAATAAATAACACACCACCAGTACAAATTGCAATTGTTCTTGTGAGATAATATTTGACCCTAAACGGATTCGAACCCGCGGCCACTCATTTATAAATGTCGGCAGCAGCCGTCGCCAATATAGAAAGATGACGATACCCTATCGATTTCCTGTAGATCTAACGAATTGTAGATATGAGTTACACGTAATAGTAGAAAGGCATTTCAATTTAATGAAAACAAGAAAATGGTCAGGAAGAGCTAAACCCAGTGCAACGTTATTAAAAATTACACTAAATACACAAATTGTTCATTAATAAGTAGTGAACAATTTTTAGGTAAAGTTAGGCTATCCCTTAAAAAAACCTAGTTTAGAGCGAGACTTCAACAAGCTATATTTCTTGGGGCTCAGGACGCCTGCGTTCTATAATGCAGCGAAATTTTATTTCCTAAAGGGCTTGTTAGTAGTGTTAGGCGATGGGCTTGCAACCTGTCACTAATACACTAGTAAACTTCATGGCCTGTTTCCGTAAAATGTGGTTACAGACTTATAAACAAGTCTTTTTAGAGTTGTTGGTATTTCTGTAGCCCCGTTTACCCCACTCGGGACTGAAGGCGTGATGTTATGTACGTATGTATGTTTATTGCCTTTATTTAAACATGTAAAATCATAAATTCTGGTCAAACAAATTCTTTTGAGGTAGGGTTTTATGCCAATTGTACTTTAAACCAACTAACGAGTCTAAAATCGGTAAGTCTAAATTAAGTACAGTGAAGATTAATTTACCACAAGTCGACTCCATCATAAGATCGTCCTGTTTTTTTTTGAGTTAAACCCTTCATAATTTGTGTTTGTTGGTGTGAATAAATTTCTATTTATTCATTCCTTTTTCTTTTTAACAATATGTATTGACTTGTCATCGAAAAACTTGAGTGAAATAATATTTAACAATTATGTAGTATGATTTTGCATCGATGAAACAAGACCCCTAAATGATGATGTATCTATTTCTCCACTACCTCTACCATCTAAGCCCTTAATACCTAGGGTTGTCACATTCCCATAAATTACGAACAGGGAACTTAACGCGAAATTAAACAACAATTCCGGGGTGAATACATTTTACACAAGCTGGCCCTTGATTTGGGAATAATTTCAGTTTGATGTAGAATAGGATAGTTTGTTTAGTAGTTTGCGTTTGTGGAGGGTTCTGTTTTACATAAATATTATAAGGGTTACATTTCAAATGAAAAATTAACACTTTTGTGTATACATAAACAGTATTAGTAAGTATATTTATTAAAGACTAGAGGACGCCCGCGACATCGTACTCGATGGATTCGTTTCCCGCTAATCCCCCTATTTTAACCAGGCGTCTATCATTTCATCAAAACACCTTTCATCGATTGTATCATTTCATTGAAAGTCATTTTATCGAACGCAATTTTTTGCTGAAACCATAATATTTTCAGGGTATCTTAAAAATCTAACCTAACCTACTCTACGTAATTGATGTTTAAGATGTCCAGAAAATATAAATAGATAGATCCGATGAAGTGATGAGTTACCTTTTGAACCCCTTAGGAGATAAATTTCCAAGAACCCCATCTTAATGCACCCCTAGGATATTCAAGAAATATTCCCTCCAAATACCTAGGTTTAGCGGTTTGGGCTGTGTAAAAGCTTGAACACGCCAAAACGTAGGCACATAAAATAACAAATGAAAAACAATGCAAACTATAATTCATGGATTTGTTTATTGCATTTATCTACAATGTTATTGTACATTTTGCCAATATATACTTTTTCTTAATTGAGCTTCGAATATGCCATATTGCGTACTTTGCGTCGAACCCGTCTCATTAAGGTTTGCACAGCACTATCAGGGTATTTTTTGCAAGCCCAAGTCCATATTTTTTGCAACTCAGCTACCGATTTAAGTTGTCCGCCTTTCTTTTTTAAAATGTCTTCATGATGGACCAGTATTCTTCGATCGGCCGTAGTTCAGGACAATTCGGAGGGTTGCACTGTTTAGGTACCACAGCTGGGCCATTCTCCTTTTCTATGCCTATAAGTCGGTCTCGCTCTGATAGCGTAGCTTTTTCATAAGGCACGCAGGGAGTTATCAATATAGATACTCTTAGATTGTTAGTGAATAATAAGTCTATCATCAGACAACACAATTTGAAGAAAAAAAAGAATAATTATTTTATAAATAGTGGTAACTCAGTGGTATATCTTGGTAACGCAGTTGTTTTCCATACTAACAATTGCTGTCCCTCAGCCGAGTAATCTTGAATAAACCTAAATTTCTTAAAAACTGTCCAAAACATTGTTTTATTGGAATATTTAAACTGGTTCCTTAATAATTAAACCTAAATATAAACGTGTTAAATGCGCATTTCCCAGTACTGAATATTTTAAATAATTTTTGATTTCTGTGTCCCTGAAATTGCATAAAATCTTAACTACTTAGTGTTACCATGTGAAAATAGACCTTAAAACAAGTTATTTCCTCATATTTGCATTGAATGTAGTGGGAACATTGTGACTCAACGTTTGCGGGTGTTGGGGAGAGCGGGGGGAGGCTAACAGTCAGCGCCAGTAGTGCGAGACTCGCCGTGAGGTGTGCGTGTGTTTATTGGGAGACCGCTGAGTTACCGCCGGAAAAAGGTAAGTTTTAAATAAATTGACATATATTCTTAAATGACAATATTCCTTATTAAGCATATAGTTTGATGGTGTCATAATACTGGTAGAATAAGTTACTTTTTAATGCGTACAGCTTGTAATAATATTATTTTACAACTGCGTTACTGCACCACTGCGTTGCTTGATGAAGTAACGCAGTGGTATCCTTGGTAATGCAGTTGTTCTTTTTACTTCTCTTTTAGTATGATTGTCCATAAATTGAATGCAAATGTAATATACTTATGTGTTTTTATGTACAGAGAAATCCTCTCCAACATGTCGTTGACTCCAGCCGAAAAACAACGGCGATATAGAGAAAAATTGAAACAGAATCCAGAGAAGAATGCCGATGCTAAGAAAAAACATTTATAAAGGTACCATGCCAAAAAGAAACTTGTGAAAGATATGACAGATAGGGAGCATAAAGGACTCAAGCAAAATCAAACTATACTTTGTAACTGACGATGATATTACAAACGTTGAAGCAACTATCCCAAAAGCTCTTGTACCTCTCCAGGGTACCATGAAGGTACACCAAGTTTTTACGAATATAACTGGTGAATTGCAGTACCGTGACCTGAGCTGCTTTTGTCAAAGGGGATTTTGCTCTTGCCTGAGCCCTAAAACTTATGAACCCCTTCCTGGTTCTGAAAACACTATCGTCACTGAATCTACAATAAGAATCGAATTGGAGCCATTGCATGAGGACGAAGTACTGGCTGATATTACAAATATTGTAAGCAACCCTAAAAAAACTTACTTTAATATGGTTTATTCCCCAAATTCATCAGATGACGATGACAATGAACCTCCTGCAAATTTAAGATCTAGACCTGTTCATGAGGGACAGGCATCAACTTCTAACGACCATGAAAAACACCTTATTGAAATAGAAAATATTCATCCATCTAAAATCTCAGAAGGTGTTTACGTTATTGTCAAACTTTGCTCTAATAAAGACAAGATTTATAAATATTTGGGCGTTGTTCAAAGTGGAATAGATGAAGAGGGTGAAATCAAGATCATGTTTTATAAGACAATAGACAAATCTGGAAAAAGGTTTAAAGCTGTGGAAAGAGATGTTTCATATGAATCATATGAAAATATTTTAGAGATCATTCCTCATCCAACAGTAATTCGGAAGGGTAAACGAGTATTTTATGAGTTCGATAGGCCTTTAAACGTTTTCGAAAAATAAGACTGTATTGAACTAAAGGTTAATGATGCTTGGATACAACCTAGTATTTAAAGTTGTTGATTTTTATTGCTAGTTTATTAATTGGTAACACTTACTGTTGTTTTTTTAATTATTTTATTTCAAAGAATGTTATTTTTTAAGTTTAAACTTTATGAAAGTAGTGTGATCTCAGATAAAGTTACTACTGTGTTACTCATCCGAATACTGCGTTACTTTTATTGTCCCTAATTTTACAGTAACATTTTTAACAATGATCATCTTTTTGTTTGTTAGATATAGTCAAATTACATACCTATTGCTTTTTTATTCATTGTTTGATATCCCCCTTATATGCATTTCTAATCACAGTTTAATATTAAACGTTTTTTTCTAAAACTTCTACGATTTAGGAGCAATTCGGTAACGCAGTGGATTTCTTAAAAAAATAAATAATGTTGGAAGTATTTTTAACTTTAAATTAAAATGTGAAAAAATGACATAGTTATTTAAGTCAATATGTAACATGTTAACTAATTGAAACTCGTGTTCCTAAAATAAATACTAATTATTATAAACAAGTAACGCAGGTGTATTTTCTTCAGGCTATTCCTAGAACAAACTGCATAATTTATTATTAAATACATAAAAACATCGCTGCAATCATAAGCACACACTAAAATAGATATTAACGAATCTTAGTCAGCACTAAAAATCGATATTTTATTTATTTTTTATTTTTATTATTCTTCTGTAAACGTCATTGAAATTAGGTCCTAAAAAGGAGAATGGCCCAGCTACACCATTCTGCTCATACCATTCAGTCACTGCTTTAGAATAGTGGCAGCTCGCAAGATCAGGCCAAAACAATGGCTGTGAACTGTGACTGCGTAAAAAGGGTAATAGACGCTATTGCAGGCATTCTTTTTTGTAGATATCACCGTTTACAGTGCCCGTAGTGATGAATGACCGACTTCGTTTACCGCAACTACAAATAGCTTGTCATAACAGGAACTTTTTTGGAAACTTCGATCTTTTTTTAATTTTGCAATCTTCAGGGGCATCTTTACGATTCTTAGAAGTGTAAGATTCTTGCCCCGGTATCTGCTGGAAGTCTGCTTTTATGTACGTTTCATCATTTAATGAAATGCACTTAAATTTTGTTAAAAAATCATCGTACAATTTTCGTGCCCTTCGTTTTGCAGATAAATTCTGCTTAGCATCGCGATTAGGTGCAGCTTGAGCCTTGAACGATTTTAATCCAGCTCTTGCCTTGACTTTCTGTACATAAGACTGCGACATTTGTACCTTTTTTGCGACATCACGTGATGATAACTTTGGATTCGCTGTAAAAAGCTGCAAGACACGGGCTTCTTTTTTTTTGTCCTTTACTCCTTGCTTTCGACCACTACCCGACTTCCGTTCTACTGTCAAACGTTCTCGGAACTTTTTTAAAACCGAACATACGGTGGATTGTGGACATTTTAATAGTTTTGATTGTGCTCTATAGCTTAAATGCGGTTTTTCTGTATGTTTGAGCAAAATCAATTCACGCTGCTGATGTTCAGAGCTCGCCATCATGAAAACTGAACTTGTACGCTGTCATAATATTTTTTGTTTATCATACCACGGAGTTTATAGTTACATTACTAAATAGTTTCTATACTATGTAAATAAATAAAAAATACAAATGCGTGCCTACGTTTTGGCGTGTTCAAGCTTTATATATCAACAATCAGTTGAGAATTTTAAACATACAATTAAAACTAACATTATTATTTAATTTAGGTTGAAAGAGTTTCTGTTACATACATACATACATAAAGTCACGCCTTTATTCCCAGAGTGGGGTAGGCAGAGCTACAGAATTACCAACAACTCTAAAAAACTTGTTGATAATTCTGTAACCACATTTTGCACAATCAGGCTAAGATCACCAGTGTATTAGTGACAGGTTGCAAGCCCATCGCCTAACAGTACCCCTTAGTCGCCTCTTACGATATCCACGGGAAGACATGAAGTGGCACTATTCTAACCCGGCAACCACAAGGAAAAATAACCGGAGTGTTTCTATTAAGCTTTTAAAAACGACAAATTACGTAAACACAGACCTATTTAAATTTCAGAAGATAATAATATACTACCTTGTGGTAATGAAGGCGTGATGTTATGTATGTACGTAATAATATTATATACACTTTAGGTCTATAGTAGGAAGAGAATTGTATATATTTTTTGCTAAATTATCTCTCGTAAAACTGTTTGACTGGCTAACCTGACGTTGAAGGTTGTTTTTAATAACATGGGCGGAATGGGTAAAAAAGTTTAAGTATTTTTCTTTATCAACGACCTATTTTTTGGCCTTTTTTTTGGTAGCGATATGGCAAATGGGCACCTAACGGCGATAAGTGGGACCAGGTACTCAATACACCAAGACCGCAAAAAAATTAGCCTCTTACGTTGCAAGTGAAAAATATTTTAAAAGGGACACCCTGTAACATAATATCCATCAGGCCTTAGGGACTGCAAGAAATGGCATTACAATAATCTTGTTATCGATAAAATTATTGAACTTTATAATCCGATAGCACCAAAATTGTGATTTGATAACAATTTGGCAAATATATCTCAATTCAGGTTCGCAGGCGGCCGGCGTTTGTCATTTGTGGTCCAATTTAATACCCACATGTGCTTCGGGGGAGGTTATAGGACATAAACCTAGCGATTCATTTAGATTTTTTTTTATTGTCAATGGGTTTGGCCTTCAGTGGGCCACAATAAAAGGCTAATAAAAACAAAATGGTTTGCCCTTGCCCTTAGAGGACGAAGATTTTGTCGACGATGAATCAAGCTCACCAAGAAGATATAGCCTAGGTTTAAATAGGTTATGTATTAATTCACGAAGGCGCGTCCTGTCATTTGATATTGCGTTGTACAAGAAGAAAGATCTAGCGAAAAAAGATATGTCATCGTATTATAATTATTTGTAAACGCGACAAAACTTTCTTTAACGTGTTTTGAGTCTTAAATATATTAGTATAGAGTGCATCATGCACTGCTAATAGCACAGAAAGTACACTAAAACCACACTCTCTGGCATAGCAAAATATACTGAGAGATGCCAGAGACAGTTTGACAGCAACAGAGCTTCGAGTAATATTAATGCACTGATTAAAATATTTTTTAACATTTTAGTTTATTCGTTACAAAATGAAGAAATTATCTAAACAAAAATAAACAAAACATCAACTACATAAATGGTACATGAGATAAAAAAACCGGCCATTAGCGTGTCGCGACTTCGCACATGTAGGGTTCCGTACCAAAATCTGTTTCATCAATGTTGGTATTTTTAGTAAAATATATATAATAAAATAATAAACATGAACGCCAAATTCCAAGTTCATAGGTCAATGAATTATTAAAAAATACTTCGACACAAAGTTTTGGACAAAAAGCTGCCTGTGGGCTTCTTATTCATTTGTTTCCAACAAAAACAAATAATGCAGTATTTATATGCTCAACGAGCTCTAAGCAACGATACCCCACTCGATGGGGTAGGTCAAATTTGACAGACAGACAGACGACGGTCGAACAGACAAACACGTGAGTGACAGCAATATAGCCTTAAAAAACGGGCTCATGCCCTCATGGGCAAGAGCATGTCGGACCATGCTCAGTGCAGGGTTCCGAAGCCGTTAAGTACCTACTACAAACTTTAAAAACAACGAGTTATGACTATTTTTCTATATAAAGTAAATTGGTGTCGTCTTAGATGATTTTAGTAGGTGTAAACATTTTAATTGCCTGTATATCAAGAATCAATGACGTCTACTTACTCGTGATAGTTTTCCTTTTAAATTCGTTATATGCGCTTTCAATTAAGATTTTTTTCTGATTTTTAGTATTCGTAGTTTTGGCTGTAGTGGGGTGGTACACTTGACTCTAACAAAAAATAGTGCTTTAAAGCTTAATGTTTCATAAACGGAACCCTTTATCGAAAAATTGTTTACACATACCCGCAATATTTTTGAAAGATCTATCCACCGACACCTACTCTATGGGGTAGACGAGAAAAAAAAACATACATCCCTACGTTACATGTTGTAGGGGAGGTACCCTAAAACAATTTTTTTTTTCATTTTATTGTACCACTTTGTTGGCGTGAGTAATATGCATATTCATGCCAAATTACAGCTTTCTAGTACTAAGAGTCTCTGCGCTAGGCTGCAGACGGACGGACGGACATGGCGAAACTATAAGGGTTCCTAGTTTGTCTGCTTCTCACCCTCCATACACTAACAGCTACCGTTAGCAATGCACATAAGCAATCCGCTATCCGCCTACGCTCCCTCTCCGCCTATCACGCAGCGTACACCGCTGGCCAGTGTTAGTAATACACATAAGCGATCCACTTATTTGTCTCGCGCGATCACGTGCCAATTTTATAGCATCGCCATCGTAAATTGAAATTGCGTACGCGCCGATGCTACGTATGATTTAGTGTAAAGGATTTTGGCCCGGAATTAACCCAGTTTTTGAGGAAACATGGGCGGTTGCGTGTAAATTGGGTTAGATGCGGTGTTTATTTAATATTGCTGTTGTTAAAAATGAGAAAGTACAAAGTAAATAAAAACTAAAATCGGCTAAGAGCGAGTCGGACTCGCGTACGAAGGGTCCCGTACCCGGTTGACAAACCTACCCATCATTTGACAAACTATATCATTTTGCAAACTTACATATGGCAAAGAGGTACTTCCCGCCGCATTTTTCTTTGTGGTCAAAGGTTATCCTAACTTAACATATTTAAGAAGGCCATGTAACATATCGACGGTGGAAATTTCAAATGTCGTAAGGGACAAACGCTTACTTTTTACTAAAATTCCACTTTTTTTTAATTCATAACTTGGAAACTACTCATCCCATTAAGATGATTCTTGGAAGCATACTTTTTAAATAACTTCGCCTACCCTATTTTTTTAATTAACCCCTAAACCACTGTATTTATGGAGGATAAATACAGTGGTTTAGGAAATAGTGTCCCTTACAACAAAAAAATAAGAAGAAAATGTGTGTTACACCTCCGAAAACACAGTATTTATCTGACAAAATGTATTCTTTTTAGTGCCTTACAACATAGGAATTTTAAAAATATTGAGATATACGATATTGCGCTTAACGAAACAAGACGTTATACAAAAATATTTGACCGATACAACATAGTGTTTTAAATATTAGGAAGTTACGACAAACTTTGACCGACTCATAACTTTTTTATTAGAAGTCATATCGAAATTTCAATACAACAAATAGATAGAAAAAAAAAACTGACTTCAATGGTATATTTAGTGTACTTACGACAAAATGTCCCTTACGACATTTGAAATTTCCACCGTCGATATATTAATTTATTCATTGTTGTCACATTATGGGATATACATATACATTTCAGACAGGTGTTGTTGTCTTAAATTAGTTAGCTCCACACGGACACCCTCCAAGGGCACCACACAACATAATATACTTAAAGCTATAATACTAATTATCTATTAACAATTATTTCATTATTACACACATCCAAATAAATAAAAAAAGGTAAAAATAAAAATATGATCATACTACCTACTGTTTCTAAGATTAAATTGATTATTACTATTATTAGATTAAATTTAATTACATAAACACATAAATTAGGTATGATAATAATGTCCAGAACCTATCGAGGAATAACAATAAATTGATGACATTAATGAGAACATAAAATGTTATGGTTTAATCACAAATACGTTTTTGCCAAACAAAAGTTTGTAAATTGATACAGTTTGCCAAATAATGATTTGGATAAAAGTGCGGTCCTCCCCGTACCTTTATCGGTACAACATTAGACACTTATATTATAACCTTTTAATAAATTTCACCTTACCCAGTGTCTGTTACCACGGTGTCTGTATTAATATAGAGCAAAACACAGCAAAAAAAAACACGTTTGTTGTATGAGAGCCCCTCTCAAACATTTATTTTATTCTGTTATTAGTATAATTGTTGTTATAGCGGCAACAGAAATACAGAAAGACAAACATACAGACGAACGGACAGTGGAGTCTTAGTAAAAGAGTCCAGTTTTTACCCTTTGGGTACGGAACCCTAAAAAAACTAGTTTACTCTTTTCTCCAAGGGCGGCAGCGCACATTTGCGTACAAAGTGTACATCATTTAGGACAAAAAATAAGAAAATCTAGTTTTCGTAACGAAATGAAAAAAGTTAAAGTTTAATATTTGTCCTTAACGATGTACACTTTTTTTTTAAACCGCCCACTTTTGATTCCTCTAGTGTTGCGAGTGTTAATGGGCGCGTTGATCAGTATTACCATCAGGTGGCGCACTTGCTCGTTTACCTCCTTTTTTAGGGTTCCGTAGTCAAACTAGGGATCCTTATAGTTTCACCATGTCCGTCCATCCGTCCGTAGCCTAACTCAGAGACTCTTAGTACTACAAAGCTGTAATTTCGCATGAATATACATATTAGTCACGCCAACAAAGTGGTAAAATAAAATCTTGAAAAAAATATATTTTTAATGTATTTCTTCTACACGAAACCTGGGGAGAAAGAGCATATTATAATAAAGAATTTTATAGGAAAACTATCACGACTAAGTAGACATCGTTGGTTCTTGAGATACAGGCGATTCAAGTGTTTATACCTACTAAAATCATCTAAGACGGAACCAATTGACTTTAAATAGAAAATTAGTTATTACTTGTTGATTTTTATGTTTGTAGTACTTAAAGGCTTCGGAACCCTACACTGAGCATGGTCCGACATGCTCTTGCCAGATTTTCAATAAAAAAATACGCCTGGCGTGTTCAAAATGAAAACAATTTCTCGTCAGTGCCTGTGTATTAAGCTTCCTTGCACCCCTATATCTTAAGACTTAAGCATTCCCTTTCTTTCCCCTAAGACTGAACATAAAAGACTAGGAGCCGTGAACCTCACCCGTGACCACAAAGTATTAACACGCCCTATATGAGTAATAAAGGCACCCCTGTATAATCCATAACTCTTAAACCCTGCCTGCAGGGTCGAGGGTGGATCATAATTCTTCAATGGCACACAAATTGCATTTCTAGCACTGAAGCCGTGTGATGATTGTAGAGATAGTAATGTTGTAGAATGTGCAGTAGTATTGATGTTATTTAGGCCACGTCACTATACGTTAAATTTTCCTAATTATTTTTCGAAAATTTATTGAAATTAACTTAATGTCACGTCTGTAATCAAGAAATACTAAAGAAGCAACGTTGCCGCTTAGCTTCTGTGTTTATATTTGAGAGCTAAAGCTCAAGCTCAATATACGTTAAAACGTGTCGTGACTGTTTGAAATAAAAATGTTTTGTGGCTAAATAATAATGTGATTACTAAGTATTTTTAACCGACTTCAAAAAATGGACGTTCTCAGTTCCTTGTCATTTTTTTTGTTTCTTCATTTGGAAAATTATTTTTATGTTTTTGAGAGTACACTTCCCAGGTGGTCCCATAGTCACGAGGTAAGGATCTGGTGAAAGAATCCTGGACAAATCGATGGAACTCTTTAAATGTTATGGGTATTTGGAGTAGGCTTATCATGTTTTAAACATTTATTACTATGTCTTCCGAGCAGGATCACAGAAACAGTCCTTGAAAACGTAACTAATAATTCGTTTGTTATTCTTTAACTAATCAACAAGTTTAACTTAATACTAAGTGAAAACCGAAACAGTAAATAACTTAATTGAAACATACAGTCGCCATAAATATCTGCACACAACCTTATGCCTGTAACAATAAAGTTGTGTTCAGATATTTTTGAGGAGTGCGTATTGATCCCTATAAAAACCAGTGTTTAAACTTATAGTTATTGTTTTTATACCGATCGTTCATTATAACAGTTGTAGAATTATATCCCAATAAATTATATCAAATACTGTTATATCGAGTGAAATTATATCAAAATGTTATTGAGAACCTTGTATGCTCCGATATATATCATGGCGACTGTAGATAGACAAACATTAGTGTTTTTTTTTTTTATAATGTAGACTGAGTTACAAATATTTATTCAAACTCCATGCATATTTAAGTTACTAACTTATTATAATGCAGCAAAAATAAACGATATACAACGTTTTACAAAAAAATCCGTAAAAAAGAAATTACAAAAGTAGTGTCAACCCTTATTAAATAACGTCAGTTCAGTATCGTAGGTATACACTATATTAGGGTTGACACTACTTTCGTAATTTATTTTTTACGGATTATTTTGTACACGTTGTATATGATTAAATTTGACTTAAGCACTCTTAAATTAATAACAGAAATAGACTGCGTGGCACCTCTATCACAAACGCAACGCAAGTCTACGTCACCTTGAAAGGAGACTTGTGCGAAAACTACCAGATGCTGTTAACGCAATTTAGATAATCGTTAGTGTAAATAAATAGCAGAGCAAAACGCAATTAGTGCACTATTGAGAGCCCAGGGCAAGGGTGTCAATGTATCACTACACTCCTGTTTCAATTATCGTAACTACTGCACACGTCACGGTAAACTCAATCCTACGGCAGTATAAATAAAGTTGCTTTTATGATAGAAGCTTTATGGTAGTTGTGATCTAACAGCGTATAATATAATAATTATTGGTAAACAGTGTGATGGCGTTTATAAGGTTCTTTGCTTTTGTGTTGTTCTCCAAAATGGAACTACTTCATCATAATTGCAGCAGACTATACTTAATCAATCAATCTAACTTAACAACGGTTATATACATGGCCTTCTATCTAGTCTATTTATTGGTTAGGGTGTTAAAAAAAATATGTTTATAAATGAAATAGTAATTCCTTATATTATTTAGTAGGGGAGTCGTGTACACCAACCACTGTGTGATCGATAGGAGGTAACCCGGGGAAAAGGGCATTTAAAAAAAAAAGTTTATGTTTAAAGAAATATTATAATTCTTTCAATTTCGTCACGAAATTTAATGTATCTAAATGTATGGAAAAGTTTCTTAATTTCTGTGCTTAACGATGGACACTTTTTTTGAAAACCGTCCAAATAACTGTTAGCACAAGCATATTGCTTTTTAAAGAAACCCTTATAAAAACAGGGAACACTTGAGACTGTAAATTATTCTCCATATGAGTGAAAGAGAACGCCTAGCTAACTACTTACTAGTTTGAGTGGGACGAATTTATTTATGTGAATTCCAACACAACCTATTCTAGTTGCTAGTAAGCTTGCATTTGTTATATTAACATCCATCTATATCTCTATTCTACACGGCATCAAAAAAAAACTTGCATTTTTGAAGGCGGTTTTTTGTAAACATTTATTTTATTTTAAACTTTTTAGTGATCATAAATGCGCTGTTCCGTGCTCCCGCTTATTAGTTAAGTTTCAAGCGCGCTGCTTGCAACGCCGCCGGAAAGTCAGTCATATTTCAACAAGTAAATATTCTTCGTTGTGGTCGCTCAACTTTCTTAATCGAGATATGTTAACGCCACCCTTGAAATAGGTACCGTTGAGGAGTTCCGATGGCCATCTGTAGTCTTCACCATCAGTTCCACTTCCCCATATGATACTTTCTGAATGCAAATACCAGACTTCTTACTAAAAATACTAAAATCGCTATATGTTTGTCTGCAATATTTGAGGAGTTCCCTCGATTCCTTACTGATTCCCTCATCAGATTCAGATTTGGTGACAATGGGACCACCTCGAAAGTATACAAACTAAAAACAGAAAACAAAGTCGGTCCACAATTGACGAAGTAATCGGTACACAAACAAATTAAAAAAGAACAAAAAAAAAACGCAATGGAACGTATAACATCCTCCTTTTTTGAATTCGGTTAAAAATCATACCTTTGACATGTTTTCGTTCGTCAACGTTTTGATAGCTCTTATAACGTGTTATGGTATTGTTTTTAAATCGGCCGCCATTACTGTGATGTAATTAAGAGCCATCACAACGTTAACAATATGATTGGATGTCAAAGGCAATATGGTACCTTGTCTGACTCACTAGATATAGAGGCCCTGTGAGGCGGGCTAAAACGCCGTACCATGTATCGCTATATCAGTCGGTCACAGTATTTTTTTGTACTGTGACCGACTGATTCGTTCGTACATTTCCGTGAAAATACGAAGGGAAACAATTATGTAATACATCTGTACCGGGATCTAAATACGTCAAATGTAATCTAGTGTTTATAAAAGCAGCTATTATAATGAAATTATTAAAATGACAGTCAGGGTTCAAGTTGCTTTGTAATAAAAGGAGTCAAGGCACACAAAATACACCTTTATTTTAAACCTTAACACTTTATTCTTACGTTGGAGTATGAAATAGACGGATTTAAGTACCTACGTAATAAAAGGACTCAAGGAACACAAACCACACTTTTGTTTTAAACCTTAACACTTTATTCTTACGTTGGAGTATGGAATACCTACACGGATTAAAGTACCTAGCCTATGTCAAAATCTTGTCCCGTTGCAGCATGTTAGGCCCCCTATTCTACTAGATAAAAACCATAAATGCCTTTGACATTGTTTTGGTTGTTTTTAATCGTAATGTTCAAATCAAATCCAATCAATTAAAGTCATTTCAGTTTATTTAGAAGTTACTATACTGGTTACATATAGAATATAGATTGTGGTAATGAAAAGGGTGTGAGCACAGCTTCGGTGAAGCTCGCCGTGGTCAGCCATGGAGAGATCACATTGACTACTACTTAACTACACTACTTATTAAGAAATATAAATGTGAATTAACAGTACGAGTAAACAACCCCTGTTGCATGTTTATAATTTATTTTTTTACGTTAACAATACGATAACAACTCTAATTCAATAGTAGTAGAAAGCCCCTAATTTGAAGCCATGCCCGCCACGAAGTTAGCGACAACACTTCACAGTATTATAATAAATAACAAAAGCCACAAACACAAATTAATTAAACCAGACTGCTCAATCCAATAAACTAACCGATATAAATTAGGACAGATGCTACGAACTGTCAGACCGAAGCAATAGCAGCACCGAAATGGACTGCGGTATTTAACTAAGCTATATAGAATACCCTTCTCGATACAGATGAAAGGGATTAACAGGATATGAGTGAAAGACCGAGAAAAGCTTATAATACCCTTGTTTTTTAATTAGTGTCCGAGTTTTCTCTAAAATTTCCAATGTGCTAAGTTGAAAATATTTTTAGAGAAAATGGTTGCATAGACGATGATATGACAAGACGACGGATACATTATTTTGGATGTCTCACAAATTGACCTGGTCCCAAACTACTTTGCGTTATATGGGTAATAGACAATATTATTTTGCGTGAGATTGTCCCCTGATATTTATTCAGCATTTGTTCAGCAGAGGATTATCTTAACTTCAGGGACTAACTCTGTATCATCAACTTCAACGTCATACTCTTCAACTTTTACCATGGTAAAAAATACAGCTGTTCCATACAAACTTTGAGAGCTAAACAGCCAAAATGTAAGGAACAGTTTTTTTTTCACAATGTTGTTCCTATAATAAAATAAATTGATGAGTATGACCTACAGAGTTAGTCCCTGAAGTTTGTCGACCCTTCTGCCGAACACCCTGTATACTTAAATAACAACGTATAGAGAGATGGGTGTCTATTATATTACGCAGAATTTTCATTTCATCGAAAGGCATTTCTCGGAGTATGTTTTTTTTGATAGTCTCATGTCTAACCTAACCTAACTCACGTATATAATCTTTAGGAAAACCTGAAAAAAACATGATTTCACCAGAAAATAGTGTTTGGTGAAATAAAATTTTATGAAATTATACAATCGATGATGTGAAATTCGATAAAAATGCTGAGTTACCATGGAGGGATAAATATACAAAATTGGTTTGGCCGTTTAGGAGATATCAGCTCTCAAAAGGCATCACCATGAGATCAAGGGTATTTAGTTTTGAAATAGTTATCTAGATGTTTTGTTATTACAGTGTATTAAGATTGTAGTATTTTATAGTTGTGGTATTTGGAGAAGAAGCGACGGGTTTGGGTTAGACGATGGTTGGTCAAGGACTTTGATTGTTATGCCACTATGGAACCCTGTCATTATGACAGCATTAATCAATGATTTTAGCTTTACTTTTTCCATAGTGGCATAACGATTAAAGTCCCTGACTTTACCGCTTCGGACGGACACAAATGTCTTTTAAGCAATCAGAGCTGCCCATAAACAGCCATCGAAGTAAAGAAGAAAAGTAGAGAAAGGAAGGTTTGCCTAATGAAAAGCCACACATAAAAAATATTATCAAATAATGCGTAGGTTTCAATGACATTAAAACAATAATCCAGGTACGCAAAAAAAGGAATAAGACTCCACTATCGTACTATTCGTACCAAACTATCATTTTATCAACACCATCTTGATAGTTAGAAATCTCCTCGTGCGTTTTTCGCGAACCTTTTTATCACGCACCTTATATAAGTGGAATCAGCTCTCGGCGTCTGCATTTCCGAACCAATACAAATTTGGGACCTTCAACAAACAAGCCTACTCCTCTGATGTTGATGAAGTTTATGTCAAAAATTTCTTTTTGTGCCATATTTTGCTGTCGACTACAGCTTATCAAATACCAACCTAAAGAGTCAGAATCCGGTGGGTCTACTTTAAATGTAGCGGAGATCTGTTACCTCCTTCCGACTCCATCATCAGACCACCTCTATGATGCCATATTATTGTAGTGTAATCGAAGTTACGGAGGTATACCAAAATTCAGCTCAAGCGGTCCCCGGGAAGTGGTTCAAATCTTCCTTGCAAGATTTAACCCGAAAATACATACATACACTCGAATACAAACCTTAACGCAACGTATTAAAGTCGTTTGTACAAACATTGCAAGATAAGCATGTAAAAAATACTAAATGTTGAATTTCTCGCAGCGTTATTTCTCAGCAATGGTTTAATCTTGGGAAGCGCTGGTAGAATTTTGACATGTAAAATTGCCCGTGCAGCCTACTTACTGAATAAACATTTTTTATGGGTTGCGATGATCTTACCATCAGGTGACCCGCTTGCTCACCTGTCTTCTTTTTTTCGTAAATAAATGTGTTAACGTCAAAAGCATTAACTTAATTTTGATATTCTTGTTTGGCATTACTTACGTAACTGTACAGCGACAATGTTTAGTGGTGGTAGGACCCTGTGCAGAGTCCGTCCGGATCGCTACCACCATCTTATCCATTAACCACCCGCCAAGCAACAGTGCTCGCATTGTTGTGTTCTGGTGTGGGGATAAGACTACCGGTGAAATTACTAGCATAGAGGCATTCCATCTTAGTCCTCAGGATTGGCTACGCTTTTGAGGTTTTAGGATTGCACTCTTAAGATTATAGTCTTGAGAATTCAAATGTCAATGGGTCTCAGATTCCACTTACCATCAGGTGGCCTGAGTACCCGTGTGTTTTCTCCTTATCATTAAAAAAGGACAAGAGTTAGCATCAACTTTTGACGCTGACTGTATGACCCAAAGAGCGTGCACGGTAAAAAACTTGGTCGCTCCTAACAAGATGGTGATTGTTATGTATACGCATCTTGATTCCATACGAGCCTAATAACTAAATAAATACTACTAAGATGTTAGTTACAGTCACTAAAGAACTTGCTGTTGCTACTATCAGCTTTGGTTGATATAGCTAATATCTAAACATCGGCGACTAGTGGCATTAAGGTAGCATTTGACGTTTCTGACAGACTAGTGATGTAACAATGTTTTTTCGTATAAATCGAGCAAAAGAAACCAACTACAAAAAACATTTTTAATGATTTAATATATGCACATACAGTGTGTTACCGGCATGAGGGCTTTAAATGTAGGTATCGGTTCTACTCCTCAAATGGAACTCCTTTTGTTCTACGACTTTAAAAAATGAGGTAATTTTTATTTTTTATTTTTCATACAAAATTAATTAATTCACTGATTTTACTAGTAAAGTTTGAAAGTTTGATCACCTATAACTTACTGTAAATTAAGTTATTTTCTAAGACTTAGAACAAAAGATGTAGCATTTGAGGAGTAGAATCGATACCTACATTTAAAGCCCTCATGCCGGTAACACACTGTATATGACATTCGTAATAGACAATTAATATTTGTTCCTACGTTTTAGAAGTTATCATACCTACATCTCCTATTCGAGAAAATCCACTTGGTGTAAGAAAGTGATCTTTCGACTTCGACTGACGTGATGGGTAAATAATTCAATCTTCTGTAATGTTGCAGCTTATTTGATTTCAACTTCTATATTTTGTAATAAGTTGTTTAATATTTTCTATTGTTAGATATCCTGGATTTTAAGATATTACTATTTCTAGCTTTTGATTACCTTTTGGATGCAGTCTCAGTAATGAAAGTGACGTTTCAACTTATTTTTCGGTATTATTTTTTTATGTTATTTTGTCTGAAAAGACTTGAGAAACGTGTCTCATCACTAGTGCTACCTAATTGCCACGAGTCGCCGATGTTTACTAGTATCATTACTATTACATTCATTATTTGCCAACTAACACAAAAACTCTCTCGGTTGGCTCTAAATTTTTGAGTGAAAACTGGATGATTCTGAATAAAGGGAATAGTTTTAAGAATAAAGTATTTTTTTTAATGCCTAATCTGAAATGACCTGTCACTAATAAATCTCAGGATAAAGAAACTCGAAGCGGCTGAAGTTTTTCCGAACAACAATCTATTAAGGGCGCGATAACGCGTCTCGTTTTAAAATAAATTGATTTTATTCAAATTTCTATTAAGGCTGTTCCTTGAGATTGCTATGGGCACTTGTTTGGGAGGGTGGGGACTTTGGATGCGGTGATAAATAATTTAATTGATTTACTTTGAATGTTACTTCAAAATGATAATTCATCCAAACACAAAATACGAGTATACATGGTATTTACTCTAAAACTTATCTTATATTATTATAATAACACTAGAAATTTTTAGAACAGTCGATTTTTCCGGGATAAAAAGTAGCCTATACACTATTCCAGACTGTAATCTATCTCTGTGCCAAGTTTCATCTAGATCAGATCAACCGATCTGGTCGAATTTTTCGCATTAATAATATTAATCTAGTATCCGCAACTCCGTGGACGTAGTACTCGTTTATCGCTGTTTTCTCGGGAACTGTCCAGTTTAGCGGAATAAAAAGTAGCCTTTGTGCTATTTCAGGCTTTAATCTATCTCTTTACCAAATTTCATCTAGATCTGTTCAGCCGTTCTGGCGTAATTGAGTAATAAATATCCAACCTTTCGCATTAATAATACTTGTGTAAGATGCTTGGGTTTGAGGTTATAATTTGCACTGGTATGACGGGTGGCAGGATTGACTCTTTATCGGCCGGAAACTTTTCAAATTCAATACTAATTCACTAATTTATTCAGTTAATAGGCCCATAAGAGGTCTCTTTTACGCGTCGGTAATATGCAGTGAATCTACTAGCGCCTGGGACAAGAAACTCCAGCAGCATGAAGTAATAATTAATCATTATTAATACTAGCACAAATATAATAGTTACAAACGTAATATCAATATCATTAAATTAAGAATTATGACTAGGAGAACAACACGACGAGGTCTCTACCAATGCCGCATCCACTAATTCAATAAGACTTGGCTGTAAAATCTCCACTCGGCGCTTGTAATTGAAAAGTTTCCGCGGGATGTAAAGCGATTTATAAGACAGACGGACTGATGGACCGACCTTCAGGGTTCCTCGGTTCATTGTTTATTGTTGGCCTTTTCAACTGATATCGGCCTGGCAAGATTTATACTCTTAACGGTTTACATCAGCAAAATCTAGAACAATCTAGATTAAATGGACAAAATCGTTCGTTGAGTTTAACCATCTTGAAAAAAAGGCGAATGTTCTCAATTCGTTGGGATCTTTTATTTTTTAATTTATGCATGTACATATAAGAATAAGAATAAGAATGGTTTATTTGGACACACATTCACATAAAATGAGTTGGCAGTTTGTATTAAACAGTGAAAATTTCAAATGTAAAAACAGTAATAACAATAACTTAATACAACTAACTATTTACAATGGTGTCCAAAATGGTCTCTACTCAGCTTGAGTCACAATGTGACGCTGATTTTCAGTAGGGCCAGACGAGACGAGATGAGTGTGTGTGTGTGTGTGTGTATGTTTTCTGATTGAGCTAAGATTTAGATATACAAAGGAACAGTGGTATTTTACGCTATAATAAATAGTCCAGTTGGGAAGAGGGAGGGCAAGATTGGGCACCGCACGAGTCCTATGCATTTTTTTTACATAAGTATGACCTTTTTATTTGAATTGGTATATTCTTTATTGTTGGTCTCATCACTCGTATCCTGTCATTTCACCAAAAGACATATCACAAACTGATTAATTTCAAAAACATATCATTTGGCAAACTGCATTTTTTTCCGAAACAGTAAACATTTCAGATTTTATTTCAGGACCATCGTGTAGAACCCAATAGGTTAGGTTAGGTTAGTTTTATAAAAATCTTGAAATATTTAGTCTCTGAAAAAAATGCAGTTTGCCAAATGATATGTTTGTGAAATGAATCAGTTTGTGAAAGGCTTTTGGGGAAACATTTGTCAACCCTCATCACTAGATAGTATAAAACAAAGTCGCTTCCCGTTGTCAGTCTGTCCCTATGTATGCTTAGATCTTTAAAACTCCGCAACGGATTTTGATGCGGCTTTTTTTAATACAGTGATTCAAGAGGAAGGTTTATATGTATAATACTTTAAACCGGGGCGAAGCAAGGGCGGGTCGCTAGCTGTCAATAATAGAGGGAACCCCTCAAAATATATTATAGGCATATACGAGTACAATCATATAGCGATTTAAGTTTTTTCAGTATCAAGTCCAGCGTTTGCATTTCAAAAGTACTGATGATGTCGACCACTGATGGCTACCGGAACTCCTCAATAATACCTGGTTCAAGGATGACGATAAGATATCTCGATTAAAATAAATAGTTGGTAGGGTTGGGGTTGGTAGGGGTTAGAGGACCAGTAGTCCAACTGAAGTCGGCGTCCCACAATTTATTTCAAACCAAAAGCCGACCTCAGCTGTTGGACTGAGTCACCATTTCAAATGAAGTTATTTCTTGCGTTTTTGTAAGCAGTTTTTTGTTTCTTTTTTATTTCGGGTCTTGGTCATGCAATTTGTGTACCTATCCCCTTCTCCCCTCTTAGTACAATATTACTTCATTCCTATTCTGTCTAACACTTAAATTGCTCGTTTCTTTAAAATAAGGACCAACCATTCACTAGTTTCTGTTTGGCCAGTTGTTTGACTTCTGGGAAATGTCTTAAGGCATTAAGTCCGCTCGGTGAAATATAGTTTGAAAACATATCTTGTAAAGAAGTTAAATTGTATGTTTATTTGTATGTTGTGGTAATCTCTGACACTCAAAATTACCTTAATTTGTTTTGACATGCAATATTTGAACCACATACACAAGGCAAACAAAACGTGCAAAATAAAAAAAGACTACTTAGTTTAACTATAGATCAAAATATTATGACCTCTCAAAAGCCACAATACTACTAATGCTTACTTAAAATACTTAACTTAAAGCTTACTACCCCACGATATGATTCCCTTATAAATAATTTATCTAGACACGGAACCCTCGCTCCATTTTTTCCGCCGCTTGTCAGTTACAATGGATATCTGAAACAATTATTCGGCGCGACATGACAGGCGGATTAGTCGAGATTTATACTCCTGCGCAGGTCACGCTTGGATTTAGCGTGGATTCGCTTTGGGCTGTCTGAGGGATTAGAAACCTCCGACGTAATACGAACACTACACTGGAAAAAAAATGGTTGCTTCTTACAAGATTGTGATTGTTGTTTTAATTCCTTACGAGCCCAACAAGATGGATACAACAACTAAGATGTTACTTGAAAGACTTGTTCTTTGTACATACTATCGTCGTAGATGGATACAACTAAATCATACATAACATCACGCCTCCATTGCCAGAGTGGTAGGCAGAGCTACAGAAATACCAACAACTCTAAAAATACTTGTTTATAATCCTGTAACCACATTTTTCACAATCCAGCTAAGGTGTTTGCCAGTGTATTAGTGACAGGTTGCAAGCTCATCGCCTAACAGGGGGGTGATTCTCTCAACACAGCGCTCCGTCGATCTTAAAGGTGAAGTTTTATCCGGCAATTTTAAGAAGTGCCGTCGGAGCGTACGAAACACATTTTAGCGCGTGCCTTCTCAATTAGGCAGCAGGCAGGTGAGTCGAATTCAGTGTCGTATAAAGCTGCGCAGTGTTGAGAGAATCATCCCCCAGTACTACAAGCCCTTATTCATTGACTTAGAGGCAACTGCCTCTAAGTACAAGTGTGAACCAGTTATCTAGGTCAGGCGGGGCGGGGAGACTCAGGGGTAAATTCGTCATTAATTCAAGGGAATGCCAGCTTTTAAAACTTGTTTGTCAGTAAAAGGGAGCAAAAATAGTTTTTTCACATCACCTATTCGGAAAGGGGGCATTTATTCCCTGCTAGGAGGGATCAACGTGCCACTCATCTGTTCAAGGACATTTTGTTGACAATATAAAATATCATCATCACATCTTAGCCTGACTATGCAAAATGTAGTTACAGAATTATCAACAAGTTTAGAGTTGTTGGTATTCTGTTGCTCTGCCTACCCCACTCTGGGAATAAAGGCGTGACGTTATGTATGTATGTATAAAATATTAACGCAATGAAATATGAAAATGGAATGCACATAATCAACTACAATTTATTTTTCGTCGTTTATGTGCATACTATTTGGACTTTCATTAAGATCTTTTATTTTCCTGATAGGTGATGTGAAAAGTAGTAATGTGTCATACATTGTTTCCACCTTTCTTGGGCGTTAACACTTGAATCCCTAATTACGCTTAGGATTCGATGTAAGCCCTCGCCGTAAATATGTCATTTTGCTCCCTTGTCACACAATCTACTATATAACGTTATATTCCTTTAAAATATTTACATGACCCATATGCGTATACGATAAATGACCGTTTATCTCGATTAGGTTTCGAAACGGCTAGAAATTCAAATTTCAGCACTTATTATTCGATGGCATCCAAGACAAGAACTAAACCGAGACACTTCATCAAATACACAACTCATTAAATATCATATGAGCCCAATGCCAGCTAGAAGCCCATAATTTCAGCCATAAAACTGCCCAACCTAGGGAAGCCGAAGCTCTGAGCCGAAAATTCTCGGCGAAAAATTTCGTCCTCTTACGTTGACGGTACTTGATTTATCGCAGGCCAGCATTGGGCAATATGGCGGCTATCCATCATGGCGGCCAGGGCGACCACAATCCCAAATACCGCCGGACTTGTCCGTCCAATGACTAATGACGAAAGCGTTTGGTGATGTCATGTAACAGTTTCCTAATAGATTATTTTCTGAATGACTTATTGACAGGTTTATATTTGTTGACTTATTTATGAGTAATGTTCTTTCAGCGTCAGGATGCCGGTCAATTGTTCGTTCGAAAGTTGGAGTAAAAATAAATGTGATTGATTGTTCCCATTGGTTTCATGAAAATATTAAGTTAAATACTGACCGTAATATGACATAAATAAGCCCCGTTATCTACTCGCTTTGATAAAGCTTTTTGTAAGGGTTGAATGTTC
This sequence comes from Acleris holmiana, assembly GCA_949316455.1. Classification (NCBI taxonomy): domain Eukaryota; kingdom Metazoa; phylum Arthropoda; class Insecta; order Lepidoptera; family Tortricidae; genus Acleris; species Acleris holmiana. Next base: position 22,405,446 of record OX438763.1, on the reverse strand, counting down.
TACTTTACTGAATATATTTATGTCGTTGGTACTGTACCTACTTAGAAGTATATTGTTATGACACTAATATTAAATATGTATTAAGCAAATAAACTCGACGCTCTTATTAAACAAACATTATTATATAGTACTGCAAGGTATTTCATCTGTCTGTCAATGTGACATAGAAATGCAAATAGGTAAATTATTTATCTAAGGTTATCGCATACTGCAAGACCAATGAGGTTATTATTATACACTATGTCGAGATTAAGCAGAGATTTAACATGCAAACTATCTGTAGTGACTACAGTGCGACAGGATAATGGGCTTTAGATATAAGATAATACAGATTAAAATCGTTTTGTTTCGATAACAAGGAAGCGTGTCACGTTTTTTACTGGCTGATAAACCTACGTTTAAACAAAAAAAATACAGATAGGACCGTAGGTAACATTATAATCGAAATTCGGTCCTACCACTTATTCTCATTCGATTTCAGTAGTTTTATGGCGTATGTCCGATCTTAGCAGTAGTTAAGGGTGATTATATCCATTATAATAAAAGAACCTTTAAGGAACGAGACCATGTCTCGAGTAACGATGCATCAATGGTCACTCTATACCTAAATTATTATTAATCACATTATTGCTATGATTAATGATCGACCAAATAGATCTAGTATTACAGATGAGGTCTCATTTGTTTTGGACCTACATAGCTCAGTGTTTCAATCGTTTAAGCACTATTAATTGCGTTGGATGACCTATATTTTACAATTAGAGAACTAATGTGCATTCTCGGTCAATCCAGCTACAATAGGAAACAAAGAAACTTATTTTTCCTTCTCTACGTAGGACGTTAATAGTATGCAAAAAACAGAGAACCCTTTAGTGAATTTCAGTGGTGCATTTTTTTACTCGATTTTTCAAAATATTTTTTTATGTCCCCTATTTCTATTTTTTTCATTTTTGACTCGTAATTAGACCATGGAACAGAACTTATACAGCCGTTACGAAATACATCATGCTTTTTAAACAGTGTCATGCAAGAATATCGTCACTACTTTGAAAAAAACGCGTATCTCATACTCCGTGATGTACGATTTCAAACTTAAACATAAAGCGAAATAAGTTTAAAATCGTACACCACGAAATAAGAGATCCGAGGAGGATTTTCATAAGTTTTGAAAGACACAGAAAACTCATGATTAATAAAAAAAAAATGTTTGCTTTACTCTTAATCGGAACACAAAGTCAAGTGTTTATTTGGTTAAACAATCGGGTATCATTGATCTCTTTCATCCTTTGGTTAACTAACTAACTATTAAAGTGTCTGCAGTGAAAATAAACCCAAACTTACATTCGCAAACAACATATTTTTGTTCATTTTCCTCAAATGTCATACCATATACAGGTGAAAATAGTAGTTTGCGTGACGGAAATAATTGTTTTTTGTTACACAAGCAAAATTAGGCGGTTAACTTAATTATCTTGTCTTGTTAATAAACACGTAATAATGGAGCGAGGCATCTTAATTAGTAAAGTATGATTAATGATACTGAAATAATGCTTTTCATTGCCCTATGATGGTGGATCTTTTTGCCAGAATTCCACAAGAGCAAACACGCACACGTGGTTATAAAGTAGCTTCTTATTAAGAGTATTGTGAACCGATGCTTAAATTGCGTAGATAACTGTAAAAAAAAACCTTTTATAAGTATTTAGCTCCGGGCGATATCGTTACTCACCCCTAAATCAAGTACAACTTGAAGATTTTTGAATTTGTTGTAGTTTTTATGATTTTTTTTTTTATGTTGCCGTTTATTATTTTTCATAGTTTTCATAATATCGACAACATATTCAAAAATGGTTAAAAGTTGACTATGTTAAAGAGAAGCGAAAAGTTAATTGAATTGAATGTTACTAGAAGCGACAGGTGTCCTAATGGGACATTAGTGTTTTAGTGACTAAAGGTATTTGTAAAAAAAAAAACTCAGTTCGGTAATAAAGTAGACATCCTGTATACGTGACTTGCATAAGGAATGCCAAAGCAGTAATTACTTAATAACGAAGGTTTTTCTTATGCATTTTTGCAATTATATTCAAAAAAATACCTTATTCTTGAACTTGTCATAGATCGCTTTGAAAAAGCCTGAACCCAAATCCAAATTTCCACAAACTATTTCAAACCGTACTCTAAACAATTCAGAATTCAAAATCCTACTCCATTTTCAGCTGGGTTACTAATGGATGGTACAAAGGCTTCCATATATTCACACAAGCCGGATGAAAAAGTTGCGAGTACAATGCGTCATTAGAGAGCGGGTAAGTGGCAAGTTGAGAGGCGAGTCGAGTTCGAGTACAGTAATGGATTTCTCATAGTTAATTGCTTCGGGTTTAGATTTTGAGTGAGATTTTGTGGCGATGATGTGTTTTAGGTTTTTTGTGTTGTCTTAGTACTGACAGTGTTACACAAAAGGTGTTAAATTTCTTTATCAGGTGATTAGTTTATAGACAATTCCTTTTCGTGGCATGAAGAATAAAATACATGACATAAAATCACGCCTTCATTCCCAGAGTGGGGTAAGCAGTGGGGTGGGGTAACCACATTTTGCACAAACAGGCTAAGATGTTTACCAGTGTTTTGGTGACAGGTTGCAAGCCCATTAACTAACAGTACTAGAAGCCCTCATTCCCTTAGTCGCCTCTTACGACATCCACGGGAAGACAAGGAGTGGCACTATTCCAACCCGGCAACCACACGGGCAATGACATGTTTCTTTTGGGTAATTAATGTAAACAATTTCCATGAGCATTTTTACTTAAAATTTTAAGCGTACTCAAATGAATTCCCAATATCTTCAAAACCATGAACACGAATTCCCCGAATCGATGTATGCCTTTCGACTAATATTAAATCTGGATGTGTCACTTGGCAGGCCTTTGCTATGGTCGCCTTTATCGCAGTGGATAAACCATACATCACTCTCACACTTACTTACTGGCCAGAAGGTGAGAGATGTTGTATCGATATCGATAAACACGACCATATAATAAGCCTCACTAGTTTTGTATGTATGTAGATATGTATACTCTTTATGGTACCAAAAATAAAATAAATACAAAACACTATCAGTGTTAAACAGACAAAACAACAACTACAAAGTCAAACTTATCCCTTTAGGGGATTTCTTCTAGCAAATCTTTCCCCTTTAAAAAAATAATATCTAGATTAAAAATAGATAAAAAAAGTCTATCCTTCGCGTATTAAGTACACACTCTTTAAAAAAATCTACCCTCTATAGGTTCGCACCGCAAAGGGGGATCTACAAACTCGGGGCGCGAAGTACCCGCGAAAACACTCGAGCGCCGAAAGTGCGTCTCAGTTTCGTTAAGTTTCCCACTCGACTCGAGAACTTTCGAGATTCGAGATATTCGAGATTCTGCGTTTATTGCGTTTGATGTTGCTACCGATATTTGAATTTATTGATTTGGATTCAATCAGAGTCGGTTTTTTAATGATTATGTTCTGGAAGCTTTGGGTGGGATGTCAACGTATTAATGATTAAAAGATGAATTTGGATGGAAAAGAAATGCTGAGATTTGAGCATACGCATGGTGATTTTTGGTTAGCTTTTTATAATATCAATTTATTAAGAATAGCTGTTGCCGTGACTTCACCCGCTTAGAGACAAAATATAGCATATTATAATAAAATATAGCAACTGGCGAAAGAATTGTCAAAATCAGTCGAGTCCAGTTTATCCATTACAAGCAACAAATAAAAACAAATCTTTTCTCTTCATAGTTTAGAAGGGAGCTTGCCGTTTGGCCAAAATGTTTTTGGTCAAATGTATAATTTCCCAAAATTTTTATTTGCCAAACCAATGTTTTATACATTTTTCAGAATTTATTTTAGTTCACATCGTGTAGAACCCTATAGGTTAGGTTAGGTTAGCTTTTATAAAATCCTGAAAATTTTACGGTCACTGAATTTTTCATTTGCCAACCCGCTTTGGGTTGGCAAATGAAAATTTGGGAAATGAAATATTGTCCAAAAATATTTTGGCCTAATGAAATAGACCAAGTTTAGAAGATTAATAGAGAGATAGATACCTACTCCCAATCCTATCATTAAAATATGTGCTCTTTCCCAAACTGACTTGGGTCCCAGAAGTTCTTATTCCTTATTCGTTCCGTCTTTAATACGCTAAGTCAGTCTTAAAAAAATACAACTACAAAAATATATTTTTATCGCACGTAAATTGAATGTAATCTTAACTACTGAAACAGTATCTGCCATCTAATAATTTCAGGTCCTATAAAAACTGCAAACCGTACTAATTAACTTAAAATACAACCTGTCACAGCCTAGGTAACCTACTTCTGAATTACAGCTTGAATTTTGCAACAAACTCAAGCGAATATCAACCGTATCGTTACCAGATTAGGTTCATTTCCAATTACCATTTAATTGATTAATTTACAGGGTGACCAAAAAACGTTAAAACTGTTATGAAAGCTGCCGTATGATGTTGGATTTATTTTTTGTGTACAGATTGTTGGTTTTGCAACATTCTATTTAACTCGCTGTTTTTAAGTAAGTATGAAAAGCAGTTTTATAATTTAATGGACGTAGAAACATAAAGTTTATTTTTGCATTATTTGCGTAAATGCTTCCTTTACGAACTTTTGCTAAAATATGAGATTTAAACGACATGTGTTTCTTTCTACTTTAAAATTTATTAAGTTTGTATTTTGCAAGCTTTTTTATGTATGTTCGGGTCTAATCTTGCAAGGAAGATTTGAACCACTTCCCGGGACCGATTAAGCTGAAATTTGGTATACCACCGTAACTTCAATAACACTACAATAATATGGCACCATCGAGCTGGTCTGAAGATGGGATCGGAAGATGGCGACAGGATCTCCGCTAAACTTAATGTAGACATTAGATATATTGATATTTATAAGGAGTAAATTAAGTTGCAAAAAATAGTACAATCGGCATCAAAAGCTTGACCCAATGAATTTTTATTGACAGAAATAGTTAATGCCACACTTTTTGTTTATGCTCTCATGCAAATATGTTATCCTGATCGCTACTAGGCTACTACCATCTTACAAACCAGCTTACCCATTCATCAAACAGTAGAGTTGACTCACCTATTGACTCACTTAGTAACATTTTATTTGTATTTTATTTTTCATGCTGTTATTGTATGTGGTGTTCAATAAAGAATAGTTGTATTGTATAGTTTAAGACTAAAATTAACAACTGCAAGTTTTCCATTACGTCACGAAAATTAACTATGTCTGCTTTAAGAGAAATAGTGGCATCTCAGACAAAACTCCTGTAGCAAGTTCAACCATATTACTGAGAGGTGTGGTTTGAATTTTCTATACATAATCACGCCTTCATTCCCAGAGTGGGGTAGGCAGAGCTACAGAAACAAAATTCTCTAAAGAGACTTATTGATAATTCTGTAACCACATTTTGCGAAATCAGGCCAAGAAGTTTACCAGTGTATTAGTGACAGGTTGCAAACCCATCGCCCAACAGTACTACAAGCCCTTATTCCCTTGGTCGCCTCTTACGACATCCACGGGAAGACATGGAGTGGCACTATTCTAACCCGGCAACCACACGGGGGATTAGTGGATTCAAAGTAAAACCCAGTAAAAAGGCATACTAAGCGATAACTCGCGGAATATTAAGAAGTGCGCCAAGTAAAAGAAGTGGGTGAAGAATGGAGCCACTCAAAGCAAAGTTAAGGAACCCGCGCTTGCTTTACTGAGTTAAAGCTGCTAGATATGAAAAAAATGTATTAAAGAAACTAGCAACAGCCTATAATTACAAACATCTTATGAAGAAATATTCATGAAAACATTTAAACAGTCAACTATCCTATCAGGATCAGGTCAGGATGACCAAATAGGGGGTTGGAGATGGACATGAAATCTCATTTCAAAAAAGGAGGTTCTCAATTTGTCGGGCTTTTTTATGTATGTTTCCCGATTCACAAACCGCTGGTCTGATTTTTTTTGTTTGAATGGGTATACTTTCTAGTTGGTCTCATTTTCAGCACGATCTGATGTTGGGATCTTGGTGAAATCTAGGGAACTCCTCAAATATAATAGGATTACATATAGCGATTTTATTATTTTCAGATTCAAAAAGTATCATTCGGTGAAGTGGAACTGATGGTGAAGACCACTGATGGCCACCGGAACTCCTCAACGGTACCTATTTCTAGGGTTTCGATAAGATAATTATCTCGATTAATATAGTTGAGCGACTATGACGAAGTACATGCAAATGGTTTTAACATATGACTACGAATTTCCCGCGGCGTTGCTTGTTTCTTATTAATTGAGTTGTGTGATGAAATAAGTATTACTAAAATCACTAAAAGGTAATAAAATAAATGTTAATAAAATAAAAAACCGTCTTCAAAAAACAAGAAATAAAAATATTTTGGGACGCCGAATTGACTTGGACTGACGTTTACCTACCATTTTTAAAGAAGTTATTTCTTGCTACTTGAAGACGGTTTTTTGTTTTTTAAAACATTTATTTTATTATGGCTAGAGGCACACGAGAACTCAGGCCAGGCCTGGAATCTGAGACCAACATATGAATTCTCAAGACTGGAATCCTAATACCTGAAATGCGTTGCCAACCCTGAGGACTAAGATGAATGCCTCTATGCTAGTAATTTCACCGGTTGCTTTATCCCCACTCCGGAACACCACAATAAGCGATAGGCTAATGGATAAGATGGTGGTAGCGATCGACGTTTTTTTACTTCTAGATTAACGTTCAGGTTGTCACTTCCAGGCATCATACAACTCACTCGGCGTCCCCTTTCCCCTTAAACTTTAGACGAAGGCAAAAAAATCCATTCAAAGTCCTACAGAACCCTCTAATGGAGCGAACCATTAGGCAACAATCGATTCCTAATTTATCTTTACTTTTTAATTGTTCTTTCTTTGCTATCGGCAAATTAATCGGACTTTTTCGATTCGGAATCAAACTTGGAAGTGTCGTTAATCGTTGCGATAATATTGACATTTTGAGAAATTTATGTCGTGATTTTGCAATTTGATTATGGGCCTGTAAATGGCCCGATGTTTAAAAAAGATTTTCATTTCATTCGTTTGGTTAAATTGCGGTTTCACAAATTTGGGATTATTTATTTTCAGAATACCAGATAGACAATTTAAAAAAAATTACCCCCTAGACTCCGGAGACTTGAGACCGTTTTATGGGCTTGAGAGTTTGTCCGTAAGCAAATGTCAAAATATAAAAAAAACAACGGACACAACCATACCTACGAGTATATAAAATAAAACAGCCTATATTTTTATGTGTATCTTATCCTAGTAATATTATTAAGTTGAAAGTTTGGATGTACGTTACTTAATCACGCCAGAACGACTGAACGGATCTGAATTTAATTTGGCACAGATAGATTTTAGTCTGAAATAGCACCTATAGGTATAGGCTTACTTTATTAACCGTAAAATTGCATACCTAATTTCCGAGGGAATACTGACAAACGACTTCTATGCGGGCAAAGTCGTGCGCAAAAGCTAGCTTTAGGCCTTTATTTTGTCAAAACTCCTTCAACCTCCGTTTCGCTGTCAGAAAAAAACATTCAAAATTTGTCAGTGTCATAGTTCAGACGAAATTGATCTTCATAAAAATTAAAATATTTTGTATGTACCTATTTTGAATGGAAGGCTACGGATATCCGTACCCGCAATACCCGGGGCCTGGACCCAGTTACCCGGACCATGGGGACGGGTACGGGGACCTTTATGGACAGTCGGTGAACATCGATCGGAGGTACGATCATTTATGGCTAGAGAATCTATAGACAACATTTTCTATGGTGAGGAGAATACAAATGAGCATATACAGGCCACTTAATAGTATGTGAGATCGAAGATCCATAGCAATTTCAATTCTCAAGGGTATCCGTTTGAAACGCATAGAATTTTAGGCTGAGATTACAGAATTTAATAAGCAATAATTTATCAATTGTTTTATCAGTTGTTATCAGTTGTTTTATCTCCACACCGGAACACAACAGTGCCAACATTGTTGGCGGTAGGGTGAAGGATAAGATGGTGGTAACCATTCGGATCCCGCTGCCGTAATGACAAAAACCTAGTACAATTTTAAGTGTAGGAGTGTACACTAGAAGTCAGAAACTCAGGAACTCAGGAACGTTTCACAAATGATTCATTTCACGAACATATCATTTGACAACCCGCGTTTTTTTCCGAATCTGTAAATAATTCTGGATTTTATTCAGAACAATCGAGTAGAACCCTATAGGAGGTTAGGTTAAGTTAGTTTAATAACAATCCTGAAATATTTTTAGTTAATCCATAAAGTTATTTTGTAAAGTATACCTACTATACGGTGGTGAATGTGAACTTTCTGTAATTTTATTTAAATTTTTTTTTTTTTTTTTTGCGACATAATGGGTTAAATAAAAAAAGGGGTTTGGCAAATGAATAGGTTGCACTTGTCAAAGATTTGTCGACGAAAAGGCAGAGAACCCTTTTTAACACTTTCCAACATTTTCAGCCGCACTAAACAACGCACCCGAGGGAAACGTGGCAAGCACTCCCGCAGTGCTAGCGGCTCCAAATCCCGTTCGCGTTCCCGATCCAAGTCGAGATCCCGGTCTAGATCGCGGTCGAAGTCTCGCGTCAGGTCGAGGTCCCGGTCTACCCGCAGCCATTCGGGAAGCGGAGGCCGGCCGCTTACGATGAGAGAGCCTAGCTTCTTGGATGCATTTAGGATCTTATATTTGACACGTAAGTTTTGCCATCTTTGTTGCTCGCGAGGTTGCCGGGTTAGAATAGTGCCACTCCGAGTCTTCCCGTGGATGTCGTAAGAGGCAACTAAGGGAACAAGGGCTTGTAGTACTGTTAGGCGATGGGCTTGCAACCTGTCACTAATACACTGGTAAACATCTTAGCCTATTTGTGAAAAATGTAGTTACAGGATTACCAACAAGTCCTTTTAGAGTTGTTGTTATTTCTGTAGCTCTGCCTACCCCACTCTGGGGATGAAGGCGTGGTGTTATGTATGTACGTATGTATGTAATTAAAAATTCCATGTTTGAGACAAGCTTTTGTGGCCAATTCATCTATAACGTATCAAGATCAATCTGATGAGTCGAAACTCAATGGGTCTACCTTAATAGGGAAGATCTACTTCCACCTTACGACTCCATCAGACCAGATCGATGATGCCATGTTATTGTATTGTCATCAAAGTTACGTAGGTGTACCAAATTTCAGCTCAATCGGTTCCCAGGAAGTGATTCATTCTTCTTTGCAAGATTTAACCTGAACATACCAAGATACGAATATCACAGTTTTATAAAAAAAGCTTCTGAAACAGGGTATATTGTGCATCTGTCTGTCTGTATATCGGTGTATCACGATGATAATGACAACGCGTTTGGCCTAGTTAGTAGTGACCCTGCATACGAAGCTAGCGATCCCGGTTTCCCGATATGGGAAAATATTTGCGTGATGAGCGCGAACATTTGTTTCAGAGTCTCATTGACCCTTAACATTAATTTAAAAAAAAAAACATTTTATCTATGGCTTCGTATTATCGTACCAATGACAATATCGCAACTTCAGTAACCTTGTGTTAGTTGAAAGGTTTGTATTGCTACAGGAGTTTTGTCTGAAATACTGCCTATTGGCTTGGGAGAGCAGCTTGTATCTGGGGTTTTATTTATTTATTTCCAAAATAGTTCATATGCCACCACAATTAGAACTGTTATTATAAACCAGTGCATTTCAGCTAGTTATAGTAAGAAAAGTACCACAAAGTACCTCGCAACGCAGAAACGTCAGGACCGCATCGAGGAGATCCTGAAGAGCGACGGCCTCGGGTCCAAGAGGTGGCTGTTCTATCCACGGGCGCAGAAAAGCGAGCCCTTGGCAGGACAAGTTGCAGGTTCGAAAGTTGGGGGCTTATTATGGCCGTGTTTGTTGCGTGACTAAATGTGGTAATAACATCTGTCACTTTCTGACAAGTACAGAGCGAGAGTGATGGTTTTATCCACTGCGATAAACGCGACCATAAAACGGGCCTTGAAGAATATCAGTCATGCTTGCACAAGCTCGCCTTGACGACTTTGAAATTATGCGAATAAATTCTGCCTCACATCTTTGCACATTGCATGCAATCTATCCTAAAGAACATAGTGGGTTCGTATGACTTCTCCGTCATGCGACAATTTAATCATTTACGGAAAAACGGAGCCTGATGCGGGCTTTGTTTTTCGTTTAATTTTTATCTAGACTAAATACTTAAGTTATTGTACTAACCATTTTTTTGGACCATTATGATGTCTGATTTTTTGGATTATAAAATAAATTTAAAAAAGGTAATAAGGGCTTGTAGAACTGTTATCGCGGCTTGCAATACACTGGTAAACATCATGGCCTGATTGTACAAAATGTGGTTACAGTTATATCAAGAAGTATTTTTAGAGTTATTGGTATTTCTGTAGCTCTGCCTGAATGAAGGCGTGAGGTTATGTATGCATGTATTTAAAAAAATCACGTGAAGGGTAAATCCAGGAGAGTTGCCCCAGGAGTATAGTTCCCCCGATGGTGATTGCTCTAATTTTGCAGAGAATCGCATGCTACTTTATAATATTAATCTATCGAAAGACTCTGAAGACAATGTTGACCGAGTCGGCAAAATGCAATCAAAGTTTTTGCGGAATAGATAGATTTTTGTGAAGACTTCACCTCTTACATTTATTTATTTTTCAAGGTGCAAGAGACAATGCGGACCAGCGAATTAGGATCGACGGACAATGGTTTAAAAAATACAAACGGAGTAAGTCCGTAGACCATGATGCTCCCATCGCCAAACTGAAGAGGTGGGAGCTGATCTTTTACAAGAAACTCGGCTTCATAAGAGCCGAGTAGTATGTTGTTTGTTTTGCGTAAATAAGTTTATTGAATTACTTTTGAGTTTTCATTTTGTACTTTAAACATTTCTAAATGAAGAACCTTTTATCTACTTCCTTAAAGCCAAATGCCGCCGTTATATCTTAGAAGGCGGCTAACTGTAATGCGGCTAATTATGTGAAGACCAGCGCTGACAAACGCCAGTATTACGCTAAGTTGGGACTATTTTGTCACTAACTTCTTCTTGTGCGTATTTCTTTGTTGTTTTTTTGTCACGAATTAATGGATTCCTTTCTTTATTTCTTTCAACGTAGTCGTAACATTCTACTTTATTGGTAACCTCTTTCAATTAAAAATGCTTCCACTATTACTATGCAGTTAGCCGCCTTCTTTGGTATTACGGTATGGACATGGGTCGTTTTCAAAAAAATTGTACATTGTTAAGGGCTTAATGAAAACAAAATCACGATCGCGTCCTTTGTATAACGAAAGTTAGTCATACAACCTGTATGGGTAACTTTCGTCACACAAAGGAATCAATTAAGTTTTGTTTTAATTAAAGCCCTTAATTATGTACATTTTTTTTGAAAACGACCCACATGTTACCTTTCTAGGTACAATACTTATGTTCCACAAAATACTGGCTCGTTAAAATGCATTTAAAAAACAACAAAGCACAGTGTGTACAGTAGGTCGTCGTCAAACAAAGTCGCGCGTCTTGCATGTGTGCGTGCCTCGACCGTACGCGCTGAGAGCCACCACAAGCAAGCTCAACAGAACGCACCAAGCAGAAACTCCAGAGCCGAAGACAAATTACTTTTCTATTTATACCATGACGAAAGGTAGGATGTAAAACTGGCATGTATGGCAGACATCTTAATCTTTGCATTTTAGCTTCAATTATTTTAATTGATGATGCAAAATGCAAAATGTGGTAACAGAAATAAAAGTCTTTTTAGAGTTGTTGGTATTTCTGTAGCTCTGCCTACCCCACTCTGGAAACTTGTTGATAATTCTGTTACCACATTTTGTACAATCAGGCTAAGTTTATTAGTGACAGGTTGCAAGCCCATCCCCTAACAATACTAAAAGCCTTTATTCCCTTAGTCGCCTCTTACGACATCCACGGCAAGACATAGAGTGGCGTAGTAGGTAGTAGGTTTTTTCTAAACAAAAAAATATATATTTTCCAAGCATGTTTTTAAAGCATGGTTCAGAACACCTTTAAAAAAACCTGTTATTAATTTTCGAACAGAATCTTTTTCTGTCAACACAAGTTCCCAATTTAAACTTAGCATTACAGCTCCCCTAATACTTTCCCGAAAACAATTGCAACATTAACTTGATCTCCGGGGCTAATGAGCCAGGAACCTGAATTAGCAGCTACCTACGGGCGTTATTGTGCGGAAAATTGACGAACGGCTGGAGTTTTTTCTTGGGGTTTATGGGGCTAAATAAAAATATAGTTCCCGCGATTAATTTGCCTGTGTTAACCGGGATCTGTAATTTGCCCAGGGGCTTTTATTTTACTGGGTACTACTTTTCTTATTAAAGGCGGTCCACCACGATATTTCGCAGTGATTTCGCCAATATCAAGTGAGTAGAGTACAAGGATCCAAATCAGTAAACGGAATAAATCAGTTCCCCGTCGCATGGCACTGCGACCCGTGTCATAGGTCCCACGGACTATGAGCGTCTTAAACATCAGCTGAGAAACCTTTTATTGGATAATCCATTGTACTCGTAGGTTCTTTGATATTACGGCAGCAGAGCCCATAGCATAGTCGCCTTTATCGATGTTGATAAACGTGGATATCACATCTGTCACTTTCTAACCAGTATGTCAGTGCAAAAGTGACAGATGCGTTAAAGACAATACCGTCACTGCTTTGAAAAAATCTCGTATCTTATAATTCGTGATGTACGATTTTAATCTTAAATATGAAGAGAAATAAGTTTAATATCGTACATCACGAAATATGAGATACGAGGTTTTTTCAAAGTAGTGACGATATGGTTTTCACCCAGCAGAATTAAAGGCACTGGGCAAATGGATTGCCCTAAGTTTAATTTTTCGGGACAATATCTGTGCCTCCTGTGACAAGTGATACAACTCGAGTTGTAGCAATTTTCGTGTTTTTTCATGAATCAACTTAAAAAAAATTACGCATCTTTTGCTCCAACTCCCGTATTCGTAGGCCTTCTGGTTCCCGAGATACTTTTGTGTAAAATGATACAACTGACACTTTTTTTTTCAATTTTCAGTGTTTAATGCTATTTCTCTAGTTAAAGCACTCCAAAAAATCAAAAGTTATTTTTCTTTTTCGTGCCTATTGATATATCTAAAAATGTATTATTAATCACAGTTTTTACACCTTTAAAAATTTCGTGTCTTTTGATATAACTTGAGTTGTATCATTTATAACCAGTTTTGCGTATTTCGAAAGTTATATTTTTATTATCCTTATATTATTTGCGTTCGCCTTAAGACAGAATTACTTATTCAATTCTCTACAACTTATGTATAAAGGTTAAACCGCTAGCTCCAAAAATATTAGAAAAAATTGCTTTTAAAAAATAGTTGTATCAGTTGTCACCAGAGCTCCTTGATTACCCCTTTTTGTGTTAAATAATACAATTCAAGTTGTATCATCTTACACGAGTTAATGGAGCTCAATCTGAAATGTAAAATGATACATAAAGCATGTTTCTTCGAATATCTCAAAATCTATAACGAGTATGATTATTTTTGTCAAACCAGTTAATAAGGTGATATTCTATGTTATGAAAATCGGTAGCAATGTTTAAAAAAATATAATCATTTAAAGCAGTATTTTTTTCAAACTTGTTTTCGCTCTCCTGTAAAATCGTGTTTTTCGAGTTGTATCACTTGTCACAGGAGGCACAGAATTATTGTCTGTGACTTGTTATGGTTTTGTTTTTAACTAGGCCGCCATTACTGCTAAGTAAATAAGAGCTATCAAAACGTTGACAATACAGAAACACATTAAAAACCATACGTGTTTATCGTGTTATGGTTTTTATCCAGTAAAATTAGAAGCCCAGGGCCGGGATTCTACACAGTAATAACGATATCGTCTTTGACGTGTTTCCGTATTGTCAACGTTTAGATAACTCTTAGTCATTTAAAATAATGGCGACTGTGACATAAACGATTCTAAAACATGTCAAACGCGATATCGTTATTACGCAGCAGTATAGAGGCCCTGGGCAAATTCATTGTCCTAAGTAAGTTTAATGCAAATAAATATTAAATACCATATCAATTCTGCTGTAATACCAAAGAAAGCGGCTAACTATGTTGTACTTAATAGTATAAGCATTTTTAGGGTTCCGTAGTCAAACTAGGAACGCTTATAGTTTCGCCATGTCCATCCCTCCGTCCGTCCGTCCGTCCGCAGTCTTGCGCAGAGACTCTTAGTATTAGAAAGCTGTAATTTGGCATGAATATACATATTAGTCAAACCAACAAAGTGGTAAGTACACTAAAAAGATAAAAATATTTTTTTTTAGTGTACCTCCCCTACACGTAACGTGGGGATGTATTTTTGTCTTGTCTTTCCCATAGTAAAGTGTGGTTGGATAGCTCTTTAAAAAAAAATGTGGGTTTGTGAAAACAAATTTTTCGATCAATGGATCCGTTTATGAATTATGAAGCTTTAGAGCGCAAATTTTTGTTAGAGTCGATAAAGGCGATTTAAGTGTTTATACCTACTAAAATCATCTAAGACGGCACTTAACGACTTTAAATAGAAAATTTGTTATTACTTGTTTATTTTTATGTTTGTAGTAAGTACTTAACGGTTTCGGAACCCTACACTGAGCATGGTCCGACATGTTCATGTTTATTTTTGGTGTTCAATAAAGAGTATTTGTATTGTATTGTATTGTATGTTCTTGCCCAGTTATTTTTATTTAGTATAGTTAGGTAGTTAAAGTGTCATTCTATGGAACTTGCTAACTATGTAAACAAGCCGCCATACTAAAATTGACATTAGATGTCAATTTCAATATATTGTTTGTTTACATAGTTAGCAAGTTCCATAGAATTACAGTATAGTTACCAATATAGTATAGAATGCTTCGACAGCTTCACTATAGTACGACGCCTTCTTTGGTTTCTCGGCAAAATTGCTACTTGTAACAAATTCACCTTTTACGACAGCTGACAAATTGTTTTTTCAAATAATGAAATTGAACGGGCCCTTTGAAATAACAAGGATGTGCGTGTTGCAGACACATTGACAGACATACAAATAGCAATTATCGGGAATACAAAATGGCGGAAGTCATCACTCTTTAAAACAGAGGGTGGTGCCCCTAAGACATGCGTGGGAGTGTTGCACAGGGTATCGATTGTGAATTTGTGAACTAACGACCATAGCCTAGGCGATATTATTTGTTGTACACGCAATGGATCCAAGTGGACGGAACGGAATCTGCTATGATTATATAATTTAAAATACTGCCTGTTGGCTTATGAGGGCAGTATATAAATTATATGTCAAATTTAAAATTACTGTTCTTAATTTTTGTCCCTAACTACAGCTTTTTTTTGGAATACGCCCTTTATGCAAGTAGATACTCGTATATACACTTTATCCGCCTATATCTCAGAACCAATTAAATCTACTATTAAAAGATATCCTATTATACCTCAATTGAAGTCATAATTTTAAAATAAAATTAACTTTGTTTTGCTTGTATGGGAGATTTAAAAAAAACAAGATTTTATTGTACCACTTTGTTGGCGTGACTAATATGCATATTCATGCCAAATTACAGCTTTCTTTCTAGTACTAAGTCTCTGCGCAAGGCTGCGGACGGACGGACATGGCGAAACTATAAGGGTTCCTAGTTTGACTACGGAACCCTAAAAAGTGTGATCGTAGTTGATCTACTTTTATTAAAATGTAGGGCAAATAAATGATGCTTAAGTATTTAACATTTTTGACATGTGTAAATAAATATTTGAACAAGATTGTTTTCACACAAAGCGTTTTAGTCCCAAAGGAATCTCTAGGCTTTCGCTATGGATACAACAAATACACATACATTTATGAATAATTCATCACAAAATGATTATTTGTCTTTTGGCATCGAACCCGGATTTAGTTTAGCGATTAAGTAATCTGTTTATGAAATATTAAACTTTAAAGCGCTTATTTTTGTTAGACTCAAGTGTCCCCCCCCGCCCTACAGCCAAAACTACAAATACTAAAAAACTTAAATGAAAGAGCATAATTATATCGAATTTTAAAGGAAAACTATCACGACTAAGTAGACATCATTGATTCTCGAGATACAGGTGATTAAAGTGTTTATACCTACTAAAATCATCTACGACGGCACCAATTGACTTTAAATAGAAAAATAGTTATTACTTGTTGATTTTTATGTTTGTAGTAAACAAGTATCTACTTAACAGCTTCGGAACCCTAACACTGAGCATGATCCGACGTGCTCTTGCCCGGTTTATTTTTAGTACATGAATCTTTTACGCGCTAGATAAAAGATAATCTAGATAGTCGTTTCTCGTTATTCCTTCGGGAACTGTCCAATTTATCTATATGCTATTCCAGACTATAATCTATCTCTGTGCCAAATTTCATCCAGATTCGTTCAGCCGTTTTGGTGTAATTGGGTAACAAATTTCGCCTTTATAGTATTACTAGTAGTTTCCCGCGACTCCGTCCGCTTTTAAGTCGTTTATTGCTGTTCTCTCAGAAACCGTCAAATCATTCGGAATATAAAGTGGTAAGTAGGTATTCTAAACTATTTCATCTTCATCCGTTCGGCCGTTCTGTGGGGCTAAGCAAATTGCATTCGACAATCGTTAGCAATCATGTTTCGATTGAAAAACATATGGAATTGACGTAAGCCACCGAGTTAGTACCACGTGACCATCTCGGTGGCTTATGCCATTTCCATACATTTGTCTATCGAAACATAATCGAATTCGCAAACATTCAAACTTTCGCATTTGTTACATTATTAAGATTGTTTGTATATCTATGACCTATTCCATCAAAATATTACCTTTTTAAACAGGAAACTTGGTAAAAAATGCTTGAAAAGAATTTTCCTTTTAAAATTATACACGAAAGATACGAACATGAAAAGTTTCCAAAAAGCTTGCTCAAAGAAGTCCGAAGCTCGGTCTTGCGAAGATACGGTGTGTAAGAGAGCTTACATATTTCATTCGTTATAATTTTAATTTCTACAGCCATTGAGGATTGAAGGGGATGGAGCGGCTAAATGATGAAATTGAACAAAAAACAATTATGAGTGCATCTTTTACAAATTAACACGATTGAATGTCTTTCAAAAACATATCAATGTCGCTTACGTAGTTATATCGTGAATATCGTTTTTATTTAAGGATCTATTTCTTCATTTTATATTGTGTTATCTTCTATTTTTATTTTTTAAATATCCTTGCTGCGGCTCTTCTATCCAAGATTGGCTGGAAGAGATCGGTTATAAATAGTGATAAGACCACCAAGAAAACCCACCGTGTAAGAATTTAATGTTTTGGTTTTTCCTTGTTTATTTCTCTTTGTGTGTTGTTCAATATTCTATTGTATTTCATTGTATTGTTGTAGTTCACTGATAAAAAAAAAAATATGTGAAAAATAGTCCGGATTCATTGCTTAAGAATCTAAACAAGAGGTTTTATTTTCTAAGTATTGATCATTAATGTTATAGTGTTTGAATACACGTCCAAACATTTATTCATCTATTAGTACTAAATAATCTTTCACTTTCTCTATCCAGTGTTTTTTTTTATAAGTTTATTTTCCATAGAATTGCGTGACAGAGTGGTAATACAAAATTTGGTCTCCTCTGAAAACGGCCACTCTGTCACAGTATATTCTGAAAAAGCACCATGAACCAGAAAAAAACATTATCGCCACCGAAATAATCATTAATTAGTCCAAATAAAAATTCACGCAACGTATATTAAAATCAAAAATTAAAACCATAATTATCAATAGTTGAAAAACGCAAAATATAGAAAAATGACGTGTATTGTCGGTAAAAAAGTAGAACGACCCGAATATCAATATATCGTATTGAACCTTCAACTTCTGACTCAATATTGCTATCGCTTTCTTTCCATACTCCATGGCTCCCTTCCTCCTCCCAAGGGACTAGAGGGTGAGTTTCTATATTTGCATTGGACTTAAACCTGCGTTTTTAAGTAATTGCATGCATTTTGTGTACCAAAGGCTTGCGGTGGCTGTGATGGGAATAGTAAGCGGATACCATTAAAGTGGCGGCATTTAGTTCGTTGGTAGAATTTTAAAAATGGCTGGGTTTTTGTAGACAATTAGTTTATTAACAGGTTTCCAGGGCTGGGATTCTACACGGTAATAACGATATCGTTTTTGACGTGTTTCCGTATTGTCAACGATGTGATAGCTCTTATGTCATTTACAATAATGGCGACTGTGACATAAACGATTCTAAAACACGTCAACCGCGATATCGTTA
This sequence comes from Acleris holmiana, assembly GCA_949316455.1. Lineage (NCBI taxonomy): Eukaryota > Metazoa > Arthropoda > Insecta > Lepidoptera > Tortricidae > Acleris > Acleris holmiana. The sequence goes on along the minus strand of OX438763.1, from coordinate 22,386,982 downwards.
TAACGCAGTAGAATGGAGGCGCTTGAAGCAGATAACGATTCATGAAAGGCAGTTTTGTTTCTGGTTCTGATATCTTTATTACAAATAGAAGTAAGAATTGGACGTACAAAGGTGAAAATGCGCGCTTGATTTGGAGCAGGGAACCTATTAAAATTTCAACACCAGTTATAAGCTTAATAATACATAAAATCACGCCTTCATTCCCTGAGTGGGGTAGGCAGAGCTACAGAAATACCAACAATTCTAAAAAGACTTGTTGATAATTCTGTAACCACATTTTGCACAATCAGGCCAAGAAGTTTACTAGTGTAGTAGTGACAGGTTGCAAGCCCATCGCCTAATTCCCTTAGTCGCCTCTTACGATATCCACGGGAAGACATGGAGTGGCACTATTCTAACCCGGCAACCACAAGCTGAATAAGTTCCCATGAAATGGTACTATTTAAGTTCCCATGAATAATTTCCAAAGTCATTAAAAGCAAGCAGAGGTATTGATTTTTTTATGTGATAGGTAGATAGTGAAGTGTACATAGTGTATGTGGGAAAGGGACGGACTGGAGAACAGCGCTGTGCAGACGAAACTGCGCCTGCGCTTGCAGCACACGCGGAGCCCGCTCCTTTTGTCACACGACCAGGATACATTTACTATATTATTTTCTAAAATATTTAAAACTATCTCTCTGTAAATTTTCTTGGTAGGTAAATTGTCTTTTATTAGCGACTGCCAGTAACTGGCCACTTTACAATAACAAGTGTAAAGCAAAAAATATGCTGATATTTGTGCGATAGAATATAATTATTGATCCAGAAATATTATTCGGAATACTGTTTCAACTTTTTTTACTAAAATTGGTGGCTAGTAACTAAATGATATTTTCTTAACTAGCCAGTTATTGACGATTTCCCCTATGTGGCAATAAAAGTTTTCTTATTCTACCCAATTTTACATCTAAATATGTGCTGAAAACGGCAATTTAAAAAACTCAGCATCTGCAAAAAAAATTATTGCGGTTGTTTTTTTTAAATTTACTTGAAGGCAAGTTAGCCTAGTTGGTAGTGACCCTGCCTTCACAGCTAGCGGTCCTGGGTTCAAATCCCGGTAAGGACAGATATCTGTGTGATGAGCACGAGTATTTTGTTCCTAAGTCTTGGATGTTTTCTTTGTATTATAGTACTAGTGGCCCGCCAGCGGCTTCGCCCCGCTTTTTCAGTTTTTTTCTTTCTGTGTATATTTCAAGCGTCTACCTGTTTCCATTATCAATATCGAGCAATAACGAGCAAAAAAACACGTTTGTTGTATCGGAGCCCCTTAAATATTTGTTTTTTCTGTTCTTTAGTATTATTTTGTTGTTATAGCGGCCACAGAAATGCATCATCTGTGAAAATTTCAACTATCTTTCTATCACGGTTCATGAGCCTGGTGACAGACGGACGGACGGACGGACAGCAGTCTTAGTAGTAGGGTCCCGTTTTACCCTTTCAATACGGAACCCTAAAAATGTTACATTTTCTACTTTGAACAGCGATATATTTCAACTAAGACCCCAATTTATTTAACCAGCGTTATGTATAAACACAAAAAAGCGCCTAGCCTAAATTAATAGCAGTGACACCACGGCCCGCAGGGACCGAATTGCCCAAATAAAAACATTAGGCGCTCACACTTGATCAGTCTCCACCCTTTCCTTGCTAATGCATTTAGTTAAATGGCCCTAGAATCGTTAAAAAGGTCCCCTTAATGTACCTGATCGGGCGAAAAAACGTATAAAAGAAAATTAAATGTGAGTCCCCTGTGGTTTGAAAATTACTATTATTACAACGTGTTGCTTTAAATTGTTTTAATGGATACAGATGGCTGGAATTGTAAAAAAAAATTGGATAAGATTTGCCGTTTGATACATTTTTTTTATTGTAATTTTATTATGAAACATAGAAAATGGTGAGATAGGAAATTAGAATTTCAAAGTTATTTTATTAGTCATTTTTGTCTGCCTATATGAAAGAGAAATCAAAAGTAGGTTGTAGGTAAATTTTTCTTACTTATACTCGTAAGTTACGATAGTTTTTATGCAATTATTTATTTAAAAGGCGGGCTTAATGCTACAAGTAATTTCTAACTGTCAACCTTAAGGTGAAACAGAAATCAGAAAGAGTGGATATTATGCATTGAACAAGGAAATTAATTTAAACATTATACGGTTGAAAATTGCATAAAAGTAGACGCAAAAGCAATTCAAAAATCACTTTTCTTAAGTACCTTTGATGAAGAAATCCTATCATTCCGTACCATCTAACAGAGTTACTTGGACCCTAACAACATGAACCAATTTGTGAATAATTTACTTTCAATTACATTAAAATTCAGCGTCGTTTGAAATAAAAGAAAAACTCTGTCGACTTTTGTTACTTGTAGTAGCGTACACGGACGTACGAGTACATGCATAAGATTGCCTGGATGTGGCACTTGCTTAGGAGCACAGATCAAAGAATCATAACGTATAGTTTATTTATTTACTAGCTGTTCGTACCGGTGTCCTGACCGATATGAACAAAGCAAAAAAAATGTCCGTACATATGTTTTCTTACTGTATATTGTAAGTATTTGACGACTCACTGGTCTAGTTGGTAGTGACCCTGCTTACGAAGCTAGCGGTCCTGGATTCGATTCCCGGTATGGGCAAATATTTGTGTGATGAGTGTGAGTATTTGTTCCTGCTGCTTAGAAATTTTCTATGTATTTAAGTGGGTATCCTATCATTTCATAACCAATGATTAATTTCACAAACATAATTTGACAACCTTTGTTTTTTTCCGAAACTGTAAATAATTCTGGATTTATTTCAGGACTATCGTGTAGAACCCTATAGGTTAGGTTAGTTTTATAAAAGTCCTGAAATATTTGTAGTTGCAGAAAAAAAGAAAAGGTTGCGAAACGATGCATTTGTCAAAGATTTGTCGGCGAAAAGGCAGAGAACCATTTAAGTGTTTATTTATCTATATAAGAATTTATATCGATTTCAAGTTTGGGACTAGGTCAATTGATGTGAAATTGTCCCCTCATATTTATTACTTATTGTTTTAGATTTGGTTATTTTTGAGGCTCTGAGTGTTTTGAACGCTGAACGCAGCTTCTAAGTAAAATTCTTGCATTTCAGTTTAATAGTTGAACCATAAAATAACGTTCACCAGTTTTGATTAAAATTTACATTTTTTTATAAGCAGAACTCGGAATAGGCCGTAAGTTATAGAACATATAGAATGGTACAACAGGGTAAAAAAAAAAAAAAAAAAATCCGGATTTCCGGTATGTTTCTGGTATATTAATTATGTCCTTTTGCAAATTCTATAAGCAGAGAAGGGATAAAGATGTGGCATTGTTAAGAACTATGCTACACCGATCATTAAAGATCCTGGTAAAGTATTTTTTTTTGATAAAGCAAGTTAAAAAGCCACATCCAGTGAATCTACATCCATTATACTCCCCAAAGCAATCCAGATGTAGAGTGCCGAAGTTTCGCGCATGCTAGGGGAGGACTAGCATGCCAACCGTCTTTCTAAAATTCAGCGCCAGGCTGCTCAGTTCTCATATTAAATTGACGCGGTTTAGAGCTCTGGGCACTGTATGCGTTAATGGCACCTCTAGGGCATGAGTAATTTCGAATACAGGGGCAATTTATGAATGAAACGTGCCTTGTATGGAATTCTTTATGAAATAAGAGACCACAGAATTTTACTGCGTATGCCTATAAGCACGTGTTTTTTAAGTTTTGGAATTTATAATTAAATAAAGCAGTATACATTAATTTCTTCAATTGGCGCTATAATTAGAGGGTATTCCTAATGTACTGTAATGTTATTTTAATTTTTTGTTCAGACGTGACGCCGACTTTACTTAGTTGGTAGTGACCCTGCCTACGAAGCTAGGGGGGGTCCCGGGTTCAGTTTTCGGAATGGACATTTGTCCATTTGTGTCATGACTGTCATGAGCACCAGTATTTGTTCTTGCCTTCTGATTGTTTATGTCAATATGAGTGAGATTGACATGACATTAATAATTCTATAAGTAAAATATATAAATGTTCATACTAATATGTTTTTTGAATATACAGAATGGTACAAACTTACATTACAGAAGTCTTAAAGCTCACAGGTACAAAATGATTTGAAGACATTATCAAACATACACAAACGATACCATTGATTCTTATTTTCAAAAGGATAACTTGGTCACATCTTAATGTTTCCTCAGCTTTGACAGATATAGGATGATAATATTGATAACTATACGATCTACTGATTGACCCTTCTAAGCAATTGAACAATATTTGTTAAATTTGTAATTCTAATATATCAAATTCTCGTGTCACGGTGTACGTTACTGAACTCCTCTAAAACGGCTCGACCGATTCTTATGAAATTTGGTGTGCATATCGGGTAGGTCTGAGAATCGGCCAACATCTATTTTTCACACCCAAAGTGACATAAAAAAAAATTGCAGCGGGCGAAGCCGATGGCGGGTCGATAGCGTTTAATACATTTTGATGCAAAAAAGGCCTTTTTCTAACAAACAATCAATAAATTAAAAACCGGGCAAGAGCATGTCGGACGATGCTCAGTGTAGGGTTCCGAAGCCGTTAAGTACAAACATAAAAATCAACAAGTAATAACTAATTTTCTATTTAAAGTCAATAAAAAAAAAAAAAAAAAAAGAAAAAAAAAAAAAAAAAAGAGTAAAAGAAGATTTTAGTAGGTATAAACACTTTAATCGCCTGTATCTCAAGAACCAATGATGTCTACTTAGTCATGATAGTTTTCCTTTAAAATTCGTTATATGTCCTTTCATTTAAGTTTTTTTTCAGATTTTTAGCTAACTTGAGTCTAACAAAAATTATCGCTTTAAAGCTTAATATTTCATAAACCGTTTGCTTAATCGAAAAACTGTTTTTATCACCCTGTAATATTTTTGAAAGACCTATCCAACAATACTCCACACGATGGGGGAGACGCCAAAAAAAATACTTCCCCACGTTACGTTCATGCCAAATTACAGCATTCTAGTACTAAGAGTCTCTGCGCTAGGCTGCGGACGGACGGACGGACATGGTTCCTAGATTGACTACGGAACCCTAAAAAATGGTCAATCGAATCAGTTATATTAAGTATAGGTAAGTCCCTTTTCCGCAAGCGTCTCCCTTATAGCACGAAAACGGACTTATCGCCCAGTTAATGGCTGTCCCCCGTGGATTGATATAAAGTGGTCATGATCGGGGATTGACAGGTGATCGGTCAATGGGGTCCCATAAGTGGTGATTTCGACGACACGCTAGCCTAGTTTGTAATGACCCTGCCTTCGAAGCTACTGGGTTCAAATCCCGGTAATGGCATATATTTGTGTGATGGCACGAGTATTTATTCCTGAGTCTTGGATATTTTCTGTGTATTTAAGTATATATTTATTTATATAAGTAAGTTTATCGTTGTCTAGTACCCATAGTACAAGCCTAGAGCTTAGTTTGGGACTGGGTCAATTTGTGTGACATTGTCCTGTGATATTTTAGGGTACCTCCCCTACACGTACCGTGGAGATGTTTTTTTTTTCTCGTCAACCCTATAGTGTCGGAGTCGTTGGATAGGTTTTTCAAAAATATTACGGAGTTGTAAAAACAGTATTTCGATTAAGCAAACGGTTTATGAAATATTAAGCTTTAAAGCACTAATTTTTGTAAGGCTCAAGTGCCCACAGGCAAAACTACAAATACTTAAAATCTAAAAAAATCTTAAATGAAAGAGCATATAACGAATTGTAAGGAAAACTATCATGGCTATGTGTAGACATCATTAGTTCTTGAGATACAGGCGATTAAAGTGTTTATACCTTCTAAAATGATCTAAGACGGCACCAATTGACTTTAAATAGAAAGGTAGTAATTAGGTACTTGTTGATTTTTATGTTTGTAGTACTTAACGGTTTCGGAACCCTACACTGAGCATGGTCCGACATGCTCTTGCCCGGTTTTTATTTAATGACGTCAGTAAAAAATAATATGAAGATATCAGTTTTAAGAAGTACAAAATTTTAACATCATCATCATCAATATTTTAACTTACAACATCTGTCTTAATACAATTAGTAACGTTTACACAAGTTAAAACAAACGTTATTTTAAAATGCATAAAGCGTTCCAAATTCCAATTCAAAATGTATTCGTCAAAACATGTTTCGGACAAGCCCCCGTACCCAAACAAACAGTTGAGGAAAATGCAAGAACACATCGCTTGCACGCGTCCCTGGAGGCACTCTTTATAGCTCCAAGCTCCCCTCCGCAAGAATTTGGGGGAATTTCTGTTCATCGTCTGTTAGCCCCCGTCTCCCCTAAGCACAAAATCATTGGTGCATCTTAAGAATGCTTTGGCGCAATAGATTTAAAGTTCAATTTCGTATTGCGAATGTAATTAGATATTTATGTATCCAAATACACTTTGTACGTCACAATAGGGTAAGTAATTTAATTGATGATGCGTTCGATTCACGAAAATGGATGTCGGCAAATTAAAAATGTATTTTTATTTCTTTTAAATCGGCATCTTGTTTGAAAGGATGTTGTTTTCAATTTAGTTGATGGAAGTTAAAAGATTTGTTTGATGATGTTAGAGGATTGTCTTTGAATCGGTTGATCGTGAATATTGTGATCGTTTGATGTGTTGGTAAATATTCCAGGTTTATTAAATGTTGGTATCAGTTTTTTTAAAGCATTTGACACTGGATTCTAGCACTTTTGCCCACTAATGAAATTGGATTATTTTATAACTATACGCTTATATTAGGTGTATGTAGACAACACTATTAGATCACAATTTGATAGTGTCGTCTATATAATGTCAAATACCTCGTTTATCGCTATTACCTCGGGAAGTGTTCAATTTTACGAAATAAAAAGCACCCCATGTCCTTCTTTGGGACCTTGGTTATCTCCATTTCAAAATTCATCTAAATCGGTTTTGTAGTTCCTGAGTTTAGTGCGTTAATGCAAACAAACAAACTCTTTAGCTTAATTTATTAGTATAGATATAGCATTATAATATATCAGGGAAAACACGTATATTGTTGGTCACAGGCCTTCCGCAACGATCAGCAACGGTCAGTTTTGGGCGAATACCAAAAAAGCTGCTAACTGCATTTAAAAGTCGAATCTATTAGTAACCACATTAAATTTAAAATACTTAAACTACCTACGCAGTTAGCCACCTTCTTTGGTATGACAGCAGATCTTCGGTTCTCCTTTTGGGAGGCCTACTAAAACTTCGCTTTTTAGAATGCAGAGTATACTTTTCATTAGTATAGCTTCGTTATTTTGCCCTCCCATTCTGTTTTTTTAGGTTATATTATTGTATTGTAATTCTAACAAAATATGTGCAGGTGTCATAGACATAATCGACAGCGTACCTACAACAATCCTATAATTTTATTATTATTTAATAGCCTATAATGTCCCACTGCTGGGCAAAGGCCTCCCTTCCATCCTCGTAGCTCGATATATTGGCAGTCTCCCACAAGCATTGATTGAAGTCATCATGCTCATCTCGACAACGGTGGAATTCTTTTGAGTTATACATTATTGAATTGTGATGTTTATGTAATCGTAATTGGGGTCTTGATTTTGTTTGATGACTTTTACTTTTAATTTTGATTTATATTCTGATTTAGATTTTAATTTTAATTTGATTGTTTGATGATGTAATTTAATTTTATGCAAATGATATATTTTATAGAATACGGATATGCTAGGTTCGAAATAAAGATTAATTTAATTTATTCTATCGTCAATCCTAGACGCGTTGTCCTAGTTTGTAGTGACCCTGCCAACGAAGATCGCTGGCCCGGGTTCGATGTCCGGTTTGGGCAAATGTTTGTGCGATGAGCGCGAGTATTTGTTTCTGAGCCTAGGATGTTTTTGTATTAAATTATTTATTATTTTGTATTAAATATTAATCTCGTTGTCTAGTACCTATATTGCAAGCTTAGAGGTTTGTTTGGGACTAGGTCAGTGTGAGACTGTCCCCTGAGATTTATTTATTTATCTAAAGGTACATAATATTCCGACTGAGCCCGTGTGGTTGCTGGGTTAGAATAGTGCCACTCCATGTCTTCCCGTGGATGTCGTGAGAGGCGACTAAGGGAATAAGGGCTTGTAGTACTGTTTAGGCGATAGGCTTGCAACCTGTCACTAATATACTGGAAAACATCTTAGCCTACTTGTGCAAAATGTGGTTACAGAATTATCAACAAGTCTTTTTAGAGTTGTTGGTATTTCTGTAGCTCTGCCTACCCCACTTTGGAAATGAAGGCGTGATGTTATGTATGTATACATAATATTCTTCGTTTCAAAATTCAAGCTACTTAGAAAAAAGTCCAATCTACTTTTGCAGAATTTCATTAGTCTATACCCAGATGATGTAACGTTCACATTTTCACTATAAATAATCTAACAGTAACTCAATTAAATTATTACAAACAATAAAAAACCTATTTCGCACTACACTGCCAATAAACCGTTTATACCGTACGTTTCACGCTTTACCTATAATTCACCCGATGGTTGAACATTACGTTTTTTTTTCTCTAATGGCAACAGCTGACAATTCCGACATGTACCAATAAAGTTGTCCTATTTATGGTTCCCTAGAGGCAACACCCCTTATGTATGACGTCACGCGAAGTTTACAACACTGTTATAAAATGAGTCATTGTGGGAATTTGAATTTGGAATTCGTGCTTACGGTATTCATTGCCAGTCTTTCTGAATTTCATACTTAATTGACCCGTTCTTGCACTCTTGGCCCTGAATGTGATATTCGCTAACTCATTTGTTCCTGGCCGATTATAATTAAATATAGACTCGAAACTATTTCTTTTTTGTAATTTTATTCCTGCGGCACACTGGAGTTTAAACCGCTTCATGAATTTAAACATATCGCACTTTTAGAATTATAGTGACATAATTCAAACATTTTCAACTTTCGATTTCGAGTCATAAATTTAGTACCATAGAGACCTAAGTCGAAAATCAAAATATGTGGATTAGGTCACTACAATTCTAAAGATGCGATATATGAGGTATCGATAGATTCGTCTTGGTTGTGGGGGTTGGGTGGTTCAATATTATATTATCGTCGTCTTTATAATATATTATATTATGAAGACGACAATATTATAACATTCAGTCGTGTTTTTAAAGCTTGCCTTTCATTAGACATTTTTTTTTTAATTTATGATGAATTTTGCAAGAAGAATATGATTTTGCTTCTTTTAAAAGCTGACAGAATAGGAGAAGATGCATAACGACTAATTTTAATCAAGATTTATCCCGCGTGCTTTTAGCTTTGCATTGCGTCGTTGCAATAGCTCCCGACTCAATAACATGAATACCAACTCATCAATGTATTGCTACCAGCATGCGGGCTAACGACCAATAAAACGAAGCGTTAACGCTAACGTAAGCGATTTTCGAAAACTGATAAATCGTATGGAGTTGACATAACGTCCTTTTGCTTTTTTCTTAAAATCTTACTTGATTTTAATAAAGTATGAAATGTTTTATGTGACAGCACGTTGGCCTAGTTGGGAGTGAGCCTGCCTACGAAGCTAGCGGTCTTGTTAAGGGAAGATCATTGTGTGATGAGCACGAGTATTTGTTCCCGAGTCTTGGATGTTTTCTATGTATTTAAGTATGTAAGTATTTCTCCTTATAAGTATGTTTATCGTTGTCTAGTACCTACCCATTACAAGCTTAGAGCTTAGTTTGGGACTAGGTAGGTCAATTTGTGTGACATTGACCTGTGATATTTACTTATTTACTTATAGCGATGCACGCACAGTGTCAAAGCGGACGTTGCGATATATTAGCTAAAGCCAATCCTGGGCTGGAATTCTACAAGGTAATAACGATATCGTTTATGACCTATTTCCGTATTGTCAACGTTTTGATAACTCTTATGTCATTTACAATAATGGCGACTTTGACATAAACGATTCTTAAACGTGTCAAACACGATATCGTTTTAACGCACCTTAATAGAGGCCCTGTACCCTTACCATGAGTTGCAATTACTGTACTCGCTAGCGAGTCAAATGCTGTGTCCCTTACAGTATTGTACTAGAAAGAGAGGGACAGAGCATTAGAATCTCTAGCGAGTATCGTAACTGTAACTCATTGTAAGGGTACTGTATTAAATTGTCAGTTTTCGAAAAGCGTTTACGAAACGAAGGTGGTAGGCCCTTGTGCAGGGTCATTCCGGATCGCTACCACCATCTTATCCATTAACCTACCGCCAAGCAACAGTGTTCGCATTGTTGTGTTCTGGTTTAGGGATAAGACAGCCGGCGAAATACCTAGCATAGAGGCATTCCATCTCAGTCCTCAGGGTTGGCAACGCATTTGTAGTCTTGTGAATACGAATGTGGGTCACAGTTTCTACTTACCATCAGGTGGCCTGTGTGCTCGTTTGCCGTCCCAATGCCATAAAAACAATATCGTTATGATAACATTGACAACCCCAGTAATAATCTATTAAATACTAACTTCCGCCCGTGACTTGTCGGCTTAGAATTACTTATTCGGCCATCCCATGTTACGGGGATTTCGATTATCGTTACTTATTCCTTCGGAAACTTAAATTTTCCGAGATGAAAAGGTAGCCTATGTGTTAATCCATTATAAGCTGTCTCCATTCCAAACATTACCCAAATCCGCCTAGCTGTTCCAGCGTGAACTAACACACACAAACTTACGAATTTATATTATAACATTAGTGCCATAAAATAATCTCACTGTAACTAGGTACGACAAAACTGGAGTTTCCCATTACAAGAAACTTTTCGCATGTCTATTTAGTAAAACTGACAAACAAACTCATGCGCATTAGGGGCCCGCGATAACAAACTAATTTGCGTGATACGCCATTCATCATGCGCCGTGAAGGGTTAAAAATCGCTTCCCATAAATCCCTGGTTATCTGGGCAAATGGCCCGCGGCGGTATTCGAGGGTTAACACTGCTTCGGAACGCAAAACGCAGGTACAAATGGAGATGGATTAATCCTGTGATATTTGAGGAGATAGGGACATAAAACAGCTGTGGGGAGGGTTGGTTGGCTTTCAATCTCGGTAATAATAATAATATTAATAATAATCACAGGACAATGTCACACAAATTGACCTAGTCCCAAACTAAGCTCTAGGCTTGTACTATGGGTACTAGACAACGCTAAACATACTTATATAGAGAAATATATACTTAAATACATAGAAAACATCCAAGACTCAGGAACAAATACTCGAGCTCATCACACAAATATCTGCCCTTACCGGGATTTGCACCCAGGACCCCCCCTAGCTTCGAAGGCAGGGTCACTCCCAACTAGGCTAGCGTGTCATGTGTGTGAAGTAGGGTCATACACACTCTTAAAAACAAAAGTTGTCTCTCCTGTGGTCAATAGTTAAAAGCTTGTGAGCTTATAAGTTATGTTTTTATATGATAGGTCTAAAGCAGCCCTGACGGCGTTTATACGGGAATAGGCTTAGCCAGAAAATTAGGCCTTAAAAATGTTAACTTTCACGTCCACAGGAAAGACGCTAACCTAAATCTGTGTATGACCTAGTAAGTACCTCTCCTACTTTTGGGGTTCCGTACCCAAGGACTGTGACACAGTTCTATGGTGAGTCAGGATTCAGGGGTGATATTAGATAAATACGGTGTCCCCTTGTTTCACCGAAACTCATTTCACAGAATGTATTGTTTCACAGAATTTCACTTCATCGAAAGCTATTTTCTGCTGAAACCCTGTTGTTTTCAGGTTATTTTAGGGTGGAATCACATCTATCAGCACCGATTCGCATTTTGTCTATAGAAAATAGCTACTTTGTATGAAGATGCGTACGCATCTGTTCTCCTTTCGCATGCGTACGCATCTTCATAAATAACAGACATTTCCATAGACAAAATTCAAATCGGTGCTGATTCGCATTTTCCCATAGAAAATAGCTACTTTGTATGAAGATGCGTCCTCATCTATTCTCCTTTCGCATGCGTACGCATCTTCATAAATAACAGACTTTTCCATAGACAAAATGCAAATCGGTGCTGATTCGCATTTTGTTTATAGAAAATAGCTACTTTGTATGAAGATGCGTACGCATCCATTCTCCTTTCGCATGCGTACGCATCTTCATAAATAACAGACTATTCCATAGACAAAATTCAAATCGGTGCTCATTCGCATTTTGTCTATAAAATAGCTACTTTGTATGAAGATGCGTACGCATCCATTCTCCTTTCGCATGCGTTCGCATCTTCATAAATAACAGTCTTTTCCATAGACAAAATGCAAATCGGTGCTGATAGTTAAGATTCCACCCTTAAACATACATTACGTAGGGTTGGGATAACTTGTGGCTTGTGTATGAAATGAAAATTCTATGAAGTGATACGTTCTATGAAATAAGTGTAGGAGAAACAAAGGTACACCACATGTATACAAGGTGTGTTTGACCATGGGGCTTTAAATGTAGGGATCGAATCTACTCCTCAAATGGAACTCCTTTTGTTCTACGACTTTAAAAAATGAGGTAACTTTTATTTTTTATTTTTCATACAAAATAAATTAATTCACTAATTTTACTAGTAAAGTTTGAAAGTTTGATCACCTATAACTTACTGTAAATTAAGTTATTTTCTAAGTCGTAGAACAAAAGATGTAGCATTTGAGGAGTAGAATCCATACCTACATTTAAAGCCCCATGGTCAGACCCACCTTGTACAATGATACTTGTAGCACTTTTTAAGAGGTTATGAATAGCGGTGTTCAATATGGTAAAGTCACACATTATTAAACGATCCGCGTCCTATCTCGATCTCGCTTAGTCCAAACAGAATCAACCTGCCTACTCCTTTACCAAACATAATGTGTTTTAGATACCGCGGTTAAGATTGTATCGCGGGGTATAGTTACAAATACGTTCAACATGCACGCTATATGTCGCACCTTCGGTAGAACAAGGGCAAAATATACAATGTGACTAAATGGGAAATTATGCCCTTGTCCACTAGAAATAGGGCACAATGTACAATGTGACTAAAGGGGCAATTGTGTCCTTGTTCTAACGAAGGTGCGGTGTTTTTAATAGGTGCACAAATTTTAATATTTGCTTCGCTATTGTCAATCAATAACACATGTGTTATTTTTACTCTAACTTAAAAAATATTAAAGATATTGCCGACAATGATTCCACTAACTTAACGATATTCATGGACCCTCTAATGCAGGGGTGCGAGGATAGGGGAGTGTAGTTAAGTAAGTTAATAAATGAAATTTCAAATTTAGAATATCAGTAGAAGAGGGGCTTGTTGTCTGATAAGCTGTACATGAAATTTCAAATTTCGAATATCAATACAGTGTATCGCATACCTACAGCTTGACAACCCGTGTCATCATTTCTAGTGTGACTTTGTGTCCACACGAGAAGGTAAAAGAGAGATAATTTGTAACAAAAAAAAATATAGTTTTTAGTTTAATTATCTTAATATATTATATTAACCATACAAAATCATATGTTAAAATTTGTGCACTGATAAAAAAAATACCCTGTATGCATACATTAGCCTAGTTGGTAGTGACCCTGCCTATGAAGCTAGCGGTCCCAGTTCAAATCCCGGTTAAGGCAGATATTTGTGCGATGAGCGCGAGTATTTGTCCCTGGAGGCTTCGATGTTTAATATGTATACATAATTAAGTATATAGATCTCTATATAAGTAAGTTTATCTTTGTCTATTACCCACAGTACAAGGGTAGAGCTTAGTTTGGAACTAGGTTAATTTGTGTAAATTGTCCCGTGATATTTATTCTTTTACTTTATTAACATACATACATACATAAATTCACGCCTTCATTGGGGTAGGGGAATGGGGTAAGCAGAGCTACAGAATTACCAACAACTCTAAAAAACGTGTTGATAATTCCGTAACCACATTTCGCACAATCAGGCCAAGATGTTTACCAGTGTATTAGTGACAGGTTGCAAGCCCATCGCCTAACAGTACTACAATCCTTTATTCCCTGAGTCGCCTCTTACGACATCCACGGGAAGACATGGAGTGGCACTATTTACAAGTTATTCATGTGCTATGTCGTCCAAGTTAATTAATGAGATAACAAAGGTGTGATTGTTTTAAGCGTATCACTTTTCAACTCGACGCAGCTAATATTAACCGGCGCGTTTAAATAGTCCCGTCAGAGTGTATTCACATACAACTTTTTACTTGAGCAGTGAGAACATATTACTTAACCCCATGTATGCTTAGGCACGGTGCTCAAAATTTGGATATCTTTTGTTTTTCAAGCTTAATTTTATGGACTACATCGTAATCAGAAGAATCACAATTTAAAATTAAACGACTTGTGTATTTGCCACCCAGCCGTCCCAAACGACACCACCACACATTGTGAAATTTAATAATTAAAAAGTTATTTTGGCTCACGCTCGCAGCAAAATCAAACTTTGCTCACTGTCTTTAAATAGCAATAGTAGATTGTACAACAAGGGCATAAAACACCATTTTATCCAAGAGGGTGGTTAATTAGTCAAGGATAAAATGGGTTTTAAGACTGAGTTATACACTCTACTTTTCACTTTTCCTCGTTTACTATTTTTCACATGTGTTGGGTGTGAGAATTATTTTCTCACAACAAGTTTTGGAAAGAAAACAACTAATTAACAGTCCAAAACAAGATTAAAACTCTTTCCCGCCATGTTCCCGCCACTGTATTATTATTTTTTCTGGATATTTTTTTTAACTTAGGTTAAACTGAATATGTACTGCCAAGTCATACGTTGATTTTGTAATGTTTTTGTTAATAATGCTTGTTTTTTAATAGTTTTAATTATTTTTTTGTTAGATGCAACATAAAGGGAACATAAATTACTGTAAATGCATTCAAATAACAAATGTATTTAGTGCAGTCACCTCGTCTGTTTGGCTGTAGGGCTTGATTGTCTTAGTCTAGATGACGACAACACTTTATGCACTAGTGTATAAAATGAGATTTTATGCAGCCTATACCCAGCATAAAGGACTTTACGAGCATGAGAAGTGAAAAACCTTTTTTTATTCATGCCATAAGATACAAATTTAAAAATATTTGAACTAGTTTCGCCAAACTGCTGAAGTGCTGAGCTTATATTATATTATAAACGATACGAGTATTACAATGCTCGACCCACCTCTCACCACACGCAATTATTTCTTTGTGAACGTTTTGTATATTCAATTTGGTTTATTATATTTACGTGTGCGTGTCGATTAATATGATTGGATTTGTTTGTAGTCTAACCTATTCAACTCCCGATAAAAAAAAGTGTTGTCATGATTTTATCGCATGTATCTATGAATCTGTAAGTCTGTCTGTAGTGACGTGCCTCTCAAACGGATAGACGACGGATAGATTAAAGGTACGTTTGCGTTTGCCATTTTGTAAAAAAATGTATTATTTATGTGTTGTCAAATAAGTATTTGCATACATACATTTGTGACCCACGTTAAGTCCAAAGTCAATCTGACATTCTACAGCAATAAGTTTCCTCTAAGTTACAAATGACTTGACATCTCTAAGGACAATAACAACTTCAAGCAGGTTTTTTTTAAATGGGGCTTATATTTACGCTCGTGAATTTACTTTATTTTTACCGTTTTTCACCTCATTTTGTATTCCACCTTTTGTTACTTTTGTTACGTTTTTAAAGTAACAAAAATGGATTATTGATTTTCTTTTTTGTTACTTTAAGAACGTGACAAAGAAGAAGTCAAGTGTTTTGTGTTGTATTGTTGTAACAAAATAGTAACAAAAATTGAATAAATAATATTAAAGAGATGCATAGGCGCGGGTAAAAGCACATTTATGGCTTATTTCCTTCGAATCTTGATCAAAGTAAGTCAATATAAAGTCTAGACGATAACAGTGTTAAGGACGTCTTTTAAAAACAAGGTTGGGGCGGAAATAGACGCTCTGTCCGGGATTCATTTGTCCCGTGATTGTTCGGGATAAAGCAGACCGGAGTCTTACTACGAGTCACGCGAGATTTAACCGTGAAATCTTTCATATTATCTTTGCTATTGTTATAATATTAAAGGGAAGTGTGTTGTTCATTTTCACAGATCAACGTTGAATTCCATCGCGCTTTACACTTAGGTGAAACCCACAATATGGCATTATAGTCAGCTAAACACTCCATAAAAACTAAAGACCGGTTTCAATCGACTTTTGGTTAAAAATATAGTGGGACGCCGACTTCAGTTGGACTGACCTAACCTTTCGTTTTAAAAGAAGTTATTTCTTGCATTTTGAAAATGGATTTTTTTTACCTATTAATGATCAATAATACTGTTATGTCGTCCACGTATATTTATAACTATAATATTTTAGGTGTTCCAGATCTTGACATGCTGGAAATGGGACCAACTAGAAAGTATCTATACCTATTGAAAATCAAATTTACAACTAATAATACCGCTCTTTGAGCTACACAGATTTATCCTTATTAACCCCAACCTTGCACAGTGACTGGCTTTGGATTGTTATTTTTTCGCCAAGACCAATGGTAAGGCGGCAGAAACGGCAGCGATTTTAAACGAATTTCAAACAGTGCTATTAACGTTTATATCTTGTTTCGTCTCCTGTGTAAATTGTCAGGCGATTAGTTTTGCAAATTTACTCGATTGATTAAAAAAGAACAAGATGGAGTCCTGATGAACTTAAAGTTGACTTTTTCATTTCATAATTATAATTATTCAGTTTTAATCGGGTAGAATAGTTTAAACAGAAAGACATGGAAAAAGGTAAAAGAGGACAGAGTTAATCGCGTAGCTGTCAAAAAAAAATCCGTAGAAATTTTGCTCCGGATGATAACGTTTCTCACGTAAATCAAGTAAAATTTAAAGTATGTTGTAATTGTTATGAAAAACAAGGTTTTCGCTGTTTTTTTTTCTTTCCAATTTTTGTAGAAAAGAAAGCGTACGAACCTAGTTTTTCATAGTATTTACAACATATTCAAAATTAAGATTTTTAGATGTTAACCCCGTGTGGTTGCCGGGTTAGAATAATGCCACTCCATGTCTTCCCGTCGATGTCGTAAGAGGCGACTAAGGGAATAAGGGCTTATAGTACTGTTAGGCGATGGGCTTGCAACCTGTCACTAATACACTAGTAAACCTCTTAGCCTATTTGTGCAAAATGTGGTTACAGAATTATAAACAATTATTTTTACAGTTGTTGGTATTTCTGTAGCTCTGCCTACCCCACTCTGGGAATAAAGGCGTGATGTTATGTATGTATGTATGTAAGATGTTTACCAATGTGTTACATGGTTATATTTTAGCCTGAGTGTGCAAAATGTGGTTACAAAATTATTGACAAGTCTTTTTGGAGTTATTGGTTATTGAAGGCGTATGTTATGTACCTATGTGTATTTTTATTCAATACTCGTAATTAACGGACAATGTTTAAGAGGGGAAAAACGTTACCGCGTTTTGTTTGGTTTTATGGACATGTTTCATTTGAAGTATTTAGATTTGTAATCTACCCCCAATTTCTCCATCCTGTCAATGTACTCGTATCATCGTGTTAACTTTGGAATGTATACAGAATTGTCACCCGTCACATGTCATTGTCAAGATGATAAAATAAGGGGCAGTTAACACCGTCATCACAAAATAATGGTAAAGGGCGTTTTCCAAAAAAATAACCTACATTTAAGGACAATAATTAACACCGGTAATTTTTACATTCTGTCACGTAAATTAACTATTACTGCTTTATAAGAAATATACCATATTACTAACAGGTGAGGTTTGAATCTGCTATGCTTATTTAATTTGAAATACCGCCTCTTGGCTTATGAGGGCAGTATATAAATATAAGACTAATTATCGTGACAAAATTAAAAATTTACCGTTGTTAATTTTTGTCTTTAACTATAGGTTTTTTTTGGAAACACCCTGAAATATGTATCGTCAAGTTGCATTCGACAATCGTCAGCGTTTGTTTTGATTAAAATATGTACGTAAGCCACCGATATAGTACCACGTGACTATCTCGGTGGCTTATGTCAATTTCATACGTTTGTCTATCGAAACATAATCGCCAACGATTTTCGAATGCAACTTTTCTAGCTCCGCTGTTTATTTATGTTGAAATATATAATAATAATAATAATAATAAATCACAGGACAATCTCACACAAATTGACCTAGTCCCAAACTAAGCTCTAGGCTTGTACTATGGGTACTAGACAACGATAAACTTACATATATAGAGAAATATATACTTAAATACATAGAAAACATCCAAGACTCAGGAACAAATACTCGTGCTCATCGCACAAATATCTGCCATTACCGGGATTTGAACCCAGGACCCCTAGCTTCGAAGGCAGGGTCACTACCAACTAGGCTAGCGTGTCGTCATATTGAAATTAAAATGTACGGGACGTACTTCATTTTTGACTTTTACTTCGAGTGACTCTTAGATATAAAATTCTCAACTTATTTTATCACAAGCGAATTTGGTCTCAGCTAGCAATTTAAATAAAACATAGATATCTGCAATATGCTAAACGCCGCTCCTACCGAACATCACTCGGTGACGAATTGGACACCAATATCGCGATACCGATTCTATAACCTCCATGTTTGTGATCTGTCAAATGTTAAGGTTGGTTGCGCACTGACTAACTTTTCTAGACCAAAATGGTCTAGATAAGTTATGCTATCACATTTTATCAGCTATGTGATTCTCTTAAGCGATTCACTTTTCAACTCGACGCAGTTAATATTAACCAGCGAGTTTAAGTTGTCCTGTCAGAGCGTAGAAACAAAATTTTAGGTCATGCTAAATAAACTTAACTCGACACACGTCTCATTTAGATTTTTTCGTAAGTAATTTCACAGATTATCTCGTCCCCACGCCGGAACACAACAATGTGAACACTGCTGATAGGCTAAAGGTAGGTTAAAATATGATGGTAATAGCAGTTAGGACCCCGCACTAGGTTTTACCACCACTAAACTCGTCTATCAATTAAAAACGTGCTGCTAAAACCAGGGGGTTGATTCACTTAACACAGCGCTGCGTCGATCTAAAAGGTGAAGTTTTATCCGGCAAGTTTAAGAAGTCCCTTCGGAGCGTACATAACACATTTTAGCGCGCGCCTTCTCAATTAGGCAGCTTTATACGACACTGAACTCGACTCACCTGCCTGCTGCCTAATTAAGAAGGTACGCGCTTAAGTGTGTTTTGTACGCTCCGACGGGACTTCTTAAACTTGCCGGATAAAACTTCACCTTTTAGATCGACGCAGCGCTGTGTTAAGTGAATCATCCCCTGTACCAACTTAAGTTCGCCAGTTAATGCGGTTGTTGACGATTTGAGGAGCGAGATGCTATAATATCCTAAAAGAAAAGCAAAGACAGAATACAAGCTTAAAATAAGAGTATAATTATGCGAAACTAATAATTAATTATGAGATCATTTAAATAATATGTAACGTTATTAATTGCGGTTTTACGAAATCTATCTGTAATACGAACCCCTAAAACATATTCATGTTTTCATTTTATAATAAAAAATAGTCAACGTCAAAGGTCCTGCTAGGTAATTTTAGTATTAAATACGGCCACGGGGGCGCTGTTCCAATCGATGTATCGTTGAAGATACGTTAACGTTACTTAGTTGTTATAAGCCAAAACTTTGTGCTCGAGGTACATATGGGCAGCTGTATTGAGTTGCAAGTGGTTTTTTTTGGATTAAACCACCAATAGAATTCTTAGCGTCGCTCAGCGCAGCTCTCCTATTGGTGGATTTTTAACTCACACAACGCTCCGCTACCTCGCACATCTCTGGTAGAAAACGCAGCTTAAATAACGTAAACAAATTAGCGTAATACTTATTTTCTAAATTAAAAAAACATAGCAGAATTGTAATTAGTATTCCATGTCTTAAGAGGCCGTACACGAAATTTTGCCGATTTCGCTGATTTTCGTGATTTTACAGACGGACGTGATTTTACTGTTGAAATACTTTATGTCTACAAATTTTAATGCGCAACACGAAAGATAATTTCAATTTTCAACGAATGTATGAAATACTTTTTTGTTTTTATTATTTAATTTTGATTAATCGACCTGAAACCGGCGACTGTTTCGTGAGTTTTGCTGGAAGAGGTTTAGAATATCGCATATTCACGAATCGTTTTGACGTCTTAAAGGTATGAAAAAATGCCAATTGATAGCTGTATGAATTACTTTTTACCACCTTTATATATTTTTTTTGTGTAAAAAAATTATGAACTTAATAAAATTTTATAGAAAATGGACAAAAAATAGATTTAAATTTCGGCTTCTTAAAACACTCGTTCATAAAATTAAAAAAACATTAATAAACTTCAGTTCAAAATCAATCCATTACCTTAAAAACACACCCAAAAATTAAACTTTAAATAGCAATATATAATGTTTTAAAATAACCTAAATACCGAATTTAAATTCTCGACAAAGATAAAAAAGTAGCTCATTCATTCGTAACTCATTTATTCGATCATAACTGAAATGATATATCATGATGTGCATTCAAACTTATAGAAAAGCAGTATTTAAACTGTAAAATCACGAAAATAAGCAAAACTGGCAAAATTTCGTGTACGGCCTCTTAATGTATTTTCAAAACTATATATTAAAAAGTACCAAAGCTTTTTATGTACGTGTAGTTCGATAGTCAAACGTCAACCTTTAGAATGCGCACGCACATTGATTTACGGCGGCGGTCAGTGACGGAAATTTAAAATTCGAACGTCACGTTTCCGATGCGATACGATGACGATAACGTCGCGATTGTTTATAGCTTAGGGGATTTTTATATTTGGTTTTTTGAATTTTATCGGGCTAGCATAAATTTATTATACGATTTCATTAATTTAAATAAATTTTCCTATTTTTGTTAACGTCTATAATTATTTATAAAAGGGGGTTAGTTAACTAAAGGGTGAAGTGCAAAAATATTGTACATAGTTAAGGACCTAATTGATGTCAAAGTTTAATTGAAACATTTTTTTTTCCTTTGTGTAACGAAGATTAACCTACGATTGTATGACTAATTTTCGTTACACAAAGGAACAATAATTTGTTTCAATTAAACTTTGACATCAATTAGGTCCTTAATTATGTACAATATTTTTGCAATTCACCCTATACTTAAGTAATAATATTAATTTGAAAGTAACTCTGTCTGTCTGTTTGTTACGCTTTCACGAATAAACCGCTGAACCGATTTAGATGAAATTTGGTATGGAGATAGTTTGAGTCCCGGGGAAGGACATAAGGAACCTTTTGTCCCAAAAAAAGGACGGTTACTAAGGGAATAGTAATAAACGACTTTTACGCGGCTGTAGTCTTGGGAAATAGCTAGTATATAGTACAAGTAGTAGTATTAAGACCCTTATAAAGAACCGTTTTTTTTTTCATTTTACCTGATAATATATTTACACCAAGAAACGGCTATAAACCTAGTAGCTTTTATAAATATCTATAAAGAACGTGGTGATAACAAACACAATATTAAACTTAACAATAAATATAATAAAGTGCACTCTTAACTTTATAATTTATAAATAAACAAAACTTCGCACGTAAACATAAATTATCACTTATCATTTGCCGTCGCTATGCAGGCAAATAAATAATTTAACTATCTCATAAAAACTCGAAGAACAATCAAGAGTCGTAACTGAACACGTCCAGTGTACCAAGACTCCTGTCTCCCTCTCCATTGTTCTTTAGGCATCAGTTTTTAATGTCCTAAAGTAGGGGTGGCGGCTCAAGTTACGCTGGCTTTGTTAAATGCATTAATTTTGTGTCCAGAGCGGTGTCAAGATAGTTAATTAATTTGAGACCAGACAGCCAAAAAAAGCTTAAATAGTTATAAAACAGCGTCGATGCTCGGAGACGGTAGTTTTGTTGTGAAAATGGCTAATGAAGTATGGAAGGTTTTTGTGTGTGAAATACAGCTCAGCTCATTTTCAGCTTTATTGAAAGAATAAAGTTTAGTGTCGTTTTTAGTCTCATTAATGTTTAGTGTCACTATAAAGCCCGAGGTTGGGGATATAGTAGAAATTAATACAATGGTATTCACATACCTAAACTACGCTTTTTTGGCATGGTGAAGGCACACGAGCACTTAGGATGGTAAGTGGGATCTATTTGCATTCTCAAGACTGCGATCTTAAGACTGCTAATGCTTTACCAACCATGAGAAAGATATAATGCCTCTATGCCAGTTGTTTCAACGGTTGTCTCCCCACACCAGAACAACAATGCGAATGCTGGCGGAAGGTTAAAAGATGAGATGGTTGTGGTGGTTTCTCGTGGGGTTGCCAAGTTAGAATAGTGCCACTCCATGTGTTCCCGTGGATGTCGTAAGAAGCGATGGGAATGAGGGCTTGTAGTACTGTTAGGCGATGCTTGCAACCTGCCACTAATACACTAGTAACCTAAGACGTTCTGAAGGGACATCTGAAGAGATGCAACATTGAGCCCTCGCAGTGGGAAGCCTAGTTCACAAAAACGTCAATGTTTTTGAACGGAATCGGAAGTCTGAGCTGGATAGGAAAAGGGACAACCTCAAGACCTGGGGCCCTAGCCAAGATGCAAACGCTCCTAACGTTTTTCTTTTCTATCGCTCAAAATGTATGGGATGACAGTCGACCACGTGGTTTATCGAAATGCAGGAAAATTTCGGGTACTTAAGATTCGGCCCTTTTCCAGTATTTCCCCGATCTGATTCAAAAAAGTACGCCTAGGGCACCCCCTTCCGACCCTTCCACTCACTTTAGCACTATACATTTCGTCCGTCAATCTTTTTTCATCCATCCTTTCCAAATGACCGAAACATCGAAGCATGCCCTTTTCAATTTTAGTCACTACATCTTCTTTCAGACCACACTTCTCTCTGATGTTTTCATTCTTACTCTATCACACAGTTTCACACCACACATACTACGCAAAGAGCGCATTTCTACTGCATTTATGCGACTTTCATGCTTATCCTGATTTCCTGCATTCACCCTCCTCTCAACATCCTTCTCACACTTACCATCTCTTGTAAACATACTTCCCAGATACACAAATTCACTCACTTGTTCTACTAGTTCACCATTTGGGTATAGGGTGTTACAATTAATTAAACTTGTATCACCAAGTTCTATCTTCACAGAACACACAAATCACCAGTGATCGTACTTTTTCCAGCGTTTTTGGTGCGTTGACGTCAAATGATACACGACAGCGACCTAGGGTTGTCGACGTGTATAATATGATTGACGTTTAAAATTATGTACCTACTTAATATTATGTTGTCATTGAAAATAAAACACTTTTTTTGTACTTAATCAGTTATTATAATTGTGTATAACATTTATTAATGTAACCCAAAATTCCTCAAATTTTTCGAAGGGCATGCTGACGATTAGTTTTCGTAATTTTGATTGCCCTGTCGAACAACAGCAATCAGGTTGTTTATTTTCTGAAAATAAAAGTAATGGTTTGATTCAGATATAGTCGATAGATGATGGTAGAGTTACTATTGAATTTAGATTACTTGGAATTAAGTAACCGAGAAATTGTAAAATGCAACATGTTAAAATGTACAGTCTGTCTATGAACTTATTGCTAAATTACCTTGGACATTTTTATGTTGATATTTTCGAAACACCCCTACGACTTCGTCCCAACAATCATCAAATTTCAAAAAGTGAACTTGTTTGAGCATAATCCTTAAACACCTTTCTCGAAAGTTAAAAAAGCAGGAACATATATTATATAAATTATGAACATATATATTTCATTATGCATATTGGGTTTACATGTTCTAATAATACTTTCTGTAGGTATTTCCGATTTTTTTAATACGCTATTTGATTCTTGGTTCAAACAATTTAATATTGGGCTCTACTGACAACCCTAGCACCGCACCAAAAATGCTGGAAAAAGTACGATCACTGCAAATCACTTATCTATGTTATCAAATAAACAAAAAATTATATTCCCTAGCCATAATACATTGCAATATAATTTTAAACAGGTAAACATTATGAAAACCAAATCAATGTCATGTCTATTTCAAATCCAATTCGTTTTTAAAAATTATAATAAATTAAAATCTATTCAGGTGTATGTTCCATTATATTCTTTAATACTGTAGAAACATCTATTAACGAGCCACAGTTTCAATTGATTCTTTAGCCACCCTCAGGACCTAAGTCGAGTCAGCGATCTAGATTCTAACCAAGTATCATAGCAGTTACCGGGTAGGTAAATAATTTAGGGTTCCAATGTCTGCGTTAACCCGCACGCCGTTTATCGAATGAACCATAAAATTTTCGCCACATCATCGAATATTCCTAATTCTAGCTTTAGTCTGGTACAAGTTATAAGCGGTTTAGGTTCTTAAAGCGTTTAAATAACCTTTCCTCCTACTAAATACGTCTACGTCTCATTAAGGGCAAGCATTCAAAACCCAATTGCGATCCATATATTATTATATGTATACTCCCGTGTAGTTGCCGGGTTAGAATAGTTTAATTCAAAACTCAAATTATTTATTCAGTAAATTGACCACATGAGGGCTCTTTTACACGTCGGTAATATGCAGAAGACCTTCATTGCAGAGATGAAGCGCCGCAAGAAACTCGTGCAGTAGATATTTTTTTCAATTATAATACAATAATAGTGCCACTCTATGTCTTTTCGTGGATGTCGTAAGAGGCAACTATGAAAATAAGGGCTCGTAGAACTGTTAGACGATGGGCTTGCAACCTATCACTAATACTGGTAAATCCATCTTAGCCTTACGACGGAGCAGTAAGTAACAACTCAAACAAAATGCAATACCCAGTGGGGCTAGACAAGTTGCATGCGACATTCGTTAGCGATTATGTATCGATTGAAAAATGTATGATTTGACGTAAGCCCCCGAGATTACCACGTGACTATCTCGGTGACTTACGTCAATTTCATACATTTGTCTTTTCTTCTTTTGATATTGTCGTCTATATACAGGGAGTAATTTAAACCCTGTTTAATAAACCCATTTGTAGGGTTGCTGAAGCCTACCGTGACGCAGAAAGAAAAACTTCAAAATTAAAATAGTTTTGTATGAAGTAAAGTTTGTAAACTTAAAATGATTTTCAATAGTTTTTCCACTTGCGGTTGTAATTATTGACCGCACAAACAGTAGATATTATTGAACGGCGGTTTAGTTAAACCCTGTGTGTTGTTTTTGATTGTCTATTATATTCGCGGCATAGGCTGGTTTCATCATGAGTTTTTGATGTTTTCTGTGAAACGCTGTAAATATTTATTTCTCGGTATAAGGTGTCTTACCCATAGTAAAAGCTTAGAGACATAGCTGGGCATTAACTCGTTAATCCGTTAATCATTAATTAGCGAAGTTAACTGACGACACGCTAGCCTCGTTGGTAGTGAACCTGCCTTCGAAGCTAGGGGTCCTGGGTTGAAATCCAGGTAAAGGTATATAATTGTGTGATGACCACGAGTAATTGTTCCTGAGTCTTGAATGTTATACCGGGATTTAAACCCAGGACCCCAAGCTTTAAAGGCAGGGTCACTACCAACTGGAGCTTTGTCTTAAATACCCTTTGGCAAGGCGTGGCAAAATGGTCTTTGAAAGGGGTATTCCTCCCCTTATTTTTTTTTATAGCGACTATAGAAATATGCAACATTATACTCGATATATGGGCAATCTCTTCTTTGAGAGCGATATCTCTTAAACGGCTCAACCGATTTTCACGAAAGCCTGTTAAGAATCATCCAAATTAAACTAGCTCTTTTTAACAAAAAGCACGTCTAAATTGGTTTATCCTCGTGGAAGCTATCATGCCACAAACAGACACACAGATTAAACATAACACGCTTATTGTTGGAGTTTACAAAATAAATAAATACCAGGGAACAATCTCACACGAATTGACTTAGTCCCAAACTAAGCTCTAGTCTTGGACTATGAATACTTGACAACGATGAACTTACTTATAAAGAGAAATATATAGAAAATATCCAAGACTCAGGAACAAAAAGTCGCGCTCATCACACAAATATCGGCTATTATCGGGATTTGAACCCGGAACAGCTAGCTTCGTAGGCAGGTCACTATCAACTACGCTAACGTGCCGTTATATATATAGTGATAGTCTTTGTTCTAACACGATTAACGTACAACCCAATTTTGGCCTAAATTAGTCTGTAGTGCTCTTTACTGCCGTAATACCAAAGAAAACGGCTAACTAACTAATTACTACGCAGTTAGCTGCCTTCTTTAGTATTACGGTACTTTAGTCGTAACTAAAGAAAGTGAAACAGATATAAAATACACATACATATACATACACAGTCATACCCAGAGTGGGGTAGGCAGAGCTACAGAATACCAACAACTCTAAACTTCTTTATACATCTGTAATCACATTTTGCACATGAGGCTATGTGTATAAGTGACAGGTCGGAAGCTTATCGCCTAACAATATACAAGCCTTTATTTCTTAAGTCACCTCTTACGACATCCACGAGAAGACATGGAGTGGCACTATTCTTAACCGGCAAGCACACGGACGAATATAATAAAAATAAATACAAGGGAACAATCTCACACGAATAGACCTAGTCCGAAACTAAGCTCTAGGCTTGTACCACGGGCACTAGACAACGATGAACTTACTCATATACTCGTAGAGAAATCCATACTTAAATACATAGAAAACATCCTAGACTCAGGAACAAATACTCGCGCTCATCACACAAATTAATATCTGCCCTATGCCGTTACTGGAATTTGAACCCGGAACCGCTACTTTCGTACGTAATTAGCCGCCTTCTTTGGTATTGCGGCAGTTCAGTCGTGAAAGTGAATCAGACATTTAATAATTATTAGGATAAAGGCTTTAGCCTAACCCTTCCACCACCCTCGTGACGGCTCGCATCGCCATAACTCTCCGTTCCGAGCGATTAACCAGACTCAAATGTAGTGAACGGGTTAATGAAGTATCCACGTGATACGGCTTTCGTTGGTGATGTGTTGACGGACTAGCTATGCTCGCTTTAATCAATTGTCGAGTCAAATAATGGTAATTTTCTATTAGCTACGAGTATCTAGTCATGTTGTCTAAATTATCGTTGTTACACCCATGACCGTTCGGGTAATATGCTATAAGCTGTATCAATCGTTGACGTTGGACCGTAAATACGAAATACCTATCCAACGACACCCCACACCATAGGGTACATGAGAAAACCTATTCACTTTATGTGTAGGGGAGGTACCCTAAAAATATTTATTTTAAAGAATTTATTTCACTACTTTGTCGGCGTGACTAATATGTATATCAATGCCTAATAACAGCTTTCTAGTTCTAGGAGCCTCTAAGCTGCGGACGGACGGACGGACGGACGTGATGAATTTTTAAGGTTTCCTAGTTACACTACGGAACCCTATAGAGGGTGGTTTCGCTCGGAGCGAGCGTTTACGAAGAACCTGGTTAAGAACCATAACTAACCGGAGTTTTTCGAACCCTTCCCAAGTCCTGGATGATGATCAATGGTGGACTGTAAACCAGCATCCCGCAGACGCGGCACTCGCAGTACAAGCTAACCCTCGTTTTGTCTAACGACCAAGATGATATAATAATTTCCCAAGATGTGTGCTGTCGTTCTGTAAATTTTAAATTTGGTCGTGCTCAAACTGTTTTTGGAACAGTAAAAATTACCTACCGTTATCAACATTAAGCTCATATAATCTATAATTCGTCACATCCATGCCAAAGTCGCGAATCTGCACTTCAATTCAAAATAAGGATAGCAGATTTGCTGCTTTACCAAGTGGCATTTCCGTCATTGTATTTTGAAGTAAAAGTGCAGATTCGCGACTTTGGCATTGCTGTGACGAATGTGACGATATATGAGCCTAACGTGCAAAAAAACTCGTGGTGATTTAAGGTGCTAAGCAGTGAAAGTTCAGGTTTATTCGGTATTGCATACTATTTTTTTTTTCAGTGACTCAATATCAGCGTATAGGCAGCTTATTAGACATCTCTCCTGCCGTCTGTCACGTACATATAATTTCAAATATAACGGTTTCGTGTCCCACGCTCGTACACTTCCTGTCTGGGCCCGCCGCTCGCAATATCCTCTGCCGTTTGCGCTCGCGTCGACTTTTGTTGATTTTACTTTGCGTATTTAACGGGAGCACACTGGAAACACAATGGGAATGCACCTAATTAAATAAAAATACCGCGTAGTACTCTACGCTCTCTATGTTTCCCTTGTAACTCGCTAAAATGTAATTGAGAACTAGGCGCAGTCTGATAATAAGAGCTGTGCAGCTGACCCAGCTTGCAGCATGCTGAGACCCGAGCCTGTTGTCGCAGAACAATGTATAACTATATACCTATACAGGGTGTTCTCAGAGGGTGTCTCATTTAAATCGGTCAGTATGGGAAATTTTGAAACTATAAGACATACGAAGATCTGTTCTTAGGAACCATGTCATTGATTTTAATAAAAAGAAAAACTACATTCGTTTTTTAAAAAAAACCTGTACTCAGCTCGGGAATCGAACCCGGTTGTTTTGAAAAAAATGCATTTTATTAATTTTAGACATTTTCATAGAACCATTTACTGCTTAAGACCTACACAATCGATATCTAAATATAAATAGTGTAGTTTTTCATTTTCATTTTTTTAATTATTAAGAAGTTTAGTGTGGTTGCCGGGGTAGGATAGTGCCACTCCATGTCTTCCCGTGGATGTCGTAAGAGGCGACTAAGGGAATAAAGGCCTGTAACCTGTCACTAATTATACACTGGTATACATCTTGGCCTGACTGTGCAAAATGTGGTTACAGTATTATCAACAATTTAAGAGTTGTTGGTATTCTGTAGTTCTGCCTACCCCACTCTGGGACTGAATGCGTGACGTTATGTATGTATGTATATATGACCTTTATTACCATGTCACTTTTAAAAGGCAACCTCGGTAATCCTGTTGTCTAACGAGTATCAATAAATATCATCGTACTCATACAAATTCACCTAGATCCAAACTAATTTTAGGGCAAGCTCACAGACATAAACATATATAGGCGGCAAACTATTAACAAAGATCATAAGAACTCATTACGTACCGTTACTTTATTTTTTTAAACCCACCGACTGTATAGATTTTTGCAAACGCACGAGACGGCATTATAAAGTTGCTTGGCATGTTTTATCTGTTCTTTTTATTTTAAACATAATTTTGTCACGACAAAATCGTAAATTTTTTTTTGGTAACCAAACGCTTACCTGGGTATTTTTCAAAGAAATTTTACCCAATTAGTTAATTTTCGTTACACACATGTAAAAGTTACCGTATATACAATTTCTTTCAAAAATACCTACTTACCTACTTCTCTCTTCTGCTATGTTTGACTTTTCTGTATAAAAATCTGTCTTAAACCACACATCTAAGTATATGGTGTGTAATCATGGTAATAATAATGCTATAATGGTTATTATAGCACCGTTTTTACTAAAAAATACTTTTTAATTTATAAATACTAAAATTAGAGATTTACAGCTCGCAAGTAGAAAAGGGTTTCGTAGTTTGCCGTCTTTAACGTTGCACATCTCAGTTTGTCTTTACCTAAACTATCAAAAGTTGCATTCGCACACTCGTCGCGTGCATCTCGCTAACGAACGCCCGCGGCACCACTCGCTAATTCAATAGAGACGTATTTCGTATCTTATCACTAATTGGATTAACACTTGAAGTGGCGATGAGAAGATTTCATTAATTTGTTACCCTTGTAATGTAAAGGATGTTTTATTTTGAGGTTTTATTTGTGTGCAACGTGCCGAGTCGCAATAGAGCATTTTATTTGTTTAAAGTTAGCTTATTTTTTATTTTGTACGGTGCAATTTTTTGATCGAATTAAGTAAAGTTAAAATATTATTCTCTCAGGTTTTGCAATACATTGTTCTGAGGGTTCATATTATGGGGTTTACACGTGAGTTGTAAAAAAATACATATAAAAATTATATTTTTCTATTCATTAATTCGTATTAATACTTCCAAAAGATAAGTTACTTTTCCTTGAACTCATTCGTCATATTGAGTCAGTAAATTGATACATGTCACGCCTGTTTCCCAGAGGGAAAGAGACCACTTCTTTCCACCTGCTACGATCCTGACAAATCTCTTTCGCTTCTTCCACATTCATACATCGAGTCATTCATGAATGCACGTCGGTTTCGGGTACCTAAGATTCGGCCCCTTTGCAAAATTTCCCCGATTTGATTCTAAAAGTACACGTAGGGCGGCCCCTTTCGACCTTTCCACTCACTTTTGCACTATATATCTCTTTCGTCAATCTTCTTTCATTCATTCTTTCCCCAAATCCAAATCCAAATGAGCAAACCATCGAAGCATGCCCTTTTCAATCTTACTTACTACATCTTCTTTCAGTTCACATTTCTCACTGATCTTGTTAAATTGTGTTACTTTATAATTTCAACTTAATGCTAACTGTTTGAACTAACTAATGTGTAAAAGGTGTCTCTAATGTTTGTCAAACTTGCAAGTGAAGTGTAAAACTCGCTAACTCTTCGAATAGGCTTGGTTAAGTTACGGGCTCAATACGTATCATAGTCATTAGTAGTTTGCTATTAGGAATTTGATATAATAATACGAAGAATGCAAAAAAAAACAAAAAATCGCCTTCAAAAACGCACGAAATAACTTCTTTAAAATTGTAGGTATCTACCTTATAGGCTAGTCCAACTGAAGTCGGCTTTTGTGGTGAAAATATTGTGGTCAAAAACGCAAGTTATTTCTTGCGTTTATGAAGGCGTTTTTTTTGTTTTCTAAATTTTTATTTTATTTTATACTTTTCAGTAATCATAAATGGGCTGTTCCGTACTCCCACTTATTAGTTGATATCGTCGGCCTAATTCGTTAACCTGCCAAGTCCACTTTTAAGAATTAGCTGATTTGAACTCCATTTTATCTGTTTAGAGTGCAAACCTGACAAATCCTTAAAATGGACTCAGCGGGTTAACGAATTAAGCCGACGATATAGTTGATTTCAAAATTTAAGTTTCAAGCGCGCCGCAGGCAACGCCGCCGGAAAGTCATAGTCATATTTCAACAAGTAAATATTCTTCGTAGTAGTCGCTCAACTTTCTTAATCGAGATATGTTAACGCCACCTTTGAAATAGGTAGCGTTGAGGAGTTCCGATGGCCATCTGTGGTCTTCATCATCAGTTCCACTTACCCAAATGATACTTCCTGAATGCAAATGATAGACTTCTTACTTTAAAAAAAAATCGCTATATATTTGCCTACAATATTTGAGGAGTTCCCTCAATTCCTCATTGATCCCTTTATCAGATTCAGATTTGGTGACAATGGGACCACCTCGAAAGTATACTCTATCAAACCAAAAAAAAAGAAAAAAAAATACTTACAATGGAACGTATAACCTCCTCCTTTTTTGAAGTCGGTTAAGAATAATGAGATGCATAAATTTTTATAAAATAAAAACTTACTTCTTGTGCAAAATGTGGTTACAGAATTATCAACAAATCTTTTAGAGTTGTTGGTATTTCTGCAGTTCTGCCTACCCCACTTTTTGGCAATGAAGGCATGATTATGTATGTATGTTAAAACTTACTGTCAGAGTTGA
Source organism: Acleris holmiana (assembly GCA_949316455.1). NCBI lineage: Eukaryota > Metazoa > Arthropoda > Insecta > Lepidoptera > Tortricidae > Acleris > Acleris holmiana. Next base: position 22,355,148 of record OX438763.1, on the reverse strand, counting down.
TAACTCTTGAATGACCGCACTGATTTTTAACCTAGCTTTTAGTAAAAAACCTATTGAAGCCACATGCAAATAAAATATTGGATTTTTAAAACACGCTGTATGATAAAATGTGTTCAAAGACCTAACTGAAATATATTTTTTCTTTCTAATAGTGTAGCATTGTCTTTTTTTACCAGGTGGCCCATTTTTGCAATGCCCTACTGATACAAATGGCAGTATCTCAAACAGAACTCCTGTAGCAAATTCAACCTTATTACTAACGGGATAGGATTGTATTTGTGTTGGCTATCGAATTTAAGATATTGCCTATTGGTTTATGAGTGCAGAGCACAATTACCATAAAGATTTACGTAAGCACGCGTTCAATACTATGGGTGAAAATCAGGAAAACGCTTATATGCGTTGCCGGCAGTGACCAGGAAATGTAAATTGCTATCAAATGTATGAGATTGCGACACGTATTCCCGCCTCAAACTTACGTACAGGCTCGTTAGTAAGATACAACTGTGCGAAGCTTTTAATTCAGTTAAATGCGAACTTGTTCCGCACCGGAACTGGCGCCATCTTTGTTTTCCTTTAACGTTCACAGCCCGGTTGCTTGATTTAATGTAAATTAGACACGTTAAGGAGTTCCTTGGCGCTGAGAGTGGTAAGTTGGCGCAATCCTGTCATGGCGCTTTGGCGCGCTTTTAGCAAGCTTTTGTTTTGTAAAGGTGTTACTGCGAAAGGTGTTGGGCTTTGTTTTGACGAAATGTAGTTACCTATATACTTATATAAACGGTCGGTCTTTATATCTAGGTCGTTTTAAGATCGACCATAATGAAACACATGAGTGAAAGATAGATTGTGTAAAACTCACAATAAGTCTAGGGTGATTAAAATTTAAACGTCGGCTTCAAAGTTTGACTGGTTATGAAATACTAGTTCTGTATAAGATCGGCACTTGCACACAAATATTTGACACAAATTCTGTTCACTTTATTAATGACATTAAATGTCAGCTCTCGTTAAATGTTCAACGTTTTAAAATTAACCTGAAATTGTCATTTTACTTTTTATACTATTCTTTAAAGGAAACTGTTGTGTGGTGTGGGGATAAGACAATCGGTAAAATAAGTAGCATGGAGGCATTCCATCTTAGACATCAGAGTTGGCAACGCATTTGCGGTCTAAGGATTGCAGCCTTAAGATCGCAGTCTTGAGAATGGGTCACAGATCTCACAAACCATCGTGGCCTGTGCGCTCGTTTGCCTTGTCCATGACATAAAGAAAAATCAAAGCATTTATTAACAAAAATCAGAATATGAGGTTTTCGTCCAGCGTTTTCAGGTTATCAGGTCAGTTATCAACGGAAGAGCTATACAATTGAAACTCAAAATATTATTACTTATTAATTCTGAAAGCAACAATGTTTTACCTTTCTAGTTTGCGCTTAAATTTAAAACAGACTAAATCTCACTATTAAACACTTCATATTAACATACAACTGATAGTTTCTGGTGGTGAATATAAATCTTTTCCCGAAGCATTGGACCGGGGCTAATACTGGGTCATTTTTCACCCCGATGGTGAAAGTTGAGTGACGTTTGATACCACGATAAATATTTGCTAATGCGTTTAGTAGACAAGTTTGGATAAATCTGTAGCGGCAGCCACATGACAAGTGTTATTAGGGTCCATATTGGCTCATATAAAATTGGTCTTTCGAATTTTTATACAAATAACGATTTGTATTTGCCGGGTTAAAATAGTGCCACTCCATGTCTTCCCGTGGATGTCGTAAGAGGCGACTAAGGGAATAAGGGCTTGTAGTATTGTTAGGCGATGGGCTTGCAACCTGTCACTAATACACTAGTAAACTTCTTGGCCTGATTGTGCAAACTGTGGTTACAGAATTATCAACAAGTCTTTTTAAAGTTGTTGGTATTTCTGTAGCTCTGCGACTCTGGGAATGAAGGCGTGATGTTATGTACAGTTAGGTGCAAAACTGAGTCAATGTTAGCACCTTAGTAGAATGTTAATTAGTTGATGACAGTCAAAGCTATTTACAAATGCTTAATATAGAATAATACTCCTTGAAGTTTGCTACATAACTGTTCAACAAACGGTTTTCTTGTCATTTAAAGTTGTTTAGTAAAATTAGACCAAAAACTGTAAAATGTTAATTTATGTATTTATACTAGTAATTTATTTTTCTCTATGGCAACCCCAAATAATAAAACTATTCAAAATAGCCATTCCATGTTCTTTGAAATGAGGTACCCACTGCTTGAATCAGAGACGTAGTTTTCTAGTATTTGGTTTTAATTATTTGGTAGGCGGATTTGTAGCAAATTTTAATTACTTTTCACCTCACCATCAGGCAGGTTTTGCTGTTACTGTATAAAGACAGTGAGGAAAATTAGATTTTGCTGCGAATTAATTTATAACATGGAAGCGTTTGAGCAACGCAAGCAAAAATTGTATACTAAAGTGCTGTAGCTAACTTGCTGTGATTCTATAATTTAGAACCGTCATTGCCATATTAAAGAGCACTCTATTTTCGGGCACACTATAAATCTGAAGAGTCATAATACCGAATAGATCAAATTCCAAATTTTCATAATTCCGAATGCATGTTTTTTAGAAGACTTTACTTTTGATATTGCTTATAAAACAAACCTAACAATATAAACGAGAAATTCAACATTTTAGATCAGAAAAACGCTATTTTGGAGAAGAAATTAGAAGATCAAACCACAAAAATAAACAGCCTAGAAAGACACATTAGACGCAAAAACATAGTCATGTTTGGGGTGGAGGAAAGCGAAAAATCCTACCACGAGTTGGAAAATATTATGATTGACATTGTAAATACATACTTCAATCTTTCATGCGACAGTTCCCACTTCGAAGCAATTAAAAGACTGGGGAAAAAAAGCGAAAACATCAGACCAATTGTAATAACATTCTCTACATTGGGTCTCAAACTGAAAATTCTGAAAAACAAATCTGACCTTAAAAATACGCCATACTACATCAAGGAAGACTACCCCATAGAAGTCTTGAATAAGCGCAAGGAACTTCAAGTTCAATTACAGAAGGAAAAAGAGGCAGGCAATACTGCTTTTATGAGATATGATAAATTAATAGTATTGACAGACAGTTACAGCAAAAATCGCCAACAACAAAATAAAAGGAACTTGTCTGAATCCCCGGAAATGATATCACCAAACTCCGGCGGACAAGAAGCCCGACACAATAATAGGAAACCAGCGAAGAAAAACAAAGCTTCCAGCATAAAAGATTATATCCTTCATAAACCGAAATTAATCTACACTCAAAGTGATACCCCTCAAAACCATGACACGGCATCGCAGTCCAATTTAGCATAGCAACCACAGCCGCACCCTCTACGCCCCACTCTTCTCCCAACACGGCTGGTCACCGCGGGGGAAATAGACCGCAACCCTCCAAAGAATACTCGGTCACGAGAAAACAACGTAATAAACATTTGTACCCTTAACGTGAGATCATTATCAACACCTGAAAAATTACTTGAACTAAAAACAGCTCTCCGTAACATAAAACACGACATACTGGGCCTGTGTGAAGTGCGCCGGCTGGGCGAAAATATAATAGAAGACGAAAACTACATCATGTATTACATAGGACAAACAAAGGGGCTATATGGAGTTGGTTTCCTAATCAAAAGAAAATATAAAGAAAACGTAATAAAGTTTTCCGGTATTTCCGAAAGAGTTTGCATATTAGAAATAAACCTAGGAAACGCACATTTCGCAATCATACAGGCATACGCACCAACAGAATGTTCCACATAAGAAGACTTAGACAATTTCTATGAAGACTTGAAAAAAGCTCATGATATGATCTCTACACATAATATAATAGCCATGGGCGATTTCAATGCACAGATAGGCAAACCGAAGAGCTATGAAAATAAAGTCACGGGCAATCACGGATTCGGAATCAGGAGCAAGAGAGGCGACAGACTAATTCAGTACGTGAACGAACACAATCTGAAAATAATTAATACAATGTTTAAATCAAAAGCTAACCGAAGAAGGACCTGGATTTCACCTGACAAAAATACAAGGAAAGAATTAGACTACATAACAACCACTAAACCTAAATTGTTTTCAAAATACGAAGTGTTGAATTCATTTTCCTTTGGTACAGACCATAGACTATTGCGAGCGACCCTTTGCCTAGGTGTATGAACAATAAGAGTAGAAAAAACTTCACCAGTCCCAGAAATTCACTACAAACACCAGAAGAGATAGATATGTACCTAAATAATATCACGGGACAATGTCACACAAATTGACCTAGTCCCAAATTAAGCCCTAAATAGGCTTGTGCTATGGGTACTAGACAACGATAAACTTACTTATATAGAGAAATATATACTTAAATACATAGAAAACATCCAAGACTCAGGAACAAATACTCGTGCTCATCACACAAATATTTGCCCTTACCGGGATTTGAACCCAGGACCCCTAGCTTCGAAGGCAGGGTCACTCCCAACTAGGCTAGCGTGTCGTCAAAATAGCCTAAAGGAATTTATACCTGAACTCATAAAGAATCATGAAAAACATTCAGTAACGGAATACTACAAAGAGATAGAAAACTCTATGATAACAAGCCTGAGAAATAAAAAACGATCACAAAAAAGGACAATTTTATCGGAAAAAGCAATACAGTTAATGGAAAAAAGAAGCTCACTACAAAATAAATGTAATCTCACTAAAAAAGATAAGGAGGACCTGAAAATATTGTATAAACAAGCAAATAAAGAAATCAGATACTGTTATGAAAAACATAGATTACACATACTGGAAAAATGTATAAAAAACACGAGATCGGCTAAAAAGGCGTATAAAGAATTAGACAGGTCAAAAAACTGGATCCCGTCTCTACTGCGAGGGTCTACAATTTGCAAATCGCGAAGTGACATTATAAATATAGTCAGAGACTTCTATGAAAGTCTTTATAGCTCTTTACCTGACTCAGTGGAAAATACAGAACCAGATCAACCAAAGAATACATTGACTGTACAATATTTCAGTGAAACCGAAATCTTAAAACAAATAAATAATTTAAAACCAGATAAGTGCCCAGGACCGGACAGCTTAAATAATGAATGTATTAAACATGGCCGAGCACTCTTATTAACACCGCTTACAATACTATTCAACAAAATACTCGAAGAAGAAAACGTGCCGCAGCAATGGACAGAATCAGAAATTATTTTATTATATAAAAAAGGCGATCCTAAGGACATAGAAAATTACCGCCCGATAAGTCTCATGTCTTGCATTTACAAACTTTTCGCATCCTGTTTATTAAAAAGGATATCATCGCAAATAGACTCATGCCAACCTATGGAGCAAGCCGGATTTCGAAGCGGATTCAGCACTACTGACCATATACATACCGTGGACCAAGTCATCGAGAAGTACATTGAATACAAAAAACCGCTCTATTTAGCCTTTATCGATTATAGAAAAGCGTTCGACTCTATTTCTCATAAAAGCATCTGGGAAGCATTAGAGAAGCAAAACATAAACTCGACATTTATAAATATTACCAAAAATATTTATACAAATTGCACTAGTCGAGTCAAGCTAGACAGAATGGGCGCGAGGTTCAGCATTAATCGAGGCGTCAGACAGGGAGACCCTATTTCGCCGAAATTATTTATTGCAGTCCTAGAAAATGTTATGAAGGACCTTCCATGGTCAAAGCAAGGAATAAATGTGAACGGAAAATATTTAAATCACTTACGCTTTGCGGACGACATCGTCGTGTTCTCGGAAAGTCCCATTATGCTCAACACAATGATTAACGAACTTCAAGCCGCTAGTGCTCGCGTGGGCCTGGAAATGAATTTAGAAAAAACCAAAGTAATGTCTAATAGCAACTTAGCGCCGATACTGGTTAACGATGTGCCACTCGAATACGTGGAGAGCTACACTTACCTTGGAAAACAGATTTCATTTAGGAAAGACAGAAATATAGAGGAAATAAACAGGAGAGCCGCTATAACTTGGAAAAAGTACTGGGCTCAAAAAGAGGTTCTCAAATCGAAACTCCCAGTTAAAATAAAAAAGACAATTTTGGATACAACGATCTTACCCTGCCTAACCTACGGCTGCCAAACGTGGACATACGATCACAAGGCAAGACAAAAAATCGTAACCACGCAGAGGGCAATGGAAAGGAGCTGTTTAAATATAAAACTGAGGGATAAAGTAAGAAACACAGAGATTCGTAAAATAACCCAGGTAAACGATGCTCTACATTTCGCTCAGAGACAAAAATGGAGGTGGGCTGGCCATGTTGCGAGATACAGTGATGAAAGATGGACAATAAACACCACAAAATGGAAAGGACCACGAGGCTTGAGAAGAAGAGGCCGTCCGTGCGCCAGATGGCAGGACGAGATTGTGGCCAACGCAGATAAAGATTGGATGAACACTGCCACAGATAAGAAAAAATGGAATTCTCTGGAGGAGGCTTTTACCCTGAAGGGGTCCACACTAAAATAATAAGATTATTTAGCATGCAAGCATGTATGTACCCATTATACTATTATTTGAATCAGAAAAAAGATAAGATCCAATTTAATTCAATTTAATGTGATTAACTTTTACTATTTTAAACTAATTGAACTATAATTATAAATGTATCTTTATGTAAAATGTAACAACACCTGTATTATGTAATGTAATTTATTTGTGTGGAAGAAATAAAGCTATTTTATTATTATTATAACCGTAGCTAAGTATAGCAACTAAATTATGCATTTTATTTAAAATAGCTCCAACGTAATATAGCTTTCGGAAAATGAAACTTCGGACAAATTAATATACGGAATTATGACTGATCGGAATTTTAAAGTGTTCCCTCTATTTTCTTGTATGATACGTGGTTCGGAAATACTAGTATGATTATCGATAGCTAGTACTCTTAGCATCCTTATAACTTAGTTAAGGTTAGGTAAACTAAAAATCCGCAAGTATACTGATTTCTAAATAAGAATAATGAACGCAAAAACTCAAGAAAACGCATATCCGCTGATGAACCAACGAGCTCCCTAGTGGAATAAAACATTTTTCTTCAAAAATAATCAAGCAAGAAGCCCTTAGGCTTTTTTGAATAAAGAATATTGTTCATACCGCGCACCAGGTGGCGCCTGCGAGGGGTAAATGGCCAATCACACGCCGACCTGCTCGGAATCGCATCACGCTGTACATTTGAACGATGTGCGCTTGAAATCACTCTGTAGATGACACTTTTTTCATCTACGACTTCTTGCTTGTGTAAAAAAACATGGTGTACAAAATTTACCGGCGCTTTAGGTATTTATAAAAAAATATATTTATATATGAAAACCCCAGATAAAATTGCAATCTCTACTTTTATAGTTGATTACTCTATTTTCATTATACATAGCCAAGACTAACCGCAGTTAGAGTGGGTGTACTGGTGTACTGTGCGAGCTCTGGTGAGCTGTGCGAGAAAAAAAACCACCAATAGGAGAGCTGCTGCTAAGCTAGGCTAGCAAAGTAAAGTATTCCTATTGGTGGATTTTTTCCTCGCATACCACTCCACTACCTCTCACTGGTAGATATTTACCCTTAAAACAATTTCCTATCAAGCAAATCAAAGTCCGTTTCAGTCAATCCATTTAGGAACTACGACAAACAGACACCACCACACAGATACACAGACATAGGCGTCAAACATAACCCCTCTTTCTGCGTTGGGTGTTAAAAAGCAGCGGCAGACCCTTGCTTTTCCTAACACGACAAAACGCCCAAGTCTTTCACCTGTTAATTTTATTAATTCCCTCCAACTTGAGAGAGTATCGAGGCAAATTAAATCTAAAATTCTAAACACAATAAACAAGGAAGTTAAACGAATCGGCTAACTGTTTTCGTCGCTTTAATTACGGAGTAACTACAGCGGAATGTGTCACTGAAGTTTTGAATCCTCGCGGAAGTTCGGGTGACATCGGGAGTGCTCGGGTCTGGTCGGACAGGGCAGAGACATTTAACAAGCTTTTTATTTATTAGCTTGTACAGAAAAAGAACTAAAAGCATAGAAGGAGCCTTAAAACGAAAGCGTCAGATCTATTTTACCAGTCTCGAAAATTTAAATATGATACAATACACACCGAGGTGTTGTCAACTCGTATAAACTGGTCTCCAACGACAGGAACTGGACACCATGGTCGTAGATTAAATATGCCACAGTGTGCGACAGCAACAGTGTACCACCATGATATTATTATTTTAGCTTAAACAATTGTCTCATTAAGGCACAGTGAATCCCAATAAGACTGTGCCCTTCTGTGCCTTTAGTTCTTATTCTATAGTATTGTATGTATGTTCGGGTCAAATATTACAAGAATTTTTTGAATCACTTTCCCGGAGACAGATTGAGCTGAATTTTGGTATACCTACGTAACTTTCATGACAATACTATAATATGGCACCATCGATCTAGTCTGATGATGGAGTGGGAAGGTGCTTAACGTAGACCCACTGTATTGGGACTCATTCGATTGGTCTTGATAAGAAGATGTTGATTTTTGGTAAATAATAATAATAATAATAATAATAGATCACAGGACAATGTCACACAAATTGACCTAGTCCCAAACTAAGCTCTAGGCTTGTACTATGGGTACTAGACAACGATAAAAATACTTAAATAGAGAAATACATACTTAAATAAATAGAAAACATCCAAGGCTCAGGAACAAATATTCGCGCTCATCACATAAATATCTGCCCTTACCGGGATTTGAACGCAGGACCGATGGTTTCGGAGGCAGGGTCACTACCAACTAGGCTAGCATGTCGTCAAAAGCTTGCCCCAAAAAATAACTTTGAACTTTCAGCAACTTATTAATTATGGAAGTTTTTGAAGAAAGAAATTGAAGCAAAACAATGCAAAAACAGGTGGTTAATTCTCGTAAACCTCTTGAACTAGACGGACGGTTTTAAGTTCTCCCGTCAGGAGCGTCTCAACAACATTTATGGGCCTATATTCTCAGTTACGTAGCTTTACTCGTCGTGTGAGTGAGCTCGTATGACTTTGCTTGCTTGACGGACCGTTCGACAGAGAGCCGTTTTTTAAAAGAATAAACATCTCTGCTTAAAGATGAACCAGTTCAGCTCAGATTAAACTAGTTTCTTCTATCGGCCATAGGAGGAACCAGTTTAGCCTAGTCTGTACCGGTTTATCCTATCGCATAAAGTATGAACTGGTTTGGCCTAGGATAGACAAGGTGGTCTTAAAATCATCTTTGGCCGGTAACATACATGTTACAGTCAAACCAAGATAATTTTTTGAGCTGTAAAAGAAAATGCATGTAGCGTTTTCTTTTAACCGAAGCTGCGAAGCCCAAAAGGGTTATGTGTTTAACCTGCCTGTAAGTATGTCCCGTAGGTATGTCCGTTCTTAACCGCTTAAAGGCTCATCCGATTTTGATTAGTTAGATTTTTTTTTTTAAATCGTTATTTCTTCGTAGCAGAATTTCAACGGAGCTCCTATTTCTGGGTGCTTTGGCCCTTCGGGCCTGCTAGGCGTCCTGCTGATAGGCATCCTGTCTGCTAGGCATCTTGCTTTTTAGACGTCCTGCTCGGAAGGCATCACCTTTTTTACGCATCCCGCTTGAAGGAAACTTTCATGTTCGACATCGTGCTTGATAGGCATCTTGGTTTTTACAGACATCCTACTCAATAGGCATCTTGCTTTTTAAGCATCCCGCTCAAGAACGATTGAAATATATGTCAACAAGTGTATCCAGGTTTTGCCAAAATGCTTAAGAGGCCGTACACGAAATTTAGGTGGTTTTGCTTCTTTTTGAGATTTTACAGGTAAAATACTGCTATTCTATAAGTTTGAATGCACATTATGAAATATCATTTCAGTTCTAATCGAATAAATGACTTACAAATAAATGGGGTACTTTTTCAGATTTGTCGAGTATTATAAATGCGAGATTTAGGTTATTTTAAAACATTATATATTGTTATTTTTTATTTTTTTAGATGATTTTTTTAAAGTACTTAATGAATTGATTTTGAACTGAACTTTATAACTGTTGTTTTAATTTAATGAACGATAGTTTTAAGTAGTCGTAATCAAAAACAATGTTTTGCCCATTTTCTGTAAATATTTTACACAAAAAAAAATGAAGTTGGTAAAAAGTAATTCATACTTACATTTTTTAGACAAATTTTACAGCAGCAAATTGTAATTTTTTCATACCTTTTAGACGTCAAAACGATTCGTGAAAACAGTCGCCGGTTTCACGTCGATGAATCAGTATCAAATAATAAAAACAATAAAGTAGCTCATACATTCGTATAAAGTGGAAATTATCTTTCGTGTTGCGCATTAAAATTTGTAGAAGTAAAGTATTTCAACAGTAAAATCACGTCTGTAAAATCAGGTAAATCGGTAAAATTGGCAAAATTTCGTATACTTCGTATACTTAAAGGCGTCAAAAATTGTTATATTCGTCAAAACTAAGTTTTTCATTGGTTCTTGACCTTTTTGAACTCGGGTTAAATTAAAATGTAGGTCGTGAAGTAAATTTAAAAACTCTTCAAACGTAATGCCTGGTTTGAATGAGCTTAGTACTTGTAGTTAGTGCTTGACGATCACAATTAGCTTACTGATTCTTAACTTATATTATTGTTAATTATACCCTTTTCAACAAGTTAGGCAAGTAGGCAGTGGTCAGTAGGCGTTGTCAAAAATATTATTTTAATAATTAACTTCGTTTTAAGCACGTACACCATTTCTAGCCCCATCAGAAATAATTTTAGTTTAGTGCTAAATAAATATTAATTCAGCTAAACTTCTTAGCTGACTTATGAATAACTAAGACAAACAGGGCACAAAAAAAATCCGTTGTACTTAACTTATTGGTCTTATTATTACTGACACCACATAATATACAATAGTACAAGTACAGTCCTTCTGAGCCAAAACATTATGATTTATGGCCCTCTACGTCATCGAATCAAGCACAAACGGAACGTTAAGGCTGTGTGCGAACGGCGAAAATGAATTGGCTCAGTCGCCGATAGTGAAGGATGTCAATAACTAAAAATAAAATAATAATATATTGCCCTAATAATATCTTTTAAGTGTCTTTTTTTTTCATTTCAACAGAAACAATGCAACACACAAACAGACTAATGCGGCACGTTCACTTGCGATATATTTACGATTTACGTAAGCGTGTGTGCGCGAAGTAGCGTGCGCGTGCGATCCGATTCACAGCGTGGCAGCCACTGAATAGTACCCGTCAGATGGGTAACCGGCATGAACGTATACCACGGAGTGAGCCGCGCCTGCCAACAAGGTTTTCAACTATTCACCTCTTGCCACTAATCATCTAAGTACTAAATATTAAGTGCCAAAGGCAAGTACTAAGCTCGAGTAAACCGCCCGCGTTAGTGTCAAGTCTCGACTCCAGAGCCAGCGACTAATTCAAAAGTTTGTTCATTAGATTTTTTTACGAGAAATCCTCTCGCCTTCTTTTAATTTCGTTTTTACTTAATTTCGACGGAGGAAAAGTTGCCGTTTCACAATGAGTTTGCACAAATAAAGATACACAAAGTTATGATGGAATTAGAATAAGAATTTGATTTATTTCTCGGATGGACTTTCGACAAGATGTCGGACCTTTTATTATTTGTGTACCCTTAGTTGTTATTCTCTTGAAACGGGATTACACTGATCCAGAATTTTGATTTAAAGCTGGAATCGAGTGATACTGGATCGTTCTTTTACTAATGTTAACCGAATTTTAAAATGATAAAACCTTTCAAGTAAATCAAAAGCTACCAAAACGTTAAAAAAAGTCAAAATTTTGTATATTATTTTCTATCCTTTTTATGGTTTAAATCGAAATTTAAATAGAATAGAACGTGGGTATTTTTTGTCCGGCTTTTGACAGGTTAATGCTTATACATAAGTCACATACACACCAAAAAAAAAATCAAAACTAACAAAATAAATCATGAAAAGTAAAATTGAGTACCCATAAAAATTCTTAGTAATATGAAACGCTTTTTCGAGTAAGAAGATTTTTAACCTACTGACATATAAACCATAAGAAGCCATTCTAAATATCAAGGCTCAAATTATAAATTAATACGAACACCCACCGCCTGCAGCGAATTTGAATTGAATTGAGAATTGTGTAAACCACTAGCAACCTTTGCTTCATTTAATGTCAGGTTTCTATCACACACATTTATATATTTATAAATCCGAATTTATTATACCTACCTGCCCTGAAAAAGAATCTAACTGAAACCTGCATCATCCGTTGCGTGGTTAAGGAGGAGCTAGAGGGCATACAGACAGACGAGGAAAGCGACTTTGTAATAAAGATGTTGGACAAAGCAATTAGATAGTTGCTTAGCCTTGAGGCTACATAGATATGTAGCCTCGAGGCCAAGCCCGTGGTATTTACGACCATAGAATAAGAACTAAATGCATATAAGGAGCCGATATGTACAGTCTTATTGGGATTCAGTGTGCCAAAAAAGACTATATAATCTAAATATCATTGTGGTACACTGTTGCTGTCACATATAGAATCTACGACCATAGTGTCCAGTTCGTGTCGTTGGAGACCAGTTTACACGAGTTAACAACACCTTCATGTGTACGGCTAGTTTTAGCAAGAACTCTATATTCTTTCCTTTTTTACCTTATTAAACATTCATATTGAAATTTTCGAGATAGGTATAGATTTAATGTTTTCGTTTTAAGGCTCCTTCTTTGTCTTTAGTTTTTATTCTATGTTTAAGACACAGCCACTCAAAGACCCAAAAACCCTGTTCTAAATTAGAGATAGTTGAAATGATGCTATCGATACCACGTAACTATGATCTACAATAGTTTCCTGAACATTAAATAATCACAATAAGCTTAAAACAAAGTTCATACAGCGTCCAACGCAAAATATTTCTTATTCATGATGCAACAGACCAAGTTTCAATCGTAGGAACGATGCCAGCGGTTCAGGCAATAAAAGTTTTACGGAAACACCCGAGCGCTCCCGAGTGTTGACGAAGATCAAGTTTGTAAAAATTGCCGAACAGGTGTACACATACAAATATACTTGCTAACAACCTGGTACGAGTATGTCATCATGATAAAATCGCTCAGCCCGTTGTCATTTTGAAAAATTTTTGTTGTATAAAAGATTTCAAAAGTGCGAGTCGGGGTCGGGCCCGGCAGTATTAACCCTTAAATTGGCAAAAAATAAAAAAAGACGTGAATTCAAACCCTATTTCATTTTAAACCATCATAAAAAATTACATACATACAAAAAGTCACGCCTTCATTCCCAGAGTTGGGTAGGCAGAGCTATAGACATACCAACAACTCCAAAAAGATTTGTTTATAATTCTGCACATTTTGCACAATCAGGCCAATACTTAAAACACCGATTTATATAGTTTGTAGGTTGTGACTAACACAGAAGAGATATAAACAGGATATTTTGAACATTCTGTTGGAATTTTTTGGTAAGTTTTCTTTACCGTACACTACATCCGAATACAAATACAACTCGATAAATACAATATGATAGTGTCCAATATACTTGACATAGCATAATGTTCACTTTTTTCATTTTTTTATTGATAAAAACCAACCGACCATTGTGGTTGCCGTGTTAGAATAGTGCCACTCCATGTCTTCCCGTGGATGTCGTAAGAGGCGACTAAGGGAATAAGGGCTTGTAGTAGTGGTAGTACTATTAGGCGATGGGCTTGCAACTTTTATTTGTGCAACATGTGGTAAGTATTTTTGGAGTTGTTTGTATTTCTGTAGCTCTGCCTACCCCACTATGGGAATGAAGGCGTGATAGTATGTATGTATGTATAAAGTAGTAGTTTTACATAAGGTGACAATACTTCAGGTTTTAAACTAATTCTATTTAAAAAGTACACCAGTGGCATATAGACAAACTGATGGATTGACAGCAGAGATTCCCTTTCGATGCAAGATGTAAAGGTTTCATCATTATTGAATGGAAGTAGGGTATAAGGTATGAAAAATACATTCAGCCAACATAAAAAATCAGTTAAAGCATAACCTTTACTTAATCCAAAGCGTACGTACAAAATAATACTTTAAAAAGTTACTCAAAGTATCCAATAAACCCGCTTTCAGCGTTAAAAACGAACCTCATTTTCCGTGAAGCATTTCCTTAATGGCCCGCCGTTTAAAAAGAAAACATAAAAACAAAATGGCCGCAACTCATAAGAGCAATGCACGAAAATGTTTGCGCGTCATCACGGCTACGTCTAAGGTAAAAGTTTTATTTATGCGAAAACTTGTTTCATTTTTCTTTCCCGGGCATTTCAGAGAATAAAGCCGCTGGTACGCCGCCCGAGACCATAAATAACACAACATTAAAGATGTATGAAGAAGACGAACCTACTTCTAGATTTATTTACAAGAGGACCGCCAGCGTTTAGTTGGCGTTCCTCTGAAAAACGCCGAAGCCGGTGTCACTCACCTAAATTCTGCGCATTTGAAATTCGAATAGTGTTTTGAGCGTCAAGAACAGAAACGTTCCGAATTTAAAAACGTAGCGTATAAATTACCAAGTCTGTTCCACTTGTTGTTTTTTATTTTTTAATAAGCAATGTTATGCATTACATTGCGGAGCCGCGTTGTTGTGTTGTTGTATTTTATTTTTAGGTAGAAGTTAAAACCGGAGCAACAGTGTTAAAAGCAAAACTTTTTGCCTTTGCTTTGTAATATAATGTTATGACACAAATACACGTTTATTTGTTAGATAACTTATCTTGTTTCCTTTCGGCTTCTAAATACGAAGATAAATCAAGGTTTACTTCGATAAATGCTACCACCATATTTTTCTTAAAAATATTTTTGGGTTTTAAATATAAACTATATTGCCGGGAGCACAAACATTAATAAAAAATTCGTTTTTTATTTAATTTATTTTGTCACAAACGATAATGTTACTCCATTCTTGCTCTATTAAGCCATTTGATTTGTTCAGAAACTCACCTATTTCTGCAGCATCAAAACTATTTTCCATCGAGAAAAATTGCTTGTAAACTCGGTTTCAGCGGAGCTAATTATCGTTCGAGATTTGAAAATTGAAAGTTTTTTTAGTGCGCAAAAGACTCAACTATTTCAATTAAGAATCTCGTTACGTTCCATTTTAGAACTTTGTTTGAAATTGCAGCCAGTTGGAGAAGTCCAGTTCCGAAGTCATTCCAACCAGCCAGTAATAAGGTTCCGACACGTCCCGACCTTTTACGGTTCTTAACAAAGTAATCGGTCTCGATCAAGAAAAATAGAATGTTGCGATTGATGGCGCCATTACTTTACTTTTGTTAGAGCGATAAGATATGAAACCTTTATGTGTCGTTTAGGTTATTAAAACCTCCTAGCTAGAGACGCTAGCTCGCTAGTGTTCAAGTTTAAAAATCTGTCTAGTGGCTGGCTCACTATCATTATTTACTGTCCGGGCTTAAAAAGTAAATTTAAGCAACGCGGGCATGGAATAAAATAGAATATCTAACTTGTTTTGGTCAAGTGCTTCCAAAACTAGTCTTTTGTAATTATTATTTTCTGTGACCCATAGACCGCCTGTTGTATACCTATGATTTAAATGTACTGTTCCATGTTCTGTTTTTATTTTTTATTTTTGGTGTTCAATAAAGAGTATTTGTATTTGTATTTGTATTTGTATAATTATGTCAACCTTCAACTGAAAAAAAATTTGACTACCACCAAATTTAATTAAAGCTCTATTCAATATGTTTTGCGCATTGCTTTTAGTTAAGTGGAACTAGTATTAAATTTTACTGAGCGTGGCACTAACGATGTAAGTGTTTATTTATATTTCTTATAAAAAATTGACATGTTTTATTATTTATACTGTTCAGAAATATCTAGAAAATAAATAAAACATACAATAAATCTGTTTCCCTAATTTAATCACAGGCTTCCATACCACCAAAGAAGGTGGTTAACTGCAATATAGTAATCGAAGGATTCTATACTCTATTGGTAGCTACATTCAATTTAAATTGCTTAAACTACTAATGCAGTTAGTCGCCTTTTTGGAATGCTCTAGCGCGTCAAAAAAAAGTCAATAAGTCGTATTGAAAAAAAAACAGAAAGAATTCTAGCTATGTAACATACAGGGTACTTTTGACTTCAAAATTTATGAAATTTATTTAAATTCGGTGGTTTATTCATAAAAAGGGTATAAAAGCGGAATTACTTGAGTTTTAATTTAGGTCCTGCGTGTAAGGCTGGGAAAAAATGTTTTATCCAACCTTTTTACGAGCTAAGGCAATGTACTAATAAAGATATATACACCCTAAGAAATTGAGAACTACAAAGAAAATTGATGTCGTTCTACTACTATTCTATTATAATCTGTAAAAGTAAAAGAAAAACTGTCTTCAAAAAGCTTCATACCTTTTAGTGATCTGATCACAATAGTACTGTTATGTCGTCCACATATATTTGTTCCTTTAAAAGGGGAATGCCCATCTCTCCTAAAAAAAAATGCCTGAGGTGTACAAGAACCAATTATACACCAAAATATGCTACGAAATTGTAAGTTCCGAAAACACTTTCAGTGATTACTCATAAAGTCGGTGAAACGCTGTTATTTTTATACAAATAGACAAAAACAATTTTCATCTCAAACTCATTCAAAACGAATAAAGACGTTTAGTATGTTTACAAACAAAGTAGGTATACATAGGTAAGGTACATGAAAATAGTGGTTTCATGACTGATTTAGGGTGAGGGCGATGAAGGCGTAAGTCCACGGACTGGACGATAGCGGGCGGCGGCGATGACAATCGATTTCATAGTGTTATTTATGTGGAAGTGACGTCTCACGCCATTTATAATATTACAGATACGAGTAAACATGAGTGAATGTTCAAGTTAAAATCTATAAAAAAATTACATAATACTCCCATCATTATCAGACTTCAATTTAATGAGTATATTTATATTTAATTATAACATGTTTTTCCGCATATAGGTAATCTCTGTACATTCCAGGCATTATATGGGCATTCTCCTTTGAGGAGTTCCCTCGATTTCTCCAAGATCCCATCATCGGACCTTGACCTGCTTGAAATGGGACCAACAAGAGAGTATACCAAATCGAACAATCGGTCCAAAAATCCCGACGTATTGAGGACCTCCTCCTTTATTTGAAGTCGGTTAAAAATGGCTATTGCATAGATATAGATAATAATAATAATAATAATATCACAGGACAATGGCACACAAATTGACCTAGTCCTAGTCCCAAACTAAGCTCTAGGCTTGTACTATGGGTACTAGACAACGATAAACATACATATACAGAGAAATATATACTGAAATACATCGAAAACATCCAAGACTCAGGAACAAATACTGGGGCTCATCACACAAATATCTGCCCTTACCGGGATTTGAACCCAGGACCCCTAGCTTCGAAGGCAAGGTCACTACCAACGAGGGTAGCGTGTCGTCAAGAACGAACAGATGAATGAACACATGAACAAACGAAAAGAGAGATGAACATGTTAACATTATAGGGATTGACCTAGTCCCAACCAAAGCTTTAGGTCAGAGGTGTAAAAGTTCTCTGTCGAACGGTCGATCGAGTGAGCAAAGTCATACGAGCGGGCTCACTCATCTGGTGAAGCGGGTAAATTCAAAATATACGTCCTTATTTTTATGGTATGGCAAAGGCGAACGAACACACAGGCCACCTTTAAGTGGGATCTGTGACCCATAGACAGGCGCAATTTCAAAACTACAACCTTAAGACTGCAATCCTAAACCGCTAATGCGTTGCCAACCCTGACGACTAAAATGGAATGCCTCTATGTTAGTAACTTCACCCTGTTCACCCTTCTGTTGTTTTATACGAGCACCGGAACACAACAATGCATACTGTGGTGCTTGCTGGCAGGTTAAATGATAAGACGGAGGTGATAGGTACCACCAAAAAATGTTGTTTTTCCGTTTTGACGTGACAATTTCAATTCGCCAGTTAATAAATGGTGTGTTGAGTTCAACAGTGGTTAAAGAGAATCACCTACCTGTACTATAAGGTAGGTACAGTCACCATAATATATATCTGTACTCTTCAGGGTGATCAAAAATATCTGAGCATGCAATCTAATGCCTGAACAATCAAATCAAATTAAATCATTTCAGATATAAATCCATATAACTTTACAGAACAAATATAATCAAAATTAAAATTAAAATCAAAATTAAAACCAAAATCAAAAATTACTATTTGTCACGCTGCTGGTGCAAAAACATAAAAACAATAGAGTCGTGTTGAGATGTTTGCGAGCACCTTGTTCGCTCCGATATATCTAATAGCGACTTTATCTACTAGACAATAATCAACATGTTTATAAAGAAAAATATAGATTCACATTACTTACCGAAAATCGAATACGGGACCGTTACATCCGTAGTTAACGTTACTACCAAGTTTGCTAACCGCGATGTTTTTTTTTTTTTTTTTTTTTTTTGGCGACGGATCCAAGAAACCTTTATTTATTCCGCCACACCCCTCAAACCATTACAATGTACCCCGCTCGATTTAAATACAATTTGCCAAATGAATTTCTAGATTTTCTTCAGCAATTCTTAAAACTGAATAATGCCCAATATCTATGCAACTGTTTCCACTCCTAGTTTCAGTAAATGATATTTTAAATTGTAATTTCATACATGGAGACGTCAGGTTGATGTATATTTTATTCAAATTTTGTGTAAGGTTTGGAGAAGACTTTTTAGTTTTTTAGAAGATGTGGCTATTTTTGATTAAAAAAATACATTGACAATGGGGTATTTTTTTTGCACGATATAGAGAGAGGCCTTTCTTATTAAACAGTCATCAAGAAAACATGGAAACCAACAAAATTCTACAATGCTACCATATTTGTAGCTAGCTGTACTGTAGAAAAAAAACAAATGTACAATTTTCTATTTGGCTGTGTAATAGTTGAGTAGAACCTACTTCAAATTTAAAAAAATACAGCATGATTTATTTCGAAATGTGTTTTTTACGATTAGGCGTAAAGCTCTTATTCGGCCGCCTCAAATGAGAGTAATATTTTTGGGGTGTAAAATATTTATATAATTGTGAGTCGATGTCATAGCCCATAGTGTTTTCTTTGCTTCTCCAGTCCTCAAATCCAGTTTTTACTCTCTAGTCGTTTTGGTATGGGTACACATCAGAATTCTACAAAAGCTTTCAGCTTTTCCGCAAATGATCGTTGATCAGTCTACGGGCGATTAAAATTGATAAAACCTCATCTGTAATCACACTAAACTCTTACATAAGCAAGCAAATCTAAACATTAAGTAGTCACAAATTATATTATCACCCAAAACGAAAATCAAAATGGCGCCTCCTAGATTTTAAGTAGCTACTCTAATTCGATTAATAAAACACTACCTCCCTCTCGGGCGCTAGTAATTTGTATGAGACGCTAAGTTTGTTCATTAACTCTAACAAGATTCCATCGCTGCCTTTGACGCCGGGAAATATAATGAATGTACAAGAAGGGATACGTCTTGTAGTTAAAATTAAGCGTTTTATGTTAGTACGGTTTTATGTTTAAGCAATTTTAAGTTAAAGTAAGTTGTACGCCTTAATTTTCCTTAGATGATTAGAATGACAGATGTCACTTTATGACGAAATGAAACTTTTAAATCTATTTAAGCAAAATTATTATTATTTCCGAAGGCGAAATATTCCTAAGAAAGTAAAATAAAATTGCACTTGAGTCTAACAAAAAATAGCGCTTTAAAGCTTAATATTAATTCTATAAACGGATAACTTAATCAAAAAACCGTTTTCGCAAACCCGTAATATTTTTAAAAGACCTATCCAACGACACCCCACACTACAGGGTAGACGAGAAAAAAATACATCCTTAAGTTACGTGTAGGAAAAAATTCCTAAAAAAATTTTTTTTATTATTTATTATACCACTTTCTTGGCCTGACTAATATACATATTAATGCCAAATTGCAGCTTTCTAGTACTAAGAGTCTCTGCGCTAGGCTGTGGACGGATGGACGTACGGACATGGCGAAACTATAAGGGTTCCTAGTTTGACTACGGAACCCTAAAATGTGAGCTTGTCTGTCTCTCTGTTATGCCGCATCTAAAATGCTGATTAAGTTTTGATGAACGTAGAAGGAAATAATAATATACCTATTACATTTTATCATGAAAATAACTTCTCGAGGAAAAAACGATAGACCAACATAACTTAAATAAAGTAACAAGATAAACAGTAAATTGACGTTTTAAATACGACAAAAGACAATTTGTGTTTTACCAATATTTTCAAGTAGGTACACAATCTAGATTTTCAATATTTTATAATGGTATTTTCCAGAATCTTAACAAAGTCCGACTCACATATGACCAGTTTTACTTAATTGTTCACTGTACATAGTGCTTGCCTACTATTTCTCTTTACACTTTTACAACAACCTGTATAAAAACTCCCCATAAACAGGGTGACCAAGTTAACGAGCTTGCAAACTATTACAAAGAATTCCTTCACCAAGTTAAAAGCCCTTGGAAAATCGCTTGTGGAAATATTTAATTATTTTGAAAGTAAATCGTCAAAGGAAAGTCCCCGGCGATCGGCTTTTGTGGCCACCCGAGGGTTTATAATTTCATCCTATTTCTTGCTAAAGTGCAGTTGCATTAGTAATTTAGTGGATGCAGTTTGCATTTTTAATTGGTTTTTGGGCTTTGAGAATTTGGAAAAGGCTGAATGTATTAAATATAATACTATCTGTTTATGTTACTAAGTAGTTTTTATTAAGTTATGGTTACGTCTTTTTTTAATTGGTGTTTGTAGGTCTTTCGCTTCCCGCTAATCACTTTATCATTAAATTTAACTAACATTGTTTTTGTATAATGAAATGTAAACCCAAGTGTTAGTACATAGATAAAAGCAGCACTATTTTTGTAAATTGTATGGTACAGGGAGGTATAAAATGGCTAAAAATAGTTCATGATAATAATGCTTAGCCCGTGTTTTGAACTTGGCCTGCTCTATTTTGAGCGCACCTATTTATTGTTAAGGCTACGGCTGCCTTAATTGTTTAGTTATTAAAAAACAAAAAACCGCCTTCATAAACGCAAAAAATAACTTTTAAAATTTTAGGGAACCTACCTAATAGGTTATTTAAACTGAAGTTGGCCTTTTTGGTGAAAATATTGTAGTCGCCGACTTCGGTTGGCTGTAGGCACCTATAACATATAGGTGCCTACAATTTTAAAAGAAGCAACGCCGCCGGAAAGTCATAGTCAACAAGTAAATATTCTTCGTTGTAGTTGCTCAACTATCTTAATCGAGATAACATATCGCCACCCTTGAAATAGGTACCGTTCAGGAATTCCGATGGCCATCTCTGGTCTTCATCATCAGTTCCACTTCCCGAAGTTATACTTGCTGAATGCAAATGCTAGACTTGTTACTAAAAATACTAAAATCACTATATATTTGCCTACAATATTTGAGGAGTTCCCTCAATTCCTCACTGATCCCTTCATCAGATTCAGATTTGGTGACAATGGGACTACCGCGGAAGTAGGTATACTCTAGCAAACAAAATAAATATCTAAATCGGTTCACAATTGACGGAGTAATCAATGAACTAAAATAAATAAAAAATACATACAATGGGACGTATAACCTACTCCTTTGTCGGTTAAAAATAGGGACATATCGCTGTAAAGATAGCTGTTTTGATACGATTTTGACTGCACTTTGCCTTGTAATATAATGCATATTATTAATCTTTGTTTTTTTTTTTACCTTTATCATCCATTTTACAGGCATCTTATCTTTTATACAACTCGCCTTTCAATTCTGCCCTGCTAAGCCAAATAGCAGTATGTCAAATAAGTCTCCCGTAGCAATCAAAACCTTATTACTAACAAGAGAAGATTGAATCTACTTTGGCAATTGAATCTGACATACTGTGTTTTAGCTTAGGAGGGCAGAATTATTCTCCGCATTATTAATCTGCGAGCTTAAGGAGTGTCTTTAGCTAGAAGATAGTACATTTTAGTGCATTTGTTGACTTTTGACTTTGGCTTACGTCGGTAATGGTAAAATTTGCGCAACCGAAGTGGTTCTTTGCTGGGGTGTAACTCTCCGGGTGATAATTCGTTGATGCATAAGTAAGTTGTTTTATAAAAGAACACACCACCCCTAGACTGAAGCATTATAAAAAACAATATTTACTCATTTAACCATCAAAAGAATCCAACCCTAAACAAATTTTAAACCAATACACAAATAACAGCGCTTCAAAAATCATAAAAACCAATTTAAAAACCTCCATTTCGACTATACAGGATGTTCCTTGAACCTTTCAGGTGCGCAAGCCGTGAATAATACACAAAAGTGAGATATTAAAAATTTACTAACCTCTCGTAATGCTCATTCATGCGTAAAATATTGGTCTACCAAAACCCCGGTAATTATACCAAACGGCCGAATAAACGGCGTCTGGAACATCCCGTATATATTTTTACCACAAAAGCTTAATACTGTAAGTTCAAATTTAACACAAAGCATTGAAAAATTTATACTCCTATTAACAACGTACTAAATGACGTGACTCGAATTTCAGTTAATTTGTTTTGCTTCTGAGGCATTGGTATGTATTTTTGATCTATCGTTGTAAATTAAATTGAGTCTTATCTGTTTATGAATGTGATTGGTTTTTGTTTGTCGCGTGCTACCCAAAAATTGGTTCCGTTGAATGGACAATGCATGGACGCGGAGAATTGTTCGAATATTAAAAATCATTCGAGCATTATTGAATTGCTCTTTGCTATTAATTTAGGGTAGGGCCCTAGTGTTCGCGGTAAAATCTATGTTAAATATAAAATTAGGAGATAACAATGATCAACGAATTCACAATCACCGTCTCAGGTAATTTTTTAACATTTAATTTACTAACTGTATTATTATTTTGGCTGAATATCAATCTCAAATAAAATACAAGGCTAGTTAATCTAAACAAACATGTGAAATACTCGTTTTAAAACTTACGTATGTCAAAAGGATAGCATTTAAGAAAAATATTTAAAGTGGCCTGAAACGTCACAAGTCTTTATTATTCGATGCCACACTTTTTAATCAATTACTTTTTTGCACATGTCATTTACACCTTTTTAAAAACAATGTGATCTTATAGGTACAGTACATTTATTTATACATTATTTTTCTCAGGTCACGCGTCCGCGTTCAGCTACGAATAGGTGAACACCAGCTCAGCTGTAAACCGGCCCTGTGGCTCCAGCTGCTGCACATCCTGAACTGAGCCTTATTTTTGACTTAACACTACGGTGCAACGTTTCTAAATTTGCTCTAATCTTATCTCGTGTGTTTTTTGTAATTATGTCTGTTGTGTGGCAGTGTGCTTTTTCAAATTAATGTTATGAGTAAGAGTATGACTTCGACCACCTATTTCGTAGTGATGACAGCAGATGGAGTAAATGCGTTGCAGTCTGGAGGCCCTGGGTAGGAAGGAGAAGTGTTGGCAGACCACCAGCTCGATGGTCCGATGATATTAGAGAAAATGCTGGCCCAGACCAAATGGACCAGACTAACTCAAAATAGTGCAAAATGGAAAAGAATCGGAGGGGCATATACCCAACAGTGGGCATGTAAATGAAATGCTACATAAGAAGAAAAAGAAGAAGAGAAGATGACTTCGAATTTTAGTTATGGTTTTCAATAAATAAAAAAACATAAATAATACAAAAATAAACCCTTTCTTGTTATTTTTGTGTGATTAGTGTAAAGAGCATATTCTTGTATTGAGTATTTTTCTCAATATGCCTAAATACGACATAAAAGGGTGGTATTTGTGTATCTGTGTGTTTGTGTTTCTTTGTTTCTGTCTTCGGCATTATAGCTCCTAAACTAATCGATCGATCGATCAGTAAACGAATAACTTAAAATTAAAGCCGGATTTCTTTCAATCTCCCATCTTCCCTCTCAGAAGGTTACCTGATGACCAGGGGCCTGTTTTCTAAAGTTATAAATTTTAAACGGATCTTTCTAGCAAAGGAGTTAGAAGGTGACTTCCGCTTCAAATTACAGCTTTATAAAACAGGGCCCAGGGGCCGATTACATAAAAGCTTGTAACTTGCAATACAAGCGGAAGTCATTTTCCATCAGTATGTATCAAAAAAAAAACTTCCACTTGTATTACAAGTTACAAGCTTTTATGTAATGGGCCCCAGGGGCCAATTGCATAATGGAGTACAAGATTATAGTATTAGAGATATTGCATGGATTTTTACTATTAGTACGGGCTTGTACTTTATTATGCAATAGGCCCCAGGTTATCAACAACAGTGCTTGATATACCATTAACATATCCACACCATAAGGTGGAACAATCTTGTCGCAAGAGCCTTCGAATTAGCCATCACCCGCTGAAAGTCGGCCGCGCATTTACGCATGCTATTGTAAAGTCTGCGTAGAGTGGGCCCGCCCGAAATGATAATGGTTTTTAACCCCCGAAAAAAAAGAGGGGTATTGTTTAACACGTGTATCTGTATATATGTGTGTGTCAGTTTTGGCGTCGTAGATCCCGAGCGGTTTTTTTTAAAAACGCTAGTTTAATCGGAATGGAATGGAAAAGACTTCTTTGACGTGTTTTGGGACGAAGTCGTAGGTGGCGCTTAACCAGAAAAACCGGACAAGAGCATGTCGGACCATGCTCAGCGTAGGGTTCCGAAGCCGTTAAGTACTACAAACAGAAAAAATCATCAAGTAATCACTTATTTTCTATTTAAAGTCAATTGGTGCCGTCGTAGATGATTTTAGTAGGTATAAACACTTTAATCGCCTGTATCTCAAGAACCAATGATGTCTTCTTAGTCGTGATAGTTTTCCTTTAAAATTGGTTATATGTTCTTTCATTTAAGATTTTTTTCAGCAAACCCACTATAAACCCATAATATTTTTAAAAGACCTAACCAACGACACCCCACATTATAGAAAATATCCCCACGTTACGTGTAGGGGTAGTACTCTAAAAATAAATATTTGTTTACTTTTTATTGTACCACTTTGTTGGCGTGACTAATATGCATATTCATGCCAAATTGCAGCTTTCTAGTACTAAGAGTCTCTGCGCTAGGCTGCGGACGGACGGACGGACGGACATGGCGAAACTATAAGGGTTCCTAGTTTGACAGAAAAATCAAGTTTGTTTCATGGGCGCCCTTAAATATTTATTTTATTTTAATTGAATTATTTATTTTTCAAGTGAATATACAACCAAATATTCTGTGAATATTTCAAGCATTTACCTGTTGCCGTTATATATTGTGCCAAAAAAAAAACACGCTTGTTGTTTGGAAGCCCCACTAAAATATTTATTTTATTCAGTTTTTAGTATTTGTAACTATAGCGGGAACAGAAATACATCTGTGATGTGAAAATTTCAACTGTCTAGCTATCAGGGTTCAATAGATACAGCCTGGTGACAGACAGACAGACAGACAGATAGACAGACAGTGGAGTCTAAGTAATAGAGTCCCGTTTATACCCTTTGGGTACGGAACCCTAAAAAGTCTATTCACTCTTGCCTTACAACACAAAGGTCATACGATTATTATTTTAGTAGGGTCACACGCGTAAATATACCCTTTTCAAAAAAGAACTGCTTGCATTTTTCTATGTCCTTAGAGATGTCAAGTCATTTGTAACTTAAAGGAAACTCAACGTTATTGCTGTAGAATGTCGGATTGACTTTGGACCTAAGGTGGGTCACAAATTTAAGTCTTTGATTGTACCTTTTTCTCGTCAACGACACCCCATAGTGTGGGGTGTCGTTGGATATTGTGGGTTTGTCAAAACCATTTTTCATTTAAGGGATCCGTTTATGAAATACAAAGCTAATTTCTGTTTGAGTCAAGTGTTACCTACAGCCAAAACTACAAATATTAAAAATCTGAAAAAATCTTAAATGGAAGCGCATAGTTTAAAAGGTAACTATCACGACTAAGTAGACATCATTGGTTCTTGAGACGGATGATTAAAGTGTGTATACCCACTAAAATCATCTAAGGGTTTCATGGCAGAACAAAAATTGTACCTTAAACACCATTGTACCTATGAAAGCAATGAATAAACTGAACTGAACTGAAGACGGCACCAAATGACTTCAAATAGAAAATTGTGCAGGGTCCGTCCGGATCGCTACCACCATCTTATCCATTAACCTACCGTCAAACAGCAGTGTACGCATTGTTGTGTTACGTTTTGGGGATAAGACAACCGGTGAAATGACTAGCATAGAGGCATTCCATCTTAGTCCTCAGTGTTGGCAATCTTGTGAATGCGAATGTCTATGTCACAGTTTCCACTTAACATCAGGCGGCCTGTGTGCTCGTTTGCCTTCGCAATGCCATAAAAAAATTATGTTATTACTTGTTTTTTTATGTTTGTAGTACTTAACGGCTTCGGAACCCTACACTGAGCATGGTCCGACATGCTCTCGCCCGGTTTCTCAATTTACCTAGACTACATGATAATAAGAACGCGTACACGCAATTTTCCCACAAATACACTTCCCCGCGCCGCGCGTAAACCTTCTATCACCTTTTATATGCCCTGGATTTAGGGAAGGTCGAACTCACAACACACACAAAAGCAGTTAGTTCAAAGAGTTATCTTTTATTAGGTATTCTACACCAGGGATTGTAAAACCGGTTTTATTTAATACCTGTATTTACATTGTCAAATTATTACCGCTAAAAAATAATACCTATATTCGAATTAGAGGTATTGTTGTCATTCCGCTTTTGTTTTTATCGCTATGTATTCACTATTAACAGTATTAAATAAGTACCTGTATTCAATACCGCTATTCATTGTACCTGATAAGTGAGATGTCAATTAGACTTTAATGAACTGTAATTTCAGACTTGTCTAAGGCGAGTCTAAGTTTTTTGTAAGAGCACCGAAAACATTTACATATAAAAATAAACGAGAATATTGACACTGACAGGTATTACTGGTTATGGTTTTTAGGGGTAAAGTATCAAAAAGGGGTATTGTTGTCAATTGTATAAACCGATAATAAACTTGAATACCGGTATTCGTTATACCGCTAATCAGAGCTTTAGTGGTATAAATAGTGAAAGTCAATTATAACCGGTAATACCTCATTTAAAACCGGTAGTCAGAATACCGGTAACGATCCCTGTTCTACACGGTAATAACGACATCATCTTTGACCTGTTTCCGTATTGTCAACGTTTCGATAACTCTTACGTCATTTACAATAATGGAAACTGTGCCATAAACTGTGACTGTGTTAGTGGTGGTAGGACCCTGTGCAGGGTCTGTCCGGATCGCTACCACCATCTTATCCATTAACCACCCGCCAAGCAACAGTATTCGCATTGTTGTGAAATTACTAGCATAGAGGCGTTCCATCTTAGTCCTGATCGCTGGCATCGCATTTGAGGTCTTAGGATTATAGTTTTGAGAATTCTAATTTCTATGGGTCTAAGATTCCAGTTACCATCAAGTGGCCTGAGTGCTCGTGTGCCTTCTTAACATTTTAAAACGCGTCAAACGCGATATCGTTATAACGCAGTAGAATAGAGGCTTATAAGCTTACGTGTGTTAACTCGGGGCACGTCTTAGTGATTTGATATTGATAAGATGTCGATATACATGTTTATTTATTAGTATCCCTCCTTGTGGCACTATTTATGCACAAAATTCGTTTTTTAGGCGCTCTTGCACTCTTTATAACAAATCGCTTAATGAAGTTGATATATTTGCTAATAGTATGTCGTCCTTTAAAAATAAAATTCGGCAAATTTTATATTCTCCATAATGGTAGAACACTAGTAAAGTTAGTAATATAGGAAACTATAGGCCTTATTTAAGTAATTTTATTTAATGTAATTTTAATTTAAATGGCTGTTTGTTTTCTGAATAAATTAAAAAAAAATTGTATAAAAAAACTCTGCTACTCTTAACATGAAAAAGTCTATGTCCAAAATTTCATTGTCATTTGTTCATAGTCTTATAAAAGTGTATTAATCACAATATCGTTCATGAATCAGAAAACGGGTTTAGTTAATTGAAGAATGCCCCGTTGACCCGTGGGTAAGGACAAAAAAGTTGGACCATAGTCGTAGTTAACCATACAAACAACGAAGGCGAAAAAAGTTCAGTTGTGCGACGAAAAGAATCCTTACAATTTGTATGGTTAACTTTCGTCGCCCAAAAGAAAAGTTTCATACAAAATTTGATTGTGTGAGTTAGCGTGCCCAACTTTTTGGATATTACCCAAATATGCAGTTTATTGTACGACAGAAAATCAAAAGCAATACAATTTAAATAGAAAACATCACCGCTAGAAAACCTGCTTCATTGTAAAAAAAAACCGCATTCAAATCGGTTCATCCATTTAAGAGCTACGTTGCCACAGACAGACAGACAGTGGCACGCATGCACGCACGCACGCACGCACGCAAACACGCACGCACGCACGCACGCACGCACGCACTTACACTTCAAACTTAAAACTTAACTGCCTCTTTAGAGATTGACAAAAGTGAAATATGCATCGAGTAGGCAAGTGTACAAATTAGTAAAGAGAAAGTGCATGAAAATCAGAATTGAGTTTCATTGACACGACTTAGGACAAAATGTAAAAAAAAAACATAATAATATAAAACGCAATAAACTTAGTTTTGACCCGTTTATTAAGATTTTATATAGAATCAAAACTTGTTAAAATTTTAAAACGTTTTTTAATAATTAAATTGTTATTTTCGGCATCCTCATTTTATCCACCTAATATTTTACTTCAACGATATTGGCTAACATAGTAATTTACGAAATAAATGCAAATTTATTTATATGATCCTTATATTTTAAACATGCAACAACAGCTGTGACGTCATTCCTGTCGTCGATTTTGTATAGAGTGTTTTTGCAGGGGGTCTGTACTATGACTTTTTAGAGCTTCATATCTTATGAAAAAATTACACGACAATTATTCCGCGTATACAGTTATTCCTCTCTCTCTTAGCACTTTCCAGAGAGAGTAAGAAAAAAATACGCATGTTCCTTATTATGTGAAGACCAATAACCATTTCTAACGACTAGAGTCGCATGAAGCGTGAAAATAGTAGTGTTTGTGTTAACCTGTTGTACATGATAATGATACGGCTGTAAGGGATCTCTTCCAGCTAACCCTTGACAGATTGAGATAAGTGAAATGTGAAGTAGGCAAGTGTACAATTTGGTAAAATGTGAGCAGCTAAGGCGGACTTGCACCAAAACCTTAAACTAAAGTTAAGACTTAACCTAGTTAATCTGACAGTCCTGGTATGAATCTGACAGGAGTTAAAATCTAACTCCGAGTGTATCATTTCTCCTCAAATGTATCATTTCATCGAATTTAATTTCGAATGCTGTTTTCTGCTGAAACTATAATGTTTTCATGGTATCTTGAACATTAATTACGTAGGTTAGGTTAGGTTAGATGTTTAAGATACCCTGAAAGCATTATGGTTGTAGCAGAAAGTAGCGTTCGAATAAATTAAACTCGATGAAATGATACATTCGATGAAAGGTGTTTCGATGATATGATAGACACATCCAGCGTAGGATAAGGGTCATACACAGATTTAGGCTACCGTCTTTCCTGTGGACACACCGAAAGTTAACGTTTTTAAGGCCTAATTTTCTGGCTAAGCCCATCCCCGCAAAAACACCGTCAGGACTGCTTTAGACCTATCATATAAAAATATAACTTATATGTACACAAGCTCTTAACTATTGACCACAGGACACAACTTTTGTTTTTAAGAGTGTGTATGACCCATAAGTGCAATGGGCCTAGGAACAATAAATATAATGAATAGGCTGTAGTAAGCTGTGCCATTCACCATAAACTCCGCCTGGCGCTGTGTAATGGCTCGCGGGTGTGTTTACATGCTTTAAGGAAAAGGACACGTTAATTTAAGAACCGGCTTAGTTCACACTTTTCACGGGCATTGTAAGTGTTAAGATGACTTTTCGGTAGAATAAGGCTCGATTCACGTAAATATTAACCCCCTTACTAATACGTTGAATAAGGAATAGTTGGGTCATACATAGATTTAGGTTACCGTCTTTCCTGTGGACACTCCGAAAGTTAACGTTTTTAAGGCCTAATTTTCCGGCTAAGCCCATTCCCGCAAAAACACCTTCAGGACTTCTTTAGACCTATCATATAAAAACATACCTTATATGCACACAAGCTTTTAACTATTGACCACAGGAGAGACATTTTTTGTTTTTAAGAGTGTGTATGACCCAGTTATACCATGTGTCCTTATCTGTCATTGCGACATTTGAATTCGACAGATAAGGACCAAGCATGGTATAACTATTAAAAGCTTATTCCACGTTTATTAGTAAGAAGGTTACCTTAGGTTAACCCCAGGTTAAAAGGTCAATTTATTAAAATATACAGTTGTTATGTGAATACCCTGTGCAGAGTCCATCCGGATCGCTACCACCATCGTATCCATTAATCACCCGCTGAGCAACAGTGTTCTTATTGTTGTGTTCTGGTGTGGGGGTAAGACAACCGGTGAAATTACTAGCATAGAATCCCATCTTGGTCCTCAGGGTTGGCAACGCATTTGAGGTCTTAGGATTATAGTCTTGAGAATTCAAATGTCTATGGGTCTCAGATTCAATTACCATCAGGTGGTCTGAGTGCTCGGGTGCCTTCTCCTTATCATGAAAAAGCTTGGAATAGTGATACCATCTGTCAATGGCAGATAACGACAAATCATGGTATCACTATTAGTAGAACTATTAAAAGCTTATTTCCCGTTTATTAGTAAGGGGGTTACCCTAGGTTAACCCCAGGTTAACCGGTCAATTTATTAAAATTTACATGTGTTACGAATCTGAATTTTTTGAATAAGTGGTCGTTGGGTTCAATTTAAATGCACGCGTGCTTTAGTGGTAGTTTCCCTGCTTGAGTTGGCATAACTGATCACCAAAGAGCGGAATTCTTCATAGCAAAAATCAAACTGTCAGAGGGATTGACCTAACTGTTTTATCGACTTATCGATAAATATTTGTCACTTATCGAAACAAAGTTAAAGTAATGAAATCAGGCTTTTGGATATACATACAAACAAATTAACGGTGTCCCTAATTAGCTGACCGCCACTGTATTTTAGTAAAGAATAAAACAGAAAATAAAAATTAAAAACAAAATATTGCTAAGAGTAGGTAACTAATCTTCATTCAAAATAACAAAGTCGAAATCTAAATCTGTACTAAATATGTTTTCTTCATCTTCCCTGTAGTAAGAGAAAATAGTCATTATTTTTTCAACATTGTCACCTTTCAAATTACTCATTTTTTCATTGTAGATCCATTTATAAGATGAAAACGAGCGTTCTACCTCAGTTGAAGTAACAGGAGCATATTTATTTGTAGTACTCGATAAGGGTGTTTTGGCTGTAATCACCTTTTTCTATAAAATCAGCATATTTGCGTATCATGTCGTAGTCCGGAATTATATCTAGTACTTTTTCAAGTTTTATTTGCACTGTCTGAGATCCACACCAATTTAGAATACTTCTCACCTGGTCAAGTAGAAGAGAGTCTAATAAGGATAATCAGGATGTTTGTAATTTGATTATTGCGTCACGTAAAATGCCATAACTTTCTTTTATGTACAACAGATCAATTTCTCAAATTATTGTGCTTATGTACTCTTTTAGCTTCTCTTAATGCAGCCCACTCTTTTGAATTTAATTTTGAAATTACTTCTGTAATACATTCCAAATATTCTGCATAATATATAGCTGCATTAAGCCATGTGCCCCACCTAGTTATAATAGGTTTTGGAGGCAATGGTACGGATGGATTTACGTTGTATATTAAGGCATCAACACTTTTATATTGAGATCGTATGTACTCGCAGACTCTATGTAATCCATGTGCCAGACATGTAACATGTAGTAGATTTGGAAATGTAGCTTTTAAGATTTTACCAGCCTTTAGCATGTACGCGATGAAATGTGGTTACAAAATTATTAAATGTCTTTTTAGAGTTGTTGGTATTTCTGTAGCTCTGCCTACCCCACTCTGGGAATGAAGGCGTGATGTTATGTATGTGTAGGTATGTATGTAGCATGTACGCGGCACTATCAGTGCTCAAAACAAGGACATTTCTAACATACTTCCGATTAAGTAAGATTTGCAACAAGAATTTTTCTTTAGTTCTCTTACAATTAAATTAGTGACACTTTTGCCCATCCTATTTAATGTTTCGTCGACTGTTATCCATATATATTTTCCTATCAGGTTCTTGCGTATGTCTTGAACTGTTTGTTGGTAAACTATATCTAAGTATACTTTTCTCAGCAATGATTCATCCGGAAGTGATTTTGATGTACAGGAACAACAAATATATTTTTGTTTTTTTTATAAACTGTGGATTGTTAATCTTTTTCCATGGAATATTGCACGAAACTAAAAATATTATTAAATCTATATAGAATGTGTCTGAACTCGTACTTTTTGAGCATTGTGACGAATGAGTTTTACTCACTAAATGACTTTCAACACAATGTTTCTTTAGCTGGTATAAATGAACGTCACATTTAGAGCTATATATTGTGGAAGAATCTTCTTTGAAACTAAGAGAAGAATCTTTCTGTATCCATTTTTTTTTGTTTTTCATTTAGGATTAACCATTTTAGTAGCACGGCACGGAAATCACTCATGAAACTCAAGTGAGATGACATATGTGACGCTGACATGATTTACTTTAATATGGAGATGCAAGTTGCTTGTCAAAGAGGTCAAATGTTACAGAATAATCTTTTAAGTTGATTATGGATACCTAATGCGATATTATTCCGTAACATCGATAAGTCGATAAAACAGTTAGGTCAATCCCTCTGAAAGTTTGATTTTTGCTATGAAGAATTCCGCTCTTTGCTGATCACCACCAAATTGACCCAGTCCCAAACTAAGTTTTAGTACCCTTTTGCTTAAACGTCTTAGACATATTACAGTACTATAGCAGATCAAACATGAAGTTAAAGTGACATAGTTATAAGTATGCAGCTATTTATAAGGTCAACCGTACAAGGGCGCAAATACAGAATCTTAGAAACAAATACACAAAAAAATCCCATACCGGGAATCAAACTCTCCACTCATGAAGCGATGTTAAATACACACGTAACATATTATACATTTTTTGCCAAACATTTTGGCCATATTGTTTTATAAATTAAAATAGAATACAAATTTTATGAGTTTTTCCAACAAACGTGCTTTATTTACCTACTTGTTGAAACGTTCTGGCGTTCATATCAGTTTGAATTTTAAAAAGTTGACAGCGTGCCAGCCAAGTTCTTCTCGAATTGTAAGAGTCAATAGTCATTTTAGTACAGACTACAAATTCTTTTTGTCACAAGATCACCATTTATTTAGGTCAAGAGGCAATTTGTTTGTTAATACATAAATTAAAGGTTTGACAAAACGAGATATTTGATAATTTTTGAAGAAACTTTTCTTCTATTTGATCGGTTTTCCAGGCACTTCTTCATTTTACGGATCTAGTCAAAGGAATATTGTAACCAAAAAAAATTAGACCGCCATTGGCGTATCTGCCTAAAAGTAAATAGATTATTATGATTGATACATAGATTCTAAAACCCTTCTCTCTGTAGTTATTATCAATCTAAAAGATCACATTACAAAAATACGTTAGCTGCCGCTTCTCGGACTTGGCCTGTTTTTTCCACTATACATCATGAACTTTTTGGATGTAATAATGCAGCTCACTGGGGAAATGTAAAAGTCGGCGTTTGCACAAAATTGCATCACGCCGGGATACGGCCGCCATGTTTATGTTTCAAATGACGTCACTGCAGACCACTTGAAAGTCCGTGTTCGGAATGGTGGATCTAGTTTAATTGTAAAATTGGTATAAAAAAATCAAATAGGACTCCGTACTTCCATCGAGAAACGATAACGTTACTTGACGACACGCTAGCTTAGTTGGTAGTGACCCTGTCTTCGAAGCTAGGGGTCCTGGGTTCAAATCCCGGTAAGGGCAGATATTTGTGCGATGAGCACGAGTATTTGTTCCTGAGTCTTGGATGTTTTCTATGTATTTATGTATGTATTTCTCTATATAAGTAAGTTTATCGTTGTCTAGTACCCATAGTACAAGCCTAGAGCTTAGTTTGGGACTAGGTCAATTTGTGTGAAATTGTCCTGTGTTTTTTTATTATTTATTTATTAATCAATTTGTATGGGAATGACAGTCAGCAGTAACATAATTACATTACAGTTGGCCTTATTACCTACTTACTTAGTCGTATTTTAGGGTTCCATAGTCAAGCTAGGAACCCTTATAGTTACGCCATGTCCGTCCTTCCTATTTTTCGATTAAAGGATCCGTTTATTAGATATTAAAGCGCTAATTCCCCCCCCCCCCTCTACAGCCAAAACTACAAATACTAAAAATCAATCAATGAAAGCGCATAACAACGAATTTAAAAGGAAAAGTATTACGACTAGGTAGACATCATTGGTTCTTGAGATTCATGTCTGTTAAACCAAATTTTGTATCGTGTAATAATAATAACGTATTATCTTTATTCCGACCCAGGCATCAATTTCAATTAAATTACATTATAAGACAATGACATTTAAATCAAAATTAAAACTGTAATCGAATTAAAATTTAACTTATAATTAAAATTATGTACAATCAAAATCACAATAGTGTGCCCAGTTTAGATGTTACGAGTAAACCATGAACCAAACAAACACCTAGCATTCATAATAATAGTATATTACTAAGGGTTTAATAAAGTCTCCTACTACGAA
The DNA here is from genome assembly GCA_949316455.1 of Acleris holmiana. Classification (NCBI taxonomy): domain Eukaryota; kingdom Metazoa; phylum Arthropoda; class Insecta; order Lepidoptera; family Tortricidae; genus Acleris; species Acleris holmiana. The sequence continues at coordinate 22,320,112 of OX438763.1, read as the reverse complement.
CACGGCGTAATAAAACGCGGTTAGCGAAATTCTCAAAGGTGCGTTATAATTGCGACTCGCGGCTAGTTCGAGCTAACATTACTGCGTACGCGCAGGATTCAGTGCCGTAGACTACACAGGGTTTCCGTACTGTATAGACAAGGGGGAGTTGGGCGTAGAATGAGTTTGAAGTTCAGCAGTAACGCAAGTGATGTTTGAAATATTAAGTACTTACTGCGGTTTTGACTGCAGTTAGAGATTTTCGTGCAAATTAACTGACTGGCTTTAAAATTCCGATACATTTTAATGTCGTATTTATATTTCTGTAATATTTATTTGGACAAATTGATAGTATGAAATTTAAATGTAAAGACAATCTTGAAAAGTGTTTATAAAATGTTGAATTTAAGAAAAACCACCATCTTCTGACGACACTATAGTTTGCAGAATTATCAAGGGAACAATGATACATATTCAAAACCACTACGTGTTGTTGAGTTACGAGTAGGCTTATATATCAAAAAGTAAATTAACTAGAATTTATGCATACTTAAAAAGAATAAAATAAAATATAAAAAAAAAAAACAAAAAGACATCTTCAAAAACGCATTAAATACATTCTTTTCAAATGGTAATCGGTCAGTCAAACTGAAGTCGGCATTCCACAATATTAGGTACCAAGTTATTTTAAGCCTTTTTGAAGGCGGTATTTTGTTTCTTTTCAATATTTTACCGTTTATTAAAATAATGACAAGCAGGACAAACAATTACCTATTACAAAAAAAATCTTATTACCACTTGCGCCACCTACTGCCAACTGTTTGAAACACTGCCTTATTTGAATAAAGTTCATCAATTATTGGTCAGGGCCGCATTCCACTTTGTCTCTTCACGTTCCACTCGTATCTCTTACTCGACCCCCATTACTGTCAAGGAAATAAGAGCTATCAATCACACACACATAAGATCACGCCTTCATTCCCAGAGTTGCAGAGCTACAGAAATAGCAACAACTCTAAAAACATTTGTTTATAATTCTGTAACCACATTTTTCACAATCAGGCCAAGAAGTTTACTAGTGTATTGTGACAGGTTGCAAGCCCATCGTCAACAGTAATACAAGCCCTTATTCCCTTCGTCACCTCTTACGACATCCACGGGAAGACATGGATGCACTATTCTAACCCGGCAACCACACGGGGTAGGAATCAATCATAACGTTGATAATACGATAACGATTAAAAAGCAATTACGTTTAGCCCAAGTGGAACAGAGTCCCAGTTACCGTTTATGTTTATTATTAGTACTAACGCAAAAAAAACAAAACAATTAAACAATAACTAACAAAAATTGAATTTAACTGCAGCACGGAAACGCAGGTTACACTGATATTTACTGACCGAATAAAATATTCAACAAATTTGTCCTGTTAACTTGCTCAATTAAATATAGGAACAAAATTGTAGCTATTCCATTATTCCAAATGCGTCTGAGGGGTGTTAGTATTTTTCCAATATTTCGTCGGTGAGCTAATCGACAAGTGTAATTTGACCTGTGCGGTGTGTTAACACGCCTGTGACCTTATCGCTTGGCTCTCAATTCGACGCAATTCGGCCTAAGTCACAGTATCTACTACTTAGATTGCCAGAATGTTTAGAATCTTTAAAAGGATTGTGTTGTGAGGCGATGGTTAATAAATCGTGTAGCTACAAAAAAAAGTTTCTAATTTATAGCTCCGGTCGTTAACCTCCTAAGACCTCTCGTGCAAAAAATTGTAAATAATACGTTCATTAGAAAATAGACCTATTGCAAAGGGAATAAAATAGGTTTTCCTTTGTTTTTATGAGGGACAATCAAACTAAAAAATTGACTCTATTGCATTTGTAATAAGTTCATATTCCATTGGCAAATTTCGTTGTATGGTGGGTCTTAGGAGGTTAACGTTTCTCACTTCCTAAATCAAGTCCGATTTCCGCGAATTTAGAATATGTTGTCATTATTATAAATAACTAGGTTAGTACCTTTCCGTTCGTTTTTTGTAATGTGTTTGCTAAGAAACATTTTCTAGGAAAGGAGAAGGTTCTACCACCACTTAGCGGTAAATTTTGTTTGTATCGTGTTCAATACCTAAACTGTTTTGTATTTCGTATTGTATTGTACACTCACCCAATGAAAATGTTAATCATACTTGGAACCTTGTGATTGTCATTGGGTTTGAAGTTCTTTACTTTTTCGTTGGGGTAGAGTGCCTATTGCCGCATAATTCGATGCTTACTATAGCTCAAGTTATTTTTGCTGGCCGAGATCATCACACGAGCAAGCAGAAATATAATATGCTACACCCTGTACAGTGTACAAATACAAACGAGTGGACCTTTCAAATTTATTCGCTATGCTAACGAACCATTCGAAATAATTAAATTGCGAAATAATTAATTTTTTTATCAACTAGTGCTGTGGTGGAGCGATGGCGATGAATAGATGGGAAATGATATAAAAAGTGTTTATTTATTAAAAATTTATAACAACTTTTAACTTTCTATTGTTGCTATAATAACTTATTCGTAAAACGGTTCAATCAATACTTGTTCTAATTCGTATATTTAATTGTAATAATTTACTTATGTAAAAAATAATAAGATTTTCATTAATTATTGGTAAGTAAATGAAATGAGAGGTTGTATTATTTACTAAATCACATGTTATTTTAGTAAAATAAGGTTTAATATTAAGGAACACCTCATTCCGAAAAAATATGTTATACTGTTCATTGATCTAACTTGCTGTGAAAACTTAATTGTTGTTAATTACAATGTCTATTTCAGGTTACATTTAGAAATACCAAACAAAAAGCAAAGTTTGTCAACCTGATTACGCTGTCTGGTAATAAGAAATCCAGCCTATTATTCTATTTATATTATAAAAATCAAAGTATGAGGGAATATTTATATTTTAGGTATGCAATTTACGCTCTGTGTGTCATACAATGTTCTGGGAGAGAATAAAGTACAGAGTTACTTTTAACGTCGTTTCCGATGACACTTTTGTTAATTATAGTTTTTTTGACCATATCATAAACAAAGTACCTAACTGAAAAACTGGATGCAGCAATTCTTATACAATGTGATAACGTATAAACATTCTTGTAATTTCCTCAAAACAGGGCCTCTACTCTACAGGGAAAAACGATATTGCCCTTGACGTGTTTTGGTGTTTGTTGTTTTAACTCAGCGGTCATTACTGTCAAGTAAATAGAGCTATCAAAACGTCGACAATACTGAATCACGTTAAAGGCAAGATGGTTTTACTAGAAATAAAAGCGACATCACATTAAGTAATGTCAAAATTATTTTGATACCGTCATGAAAACTGCACCGGCTCATATTTCAAATGCAATGTCAAACGTAAACACGACACCAGGTGTAAAACTATGCTTCCAACATTAATATTTATTTAAAACAAGCAGGTACGCAGTCCTTTTATAGTTCACGGAATATTTATATGTGTCCTTGTTACGAAAAAGGACGCATCTGCCATTGCATCCCTAAAACAATATCAACGCTATTTTTATATAATAAGGATGAATTTAGAACAGGGGTGGTTTCAAAGATGCACCTTTAAAAAAATGGATAGTTTGTGTCCCAGAAGAATTATGTTTGACTTGTGCCTCCATTAGTGCCTTTTAAAAATAAATAAGGTGGTTTATGTTTAACTAGCTTAAGTACGCGGCTTTGCTCCTCCTTTCTTTAAAACGCTAAGAAATACCCTACAAACACACATTGGTCTTTAGGGTTGCGTACCCGAAGGGTAAAAACGGGACCCTATTACTAAGACTGTCTGTCTGTCTGTCTGTCTGTCACCAGGCTGTATCTCATGAACCGTGATAGCTAGACAGTTGAAATTTTCACAGATGATGTATTTCTGTTGCCCCTATAACAGCAAATACTAAAAACATAGTAAAATAAATGTTTAAGTTGGGCTCCCATACAAAAAACGTGATTTTATTTCTGATTTTTTTGCTCGATATTAATAAAGTTAACCGGTAGACGTTTGAAATATTCATAGTGTATTTAGTTTCATATTTACTGTAAAAACAAATATTTAATTAAAGTAAAATGAATTAAGGCGGCACCCCTTTTTTCTCGATCTTAATACAGACGCCGTGGTTACAGACAGACACCGGGACAGGTGAAACTAAAAAAAGAAGGTGAAATATATCTAATATTGTATAGATAATGGTACGGAAACTTTCGTGCGCGAGTCCGGCTCACACTAGGCCGGTTTTTGCATTTGACCACATCGACCACCTAAAAGTAAGTATCTGACGCCAATAGACATTTGCGTACTCGAGACTATAATCTTAAAACTGCAGTCCTAAGACTGAAAATGCGTTACCAATCCTGAGGACTAAGATGCAATTATAAATAATATTAATTTCACCGATTGTCATATCCCACTTATTTGGTATACAACTCTTATACAACAAATTCATGTTAGAAAGGCGCTATAGGTAATTTATTATACCGCCAACGGCTGTAAGTACAACAATAACGCATGCCGTGTCATTCAAGTAAATATAATGTATGCATTAAGTATATAAATAGTTAAGATCTACAAAAAAAATACAGCCCAATAAAAAAAATACAGAAAAAACTTACTCCCTGTACATCCATGCATCCGGGCTTCACCAATCCAAGCTGTTGTGTTATTAAAGCACATTATATTACATTTATTAAGCGTGAATTTAACAAAAAGCATGTAACAAAAACATAGTTGAGGGTTCCCGATGACTTATACGATGAAGTAGAAAAAAAACACATAGAAATATCACAGATTTATTTAAAACTAAAATTACTAGAAAGCTTTTTATCAACAGACAACTTCAAGAATAATTCTTATTTCTGGCTTCATTTTTGGTCAGTCGGAGGTTTGTTATGTTCTTCTAGGTTTACTTAACTTAAGGAGTTAGTTAAAAATAAGCATTGATTTGCTTATTCTAATTTTGTTAATTGAAACCCTAACATACATATTCTAAAAGTCAATGTTGTCATGGCAACAACGGTACGATATTACTTGTAAATTACATTCTAAGCCGATTTACCTATTAAATGTATCAAAGATAACATGAGTGAATAGGTTTCTTCAATTTAAATCATTTCTACGAACCCATAAACCATCTAGACCATTCATCCAGCCTTTTTTGTGGCACGATCTCATCCGAAACCGTTTAGATTCGGCTGTGTTGTGTTATTTTCATTCCATTCAAGGGATTATAAGTATTGGTTACAGTATGTTTAAGCCTCGAGCTACATTTATGACGATATCGTATCCCTTTGTAATTATAAAAATTACAGATTTTTTTATTTTTATTAATTGTAATATTATGATAATGGGTAATAAGTAACTATACAAATATTGGACAAATTAATAAATACCTTATGAAGGAACTCAAATTAACACTTGAATAAATTTTAATTTTAATTAAGGTACATTTAGCCAAATGTACCTTAATTAAAATTAAAATTTAAATCGGAAAATTTCAATATTAAAAACGGAAGTCAACCAGTCAGTCGGAGGTTTCCTTTTTCTGTTTGTAGCTTTTTTAGTAGTATAAGTGTTCAATTTCCACGCAAAGTCATTTCTTTATCTACTTCTTTGTAAATACGTTGTATTATTTCCCCAAAATTTCCATCCGTTTTTACCCATATCAAACTCATGATATATTTGCAAACCACCAAACGTCTACCAACAGGACCTAAAACAAAACCAAAAATGACTTTTTAGCGTTTGTCTTTTACGCTATTCTAATTATTTTTACCATTGTTTTTGTCTAGAATAAATGACAAAAACAACGTAAACGCCAGCCACAAAACAGTCCCGTTTCAAGTAGACGGCCACTATACTGTCGTCTGGCGTCTATAAATCTCGCGCTGCCACCGACAGATGGCGTTGCACTTTTTACCACACAAAAGGTTTTGCTCTAACCACCTGTCTTGGGTTTTGGGACTTTACGCTCACATAATTCATGCAATAGTGGACTCTCTGTCGTTGCCGTAAGAAGTTTAACGTGTTTTATCGTTTGGTTTTGTACATCTGCCACCATGTTCTAAACTGTTTGAATTTATAACGAAGAATGTGAATAAATTAGTTGAGTTTTTGGCGTTCAGTATATGTATTCGGTAGGTATATTTGTTTTGTTTTTTTTAATTGCTTAATAGTAATTATACCTATTCGGTCTACATAGATCATAAACACTAATTACAAGGTTTTTGTATTTATAAACATGATGATAATCAAGCCAAATTCATCGCATTTATATTTTCCTGCAACTTTCTATAAATAAGTTAAAAAAATACTTCCTTACTTTAAAAAAGGATTTATTTACTTAATGATGATCTTTACAAGGTCCCAAAAAACACCCAGAAAAATAAAAACGCTTCATAAATATCCTTTATTACAAAACAATTAATTAAAATTTTATCCTGGTAAGGATATAAATAATTAAAAACATATCCACAGGAGGGCTAATTAGTTTGGAACGCTTTACGTTGCATCTCGTTTTTACACGTCAGTAAAAAAGGACAGATATAGTAGCTGATAATTAATTGGGGTCCATTTTAAACGCCATTCTTGTTAATTTAAATGTTTGCTTTGAATTTAAAAAATAACGTGATGTTGATTCGTGTTCCAGGTGTTTTTTAATAGGCGTAATAAAATTGTTAGTTATTGTAATAAATAACTGTTGAAACGTAAAATAAGTTTGTTTACTTACGAACTGCGTGATATTATCATTTATCAGTAATGTAACACCAATTATCATGAAATTTAAGCTTTAATCATTTTAGTGATAACTATAGGTTGTTGCCCGCGATTTCGTTAGCTTAGAAGTCGTTTACCACTATTTCCTCGGCAACTGTCAAATTGTCCGAGATAAAGTCCCTCGGTCCCAGTTACCAGAATATTATAAGATCTATTCTCTTTGCTAAAAATGTAACAAACACACAGAGTTACTAACTTATTAACACCTAGTCGGTGCATAAGTACTGTCGCAAAGGTTTAGTCAAATGAAACTAATTTGTGTTTATTTTTTAATTTCAAAATATATCAAAATTAAAAGCTTAATTAATGAATATTTTTAGAATTTAATAATCATTCCACATAGTCGCCGCAATTTCCGATACGATCTTTTAACATTCACGGCCGCCACTGATTAAAATACGAAGGAATTTTCTGAAAATAACACTATTTGAAAACGTTTTATAGGTTAGTCTTTTTAATCCAAAAACTTTTTTGTTTAATATTGTGAAGCCTTTCATCTTTGGGTATGATCAGAGACCAGCATTATTTTCTTAACGATACTCAAAAACCAGTTCATGAAGCACGAAATGAAAAAATGGTGTGTTAACGTATTGCTACAAATTGATGTGCAATTTATTTATTTATTTATTTTATCTTTATTGCACAAAAATACAGAATTTGAGTACAAAAGATGCACTTAATTGCTTTATGCCATTTCATAACATTGTTGTGGGCGGTGCAATATTGTACGAATGTAAAAAAAAAAACATTTACAGCATGCATCGAAAATAAGTCGTCAGGTCGATTCAATGGGACATGAAGATTGACTGGTGTATAAGCGGATCTTTAGTTGATTGGAATACATATGTATCAGAATTAAAAGGTTCTGGTCTATATGTAACGCAAATTTCGACTAAATACAAGAACTCATCAGTATCGTCGTCGTGCGTGATTTGACCCATGCTTTCCTACCCCGAATGGCAATGCCTAAAGGTCTTACATCAAGTAAATATTTTTTTTTTATTCTATATAAAATAAGGTTATGATTGATGTACTACAGGTTTATAAAACTCTTTTATTTTTCAATTATAATAAATGTCAGTGACAGAACCTATGGACCGACTGGGTATTATAAGTGTGAATAAATATGGCCGCCACTGATTGGATGTATGCCCAACGGTTGGCGCAAAAGCGCTGAAGTAGAAAAATAGATGTACGAGCATTATGAATGTTAGACATTTTAAAATCATGCTTAGGGAGCGAAACTTTGATGCCGATGACAGGCGTATGAGGTCAAGCTACATACAGTGTATCTAGATTTTATTATGTGTAAATAGATATTTTATCTAGATTTTACATCATCACTAACAACGACTTAGTAGTTTATGTATTTTATTTTATATTTATTTGTATTGTTTTTGTCATTAATTTAATATTTACATTATCATTATAGCCCGTGTGGTTGCCGGGTTAGAATAGTGTCACTCCATGTCTTCCCGTGGATGTCGTAAGAGGCGACTCAGGGAATAAGGGCTTGTAGTATTGTTAGGCGATGGGCTTGCAACCTGTCACTAATACACTAGTAAACTTCTTGGCCTGATTGTGCAAAATGTGGTTACAGAATTATCAACAAGTCTTTTTAGAGTTGTTGGTATTTCTGTAGCTCTGCCTACCCTACTCTGGGAATGAAGGCGTGATGTTATGTATGTATCATTATAGCATTGTTAAGAATCAGTGGGGTGTCGCAATATAGTTTATATAAAAGCATCCTCTATGTGAGTTTTCGTCATAATGACGTCACCGGCACCAAAGTTTCGCTCCCTGATCATAAAGCTTTTATTTAAAACGAATGAATGTAGCAAGTAGTGATTTTATTGCATATGAATTTATAGAGTATGTCTTTTGATTTCATTTGAACAAAATAGGCATGGGTAGGTATATATTTTTTATGATAAAGGAGGACGCACTCAAGCACCCAGGCCACCTAATGGTAAGTGAAATCTGAGACCCATAAACATTTGAATTCTCAAGACTATAATCTTAAGACTGCAATCCGAAGACCTCAAATGCGTTGCGAACCCTGAGGACTAAGATGGAATGCCTCTATGCTAGTAATTTCACCGGTAGTCTTATGCCCACACCGAAACACAACAATGCGAACACTGCTGCTTGGCGGTAGGTTAATGGATAAGATGGTGGTAGCAATTCGCACGGAGCCTGCACAGGGTCCTACTACCACTGGTAGTGGTAGTTTTTTATCTTTTAATTAATTAACAGCACTGGCATTTAACCTTAATAAAGTATACGTACTCATGTACCCCGAAGCGAATTGTTTCCCTCCTGATTGATGGCGTCATTATTTATAAGCATTTCATGCAGGAACATAAATCATGCAATTACCCGCATTTATTTAGTTGGTTAAAATTTTTGACGTAAAAATAGGGATGGGCGTAAAAGCAGCTTTTAGGTAATTCATCAACGTTTATTATGGTTTTGGAAGCGCTGTGTGGAACGTTACTTTTTAGGGTTCCGTGGTTGAACGATATTAGCGACGAGACTCTACGGCATCAGTCTGTCTGTTACAGGAGGGTGATTCTCTAAACACAGCGCTGCGTCGATCTTTAAGGTGAAGTTTTACCCGGCAAGTTCAAGAAGTCCCGTCGGAGCGTACAAAACACATTTTAGCGCATGCCTTCTTAATTAGGCAGTTTTATACGACACTGAACTCGACTCACCTGCGCTAAAATGTGTTTTGTACGCTCCGACGGGACTTCTTAAATTCGCCGGATAAAACTTCACCTTTAAGATCGACGCAGCGCTGTGTTGAGAGAATCACCCCCCAGGACTGAATGTTACTAACGGGTACTTAGTAAAACAAAAATATTCTGACTTCTACGAGTATTAAGGAAGAACTGAAGAGAAAAAGTCAAAACTAAAGCAGAACCTCTATGCAAGATACATTTAAAATAACTTTTCAATATCTTAAATATTTATTTATTTATTTATTTATAAGGTACAGTAACAAATTACAGACTTAAATTTATTACAATAGTTCATATGTTAGATCAGTGGACCTATTATGGTCGTGTTTATCGATGTGGATAAAACATCTGTTATTCTTTGACCAGAAGTGAGCGAAAGTGACGGATGCTTTATCCACCACGATAAATACCATAATACGGGCCCAGGGGGGTGATTCTCTCAACACAGTGCTGCGTCGATCTTAAAGGTGAAGCTCTATCTGGCAAGTTTAAGAAGTCCCGTCGGAGCGTACAAAACACCTTTTAGCGCGTGCCTTCTCAATTAGGCAGCTTTATTCGACACTCAGGTAGTACCAGTCATCTTGTAATTGTATGGTAATTATTTAACCAACGTACATGCATGAAGATGTTGATGAACGTAGAGGAAGCGAAATTTGTTTGTTAAGACCGGTGCACTGGCGTTCCAAAGTCTCTGCCTACCCCATTAGCTAAAGCTAAAGCTATTCTTCTTTGGATTGCGCTTACTTTGCATAGTTACAGTACCGGAAAATAATAATATCATCTTTGTACTTACATCTCGTACGATTACTTACACATGTGATTCACCAAAATTGTCAGCCAACCAATTGTATTGCTATTAATCAATTTATTAGCTGATTTAATAAGGTTCAAATTTACAACAAATGTGTGTACGTGTCGTAGTTTAAAAAAGTTTAATATTGAAAAACCATTGCCGACGCGTTCATACAAAATTTACGAGATTTGTATGAACACTTCAGGAATTGTTTTAAATACTAAACTTTTTTAAACTACGATACGTACAAATATTTTTTATACGTATACTATTTTTAACCTTTAATCAGCTAACGAAGTAAATAATGGCAATAAAATTGGTCAAGTAGTTCTTGATTGGTTGTCAATTTGGTGTGTCGCATTTGTACGTAATCGTATGAGATGTAAGTAATAAGAAGATAATATTATATGCCGGTAATGTACCGCATCCATCTCATTACTTACGACATTATTGCACGAGTATGTGTATTTGTACTTTAAATCTTATTTGTATTGTTTACGTAAGAAATAAATAAATTTGTTTTTATTAAAGACTAGTTCAACTGTGATTGGGGTGCATCTTAATCTTAGTAAACTTTAAAGAATAATTCTCCTGTTATATTAAATTTATACTCTTTTGTTGTCCCGTATTAAATATGTGGATAAATCTATCCAAATATACTACCTGTAGTGTTTTGTTTAACCCTCGGCGCGTAAGTCTAACTCGCCCCTGGACTATTTTAATTTGAACATATTATATAACATCGCCGTGGACTTTGAATTGGGTTCATTTTTCAATAGAATAAAGGAATTCTGGCACTGAATGAGTTAACTATAAAATGAATTCGAAATAACGTCAGTTTATATTATTTATCGCTGCCCTAAATTGGTAAATACAACGGCGGCTTTTTAAATGGATATCGTCGTTGCGAATAAAAAAATCGCTATGTTATTTTAACCCACTTTACAGGAGACAAAAAAAACCGTTTATACAATAATATATACTACTTTTATTACATCTGACTTTGTTACATAACAGAGTAGTAGGATTTACATAATTTTCACGAAAAAATAAACTGTTCCTCCTTATAGTTTTTTATGGTATTAACAAACAACTAGAATTTAACTACATAGCGACTTTATTTTGGCATACTTTAAATCGCCATGTGCCTAATATACACATAGCGTAGTTTTACAACGTGGAAAGCGACATATAGCGGGTTTTGAAATGAATACAAGTTGGTAATATAAGTCAAGTTTACTATTATAAATATTGGAAATTTGAAATACATGAATCTTTATTGTTATCCGCTGAAAAAATAGTTTGTTAGTTAAACTTAATCAATAAATTAAGCAAGTGTAATAAACAAAAAGTTTAAGCCCAGTCTAGCATAGCTTAATTTATACGTTAAGATGGTCGTAGAAATGATGATAATCTTTGTGCATGTAAACCTTTAAAGATTGCAGGCTATTATATTTCGCTGTATCAATTTTTGGAGGGCTATTATATAATGGTCTTAATTGCAGTGCTTCATTATATTCACGCTGTTCAGGTCGCCTTTGTGGTAAAAGAGTGAATGTGTCAGTGTGACGCAGTTTGTATTTGACAACGCCATCTTTGTACCACAGGCTTCTTATGTCGGTTACTGTAGGGTCACCAGACCGTTTACCAGGCCTAATACTTATAAAATTGCCAGGAACTTCTTCGTAATTAAAAAAAAATGTGTGATCTAAATAATTAACAATATACGGTTGTGTTGGCCTTGCTTGTCTCATGCGTGTTATGTAGTCAGTAGGTGCATATATTGGAGGCCTAAATTGGTTTTCTAAGGTTGAATGAACACTGTCGACTTCCATCATGGTGTGACCTTTCTCCAATATCAGCTGTTCAATCTCAATACCTAAAGAAGTCGATGCATTAGACAAAGCACTACTCAAAACCTTATTTCTGTTCTGGTAACAACAGCCGTCAGATATAAGGTATACTTTTCTATAAGCGTAGCAGTGTTCTTTTAAAAAATGTATAATACAGCTTGTTATGTTACTGGCTGTCACACCGCCTTCTCCCTCATGCCATACATATAAATAAACATTTTTATCATTTTTGACATAAAAAGTGTAGTTATGTAATGCCAGTTTTTGCTTATAATATTGCTCAGACACAAGGAGCTTGGGGCAGAGGAGTACACTTTGCATGTCCATCGAAACCACTAGAACTGTAGAAGATATTTCATTCGTGACTTTTTCCTTAGCTGCTCTGGCCTCATTTTTTTTCAGTATGTGTAAATTGTAAATATCTTCGGGTATATTGCCTTCTTTGTAACCTACGCACGTATCACACTGGTCTTTCCTGGGTTTAAATATAGAAATTTTTCTCTCCTCCAACTTTTCTATAAACAATTTACGTGTCACAGCATTTAAATTATTTTCCTTACACCAAAGTGTGTACACTTTGTGCATATGGGTCTTGGAGTGAAAAGTGTCCTCAACATATGTCCTATTACTATCTGCTCTACAATAATGACTAGGCACAACGGGTACTTGTTCAAGCCACAGCTCCACAGATCTTGATTTTAGAACTCGAGGAGCTCGCACTATGCATCTATCAATTTTTCGTATCTTAAAGTTACTGGGAGAAGAATCAGTAGTATTCGTTGTTCTGATCCAATCTTGAAAGATGTCTTTCCTTAAATCGAACGTAGCCAAGAAGAACAACTTACAGACTCGGATCTTGGCTCCAGTTTGACTTGGCAAGAAGCAGTCGAAACCGTACATCTTTTTTGGGTTAGTACTTTCCTCCTTTAAATCAAGCCGACGTTTTAACGTGCTACGAATTTGTACTAATCCATTTATATAGGATTTTTTCGCGTCCCACGATGGGAGATTCCAAAAATATTGAAAAATATCACTACGAATTTCATCACTTATAGCCCCGCAAAGGAAACTCCTATCCGTTTTTTCTTCCGCTTCATGAGTACAAGGTTTTTCCGTCATAGCACGATGTTTCTTAACAACATCTGTACTAAATATTTTGGATGTAGATGGATCTCGCTGTCTTTTACTACCCTTATAAGTCTGTCCAAGAAGTCGTAAATGTTGATTTTCCCTTAGTGTTGATGGAAGTGCCGAAGGGTCTACAATTTCACGATTTACTGACCCAGTGCCAATTTTCTCAAATATACCAGTTTCATGATTCAACATAAAGGTAATATTGTCCCCTGCAGTTCTGCCATCTGAAACATTTTTGACAGCCTGTTCGATACGGCCTATGGGACTCAATATAGTTTCTGATATTTCCGACACTTCGTCTACGTTTATATCCCTATTGTCATTATCTAGAAGCATTGAAGTGAGTGTAGGATTATTTAGAGAGTTTTGCTCAAGCCAGGCAGCGGGTACACTCAAGTTTACTTCGTTACTAACGTTTTGCAATGAACAATAAGATATATTAGTCAGATTATCGCCATTAGAATTGCTTATTAAATCATTTGAAGCATTTCTCGGTGATGTTTCGTGGACTTTAACGGGGAGCTGAGGACTTGACAAAATATCCATACTGTAGTCATCAGAAAATAGCATATTTAGGTCACAAACGTATTCATCCCTCTTATCGCTTGATATTGAGGGTTCACAAATATTTAATATCGGTTTTTCTTTACTCGATGCATTCATCTCACATAACGCGACTAGCTTTTTTCCTCTTGAATATTTTTTTGACGCCATGTCTACAATTAAAAAAAAAACAGGTAAGAAATATTACAATATTTGTCTGTAGGTATGTTCTTTTGTTGAATCTAGGTACTTATGTCATTTTGTTGAATGACTACCGTACATACGTACGTTTCAATTTTAAATTTATTGGTTCATGTATGTATCAGTTGATACCTAAACCAAAAGTTAGTAATAAATATCACTTAGCATTTATAATGTCCGTTTTTACAACGCACAAAGAATATAAAAAAATATCAAAGGCATATTATCTTAACTATTGACTGGTTTTTAATTGTTTTAACTAGGTACCCACTTTTTACCAACCGCAATATTTACATCGTATAATGCGTAGGTACTTTTATATTAAATGATACGCGAAATCATACTAAATAGAATGAAATGAAATATGTACCAATAACGACTACCTATAATCTAATGAAAACTGGTTAACTTGGCACTTACCTGATAAAATGAGAAATTATAGCACTTTTTAACGTAAATTTCTTCAAATTAGCCTCACTGTCGGGTAATTCACTCAAGAAATAATCGCCATATGCAACAATAATACCGTCATAAACCATTGACTATGATGGAGAACCTAACGCATAATTTCGTTATGTGCTAAAAATCACATAGCGATTTGTTTCAGTACAAACTTTGTTCCGCGTGCACATAGCGGAATTAGTTATTTTCAAAACCAATAAAGATATCAAAAAATGACTTTGTGGATAAATGTGAGATATTAAAAGGAATCAAATTATCAAATAAACGCAAAATCTAAAAAAAACACATAGCGATTTTTTTATTCGCAACGACGATATAGCGGTTTTTATGTGACTTTGTACTAAAAGCCACATACAAATTTTATTCGGTAAAAAACCTTTCGGTGTGTGCAAACGTCACACATGATTAATCCTATACCTAAATGTATTCATATGTGTACCTTTGTATTTTAAAACAAACTTAAACTCATAAATTAAATATAGTCGAATGGTCTAAAAAAGCCACTCAGTCCTAAGTAAGTTATTAAAAAAAATACCGCTAAGGTTTCAAGTGCATTATCTTAATCAACATTTTTACACATGACATTACGCCTTTATTCCCAGAGTGGACTAGGCAGAGCTACAGAAATACCAACAACTCTAAAAAAACTTGGTGATAATTCTGTAACCACGTTTTGCAAAATCAGGCTAAGATGTTTACCAGTGAATTAGTGACAGGTTGCAAGCCCGTCGCCTAACAGTACTACAAGCCTTTATTCCCTTAGTCACCTCTTTCGACATCCACGGGAAGACATGGAGACACTTTCCCAAGCTGTGCTATTTGGGTATATTATGTTTAAAGTGTTGTTTTAGTTGTCATTTGAAATGTGTTACTGTAAACAGTGAATACATTATTTATATTCTGTTCTCTTCTGTATCGCATAAAAAACACAAGTAGTACGATAAGTGTTATAATAATGTAGCTGCACACTTTACTGCTGTACTCAGGGCTGGGCAAAATACATGCTTTGCTTTAATTGAAATACAAATTACAAAATACTATCTCGCAAGTATTTAAAAAACAAAACACAAAATATCTTTGAGTAATGGATTTGAAATATAAAATACAAAATATAGTGGAGATTGGGAGGACAATAGAGAGATCTCTCTCCATGTGGGTGTTATGCCTGGGGACCGAAGTCCATTTGGATGAAGTTGGAAGTGGTATATAAGTCAAACGACTGAAGAAACTTCGTTAGCGCGATGTAGCGCACTGTCAGATTTAGTATTTATGTTAATATGTATTTTGAAGCCTAGAGTATTTGAAATACTAACTACAAAATAACTCTTTAAAAAAAAAATTAAGCAAGTAATTTAAATACAAATACCATATACGTATTTGTATTTTAATAACATGTAATTCAAATACTGCCCAACCCTGGCTGCACTAATCTGTCAATTACGTTAATGGGACAAGGTACCAAAGTGTGCAACTACTTATAAGGCCGATTCTACAAGCCTAGATATTAGATTGGGACTAGATTAATTTGTATTGGATTGTCCCTTGATGTTTATTTATAAAGACTAAATCGTTAACTTAACCTTGGAATCCCAAATAAAAGTTTTCAGTTACGATAGCTTGCTCTCCTTTTCTTACAATACTCGTAAAACTGAAGAATAAAAAAGACAGAGCATTCAAAATCTCGGAGCTTAAAGCAATCCGCCAATCCTTTAATTTTCCCGCGGGAAATTCCCTCGTCGCCCGTAGGGATAGTTTAAAAAGTTCTAGATTATTCTTGAAAACTATTTTTTCGACTATTTAAAGCCTTTTTGTTACTTAATTTTGGGGGTAAATAGCTAGTTGGCTCTTTCTTATTTCACTTGAGGAAATAACAGGATTGATTCAGGGATAAATTTATACCTATCCTATTTCTTTCCCACCCCGATGTATAAATATAATAAGTTCCTTTTATATGTCATGTCAAAACTTACATTTTGATATATTATATTAAATATTCTACTATTACGCGCGGCTTCTATTATTAAGCGGTATCCATATTGTTTTTACGTGTTTCCGTATTGTCAACGTTTCGATAGCTCTTATTTAATTGTCAGTAGTAATGGCGGTCGAGGTAAAAACATTAACATAACACGGAATCGTTTAATTTAAATAAATAATCATTTTAAAAACGGAGCTGATTATAGGCCCAATAGGGAACATGCATTTTTTTTTTCTTGCGCTATCTGGAAAGTGCTATGAAATGACGTCACAGCTGTTGTTAAATGTTTAAAATACAAGGACCTCATAAATAAATTTGCATTTTTTTCGTAAATTACTATGTTTAAGTCAATATAGTTGAATTAAAATATTACGTAAATTAAACGAGGATGCCGAAAAAACAATCTAAATATAAAAAGAAGTTTTAAAAATTTATCAATTTTTGATTGTATATAAAATCTTAATCAACGGGTCAAAACTGATTCAATTCTGATTTTCATGTTCTCTATTATATGTTAAAATGTTTCGATAAATGTTGAGAATGTAATGTACCAATCGCAGACGATAGATTTGGTTTCATCTATACTAATATTCTAACCCCCTTACTTATGAACGTGGAATAAGCTTGGAATAGTTTATGCCATGCTTTGTCCTTATCTGTAATTGTGACATTTGCATCTGACAGAAAGTGACAAAGCATGGCATAAACTATTCCAAGCTTATTTCACGTTCATAAGTAAGGGGGTAAAGGTGTTTGTTACGCTTTAATGGATAAACCGCTGAACCGATATTGATAAAATTTGGTAAGAAAATACTGCAAGCCCCGGGGATGGACATAGGGTACTTTTTCTTCGGAAAAAATGGACGATTCCTGAGGGAGCCTCCCACAACATAGGTGTTTTTTTCTCGATTTTAATAAAGATATCGTGGTTGTACAGATAATGATACGGACCCCTTCGTGCGAAAGTCCGACTTCCACTGCGCCGGTTTGTTTATTATTTCAAAAACATATCTAACTTCTTCCTTTTATTACGTGTTTTAAACAAACGTATGCTTATGTTTCCTTCTCAGGTGTAATCGTCCGCAGTGCATGCCAAGAGTGCCCTAGTTCCGAACTGCTTCAATAGTTCATTAGAGTCAGGTGCGCGGGGCAGAACTCGCTCTTACATCGCTCACGCTGGAAATATATATAATTTTATTTATAACTTTGTTTACATGCTGTTGAGAAATAAAACGGGATCTACTTTGAAATGTTCTGCTTTGTAGAGTTACGTGGAATTAGTTTCTGTCCGCGATTTGTTTTCGTAGAACTGGTCTATTGTTTTTTTTTCGGAAAGTAAAGTTTTCCTGGAGTAGGTAATGTGTTATACCGATGTGAAGTTAGCGGCCAAAAGTTGGCGGCCAAACGTTGGAGCCAATCAGCCGCCAACTTCACACCAGTATGTGTTATTATTTATTATGTGTCGAAGTTTAGTAACTGCATGAGTGAATAAAAAACATCTAAATATTACAAAATTATATTATTATTATCATCTTAATATAATTTAAAAATATGACCAACTGTTGAGTTTCTTGCGGCGTTTCTTCTCAGCATTGGTCTCCTCTTGGGAAGCACTGGTAGAATTTGGACGTGTAAAAGTGCTCGTGCGGCCTACTTACTGAATAAACAACTTTTTTTTTGTTTTACCTCAACCTTTCACATAATTATCAAATACTAGCTGCTTCCCGCGACTTCGTCCTTTATTTATCCTTTTTTTATAGCTATTTCCTGAGGAACCGTCCAAATTTTCGGCATAAAAGGGCTCAAACTATTTCTATTCTTAACAAATTTCATCTAAATCGGTTTACCTAGTGGTTTTTCCGTGAAAGTGTAATAAACAGACAGATAGTTACTTTCACTTTTACAATATTAGTATGAAGAATGGAAAAGTAAAATTTGAATTAGCACCAATAAAGAAAAAAAATGCGAAAAAAGCAAAAACAAAAAAGTCTTTGGCCGCCCCCGGGTGGGCTTGAACCACCAACCTTTCGGTTAACAGCCGAACGCGCTAACCAATTGCGCCACGGAGGCTATGGCGAGCCGCGCGAAAATACGCTACAAAAATAGACAACTATGATTTAGTACGCGCGATGACGTCACTCGCTGTGTGTGATAAATGGATTACGCTAAAAAAATATCTTGATAAAATGATGAATTGTAATAAAGTTATTGATATTTTAATGACAGCTAGTTTTTGTATAATTTATCAATAAATATTGTAGTCTGTCGTCATTATAATAATTTGAACACAACTTGTAAATAGTTTTAACTTGTAGTGACAAAGCATATAATTATTAACAACTTGGAAATATTCTATTCTAAGTTAACACTTATTAAGTACATACGACGGAGGCACTTACTTATTAAATCATAATTACATTTAAAAACAAAACACTATCTCAATTCAAAAGGCGGTACGTGACATTTTTATTTAATAAGGAATTAAACCACAAAAATAGATAATACAAACTATTTAGTTTTTTGCGACCTAAATATTTTGTTCTTGTACAAAAAAAAAGGTGAATATTATCAAAAGTTGGTTTTCCTTAACAGCTTCTTAGAACCAATTCGTCAGACAGTGACTGTCCGATTTATTAGTATGCTTAATGGGGCCTTAAATCACGAGCGGTACCAACATAACCATGATTTGCACAAATTACGGGTTTTGATACAAACGAACGCCCACCACGATTCATTAGTATTGAAATAACAATTTAATTGGTGAAACTGATAATAATATCGTCATGCATTATTTGTTCGATTTCGTTTTCCTTAATGAACATCTGGAGTTCAGTTAATAATGTTAGGTTCAGTCAAAGCGATGTTTTTAATTATAATGAATAACAAAACATCGAAAAATAGTTTGTCACAGACATTAATTATATTAAGTTGACCCAGTGAAATGACATTATAAAATATGCCGTTTGAATCCCATTGGGTTGAGTATTTTTTTTAATAAGTGCTTTGTCACAAGCTCCGGAAATCTTAATTTGGCTTTTTATTAATTACTAGCGACCCACCCTCGCTTCGCTCCGGATTAAAGTATTAAACATATAAACCTTCCTCTTGAATCACTCTATCTATTAAAAAAAAAAACCGCATCAAAATCCGTTGCGTAGTTTTAAAGATTTAAGCATACAAAGGGACATAGGGACAGAGAAAGCGACTTTGTTTTATACTATGTAGTGATTAAACACGTATCGTTTAAATGGATGATGACAAAATAAAACTAAATATAAACGAAGATTCTAGATGAATATATGGCATTCGTTTTGAATAATATAAAGTCTCAAATATTCAATAGGACCTACGCCTAATTACAAGTTCATAACTAATTAAGCAACTTCATGAATGCACCCGTAACAAGCTAGAATTATAAATAAGCGACACGAACCAAAACACGTTAACTCCCATTCGCTTAAAGATTCATAACTAGCTCAAACTAATTTGCCAAATTTGTAGGCCTTTTGTCATAAATAGTAAACGTATAATTTAAGTTTGGTAGCTGCGTAGGCGATGAATTCGGAGTAATTATTGTTTCTTTTGTCTGTCGCTAGAGGGCGTTGGGGACAACGAGTTAGATTCTTGTTAACATCTTGGGAATGCGGTTTACTGCCCTAGAGGAATTTTAAATATTGAGATATATTTTTATTTCGGTTACACAAATAGACATAATTATAGGTGGTAAAATTATGATAGTATTAAGTTTGTTTAACTGTAGAAAAATAACGTACAAAATCGTATAAATATCAAAGATTTTATGAAAAAAACTGTTTACTGCCCTAGAGGTAGGAGGTGGTCTAGAGGTTATACATAATTAAAGTCGGCTTCAATATAAATGGCAAACAATGTAAACAAAACCAAACGGAACAATTGACCGTTATTACTCCATAACTACTTACTTTTGGACATCGCGTGGGTGCAAACTCTAGTGCTAAAACTAAGAGGTTATGTGTCAAACAGTTGACTTTCAGTAGTGATATAATTCTTATTTAGGTGACTTAAACGTATACCTACTTATGTGATGTAAGGTTGTGTTTAATTATAGTAACAGAAATACTAAATGTTTATTTATTCATGTAAATCACACAATTTCACAGTATATAACATAAGTAATATCAAAGTTGTTCAGTATTCTTGCACATTATTACCAATCTCAAAGTCATAAAAACAAACGTAAACAAAAATAAATTGCAAAACTATCGCTGTAACCAAACGCAAGATATAAAAGTTATTAAAACTCGCGACTTTATTGAAATTTCATAAACGTAGAGTCAGAATGTCACTATCGGTGTCTGAGACTATCATTATAGCCTTCGCATGGCCGACGGCGGAAAGTTTTCCAATAAGGGTTGTTCGGACGATTTGAACGAGGTTCTGAACGGGCGCAAAAAGTTTCTTTCACTTCTTTGTATTTTTTTGCTTCTTGTAATGACAAGCGGTTACAGATCGTGAGGCTTTTCTTGAGAGAAACTATAATTTTATAAAGCCAAGAATACTCGTTTTGAAGTGAGAACGTTCAAACTTATTGAGAGGCCCTAGCCAAACGGCGTTTGCTAACTAGCGTTTCTATTCGTTTGGTTTTTAAACCAATCGCGTCACTGGTAGATCACGTGACTTTTCGTATGACGCGATCTGTCTGAGACGCGATTGGTTTAAAACCAAAATGAATAGAAACGCTAGTTAGCGAATGCATCTTGGCTAGGGCCATAGGACTATTAGAAGCTTGGTGGTGGTAAGATCCTGTGCAGGGTCCGTCCGGGTCGCTACCACCATCTTATCTTTAACCCACCGCCAAGCAGTTTGCATTGTTGTGTTCCGGTGTGGGAAAAAGACAATTGGTGAAATTACTAGCATAAAGGCATTCCATTTTAGCCCTCAGGGTTGACTACGCATTTGGAGTCTTAAGATGCTGGTCCTGAGAATGCAAAACTATAAGTACAGGTCACAGATCCCACTTATCATCAGGTGGCTTGTGACATAAAAGTAGTTGTGCTTCATTATTTAAATACAAACATACATAAAATCACGCCTTTCTTCCCAGAGTGGGGTAGGCAGAGCTACAGAAATACCAACAACTCGAAAAAGACTTCTTTATAATTCTGTAACCACATTTTGCAGAATCAGGCCAAGAAGTTTACTAGTGTATTAGTGACGGGTTGCAAGCCCATCGCCTAACAGTACTACAAGCCCTTATTCCCTTAGTCACCTCTTACGACATCCACAGAAAGACATGGAGTGGCACTATTCTAACCCGGCAACCACACGGGCAAATTTTGCTAAGAATGGTTCATTGTTTAAAAAGATCTTTTAGATTTACAAACAAAAATCTAATTAAACATTTAAGACTTATTTATTTATAAGTTTGTTAATAAAGTGGTTAACATCTAAAAGCCTAAAGCAATTTTGCATCTAAATAGAGTAAGTATATTTTAAAATGTATTAAATACTAATTATAACTTGAAACTATTTAAAATGCCACTTCATCATAAGTTTCGAGCTCATCCCGTATTCCGTTTCATCAAAGTATGGCTGCTCAAGTTTAAGACGAGTCTCATTCAACTATTAAGAATGGACCCAAATGTGCTCTCAAAAACGAATCAAAGTTCGTCGACTGGAAGCGGGTCTGATTATGTGTGAAAATAACGGTCATAATAAGAAATAGAGAAGGTACTACCTAGCTGCTGAACTAACTAAGTTTCCTTTTACCAAAAAGGTCTTTACAATATTACACTTACATATACTAGCTCTTGGCTGAAAATACTTCATTTCATAAAATTAAAATATTTTAAACACCAAAGGCGGTTTGCTTTAAGCATTATCTACCAGTCAACTTCTTAAAACAACAATCAAAATGAGGATGATACAAAAAAATGGAAACATCTTTAATTAAATCTAGAAAGTTCAAAGTGAAGTTTTTTTTTTGTATTTTATGAAATATAAGACTATCTTCCAGAAATAATGTTAATAATTACCACAATAAAACTAGAGAGAGGGATAAAAGGAAAAAGTAATGTGTAATTAAATAGTTTAACTTTTTTATGTTGACTTATCCAAAAGAAACAAACAATAATCTTACCTTTTCGTTCAGTGTTCACATTTTAGGCACATTTTTAGGGTTTAAACTATGCCAATTTACTAACTACTAACTAGCCATGTCCGTCTGTCCGTCCGTCCGCAGCCTAGCGCAAAGACTATTAGTACTAGAAAGCTGTAATTTGGAATTAATATGTATATTAGTCACGCCAACAATAATACAATAAAATGTAAAAAAAAAATCTTTTAGGGTCCTTCCCCTGCACGTAACGTGAGGATGTATTATTTTTTTCTCGTCTCGCCTATAGTGTGGGATGTCCTTGGATAGGTCTTTTAAAAATATTACGGGTTTGTGGAAACAGTTTAAAAAAATTAAGTAATCTGTTTATGAAATATTAAGCTTTAAAAATCAAAAAAAAAACTTAAATTAATGAACATACAACCAATTTTAAAGAAAAACTATGACGACTAAGTAGACATCATTGGTTCTTGAAATACAGGCGATTAAAGTGTTTAAAAACCTACTAAAATCATCTTAGACGGCACTAATATAAATATAATAAAAATAAAATTAAATAGAAAATTAGTTATTTCTTGTTGATTCTAATGTTTGTGTAACTTAACGGCTTCGAAACCCTACACTAAGCATGGTCCGACATGCTCTTGCTCGGTTCTTTTTATAAAATAAAACATATTTCCGAGCCAAAAGCGTTTCAAAGCCCGATTTAAGTTTCGCAAGCCAAACCAAATTGGCAAGAACACAGGTGACTCAAAATAGCCAAATGGAGCCGTAGGAACAGATTTAACATGGATTTACCTATTAAAGGGGTCCGAGCGGCAATAACTCAAACGACTTGGGGCCAATCCAACTTTGACTATGGCTCAAGTTTGTCGACGTCAGTGGGAAAATTCTAACGAACTATTCTGTGAAAACTAGCAAATAGGAAATACTTTCCTACCTCGTCTAGTGTCACGTCATGTCATGAGCACACACTGGATAACTGGGGGCAAAAATGTACCAGTACAAGTGATTCATTAGATGTCGACTAAGTTTATCGACATCGGAAAAAGCTATTTTTGAATCATCAATATCATACATAACTAATAGCCAAGTTTGAATACCTTTTAATTATATGCAAACTACTTTTAATTATATCAATTCATTCAATACAACAATATTCTTTTACATTCCAACGAATAGACAAACTTTTTTTTTAAGTCGGAATGCATCGCAAGAAAAAAATCAAATTTTGCAAGAAATGTAAAATCCATAATAATATGTCACGAAAAAAGTTGTCGATAAACTTAGTCGACATTTAATGAATCACTAGCACTGTTACATTTCTGCCCCCGTCGATCCGGTGTTTGGTCAAAAGCATTTTAAGATAATTTAGTAGAAACTTTTCGGTATTACACATTTGGAAAGTTTAAGCAAGAAAATTGTTTGAAGTTGGTTAGAGGAAAGTTAGATAATAAACCTGGTAAGCTATTTTGAAAGTGATCTTGAGTAGAAACTAAAGTGTTCGTCATTGCGTTATTTAATTGGAAATTTAATGAGAATGTTTTTTCGAAGAGTTTAACTTAGTTGCTTCATAACGTGTCTTTGTTACTGTCAAAATTGAGGCATAATAATATGTTTTAGGGTTCCGTAGCCGAAGGGAACCCATAATATACCTTCACTGTCCGTCCGTCCTAACTTCAAAGAGCTGTATGCTTTGAACTGTAGATAACAGAATATGTATTTCTAGATATTACTCGCTTCACCCACGTAGAAAAATGAAATAAAAAAATATGTTACTCAGTGATAACATAGCATTCTACTAGTGAAAGAATTTTCAAATCGGTTCAGTAGTTTGAGTTTATTGACTACAAACATACAAAAATACAAATCTTTATAATATTAGCGTAGTTTACTGTGAATTTACTAGGTTTTTTTTTTGGAATGTGAAATTAAACGTCTAAAAACGTTTGTTGGACGGAAAAAAGTACACGCACAAATTAAGTATGATTATAGTAGAAATTAAGAAGTAAAACCACTGATACTAAAAATACTCAAGCGTGAGTCGCGCTTCAATTTAAAATCGGAATATGATACCTTTTGTCCGGCGGTACAAAACCCTCAGTGCGCGAGTCTGGTTCGCACTTGGCCGGTTTTTTTATTTTAATAACATTGTTCCAGTCTTATTTTGTATACATTGTGGTTTTACACCTGAAAAGGCTTAGCGGAAGGTGAAGGGAGATAGCATTCGTGGAGCTTACATTGTGTCGACCCCTAACTTTACTTTGTGCCTGTAATCGAAAACATTGTTAACTAAATTAACACTCGCATCTGTCATAACCTCGCAAGCGCTTTTTATGCATTAATAAATATACAGTAAATAATTTTACCTTTTTAAATACGGCTTTGTGCTAAACATGATTTGGATTTTGTGCTAAGCGTGTTTTTGACAAACAAAATGTTTTATAGTACAAATGAACTCATATCGATGTTTTTTATAATAAATTATGAACGAAGATAAGAAAGGACAGGTTCTATTTATTCTGTTTGAAAAGTGTAGAAAATAAGATTACAGTTTTATTAACTTTCGATACAAGCGCTATAACTTAGTTTCAAAGTACCAGTAAAAATATAAGATGTGTTTTCTATTATACCTTAATATAATATAGTTACTTAGATGATTGTTAATATCTTTTAAACTGTGTTTTTTGTACATATTAAAGTATACTAAAAATATCATATACACTGCGCTATGTCATGTCAGCCCCGCACCCAAAGTTGCCAGCGATTTTTGAACAATGCGTTGCCGTTGATATTAATTATGTCCCGAAAGGCGTTATAAGTTGTATAAGCAACTTTATTACAGCTTCCTGCTGTATACAGGCTATATGCAATTATCAGCGTTTTTACAGTTCACAAATTGGAAGCAATTCAACAATATTCCTAATAAAAATAACCGACAATTAGATTTGGTACTTTCTAGTTCCCATTGTAATTTGACTAATGTTGTCCCTTTAGTCCCTATCGATCTTCATCACCCAGTCTTTTGTATATCGACTGAAATTGGTTTGACTGAGCATCATTTACAACCAGCCCCGCGATTGATTCGTCGTTTCTTCACAGCTGACTACGAGTTAATAAACTTAAAACTGGAGCAGGTTGACTGGGCATCACAATTGGCTACTGACGATATCGAGGTTGCGGTTGATATTTTTTATAAAATAATAAATAGTATAATTGATGAGTTTATTCCTTCCAAACAAAGTGGTAGCATTAATAATAAATACTCTCGTTCTTTAATAAAATCAATTAAGAAAAAAAATCGTTTTCATAAGAGATGGAAAATGTATGGTCGGATATCTGACTACAATAATTTCTCGAGTTTGCGTGCCACCATAAAAAAAAAAGATATTTTTTGCTACAACCTTTTTGTAGCACGGGCCGAGAATAATATTCGAATAAATTCAAAATCCTTCTGGTCGTTCATTAAATCTAAGTCGAGAAAAAGTGATTTACCTGATACACTCTTTTTAGGCGATACAGGAGCGTCAGATGGACAGAATATGGCTAATCTGTTTAATGGCTTCTTTCAGTCAGTTTTCGTCCCTGATGATATTTTACCTACAAATACTAATATTCAATTACTGTCAGGTAACTGTTTTGCAAACAATGTCATTGGGAACGTTAATATAACACCATCTTTGGTTGCCAAGTATCTTGGGACACTGCATGAATCGAAAGGATCTGGACCCGATGGTATTCACCCTATTTTTTTGAAACGGTGTAGTGCAACCTTAGCTTTACCTATATGTACATTATTTAATATTTCTTTGTGTTCCGGTACGATGCCTAAATCCTGGAAACGTTCTATCGTAGTTCCCATCTTTAAAAGTGGTGATAGACATAATATGGCAAATTATCGAGGAATATCTAAAATTTCTATTATACCTAAAACATTTGAAAAGATTATTTACGATTCTTTATATCCCGTAATAAGGCCATTATTAATCAACCAGCAACATGGTTTTATTAACAAGCGTTCCGTAGATTCTAACCTTTGTGAATTATTAGATTATGTTTTGAGTGCAATGGATAAGGGGTTTCAGGTTGACGCAGTTTATACAGACTTTTCCAAAGCCTTCGACAAAATTTCGCATAGTATACTGGTTAGTAAGCTAGGAACTTTTGGTATTCATGGCGACCTATTGAGATGGCTCACGTCGTACTTACGCGATAGAACTCAAGCGGTTTCTGTTAAAGGATATACATCTTGTTTTGTTCCCATTACATCTGGCGTCCCACAGGGATCTCATTTGGGTCCTCTTTTGTTCAATGTGTTTATCAACGACATTATTAATTGTTTTCTTAATGCTGAAGTTTTATTATATGCAGACGACACCAAAATTTTTACTCTTATCAAAAACCAAGAAGATTGTGTTAAATTGCAATCTGATTTAAACAGGCTAGGTTTATACCGTACTCAAAACAATCTCCACTTTAATATAGAGAAATGCTGTATTATCTCTTTCTCAAGAAAACGTGTACCGATCACTAATGATTACTATATTGACAACCAAATAGTCAAGCGTGTTACCGAGGTTAAGGATTTAGGGGTTCTCATCGATAATGAGGTACAACTAACATCTCATATAAGTAAAATTACCTCTAAAGCTTATAGAATGCTTGGGTTCATTTTTCGGCAAAGCAAAGATTTTAAAAACCCTAACACTTTAATTTTGTTATATAATGCCTATGTTCGATCGCATCTAGAATATGCTTCGACAGTTTGGAGTCCTTACTACGCAATACACATTAAAACAATAGAAACAATTCAGAACAAATTCATCAAACGAATGCAACATAAATTTAAAACATTCACAGGTAATATTGAAAGTCTACAACTGCGTAGGGAAATGAAAGATCTATCGTTTTTACATAAATTACTGCACAACACTATTGATTCTCCTTATCTCCTTAGCAAACTGTCTTTCCGCTGTCCGAGTTTTAGAACTCGTTCCACCAATTTGTTTGCCATTTCATCTTACCGTACAAATTATGCAAGAAATACATATTTAGCTAGAGCGTGTACATACAAATTATAACAAGAAATACTCAAATGTTGATCTCTTCAACAAGCGTTTTAACCAGTTTGTTTCTGCAATAAGAAAAGAAAAGAACAACAACAGGAAATCTAATCATAAATTTAAAATTAAAAAATTAATTAAGTAGTATGTAAATAAAGGAATAATAATAAGTCTTATAAGTCTCGTAAGTTATAATTACTTAGTGATTAATATAGGTAACTATATCACACTATAATACGTTAAATCTTAATCGGTAATTAGATATATTTGTATATGAATACAGATAAAATATGTAATATATATTACATATATGTGTATTTTCAACTAAAAGATAAGTATATACAAAAGCACTTGTTACGTTGGTTATGTTATGGATAAATGCAATGTTATTGTTATTATAATTAACCTCTCACTAGAGCAAATTTATTACCCATTAGTGGAAACTGTTTTGGCTAGTGTGTTAACTTATATTGTTTGGTTCTATTTGTAATATTACTGCTGTTTGTTTCCCATGAAATAAATAAATAAATAAATATGCTAGTTCATTAGCAATTACTCGTATGTCGGTGACAGAAAATCGGCTGCTGCAGTTTTTGGAATGTATATTAAGAAGTAACCGGTGAAATTACTAGCATAGAGGCATTCCAACTTAGTCCTCAGGGTTGGCAACGCATTTGAGGTCTTAGGATTATAGTCTTGAGAATTCAAATGTCTATGGGTCTCAGATTCCACTTGCCATCAGGTGGCCTGAGTGCTCGGGTGCCTTCTACATAACATAAAAAAAAAAGTAGCTAATGGCCAACTCGCAGGTATAAATAAATAAAATAATTTAATAAATTAATATCGGGGACCTTCTCACGCGAATTGACCTAATCAAAACCATGCTCTAGGCTTGTATTATGAGTAGGTACTAGACAACGATTAACAAACTTATACAGAGAAATACATACTTTAATATATAGAAAACATCCGAGAATCAAGAACAAATATTCGCGCTCTTCACACAAATATCTACCCTTATTGGGATTTGAACCCAAGACCGCTGGCTTCGGAGGCAGAGTAACAACCAACTTAAACTAACGTATTATAAATACCTTTTTTTCCTATTTGAATTAAAATTGTTACTATACAAGCAGATGTACGTTGTGTCCTTCACATAGTGGCCGCATACACTTTTTTTAAACCAATAAAGTAAAGCCGATCTGACGTCTATGGCGGCCGTAATCATTTGGCGATGACTGGCCACTTTTAAACCGGCACTTCACATCACTTCCAACCCTGCACAGGGTCGACGATTGTCGTCTCATGTTAACCTGAGCAAACAAGCAGGATAGAATGATTAAAGGTGAGTTTTAGAAGATAGGGTAAGGTTAAATAGGGGACTACGGCTTGATCGTTCCGTTACCTATAATATCGATGGATTGCCATCAACGAGCCCTTAATATATTTTCCTTTTTTACTTATTGTTGTCTCTATTTATTCTATCGGCCTGCTTGAGGGCAAAGAAGAATGGGCTTAATTGACTCTGGCTTGATATAGATACTCTTTGTTACGACCTCCTTTGTCATGTTTGAAATTCGAAAATATTTTGAAGAAGGTTTTTTTAGAGTAGGTTGCGGCGTGGGGTTTTTAACGAGTTTATAAGGAGGTTGCCGACATTAATTTCGGTACAGAAATGGCGAAGGAATTGAAGGATATTGTCGAGAGAGGATGTAAAAAGTGAAGAAAATAATAATAATAATAATTTGACCAGAACATGCAAGTTCGCGCGTGTTGAATTCCTAGCCCGCTCATTTCGTCCCGATAGGTTGAATTTCAAAAACTTACTTGAATCATCACCCCCCTATGGTTGCGGGGTTAGAATACTGCCACTCCATATCTTCCCGTGGATGTCGTAAGAGGTGACTAAGAGAATAAGGGCTTTGTACTGTTAGGCGATGGGCTTGCAACCTGTCACTAATACACTAGTAAACTTCTTGCCCTGATTCTGCAAAATGTGGTTACAGAATTATCAATAAGTCTTTTTAGAGATGTTTGTATTTCTGTAGCTCTGCCTACCCCACTCAGGGAATGGAGGCGTGATTTTAGGTAGGTACTTGAATCATCTCATCGTTACGATACGAGTTTAAAAAAAACCTACAAGTACGTTAATTATAGAGAAATACGAGTGTAAAGGAATTTCACGTTTCTTCATGCAGCCTACACTGGGTACCTACATCTTGACAGTCAGTAATGAATCAGGTGTTTGTAAGTGTCCATTTTCTCTTTATTTACATTAATTCTGGGTCTCCATTCTACTGGGTTAAAAAAAGTTTGATGTATTTAGTATTGTTTTTGTTTTGGCCGTCATTTTGCCGTAATTTTCAAGAAGGCAGTCAACTGCGTAGTTACAGTGTAAACATTTTAAATTGAATGGTGATATAAATAGAGTAAATAATGCTTTATTTATTATATAGCAGTTAGCTGCCTTCTTAAAAATTACGGCAGTATTACGGTCAAGCAATTATTATTAACTTTCACAGTACGTTAACACGTCAAAGGCAATAACATGTACAATCTCAGCCGGAGGAATTCACAGAAGCCTGTAGAGCTAACCCCGTTTGCTTCTGTTTAGTCCACCAGAGTAAATACTCTTTTACCCAACAATTGTCCTCACGTGTGATATCCTTGGACTTAATTTAAACTCAACATTAGCAAAATACACCTTGTTGAAACGAGTGAAAGTAATTAATTAAGAAAATGTGATCCCATGGTACATTCCTAGAACTTAGTTTAAGATTAGGTCAGTTTGTGTGAAACTGTTGATACTAATTTAACATTTATTATTGACTTATAATTTAAAAAAAAGCTTAAAAATATATGTGTGAGTATAATGTTTTGTGAACGTAGGGGCTTACCTTTGGCAGTGAAGTCTTTCAAATATAATAAATAAGTGTTGCAAGCCTCACTCCGCCATGGGGGTAAAAAGCTTTTAATACGTACACGTCAAAGCCCCGGCACCCCTATTTAATTCGATTACGATATTTATATTGTGAAAGTCGCTCGTCATTCTAACGCGGTTAGGGGTGACAGTAATAATGTTATAGACCAAAATTAAATCAGCTGTCTGACGTAAATTAAAAAGAATTTAGAAAGACAGGAAAGGTGCGTTCACATCTTTAAAGTCTTGGAAAAGATGTACTTTTTGACACATAATCTTAAATATTCACCCAGCGTTTTATTAAAAATAACGTATACCTAATAATTAGTTATTTCAAATTAAAAATAATGATAATAATGATGTTTTTGCAGGGGACTGAACTATGACTTTTTAAGCTTCATATCTTATGAAAAAATTACACGACAATTATTTCGCGTATACAGTTATTCCTCTTTTGCTTAGCACTTTCCAGAAAGCGTAACTTTTCTAACTTAGCGTACTTTCCTACTATCCTACTTATATTATAAATGCGAAAGTGTGTAAGAATGGATGTGTGGATGTTTGTTACCCTTTCACGCTGCAACGGTTGTACGGATTTGGATGAAATTTGGAATTGAGATAGCTTATACCCTTGATAGGCTACTTTTCATCCCCAATTATGTATGCGGACGAAGTCGCGGGCAGGAGCTAGAGTATAATAAAATCTGGTTTATGAGCGGGTATTTTAGAAAACTCGCGTAAACCGAAGCGAAGCGAGGGCGGGTCGTTTAATTAAATGGTGATTTTAATAAAAGAGGAGATATACTTGATTTCCATCATACTATTGCGCTTTTGAAAACCCGAAATTTTAAAAAAATTGTTCTAAAATCATTTCCGGTAACTAGATTTGACAAGCAAATTTGTTCGTGTAAGGCACGTTTATATTTATTTTATTTTGAGTCTATAAATGTTTAAGAAAGCTTAGTCTTATTCAGCTAATCATTTAATAAATAAATATCAGGGAGAAAAACACACACCAATTGGCCTGGCACCGAACTAAGCTCTAGGCTTGTACTATCGGTTTTAGACAACGATATATTTTAAAGAGTTAAAAATACTTATTTATTATTTATAGAAACCACATTAGACCACACAAATGTCCCAACTCGCTAAATAATGTTACCTTAGATCAGAACCAAGCGCTTCGAATCTACATTCCGTATTTCAGTGTGCGTTTGACCCGGTGTCCTTCTAAAATAGGATTTATAGGTACCTTCTGGGTAAGCTCGCTTCATCGTCGACCCTGTCCTGACTTTCTGGTCTCGACTTGGGTCAAGAGCAAACCGATTATGTATTTAAAAAAATATCTAGTTTTAATATTGCGTATCGTATTACGTACCATGAGTGCATGTATTAAATAAAATAAATAGAACCACGCTCTCATTACACAAATTATTCATCAAATGATTTTTTCATCGGTTAGAATGTAAGTGGGATATGTGATCCATAGACATTTGCATTCTTAAGACTAAAGTCTTAAGACTGCAATCCTAAGCAAGTGAAGTGCAAGTTTAATTTCATCGACAAGCATTTCCACGTGCAGAAGCATGGGTTATGTAGGTTAGGTTAGACCTCTGAGCTATGACCACCAAAAATTTGCCCTGGCAATTCAAATATTCTATGAATTGAGAGTCGGTGATTAAAGGGTAAACCCACTACGTCATTAATACGGGTAATAACACTGACAACTCACTTCGAGTTGTTTATCCATATCAGATGTTATCTCCATGTTGGGCTTGTTGGACCCACATCCCGACCCTACGTGACTAATCGAATTCTTCTCTATGGTCTCTTAATTGGAAAGGAATTCGTTTTTTATTTATTTATTGGAGTTGATTAATATATGTTTAGATGCAACTGATAATTCGGAACACTTATTTAAAAAACATTAAGATAGTTACAATCGCCTGGTATTCCAAATTCGATTCTCGAATGGCTCCATCTTCATCAAAGCTTCCCAAAAACCGTACCTATTTAACTAGCATTTAATGGAGCTTAATAAATAGATATAAATAAAACTTATAACACTTTCCTAAACTTAGTGGTAGGAGGAACCTTGTGCAGGGTCCATCCGGATCGCTATCCATCACCACCACCATCTTATCCATTAACCTACCTCGCATAGTTATGTACCGATGAAATAACTAGTATAGAGGCATTCCATCTTCCTTCCGTCCTCCGAATCAAGTTGGCAACGCATTTGACTTGAGATTGCAGTCTTGAGAATTCAAATGTGCATGTTTCCTTGGGACCACGGCTGTTGTAACACAGTCAAAACGTCGAGGTAGGTTTTGACTGAAGCGCGTGGAGCTTACCCCATGTGCTTCTGTTTATTCCATAAAAGAAAATACCTTTTTACCGAACAATTTGTCCGTCCGTGTGATATCCATGGACTTATTTCTCTAATAAGTATATAGGGGTGTCTGTAAATAACTTGGACATTAACGTAATACATCTTAACGGGAGTGAAAGTCGTTAATTAAAATTAGAATAAGAACATCGAGGTAAATAAATTCGTGATTAAGTCCTGGTTTACAGTTTTAATAACGCTTTATTGAAATATCCTTGAAAGATAATAATTTGTTCCACAAACAAACAAACGCTGTGCAGCCTAAAAGGCTAGGTCTCGGCCATTTTGTTTCAAGGTCAACGATCTCTTCCGCTAGCGTGCGCACCAGACTGGAAGACTTGGGGTTTTGTATGGAGAATTTGCGTTAAAATACATACATAGACAACATTACGCCCTCATTCCCAGAGTGGGGTAGGCAGAGCCACAGATTAACCAACAACTCTAAAAAGACTTGTTGATAATTCTGTAACTACATTTTGCACAAGTAGGCTAAGATGTTTACCAGAGTAATTAGTGACAGGTTGCAAGTCCATCGCCTAACAGTACTAGAAGCTCTTATTCCCTTGGTCACCTCTTACGACATCCACGGGAAGACATGAAGTGCGGCACTATTCTAACCCGGCAACCACACGGAACAACATTGCCAAATTACTGGTCTTACTTAAAGGGTTTAAACTGCTGTGCAGGACAATTGAACTTTACTGCTACATTAAACTAACGATTACAACCTACTGCCTACATAATAAAAGTTTAATATGTTTATACCTTAGGTGTCATTACATTATACACTTTAATTGTTATATCAATTGATTTTATATATTAATAACGGTATACTTTATGGAAATAGTTATTTTGGCAATATATCTTTCGTTTGCCCGTATGGTTGCCAGGTTAGAATAGTACCACTCCGTGTCTTCCCGTGGATGTCGTAAGAGGCGACTATGGGAATAAGGGCTTGTAGTACTGTTAGGCGATGGGCTTGCAACGTGTCACTAATACACGGGTAAACATCTTAGCCTGTTTGTGCAAAATGTGGTTACAGAATTACCAACAAATATCTTTTGAGTTGTTGATATTTCTGTAGCTCTGCGTACCCCACTTTGGGAATGAAGGCGTTATGTTATGTATGTATGTATGTATGTATCTTTCATTTATTTTCTCAAGTGAATGTTATGTTAAACATATTTAAACAAAGTAAGAGTACATATTGTGACTTTTATATGATAATTTGTTATCTTTCGTAATACGACTTACCCCTCAATATCGATTTTTATGAAAGTCAGGACATATGTATAGCAATGTATAAAGCTACTAAATCTGGAATCGTATCTGTATTGTCTCTTTCCCTCATTATGGACCTTTCCTTAAACCGTGGATCTACGCCCTTTGTGCGGTATTAAATACCACATTGTTTGCTTTCTCCCTATTATATCACTTTTAACTGTGGGAAAAGGGCTTTATTATGACATTGTTTATGTTCTCACACTCATGCTGTCTTTATTTAATAATTGTGCAAGAATGAAATAGAAGAAAATAGTAGTACTCACAAGTGTCAAGATAGTTTTCCTTTTGGGGGCTTAACGATCAAGCAACGTTGGTACGAGTACATTCTCTTATGTCCGTTACCAATATGGAGTGAATCTACCAGTGTTTTAGACAAGAAACTCTCCGGGGGGGTTATTATGACCTAGCTATGCAGTTCATTTTACGGTGAGCGTAAAGGACAGAGCTATGGCAGTTATATCATCATCATCATCATCATATCAGCCGAAAGACGTCCACTGCTGGACATAGGCCTCCCCCAAGGCTCTCCATTCAGACCGGTCCTGTGCTTTTCGCATCCACCGCGTTCCCGCGATTTTTACAAGGTCGTCGCTCCATCTTGTTGGAGGCCTACCTACAGCTCGTCTCCCGGTCCGTGGACGCCACTCAAGAACCTTCTGACTCCATCGGTCATCAGTCCTGCGAGCAATGTGCCCCGCCCACTGCCACTTAAGTTTAGCTATTCTTCGGGCTATGTCGGTAACCTTAGTTCTACTGCGGATATCATCATTTCTGATTCTATCACGCAGAGAAACCCCGAGCATAGCTCTCTCCATAGCCCTCTGAGTGACTTTGAGCTTCCTTATAAGGCCCATAGTTAGCGCCCACGTCTCAGATCCGTAAGTCATCACTGGCAACACACACTGGTCAAAGACTTATATACAGCAGCAGTTATATAGCTCTGTCCTTTTCTCTGAGCGTAAACAGAACTGCATAGTTATGTCATAATAACCACCCAGAAGGTAATTTATGAAAATACAACCATGCTTTAGGGATGAGTTCGCCTTCGAACATTTTTTTTTCATATCTTCCGTATTGATGATGAAAAAATGCGAAAGTTTGGATGTTTGTTACTTACTATTCTGAAAAATTGTACATTTTTTTTTATGTTAATGAGAAGGCACACGAGCACTCAGGCCACCTGATGGTTAGTGGAATGTGAGACCCATAGACATTTGAACTCTCAAGACTATAATCCTCGGACCTCAAATGCGTTGCCAACCCTGAGGACTAAGATGGAATGCCTCTATGCTAGTAATTTCACCGGTTGTTGATTTTATACGGACGAAGTCGCGTGCAAAAGCTAGTAAATAATAATTACACTCTAAAAAAAAGTCTGTCAAATCTTCTAATCACGTCAAATAGTTTAGATAATATTTCTCTCGCACTATTTTACAATTCACATGCATGGATATTGATGTAAACGTATATATTGGCGACATGGCGTCGTTTTGGGCGCGTTGGCGAAATAATCTATTTAAATTGGGCCAGCTTGGACAGCCCAGCCAACCCGGGCCATGTTCCGAACACAATAATATTATTTGAGCTTAGCATGGTGGGGTTGAAGCTTGGCTTGAATATTCTGCATGAACCTTGTATAATGTTAAGGGTATAATGACACGGGCTACCCAAAAGTTACAAAAACACATACTTGTCGACTTTATTTCTAGCTCATGAAACCTCGCTATTTTAAAATAAAAATAAACTAAATTCGAAATATTAATTCAGTGAATTGGTCACAAGAGGGCGCTTTTACTTTTACTGAATCTACTATTGCTTCAGACAAGACTATCATTGCATCACTGGGAGAACAACAAGACGAGGTATCTGTCAGGAACGATAGTTTAAATAACTAACTGGAAAAGTCAAACGGCTCGATATTTTACATTGAGGATTTCCTATTTTGGCTCTTAAATTAGACCAGTTTATTCTGCCCTCCTAAGCCAATAAGCAGTATCTCAAATTCAATAGCCAAAGCAGATTCAGTCCTATCCTGTTGATAATAAGGTTGCATTTGCAACAGGAGTTTTGTCTGAGATACTGCCATTCTCAGTTGCGTTTGGGTTAGCAGGGCAGTATTCTGCCCTCCTAAGCCGTATCTCTATCCCGTATCCGTAATAAGCAGTATCTCTAATTCAATGGCCAAAGCATATTCAATCCTATCTTGTTAGTAATAAGGTTGCATTTGCTACAGGAGTTTTGTGTAAGATACTGCCTTTTGTGTTATCAGGGCAGTATTGTTACAGTTGTTTTCTCTCATAACAGCGCATAGGCTATACTTGTGTGTGTAAATGCACGTGCACGTTGTTTCTGAGTGCGTAACTGTCGCCGCTAGGCGTCGCTGTAGTGTGCGTGTCCACTACAAGTATGGTCCAGCCGCTGTCGTGAGATGTTTCTGTAATTTGGTATTGCAATAGAAATTACATGATTAATATAAGATTTTTTTTAAATCAATTTGACCACTAGAAGTAAGGTAAAATCGAATACTAAGATTTCCCTTGATTGATAATGTACATAAGAACTTTGTTCAAAGGGCGAGCTTTAAAAACGACTGATTTATAAATCATCGACGAATTATTTACATGAGTTTATAGAAATAGATACAAAATCAAAAATAACGTAACACAAATCAACATTAATATTATAAAATGTCTGTCAGAGTCCAAACTAGGCTGGCTCTAAATGTCACAGTGCCAAGTTTTCAGGAAGTACACACACATAAAAAATGCCCTTACGTTATTTCGATATCTTACAACATATCGTAAGGCAATAAGTAATTATCAAAATAAGACAAATTGTGTAAGGATATATTCTAATTTCTAGACTTATTTGATGTGTACTCGTAGTAGCTATAACGTTAAAAAAAACTCTAGTCTTTCCTGAACACTGAATTACTACTTGACCATTTTCTTTTTTTTATATTTAATCAATACACACAAACTCGAAACATGCTAGCTCTACCCCGAGCGGGGCATGTCGCGCGTGTCGCCCGCGGCCGACGACGTTATACACGACACGACAACTACAGTGATGATGGACAGAGACCATGATATTATGCTCTATGAAAGCTATATGAATTATTAAAACAATGAACGGCCTGGGGCCATGAATTCTTGTTTTGACCACATCTGCATTTGACCACTTCTTGATTTGACCAGTCTTTAGTCTTTCAAACAAAAAAATGGGTAAGTAATACGAGATATAAGAACTTATCATGTAACAGTGAAGAGAGTTTTTGCGAGAGTTTTTGTGTTTACTGTACAAAGACTGGTCAAATCAAGTAGTGGTCAAATGCAAATGTGGTCAAAACAAGAACTAGTCTAAAAAAGAAGTGGTCTTATCAAGAAGTAGTCAAATCAAGAACTGGTCCAATCCAGAAGTGGTCAAAACCAGAATAGGTCGAAACAAGAAGTGGTCAATTTCAGAAGTGGCCAGAACCAGAAGTGGTCAAACTGCTAGGTGGTCATTACCAGAAGTGGGCGAAACGAGAAGTGGTCACCAACCGTCAGAAGGGCCCGCTTCTCACTGGGACACCATGGCGGCGTGATGAGGCGTGGTGTGTGTAGTTGTTACGAGTAGGTTACGTTAGGTGGGTAGGTAGATTAGAAATGAGACCCGTTATCCAATGATGTCGCGATTGTAAACGGGGTCAATCGAGTTCAAGGCCAAGGCCATAGCTATTTTAATACAATGTTGCAATGTGTAGAAGCTTCCAGTAACAAACTCTCTAGAACATCCTCAGCTGGTCAAAGTTCATCGATCATTCGGAAAGGAATTCTGGAACATTGGGGATTGGGAGTATAAAAGGCGAAGCGCCCGCGGCGTTTTTCATTCTTAGGGTGAACAGTGCGAATAGGAGCGAACCAAGCGATCATCTAAAATTCAAATTTTAATGTGCGATAATTGTTTGTGACGGTTAAGTGAGTGCGTTAATAAAGTCTAGCTCTTAATCATCGGTGTCATCGTGCATTTCTATCAGTTACCTACCCCCACGTACGTAACAATAATGTATGTATGGGGAGGGTATGTCACCTGGTGTCCGCTTCGTTGTCCATTGCGTCATACATTTTGTTGGTGGCAGCGACTGGTTGTACTTAAAGGCGACTTAGCCATAAACAAAACCATTGCAATAGAGGAAAATTAATATGGAAAAGGCAGTAGAAATAATTTCATAGAGAACGCTTTAATGTCGCCGCCGAGTCGACTAATGGCATGCTTGATACATTTATAAGCCGTTGCTCTATAGTCGATTTAGTTAAGTACCTAAACAAGGGTAAAGACAATATATTTTGACAGCCTTCAAACCTTTTTACGTCTAGGTAATACAATCCTATGATTAAGAAGTCAATACGCTAGCCTAGTTGGTAGTGACCCTGCCTTCTAAGCTAGGGGTCCTATGATCAAATATCTGGGCAGATATTTGTGTGATGAGCATGAGTATTTATTCCTGAGTCTTAGATGTTTTCTACGTATTTAAGTATATAGTTCTCTATATAAGTAAGTTTATCGTTGTCTAGTACCCATAGTACAAGCCTAGAGCTTCGTTTGGGACTAGATCAATTTGTGTGTCATTGTCCTGTGATATTTATTTTATTTATTTAATACCGATACATTGCACAACCATGAAGTTTTTGAATATTTTAAAGTTGATAGTAGTACAAACAATGCTGTTATTACTTTTCCTTTACTTGATAAATAGGTTTAGCATTGCTATACTGTTGTCAACATTATCAGTATTGAGAAACTTCTTGATTATGCAATGTAACAGGATTGACATTTTATCTGCCGTACGATTGACCTTATAAATATCTGCACACGTTAGTGCTTTGTCACATTTACGTCATGCTTGAACCGATGTACATCTGTTTAAAAGGCGTTAAGGCAACAAGGTACAAAAAGGTGAAGTCGGTACTAAGATTACTAAATAACTACTTAAACAGAAGTTTCATTGTAAAACCACTTATTGAATCGAAGTGAAAAAGAATGTAAGTATTTTCTCATTGATGGTTAAACCTGCACTTATAGATAAATTGGATTTAATTCCACCAACCAATTTAAGTGACTCAAACCCTTTAATCGTCTATTTCATTCTTGGTGAACTTCGACAATCACAACTTTGTTTTTTACTAAGCACATGCAATATTCTAAGTTTTCGCAGTAACACGGTTAAACTTTTAACTCATAATAGGGCGAATTGGACAAAACTACGTAGTTAATTTCCCGCGGCAACGACTTCGTAAGCGACGAGCGTTTTTCTGTTTGTCGCGGAAACAGATTAAAATGGCCGCCGGCGGGAAGCAGCATGCAGATTAAAAATAGAGGAAAATGTTTCACAATCTCGGTGTTTAGCTGTGTTTGTTTCGGAATCGGCTTTTTACTAGACTATACGTTATTTTTAGTTAGTTATAAGTATACCGGGTGTTGCCTGTAATAGGAGCAATAAATTTAGGGATCGATTCCACACCACAAACGAAACAACATTTGTTCTACAACTTTTGAAAATAACTTGTTGTTTACTAAATATTAATGAATTTAGATTTTCCAAGCCAGCAATGTATTGCGAAAACTACGAAGTTTGTAGGAGAAATACATACTTAAATATATATAGAAAACATCCAAGACACAGGAACAGGCCCTTACCGGGATTTGAACCCAGGATCGCTGGCTTCGGAGGCAGGCTCACTCCCAACTAGGCCAACACGTGTCGTTAAAACGTTAATCGTTAGTAACGTTATTCGTAATACCGTAATACCTACTTCTAAATGTTAAATTTATGATTAATAACATAAACTTACTACAAATAATCAGTTGAATATACCGCTAGCCGTGCAATAAGCAATATTAATTTCAACATCCAAAGCGTTCCAGTCAAAATCAAAACAGATCCCCGATATTATTGTTCCGTGCTAATGCAAATGAATCCGTAACCGTTCTATTCTGTCGATTGTACGATCAAATATCACTGTCCTTTACACATGAGAGATGTATAAAAGAGACGGACGATGCGCTAAGGTTATGCCAACAAAGTAAAAGGTGATTGTTTGAAGTAGGGTTGCGAATTTGGAATTGTGATTTCGTGTTTTTGTTAGTTTAAAGGTTGTTTTTGTAATAAATGGGTTATGTTTGACCGGCGTTTTATTTATTTGCATGCAATTTTTGTTTCACATGTCATTTTATACGCTAGACAATCCGAATATTTAAATATGTCGATTTTCTATCGACAGAGGCCTTACAATTTGCATACGGTGACTGCCAAAACAATTTTAAAACAAAGTTTTTGAGCTTTCTTTTTAACCCCCGACGCAAAAGAGGGGTGTTAAAAGTTAGTGTAAGTGTGTGTGTCTGTGGCACCGTAACTCTTAAATGGATGAACCGATTTGAATGCGGTTTTTTTTAGTACTATTGTCCTCTTTTGAAATGATTTAGGAAGGAAAGGAAGGGCTTATTTTTATAATAAGCCCTTACTTACTTAATAAGGTAGACTGGTTGATTGATTGATTTAATTTAAATAAAGTTGTAACAGGTTAAAGGTTTCCGCGAATTTGGTGGCTACCTGAGCGCTGCCTGTTTCGCTGTTTTCAGGGCTTTTTTGTTTTTCTTTTATTTCTTTAAATCAACTGTGGGAAGGGAGTTGAAGACCTAGGACGCCACGGTCTGTGTTGCCAGTCCAGTACTGATTAAGTTTAGAGACATGCATCGATCAATAAACTGATCCGTTGGGCTCTCAGCACAGTTGCTTTCCCGGCTTCGCTGGAGCCACTGACCTGTCTGCCTCAGACGGAAAGAGACCCGATGGTAGCACTTTAATTCCATAGCATCTTGGTCTCCTTGGTTAGCGTGGGACGTCTCGCAAGCCAGGGACCGCCGGAGACCACGCCCAAACCATCAAGTGCCGCAAATACGATTATTTAAAGCCACATTACATATTTGCTGCATTTGCACTGGAAATTTTGGGCCGTGGTCGTCTGACAGGAAAAAAACATAAAAGAAGTGTCAGACAAGTTAAATGGCGTCTATGGCGACCACAGACAAGGCTCCTTTTTTGCTCAACGACTGAGCATTGCAGTGCAACGGGGTAATGCTGCGAGCGTCCTCGGCACGATGCCGCAAGTGGGTGCAATTTTTATATTTCTGATTCTTATAAATTAGGACAATTATCTGTATATGTCTCCTTCAGTGTTTTCACCGAGCGGTCCCAACGGAAGACGATCGTTGGCTTTACAGCCAGGGTGGTGATTCTCTCAACACAGCGCTGCGTCGATCTTAAAGGTGAAGTTTAATCTGGCAAGTTGAGAAGTCCCGTCGGAGCGTACAAAACACCTTTTAGCGCGCGGCTTCTCTATTAGGCTTAATACGACACTGAACGCGACTCACCTGTCTGCTGCCTAATTGAGAAGGCACGCGGTAAAATGTGTTTTTTTACGCTCCGACGGGACTTCTTAAACTTGCCGGATAAAACTTCGCCTTTGACATCGACGCAGCGCTGTGCACATGCTGTAACGTGTTGGGGCCGTTTCGCAACACTAATCACTATTCTCTTGTCTCTTTTCCTTCTTTACTTTATTGTATGTGTGTTATTGTTGCGAATAAATGTTTTCCTTTTTTTCTGTAATTTCAATCCTTAACCATTTTTATAATTTTCCGTTAAGAAAATGAATGAACAACATGTAATTTAAAGTTACGTCTTCTTTCTATATGAACAATAAAAACCATCTGTGTAAATAAATATTTTACGCTGTTCGTTGCTAAGCGAATCGATTTGGCTTTATTACGTTTGTACAAGGTTTTAATACTTTTAATCAAAGAAAACTTGAAAAAAAATCTCAAAAAAAATAACTGGACAAAATATTATGCTAAATTGACAAATTAGGCTATGAGTACATATAGGACTAGCAAAATTTTAGTTTTTTCTATAGACCTCAGCACATCCCTAGTCTCTGTCGTGGGAACGAGACCGCACTATCTTCCCACGTCGCTAACCCCGTGTTAACCCTGCAAGGCGCGAAAACGCTACCGTGCTCAATTAGCCCACCGTTTAGGCTGTATTGTCAACGCCGTAAGGTTTTAGTTGGTTGGCGGGTTGGCATTCGATAAGGCTAGTGTTACGTTTATTTAAATTTGATGGTCCAGCGAATTTATTATGCGGTATCTTCGTTGTATTTGTTTATATTACGGATTTTAAAAGGAAACTTTGGTGTTAAATAAATAAATACTAAATTGTGTTTATAAAGTTTCAGAATTATATCAGCTGAAAGACTTCTACTAACTGTACATAATTAGGCCTTAAAACACTCGTGTGTTCCTATTATGAAACTCACAAGCGCTCGTTTCATAAAACCACACTCGTATTTTAAGGCCTCTCATTATGCACCAGTTGCATAATCTACTATTTAGTGGTATGTACTAGTTACATTGTTATTTGCTTGCTATAAATATCGATGTTCGAATACTTTGTACATCGGGATCCCCTTGGATTGCATAATGTGTTTTAGACTAATAATTTTTCGCATAATTGTTTTCGTATAAATTGTATTGGCATAATTGTACTGTCGCATAATAATACTTTAGCATACTCCTATTTTAGCATATTACGCTATTAGAATAATTTTAGCTGGGCTAATTTGTATTTGACTAATACACATTATGCATATTATTGTTTGGGGTAATAATTATTAGATACTAAAGGTTGAATTAGGTCACGTTAGTTACATTAGGTTAGGTTTGTATGATATCCATTTTGTAATGATGCCAATTAATTATTATGACTTTTTGCAATTATGCTATTTGACGTTAGTCTTGATGACAATTATGCTTACTGTATTTATGCTTTTTAATGTTATGCGTAATAATATATGCGTAAAGATGATTATGAACATCATTATTGCGGCTAAAAGCAATTATGCGTAACACTATTATTACAAATAATTTTATGCCATCCAATAGTACATCAATCCGCAAAGTATTATTTTGTGTAGGATTACAATATAATAATTGTTGAATCTTTGTTTTGGCGTTTTTTGAACATCTTCAGTAATTTTTACATTAGAAGAATATTGTCCTTTCATTAAAAATAACAGTCTATTGCCTTCGGGGTTACATGACCGAGGCAATCTTGTCTTCAAATTACTTTTATTAAAGGAATCATAAACTGAAATATATTTTTTATATTGTATACTAACGATCCGTCCTCACTTCGCTTCGGTTTATGTTAGTTTTCTGTGACACCCGTACATAAACTAGAACTTTTTGTACATAAAAATTATCTAACTGATGGTGAAACTCGCATCAAAATTCGTTGCGTGGTTTAGGAGTTAGCGGATAATATAATGAGAAAGACAGACAGACTCGAAAAGCAACTTTGTTTTATAGTAACAAAAGATAAAGAGATAGCCTAGGTTTTCTCTTGACCTTAATCGAGAAAAAGAGACAGGTCAATGTCGACTTATGAGTGAGCTTACCCTGAAGGTAGGCAGGATTTCTCCTTCTTTTAAAGAAAAGGTATTTGAAATCGTGTGTACGCGTAACATACTAAGATGAAAAATCGTGCAAGAGCATGTCGGATCATGTTCTGTGTAGGGTTCCGAAGCCGTTACTACAAATACATAAAACCGTCTCATAAAATAGCATGAGTAGACGAATTTTCTATTTAAAGTTATTTAGAAAGAAAGAAATAAAAACATTTATTCG
This sequence comes from Acleris holmiana, assembly GCA_949316455.1. Lineage (NCBI taxonomy): Eukaryota > Metazoa > Arthropoda > Insecta > Lepidoptera > Tortricidae > Acleris > Acleris holmiana. Next base: position 22,276,133 of record OX438763.1, on the reverse strand, counting down.
CTACAATAACTTTTTTTTTTTTAAAAGAGAACAGAAAGTGACATTTGTCACGAAACGGTCCCAACTCAGCATGTGCTGGCTGTGAAGCCAACGCTGATCTTCCGTCGGGACCGCTCGGTGAAAACACGGAAGGTGATACATACAGACATAAGGAATATTTTAAGAAACAAATAAAACAAACAATAAAAACGAGTGCGTTAGTGGTCCACAAGAACAGGCAGCGCCCAGGTGGCAACCACAGGAACCAAACATATTAATTGCACTCTGCGCCATACGAGAGGAGACATACCCTTGTAACAATCTGTGGGCTCTGTGGCCAATGCGTTACATGCTTATGAGCTTATGGTCTGTGGTTGCGTGCCCGAGCGCAGAGCTGCCCTGCTAAAACAAAAGGCAGTATCTCAAATTCAATGGCCAAAGCAGATTCAATCCTATCTTGTTGGTAATAAGGTTGTATTTTCTAAAGGAGTTTTGTCTGAGATACTGCCTTTTGTGTTAGCAGGGCAGAGAGCATCTTTAGACATGACAGACATTTGGCACTGTCTTACATGATTTCTAGTAGGTATGTACGCTTTAACCTCCTGTATTTCAGGAACCAATCAAGTTTACTGTCTTCGGATGTATGTGCTTGCATTTAAATCATTTTTACACTTTTCGACATCAATATTTCCGAAACAGTCCCCCAAATCGAATAATTCATAGTAACATACATATGATGGTTTTTAAGAGCTCCTTTTCAGAGCTCGTTCGATGTAATAAAGTAAAAAACTTTTGCTTTACTTGTTTGGGAGATAATCAAGAAAAAGGTTTTTTTAAGGTTTTGTTTTACAGCTTTTGCTAAAGTTTCTGAATTAAGCCGCGGTCAGAGGGACTTGGTGAAACTATAAGGGTTCCTTGTTGACTATGGAATAAACCAAATTTTATGTTTTTTTGTTACTCTTTCACGCTGGAATAAGTTTGGGTAAAATTTAGACTAAAGATAGCTTATGGGTTAAAAAAATCACTGTTCCTGTGGGATGACCACCGCTGAAGTCGCGGGCAGCATCTAGTTGTCTATACATTTTAAAGCTACTCCTAAATTTTCCTAACAATATTCTTTGCAAGCGTCCCTGTCCCGGCCGCGATAAGTTGCCGCCCTCAGGCCACAACCCTCACAAACTTCTTACAAAATTATTTGAACAAGAACCCCAACTTTTAAACCAAACTACAGCACACGCAAATTTGGCCCGTAGAGGCACCACACCGACGCCCGAACATGACGAATGGTCGGAATACATTACGGATGAAATTGGCGTGAGCGCGAAAATCAGGAAAAAGGGGATAAAATACTAGGTTAAATTGCCAGTACGAGTACTTACGCAGGGACGTGTGAGACCAATACTGAGTATAGCGATGGAGGGAACTGAAACAAACTGAAAAAAACTTTAAAGGTATCTTTACTTGGTTGATATTGGTCTGGTTTGAGTCCATTTTCAGTTTATTGACGTAAAATTCTCACGTGAATTATTGTGATCCAACTGCGTTCTTTTTATTCCATTTAGTTCCGTGCGTTTTGTCGTGGATAGCTTTCATGAATTTATGTCGTGCGACAAAATTCTGGAAATTATTTTTATAGATGCTAATAGGAAGTTTATTTGGGTTGTTACTTTCGTTCGTAGTTGTTTGAGTGTCGGCGGGACTGAGTGTACTTACTTTTTGATGGTACACTTACTACAATAGTTCTATAAAATCTTAGGAAACGAAATGGGCTTCTAAACGAGCAACATTTTTATGGCGTGTAGCTAGCCAGTATTGTTTTTTGGGGTTCCGTACCCAAACGGTAAAAACCCTATTACGTTTTCACAAATGGTTCATTTCACAAACATAATAATCATTTGACAACCCGCGTTTTTTTCCGAAACTGTTAATAATTCTGGATTTATTTTAGGATCGTGTAGAACCTTATAGGTTAGGTTAGGTTAGTTTTATAAAAATCCTGAAATATTTGTAGTTACAGAAAAAAAAGCGGTAGGTTGCGAAACGATGCATTTGTCAAAGATTTGACGGCGAAAAGGCAGAGAACCGCTTGAAACATACACAGAATTTTAAAATGTATATATACTTCAAAAAAAAACAAACTAAAACAAAATTAATTAAGGTCGGCTCTCATACAACGAAGGTACAGTACAACGAACAAAACCCTTCGTGCGCAAGTCTGACTCGCACTTGGTCGGCTGTTTTTGCCTGATCTTGTGGTATGTTGTGTTTTATAAAAATATTTCGTTATCTCTTGTTTTGTATGGGCCTCTAGTTATAACCAAAGTGCAGTTAAGCATACTAGTTTCGGTCCGCTACTTTGTCCGTGTTAACTTATCCACAAAAGCAAGTCTAACAAAAAATTGCGCTTTAAAGCTTAATATTTCATAAGCCGATTACTTAGTCGCAAAACTGTTTTCACAAACCTGTAATATATTTTTAAAATACCTATCCAACAACACCCCACACTATAAGGTAGACGAGAAAAAAAAAACCCCACATTACGTGAAGGAGAGGTACCCTAAATTTTTTTTTTTTTACATTGTGATGTACCACTTTGTTGGCGTGGCGTGACTAATATATGCATATTCATGCTAAATGACAGTTTTCCAGTACTAAGAGTCTCTGCGCTAGGCTGCGGACGGACGGACGGACGGACATGGCGAAACTATAAGGGTTCCTAGTTTGACTACGGAACCCTAAAAAGCAGACACAAGAAATAACTTTAGCATTTTTAATATTAGCGTTTTTTGTTCCTAAGCCATTCTTTTTTAATCTCACCCCGTATTCTGCGTGTATAATCATACGTTTGCAAGATTGATGATTCGGTTTGTTATGCGGAATCTTTTCAGCCCTGCGGGACAAGCGCCCACCGGGTGAATACCAAATACTAGAAAACACCCGTTGATGTCACTGTGTTGTACATTAGATAGAGAGAAAATGTGGTAGAAAGTGAGTTTAGATGCACATAGACCTTTAATAGCGCTATTTTACATAATGTTAACGATAATGTTATTGATTATATCAACATCAGAGAGAAATGTAGTCTGAAAGAAGATGTAGTGACTAAAATTGAAAAGGGCATGCTTCGATGGTTCGATTATTTAGAAAGGATGGATGAAAAAAGATTGACGAAAGAAATATACAGTGCTAAAGTGAGTGGAAGGGTCGGAAGGGGGCGCCCTAGGCGTACTTTTTTTAATCAAATCGGGGAAATACTGGAAAAGGGCCGAATCTTAAGTATCCGAAACCGACGTGCATGCATGACTCGACGTATGAAAGAAGTGGTCTCTGCCTACCCCTCTGGGAAACAGGCGTGATTTATGTATGTATGTAATGTATGTATATCATTATTTTCGCGCTTTAACGTTATAAAACTCAGACCCGAAGCGGTATTTATCATAACGATGTAAATTTTATATCGGGATAATAACGATATTTTTCATTACGCTATTAGTGTCTCGATGGACATCATCCTCATTCAAGCTGAAAGACGTCCACTGCTAGCTGCTGGACATAGGCTTAAGGCTTGCCACAAATAACAGTCTTGCGCCGCTTACATCCATCGGTTTCCCGCAACCTCGACGTCGTCAGTCCACCTTGTTTCAGGTCTACTTACGCTGCATCTTTCGATATGTGGACGATACTTGAGAAGGCTTCGACCTCATCGGCCATCTGTTCTGCGAGCGATGTGCCCGCCCACTGCCTCTTTAGGTAAGCAATTCTTAACGTGTGGATCTCCTGATTTCTGATTCCCGCTGAGAAATTATGGGTTTAGCCCTCTCCATTGCCCTTCAAATAACTTTGAGCTTTCTTATGAAGCCTACATCTGAGTACCATAAGTCATCATAGGCAACACACACTGAAAAAGGACATAGGGTAAGTACTTAAAAAAATTGTCAGTTCCTTCGGGAATACAACATCTACGCAGAAAAAATCGCAGGCAAAAGCTAGTCCCAAATAAAGATACTACTAATGACTTAAAATCTCACTTTTACTAAGCTTTTTATACTGTGAAAATTGTGGACAGTTCTCTCGCCTCTTGCAATATAAATGGCCGCTTACGTCTTCCTTATGCGAAGTAATTCAAGCGCTGTTTAAGCTTAAAGGTAACTTCATAGAGACATTCAGGAAGCTTCTCATGATTCACGGGGAATGCGCATATTTTCAGCGCAACTCGCTTTTTACAGATGCCTTTTATGTCATTTTTAGAGAGACATTCGGAGAAACTAGCAAGGAAGAAAAATGTTTTTTTAATTTCAAGGAAGTGCTAGCCAAGTTATTCATATAAATTGATCCTTTTTAATGGATAGGGAATTTATTTCTCCGTTTAAGTATGTTTATGGTTGGGTTGTCTAGGTAGTTATCATAGAACAAATATTCCATTATAATCGGATTTTCACCCGAATCTTAGCAACTTACCAAAAATACATAAAATCACGGACGGATGTATTTGTGGAAAAACTAACGACTAGATTTATTATCTTTACTGTTTTACTCAGCTCACTTGACATTGGCGAAATCACTGTGGAATATCGCGGTGGACCGCCATTAATATAAAAGAGGAAGAAGAAAAACCCCCCTGTTCAGAAAAAGATCGAATGATTTCACAGTAACCCGAGTTTTCCCCCAAATCAGCCTTGGGCCGAGCAAATACGTGGAATCATCGAGGCGTCCGCGCCGCCGCCGTCAGCGCTGACGATCAATCGTGACGGAAATTGCACACGAATTTGCGGACAAACGGACATCCATTATTGCGTATTGCTATTGTGATTGTCATTCAATGACTGTTGAACAAAGTCTTTTTAGGGTTCCGTACCTCAAAGGCAGAAAACGGAACCTTATAGGATCACTTTGTCCGTCCGTCCGTTTGTCTGTCAAGACCCTTTATATAGGGAGATGGTGGAGGTATTTTAAGTTGAAATAAAACCATATACTCAAGTCCTTGGAAGCTGTGAAAAATCCAACTTCTTAGTTAATGTAAAAAAAGATACGGCCGTTAATGCCGCAAAAAAAATATTTCTACACTCTCAAGGGAATCAATATTTAATTTTATAGGGTACTTCCCATAAACCTACAATCCTGAAATTTGGTAAGGAGGCAGGTCTTACAGCCACAAGTGAAGGAAACAATCCAAAAATCATAAATTTTTTGCTCCATATCTTAAAACATGTTTTTTTTGCGATTGTTAACTTATTCGCAGTTGGTAAACTAATCACGACCTATTTCGATGTATGGAGACAACAGTTTTTCAATGGCAAAGTCAAGTTTGTCCCTCAATACAATTTTACATTCTTATAAGTTTGTACGGAACCCTCGGTGCGCGAGTCTGACTAGCACTTGACTGGCTTTTTTCTCTTTGAGCTTGATGTTTATACGCCTATTCATGAAAAAATTATGCTATGAGTATGCCGTAGTAGAAATGGTGGCAAATTGTTACGTTAAGGAAAAAAAAAAAAATTACACTGTTTCTTTTTTAGGGTTTCGTAGTCACAGAGGCACCCGTATAGTTTCGCCGCGGTTTATCTCAGAGATTCTTGGTGCTACAAAGCTGCACTTTGTCATAGTTATACATTTAAACGACGACAAAGTTATAAAATAAAATCTTGAAATAGAAATTTAGTTACTTGTTGTTTTTCGAGACAGTTTTTTTGATTTCAGGTAACTGCTTCGGGACCCTACACTGCGGGCCTATTATGGTCGTGTTTATCGATGTGGATAAACGTGAATAAAACAGCTGTCACTTTCTGATTAATATGTAAGTGCGAGAGTAACGTATGCTTTATCCACCGCGATAAAGGCGACAGCATGTTCCGCCATATTTTCCCCGGTATGAAATCTAATGTGATTTTTTGAATATTTGTCTACATTTATCTCGAATCAAATCCGTAAAATATGCTAAAAATATTAGGAACCGCAACAAAAACCTTTACTAGATACAAAGCCGTCGCCTTCCCCTTTGCCTTAACCAAACATACCTCACATACCAGTCCTCATACAATACAATTTATACTATCTGGAAACTCACCTATCACACCGCCCATTCCCCTATATTCCAGGTATCACAAATCTTCAATCTTCGCCGCCAAATTTCAGTCCGTTGTCGCTCTAACTCACTTAACAAACCCACATCAAAACTCATATACGTCGTTAGAGCGACAAGGTTGGATAGTGACCTCGTATCTCGACGTGTGACGTCTTGCCACGTACGGGTATTCTTAGCGTCACCCGACACGGGAGACGTGACGCCTTTATGAGTTGGTGCGACGTGATTATGGGTGACAAACAGGTTTTAAACTTTAGAAAAGAAAAGTTCTATCTTTAAACACGTACCCGTAAATAAAAACAATTAGAGGACGAAATATAATTCAAACAATTTATTTGTTTAACTTGTATGTAAAACAGATTTAGCCAATATATAAATAAATTAATATCCCGGGACAATGCCACACAAACTGACTTAGTCCCAAACTAAGCTCTAGGCGGGTGCAGACCCACCGTACCTCTAAACCGTACCACTGTCCAAAATTAGTTTCATAAATATGAGGTAGGTTTAGGTTATGTTAGTTCTTCAGCAGGCCCGGAGGGCCAAACTACCCAGAAGTAGGAGCTCTGCGAGAGCAGAGCTCCGTCGACAGCGTTAAATTCGATTTTAATAGTAATAATTGGTCAAAGTACCACCAGTGGTACGGCCGAGGGGTACGGTGGGTCTGGAAGGGCTCTAGGCTTGTATTATGGGTACTAGACAACGATAAACATACTTATACCGGGTGTCTCAGGAAGTAGTGTCAAGCGGAAGTCCAGAGGTAGTGCACCTCAAGGGGCATCTGAATCACCCCCACGTATGTTCAGCGATTTTTCGTAGTTTCGGAGTTATTGATCATTTTAATCGGAATTATTGTAATTTTTCTTTATGTCCATGTTTCGAAAGACCCTTAATTTTATGTATTATTTCAATATTTTTTCATTGGGTACCTACATTGGTAGAATAATTATGAACTTAGGATGTATTTAAAGCTACTTGCCAATTTCTTTTTCAAGTAATTTTTGTGTGTAATTTCACGAAGTTTGTTTCTCCATACTAGATGAAATGGGAACTAGGGCTCAATTAGTATGGAGAAAGTAACTTTGTGTGATTACACAAAAAGTTGACATAAAAAAATATTGGCAAGTAGCTTTAAAAACATCCTTTGTTCATAATTATTTTGTCGATTTAAGAATCCACTGAAAAAATTATGACATAATACATGAACTTAAGGGTTTTTTCGAAACATGGACATAAGGAAAAATTACAATAATTCCGATTAAAATGATCAATAACTCCGAAACTACGAAAAATCGCTGAACATACATGGGGGTGATTCAGATGCCCCTTGAGGTGCACTACCTCTGGACTTCCGCTTGACACTACTTCCTGGGACACCCTGTATAGAGAACTAAATACTTAATTACAGAGAAAACATCCAAGACTCAAGAACAAAATACTCGTGCTCATCACACAAATAGCTGCCCGTACCGGGGTTTGAACCCAGGACCGCTGGCTTCAAAGGCAGGGTCACTACCAACTAGGCCAAAGTGTCGTCACACATCCTGCCCAAAGGCATACAAATATCTAATGTTTAAAATGCATCACACTTAAACATAATTAATAAGCCTTAACTGCCAAAAAATTAAAAAGTAGCTAAGTAGATATTTAAAGTCAAAACATTGTCATTAGTATTTTAGATGGAGTCACTACATAGTATAAAACTAAGTCGCTTTTTCTGTCCCTATATCCCCATGTATGCTTAAATCTTTAAAACTATGCAACGGATTTTGATGCGGTTTTTTTTAATAGATAGAGTGATTGAAGAGGAAGGTTTTTATGTATAATACTTTAATCCGGAGCGAAGCGAGGGCGGGTCGCTAGTTTAATTATACATTTTAAGTACCATTCCATAATCGCTTTTAGCGGGTACAGCTGTTTTAGGCTGTTTCAGTCTGCGAAAATGTTTTTTTATTTTTTATTTTACTACTTTGGTGGCGTGAGTAAACATGCTAAATGCATGCTAATGTAGTATTCATGCTAAATTACAGCTTTCTAGTGCTAAGAGTGTCTGAGCTAGACTGCGGACGGACGGACGGACTGACGGATGGACATGGCCAAACTATAAAGGTTCCTAGTTTGGTTACGGAAACCTAAAAAGTGTGCCGTAGTCTCATTATAAAATACTAGCGACCCGCCAGCGGCTTCGCCCGCTGCAATTTTTTTAGACGTGCACGCCCCACTCCTGTATTTCAGTGCCGCCGCGATGCCCGGCGCGCTTTTCAGACTGCATCACAAACAACGGCCACGGCGCTAAGTATGGCGGTTTTGTTTACTGTTTGAATTTTTTAATTCGTAATATCTTTTGAATGGAAAGTCCAATTTAAATAATTTAAAAACTTTTTTATAGGTAGTTAAATGGTCTTGACCATAAAATAATTTATTTGGATAAGGATTAATATAAACACATAAATAGCATGGTTTGAATTTGGTTAGCATTTTCATTAATGTTTAAAATGAAAAAAGTTGTTGTAGTGACATAACTACAATAGTTGGACATATGCTACCGCGGAGTTTTTTGTAGACATTATGATGTCCTTCAATATTATTGTACATTATTTTGTTCTATCGCTAATAGTTTCGGCAGCGCATTCGACGAAAGACATTTTAAGACTCATTTTTCTACACCTTCGGTTACATTGTTCAAATTTTACCAAGGATCCCTAATTTTTTTCAAAATGAAATGTAGCCTATGTCAAATTGGAAGAATGTAGCATTCTATTGGTGAAAGAATTTTTTAAATCGGCCCAGTACTTTTTGAGCCTATTCATTACAAACATACAAACATACAAAAATAGGTACAAATCTTTCCTCTTTATAATATTATAGTGACCCGCCAGCGGCTTCGCCCGCAGCAATTTTTTTTTCTTGGCAATACTTTTTATTATTTTTGTAAAAAATGTACTACTTTTTTTAGTAAAAGGTATCCTATGTTACTTCTATGTGTACAAAGTTTCATGATGATTCGTCAAGTAGTTTTGTTGAGAAGCAAGCGGATAATAAATAGATGGATAACCAGATTAATTTATATCCTGAAGCCTTAGTACCTCATGACCATCAAAATACATATATCATAGAGTGTGATTTGATATATATTTGTATATTTTTTAATTAAAGAGTTTTAAACAATCAAGCACTAATAAATAATTAAAATGCAAAAATAATTTCACTGTATTATCTTCACTACAAAATAAATTTAATTAATTTTATAGCGTCAACAACACGTGGTAATTATGCTGTTAAAATGTAGCTTATATGACACGTTCGTAGATTTACCATAGCAGCGCCATCTATTGATTACTTACTCAACCCAGTCGAAAGGTATCGACATCTGTTAGAATCATTTGGAGTTAACAGATAATTGCGACTGTCAAATAATAACAGACAAATAATTAGCAATAAATTAAAATTGCGACTATAATTTGAGATTTAAACTATCCTATCTCTCAAGTTGGATCGAACTGCACATGGTGTGCGAATTTTATTATAATCGGTTAAGTGGTTTAGGAGTCCATTGAGGACAAATATTGTGACACGAGATTTATATATATTAAGATTAAGATAGTGTACTAGTGTGTGTGTAGTGTAGTGGTGGTAGGACCCTGTGCAGGGTCCGTCCGGATCGCTACCACCATCTTATCCATTAACCTCCCGCCAAGCAACAGTGTTCGCATTGTTGTGTTCCGGTGTGGGGATAAGACAACCGGTGAAATTACTAGCATAGAGGCATTCCATCTTAGTCCTCAGGGTTGGCGACGCATTTGAGGTCTTAGGATTGACAACATAACATATGACATGATATTACTGACTCTGCCCTGGACTTTGACAGTTATCACCGATATCATTAATACCTCGCTAGTAACCTCTATGGTTCCATCGTTATGGAAAATGGCAGTTGTGCGCCCTATTCCTAAAAATGGGGATCCAGTTGATTTAAAAGATCTGAGACCGATTAGTATTCTTCCTTACCTATCAAAAATACTCGAAAAAGTTGTGTATGACCAGGTCTCAAATTATTTGGAATCGAACAACATCTTGCCGGAACTGCAGTCGGGTTTTAGGAAGGGTCGTGGGACATGTACTGCGCTACATGATGTCATTGACGAAGTACTTGCAGCTCAAGATACTGGTCAGGGTACCATCATGGTTTTGCTCGATTACTCAAGGGCTTTTGATTGTATAAATGTTCCGCTTCTTTTGTCAAAATTAAAACACTATGGCTTTAAACATAACACTATTCGTTGGTTTGATAGTTATTTTAAAGATCGCAAACAACTGGTTAAGATTACACAAGACGACGGAAAATGTCTGCTGTCGGATCCATGTTTGGTTTCAAGAGGAGTACCGCAAGGATCTATTCTGGGTCCTTTACTATTTATTCTTTATACTTCTGATATTACTAATTGTATTAGGCATTGTAAATTTCATCTTTATGCTGATGATCTGCAACTATATCATTCTTTTTCTCCCCGTGATGTGGGTTCTGCTTCTCAATTAATTAATGCAGATCTGATGCGCATTTTTGAATGGTCTAGTGCTAACTCTTTGGTACTAAATCCATCTAAATCCAAATATATGGTGCTTGGGTCGTGTAAGCAAGTGGAAAAAATTGTAGCAGGTGTACCAAACATTGTATTAAATAATCTAGAGATTGACTGTGTTAGCGAAGCGCGCAACCTTGGACTCTTAGTAGACAACAATTTACGTTTTGAACATCACGTCATTAACACGGTTCGAAATTGCTTTTATAGGCTAAAAGTTCTATACAACGTGAGGGATTTCTTGAGTATTGACGTGCGTGTGAGACTATGTGAAGCTCTAATTCTTTCAAAATTAAATTACTGTTATACAGCTTTCGGCCCTTGTCTCTTGGTGCGATCTCAGCGTCTCATACAGAAAGTCCAAAACGCTTGCACTAGGTTTTGTTTTAAAGTACCACCACGAGCTCACGTTACCCCTTTTATTAACCTCCTACGACCCAGTTTCGAGGAGGGTACTTCCGAGGAAGACCCAATGTCCTAATATTAGAACTAATTAATAAAGTACTGAACGCCCAGACCAAAAATTGTTCGTATCTGGTTAACCGCAATATATACAGCTGTCATATTTTAGGGGTGTTATAATATTGATTTAGGCTTGTCAGACAAGAAGAAAAAAAACCAATATCTTTTGTTCTTTATTTAGTACATTGGGCTGTCACATGTAGTCTACAGCAAATCAAACAGTCTTCAAAATGTTATAAAAAGCTAGTATTTAAACACTTAATACTAGCAGAGATCAACAAAAATAGCTTTCAGCCTTAGCAAAGTTACAATTATAAGTCTTTTTTCTCATAGAATGCTCAAATATCACTCAAAAAATAAAAAAAATGGTATCAAAATCAACAAAACAATAATATTTGTACCATTAAAGTTTCATAATTGGCCTTTTTTTTAAAAAAACTCAAAAACCCTTCAGTGAATAGGAATTTAAACAAAAACAAACACGGTAACAAACTAATAATTACCATTATTGGCCTGATTTTTATAATAGGAATTCAAAAATCACATAGAAAGTGTAAATTTCTACACATAATATTTTTAACAAATAATCAACAAAACGTTATTATTATTTTCACTTTAGTTAACATTATAAACCTTCTTTTGTATACACACTAGAAAAACTGACATATTTAAAAGTAACTAAAAAAAATACTTCCATAAAGTAAGTTCTAAAACATTTTTTTTATACCATCACAGCCTCTAATCATCACATTATACATATATTCAAAATTAAGTAAGCATTATTAATCATTCGTGGAACAATTTATAACAATTTCTTATAAATGTAAGGCACAGATAAACGTCGCAATACGTGCATTTTATAGTAGACTTTTTGTCACAGTCTACCATTCTACAGCGGTTTTGTTTTTCAGTTACTTCTGGCAAATGACTAGATGCTTGTGTTCGTCTTAGCTTTGACGGGATTGGAGCAATAGCAGGTCGGCCGCGTTTTCTTTTTTCCGGAACAAAATTTTCTTCGTCTTCATCCAATTGTGACAATTCAAACGGGGCTGTATTTTCTTCAATCAAAGTCTCTGCTAACTCCATCTTGTAGAATCGTAACTGTAATATTTGTTTGTTAGGAAGACCTTTTTTTTTTTGCTCTTTTTTGTAGTGTATCCAAGCATTATTTAAAGCCAAATCTAGCATGTGAAAGAAGAACCTGATTGTCCACTTTCTAGTTCGACTTCTCGCAGGACAGACAGCTAGCATCCTGTCTGCCAGGTCTACCCCTCCCATGTATGTGTTGTACATTTTTACAACTTCAGGTCGATCGACATCAACGTATTGCTTCTCTTTTTTATTGTATCGCCTACACACATCGGACTCCTCATTTGAAAATTGTGATGACAAAAACAAAACAGGCTTGTTGTCGTACCATTTAGTTATTGCCATATTGTCATCATTTCTGACCAGGACTTGACTGCTACCACGCCCTTTCTTTTTTAAGCTGCTATCTGTTTCAATTTCACTTCGTGCTGGCGCGGGTATCCGATTTTTCATTAAAGTACCTGTACTTTCTATGCCTCTTTTTTTCAACTCGTCTACAAGTTTTTGAGTCGTAAAATACCGATCAAAATAAACCAGATGACCGGGGACGAGTGCCTCTGTCAGCTTCAAAACTGGTTTTTCCCCCTGGCCAAAATCTGTGTTAACATACTCTGGATATGTGGTAGGCCCTTGGTAAATAACAAAATCACATACAGTGCCATCCGAATTCGCTAAAACGAATGCTTTTAGACCGACAGGGTTTGGTTTTCCAGGGCAATATTGCCTGATACCACAAGAACCACTGAACGGTATCATCATCTCGTCTATCGAGATGTGTTGTTCCTTGACCTCTTTGTTGCAAACCTTGGTAATTTTGTCAAGAAGTGGTCGAACTTTCCACAATTTATCTAAATTTTTATTTTCTGCAGAAACATCATCATCAAATACAAATTTCAATGAGTTCCTTATATTTAAATATCTGTTCCGCGACATATTATCTGCCACTATTGCTATGCGCCACTTCCTTTCCCAATACATCCTTACGACTGGGTATCCAATACACGCCATAATCATAGACAAACCAACAAAAAGTTTCAATTCGTTAATGGTCAGCAGCAAACTCTTTCCCGTTTTACTAACAGCTGTTTGATTTGTTTTGGCAACAATCATGTCAAAGAGATCATCATCAAAGTACTGGGTGAAAAATTCTACATTTGCAAAATTTGATCTGTCTGGTTTCAAGTATGACGGCTCAGAGAGCATAGGAAGATTTCTCGGGAAATTTCTTGCGGCCCAGGTAAACGGATTAGACTGTACTTCAGAATGAGGAGAGATAGAAGACTGAATACCTGAACTGCTACTACCGGGAGCACTTGAACATCGAGGAGTGCGTCCACGACCTCTTCTGGAAAATGATCGACCACGGGATATCGCACGCGATCGACCTCGTCCTCGACCACGTCGCGAGACTGGTGTTGGGTTCGCAGGCTCTGATTCTGAGCTGGTACTGCTGTCACTGTCAATTTCGCCAGCTCTGGTTCTGCGTGGTTGATACTCATCTTCTAGATCATCTCCTCCAAAAGGATCATCCTCATCATCTTCGAAATCGGACTGTTCAAGTAGGTCAAGCACTTGGCTATCTTTCAACGCTGTAAAAAAAAGACAACGTGTGAGCCCAACGGCCTAAAACTATGACAAATTATACTGTGCAAAAATAAATGTCCCACTCTTTGATTCTCTATCACACGAATACAAAAACTCATTCGAAAAAGCAGGATGCTAAACCATTAAACAAAGCAACTTATGGTATACCCGCCCAGCGTACTAGTACTAGTACAAATAAATTATCGTCAAAAATACATATCGAAAACGACGATATTACGGTGAAATAACCGTATTTACATATAAGTTATTAGTTTTTCTCAAAAACAATACATAATACAGTAAGTTTCAGATAAAGATTTCAAAGATAATAATAAGTTAAACTAACGTAACGTGTCTCGTTTCACGTGTCATGGCTGCGACGGCTCGTGACAGAAGACCGAAGAGACCCCTCCCCGCTCACTTTAAGCAGTGCTGCCACAATGCCAAATATATCCACAGACTAACCGACAACGTAGAGATGACATGGCGCGTAATATAAAAATACCAGGTGTCACTAAATATTTTGTTCTAGTACTATCACAGTGGGTCATTGCTCCAAGTCTCTGTTTAAATACTTGGGCTTTCACTGCAAACTGATTTTGTCCTAGTATTATCACTTTGAACCCCAGGAGGTGGTGCGAAAAGTTTGAAAATGTCAAATAGGCTGGAGCTCTACTTTGCGTGTCTACTTTTCGACACTATTAAAAATCAAGCTCATAGCTATCTTTTTAAAAAGTTAAGGTGGTCTGACGAAAATAGGCATTTCAAAGCTAGAGCATCGCGTGCTGTCGTATTCAGGGTGCCTCTGCATAGATCAGCGGCCTTTAGGGGCAGTTTTAGATATCAAGCTACAAAGTGCTGGAACAACATTCCCCCACCCATCCGTAACCTTAGGTATAAGTCTTCGTTTAGAATTAAGTATAGAATTCATTTGTTAAATAAACAAATAGCTTACTAAGCTTGATGTCGTAGAATAATTTCCCTGTGTAATTATTGCTAGTTATAATTTAGTTTCTCCGTTTTGTTTATGCTGTGTAAATGTTTAGTCTCGCTTTACTTCTAGAAATTATATTAAAAACTAAAGGCTAGAGTAATATAACATATAGTATGCAAAAACTGATACAGAGTTAATAACTTAATGTTAATATTCATATTATCATGGTCGTTTGGCACATCTTTCGGCTTCTTTCGGGCGCCACAGACCTGATTCCAATGGTTCTGGCAGAATATCAGCGCTGCAGTTTCTGCAGCATTATGCTGAGTCAGCGCCAATTCACAGCACAACACATGGCTCTCCCACCGTATATAAGTCAATGTATTTTTTAAGTCTCGTGTTTGTTGTCTATATTTTTAATGTTTTATGTTTAATTTAAGAGCCTGTGTTTGTGTTTATGTTGAATGAAGTTTTTATCTATCTATCTATCTATCTATCTAGGATTAGTCGTGAGAATTCAAATGTCTATGGGTCTCAGATTCCACTTACCATCAGGTGGCCTGAGTGCTCGTGTGCCTTCTCCTTAACATAAAAAAAAAAAACTTAGATGTAGATGATAATGACGTTTCTATCTATCTAAGTTTTTTCTAAATCAAAGGTGACGTTACGTCAATTGTGGCGTTGGCATGAAACACTAATTTTTACAAACCCGACTCGCTCTTGGCAGATATTTTTTTAAAGTTTTTTTTTTTAATTCCTTATAAGTTTCAAACCAACAAACCAAAACAAATTAATTCCCTTAAAACAGTCGGGGAGTCGAACCCATTATCAAACGCGCACGAAACCAATTTCACTCACAGCTGGCCTATAAAGGGATCTAATATGAAAAAATCTCGCCGTCCATCCGTATCCCGCTGGGTTGGAAGGACCCTTGGTTTGTCCATAAATGACGACATTAAAATCATTAGGCAATGTTTGCTTTTAATCATCAAAACGAATTTTAAATTAAAATTGAATGTACAGTACCTACGAGTACTTCTGCCATAATTGATAATACACCATTATGGTATATTATAAATGTATATTGGGGAAAGCTTTTGTCCAGCTGTGGAAGTCTTGCGGTTGATGATGATGGTGATGTTGTAATTTTCAGAGATGGTGATGATGTTTTATTCGAATGAGTATGCTCCTGAGGTGGTCCCATTGTCACCAAGTCCGCATCTGATGAGAGGATTTGTGAGGAATTGAGGGAACTACTCATTTATTATTGACTCTCACACGTATAGCAATATTGGTATATCCAGCATTTGCATTCAGGAAGTATCATTTGGTGAAATGGAATTGATGATGAAGACCACAGATGGCCACTGGAACTCCTCAATGGTACCTAGTTCAAAGGTAGCGATATGATATTTTGATTAAGATAGTTAAGTGAATATGACGAAGTTGACGTTTAAATGGTTTAAATAAATTAATTTAACTGTCAAATATTTTGTGATTCTTTACGTATTTAAAAGTGAGACAACATAACAGCAAAATTATTATGACCACTAAAAAGTATAAAATTAAATAAAATGTTAAAAAAGTACCGCCTTCAAAATTTAATTTAATTCTAGATGTTGCTTAAAGATTGTTCACGATAAAATCCGGCCATGCATGCTCTGGTGTATTTTTGCAATTAATGCATATTTTCAAGCATTTTTTTTAAATAACTTGTGTAGTTATAGTACTATATTATAATAAAATAAAATCGTATCGATTATTGTATGGATATGTAGGAGTTTTTGCCGAATATACTCTATCATACCTTTCATCTTCTGTCCAGCGTTTTCTGCTACAATGTCACAACTGTATTTATATTTTTACAAGCAGATTTATGCACATTATAATGTCGTCGTACCTAAAGAAACTTTTTAAAATTCAATTATATTTGTAGCAGTCAGGTAGACTTTTTACTCCAAGCACTGAAAGTTGTTTTTGTATGGGAGGCATTTATTTGTCAAAAAGTCAAATTCGCTAAAGTTAAAAACCTCAGAACTATTCCGATCTGAATACAGTTAGAATTTTTAACTATTATGAAAAGGTAATGTATTAAGGTATAATTTGGCTTGCATAATTAAAAATAATAAAAAAAAATTAACAGGAGAATTTGGTCAAGACTGTCAGAAGACCGTGTACAAATAAATATTGGTACTGTGGATTATATAATGGTCTAAGTCATAAACGCTCTAACATTTTATTATGATTGTATTTTTATTATGTAGTTTCATAACTACTGACTATAACCAAAAGGTGTTGCTATAGTGCCACTCCATGTCTTCCCGTGGATGTCGTGAGAGGCGACTAAGGGAATAAAGGCTTGTAGTACTGTTAGGCGATGGGCTTGCAACCTGTCACTAATACACTGGTAAACATCTTAGCCTGAATGCAAAATGTGGTTACAGAAATATCAACAAGTTTAGAGTTGTTGGTATTTCTGTTGCTCTGCCTACCCCACTATGGGAATAAAGGCGTGACGTTATGTATGTGTGTGTATGTGTGTTGCTTAAAAATTAGCATTCTTTATAAAAATACACCAGAGAATGCATGGCAGGATTTTATCGTGTACAATCCTTATTACAACGATAGGCATTTAACGAAACTTTTTATAAAGCAATGAATATAAAACAAAAATACTATGCGTACTTAGTTAAGCAGGAGATCCTAAAATACCGAGAAGACATATCGCAATATTGAAACAACGTGGTAGCGACAAGGTTTGAGAGAAATGTGAATAAAAGCCCTGTGGCTTAGACAATAACGCTCACGTTAACTAATTTCTATAACATTTCAAATTTATTAAATTGACGAATGCGGCTGACGCGATAGATCGTAGACTTAGCGTTTTGCATCTTGTCTAGGGCCACTATTCTGCCCTGCCAACACAAAAGGCAGTATCTCAGACATCACTCCTGTAGCAATTGCAACCTTACTATCAACAATATAGGATTGGATCTGCTTTAGCGATTGAAACTGCTTACTGACTTAGGAGGGCAATAATATAAACCAGGGCCTCTATCGTATTGGTGAAAAACTTAAGTAAAGGATCAGGGCTAGGATTCTACAACGAAACAACGATATTGTCTTTGACGTGTTTCCGTATTGTCAACGTTTTGATAACTCGTTATGTCATTTACAATAATGGCGACTGTGACATAAACAATTCTAAAACACGTCAAACGCGATATCGTAATAACCAAGGATCGGATAAACGCCCGTTATTTTCGAAACATAACCATGTTCCTTACTATGTAGCACTTTCTTAGGTATATTGTTAATAAAAAATATTATTGGGTAGTTAATTGATTTATTATACTATAATTTATATGTATTCAACGACAATTTTATTAATGATTGACATTCCAATGTGTTTTCACAAAAAACACTTAAAACAATGACCATTTAAAAAAAAATCACTTGTGGTCTATAACGACGTGAATTTAGGACCCATATATGAATTGTAAAAGTACGTTCAGTCTACGGACGTCATTGGGGCATATCTAATCGTTGACATTGGTATACTATGAATATGTATTTATCAGGGTCTCTATTCAGGTGCGTTAAAACGATATCGTGTTTGACACGTTTAAGAATCGTTTATGTCACAGTCGCCATTATTGTAAATGACACAAGAGTTATAAAAACGTTGACAATACGGAAACACGTCAAAAACGATATCGTTATTACCGTGTAGAATCCCAGCCCTGATGTGATGATATTTGGTATAAGAGTAGTATAATGTATCGGATAAATGGGATAACTACACTTACTAGATTACATAGTATAAAACAAAGTCGCTTTTTCTGTCCCTATATCCCTATGTATGCTTAAATCTTTAAAACTACGCAACGGATTTTAATGCGGTTTTTTTAATAGATAGAGTGATTGAAGAGGAAGGTTTATATGTATAATACTTTAATCCGGAGCGAAGTGAGGGCGGGTCGCTAGTATAAAATATAATATCGTAACATCATAAGGAAGTCTCTGCTGTACGGAACAAGGTTATGTTTTGAAAATGGTGGGCGTTTGTCCAATCCTTGGTCATAATGCAGTAGAATAGAGGCCCTGTTGTATATAGTTGCGTACAAAAGTTATATGGCCCTTACGTCAAATTTCAAATATAAAATGTCGAACAGTCTATACAGCGGGGCTAGACAAGGTGTATTCGGCACTCGCTAGCGATTATGTTTCGATTGAAAATATATGGAATTGACTTAAGTGTCACGTTACTCGGTGGCTTACGTCAATTCCATACATTTATCAATCGAAACATAATCGCTAACGATTGTCGAATGCAACTTGTCTAGCACCACAGATGTAATGGACAGAGCTATGGCAGTTATATAGCTCTGTCTTTTACGCTCATCGTAAAATGAACTGCCTAGCTATGTCAGAGTAAACCCCTAGGTCATTTACTTAAAAAAATACTTATACGTGGTTAAAAATGATATTGATTCAACGATGCGGAGAGAAATTTATGCCCTTCGATGAAATGAAAATTCTGCGTATTGACGTTTGTTAATTAGGGTTGAGTACCAAAAAAGTTCCGTAGGTACCGCTCTTTAAGTTTACAAACATAGCCGCAAACGTGTAATGTCAATTTGTCTGTCCAAAATTTACCATTATAATAGTATACAGAGTGATTACAAATTCTATCTACAGCATGGTAACAAGCGTTATCAATAGACAAACCAACGTCCAATTAATTATAAATATAATTACAGCGCCAGTAAATCCTTCGCCTAATTAAAATTGTTGGCCTGCCGTGTCGTTATGATTTATTTGACAGATCTAAAGATAGGGGCGCACGAGACACATGTCACGAGTTCTTAAACGTGGCTTTTTCTGCGTTTAAGATAGAAAACCCACTCAAGTTTGTAGACTCGCGCACCGAGGGTTCTGTATCTCCGGGCAGAGGGAATCAGCGAGAGCCCAACTCCCAGTTATTAATTATTTGTTGTTTTTCTTTAGATTTTCTACTATGTTCATACAAAATATAACGCTTCTAAATTTTGCCGTTTTTACAACGAAAATACAAATACGTTAAAAAACGTTTCTTGTATCTTTATTACTTTCCCTATCAAGCAAGTTTTTTTTTCAGAACACCTTAAAAAAAACCCTGTTGTCATTTTATACAATATACTCTGTTTTTTGTTGCTATAAAGTACTACGCCATTTAAGTTCTATGCAAGAAAGAAATGAACACTACGTAGTTATTTACACGGGAAGTACTTATAGTTAATAAAAACCGGCTAAGTTGATTTTCCTACAGCCATTTACTATAATGTACCACCACCACTAAAGCTCGATTGCTTCGGTATTGCAATTGCATGTACGCGCGCATAAACTTATACAATTGCCAAATTAGCAACAAACGCACACTATGTCGTATGTGCGACAGTTTTGTTTTAAATTATTCTCGTGTTGGCATGACCACAACTCCAAAAAACTGCATTATTCGAGTTTTTTTCCATATATTCGTGGTAATCGTGAAGTTGTTAATTCTGATCATTAATTTTGTAACATAGAAAAATAAAATATTAAAATAAAATCATCTCGCCTAGTGTACACGGGCCTTTAATTAGCGACTGCACCTTTATTTGTCGACATCAGTCTAATTTCGTCGTCGAAGAAAGTGACAACTAACTATAACTGAACAACCACTGAAACTAGATTTAGGTCAAATATTATTATAGTTTTAATTAGGTTTTGATGTTGTTAACAAAGGGGTAGTTTTGGTGGATCATATTTTAGAAGTCTTTTACGAGAATATTTTACATATTTTAAATGAAAGGCGAGCGGGAATAAATGAATCGTTTTCGAAAGCGTTTTCTTTAATGTCTTTCGGTAAGCTTCGCTTTTCTATGAAACGCAAGCGACAAATATACTGTCAGTTGCGACGACTGCGAGTGAGACAGCGATAGCTAGCCGAGGGGCATTAAGAAATAGAACCACTGTATTTCGTTCTAAATTTGTAATTGGCAACAACAAGTTGTCTTATTCTCATTCGGTAAGATAGATCTAGAAGCCCATCGTTACCGGCATGATTAATTGCCGAGAAAGATGCTTGTGTAACTGCCCTTAAAAGCATTGTGAGACTAAAAATTCCATAGAAAATGCACTAACCATTTCTCTCCCCATAAACCTAGCCCGATTTTAACGATTTTTGAATATGTTGTAGGTATGAAAATCTAGAAAAATGTCCTTGGCCTTTCCAAGATAATATTTAGTGGAAAAAATAATTGAAAAAATACAAACATAGTTTATCACAATGATTACAACATATTAAAAAATCGGCGAAATCAGACTTGATTTAGGTAAGATATTTTAACGCCCGGAGCTAGTTCTGGGCCTTTTACTGCGTTATAACGATATAGTGTTTGATGTGTTTTAGAATCGTTTATGTCACAGTCGCCATTATTGTAAATGACATAAGAGTTATCAAAACGTTAAAAATACGTAAACAGGTCAAAGACGATATCGTTATTACCGTGTAGAATCCCAGCCCTGTATTGTTTTTTTTGACAGCTACGCGATCTAAGCGTCGCCTCACAATCCTTTTCACTATTCTAACCTGTATGGTTGCCGGGTTAGAATAGAGCCACTCCATCTGTTCCCGTGGATGTCGTAAGAGGCGACTAAGGGAATAAGGGCTTGTAGTAATGGTGGATGGGCTTGCAACCTGTCACTGATACACTAGTAAATTTCTTGACCTAATTGTGCAAAATGAGGTTACAGAATTATAACCAAGTATTTTTAGAGTTGTGTATGTATTCACAATTCTCTTAAGAACTGAGGTTGCAAATTTTCAATCAAAAAGTGATATCAAACAAAGCTAGCTTCCCACTTTATGTAGTCACCATACCTGTTTTTGTATTTCACGGCTAATGAAGAGCACGTGCGAACAGAGGGCGGAGCGTCGTAAACGGTACGTCGGTCTATTTCTGACAATTGTCAAAAGTTAATGTTACATCAAGTTCGGGGTATAGTTATGTTTCAATATAAAACTGTAGGTATTAATTATAACAGTTTGTTTGAATTGTATTTTACGACTGAATTAGAAACTATGCATTAAAAATGTTCTTTGTCCTTTACAAAAAGGCATAATAAAGTATGTAGGTAAGTGCTTAAGTTATTTACAAACTAAATAAGTTTTGGATGTTAATTATTCTTGTACTTGGTATTATGTAAAAGTGTGCTATTTTGTTTCATCTACAAGGTTGGTTTATAGCCCGCAGAAGGAATTGTATAGAGTATTTACCTTTTAATAGTCCTGATACACTTTTTATAGTTAAAATACTACCTATAAATAAAATAACCCTTGAATTTAACCCGCTTGTGGCATGGTCTCAAAAATGCTGGCTGCGTTCCCCCTTTGCACAGCCAGACTGAGCCGCTGCGCAAAGAACGAGCCGCTTTAGGATCGCCCGCCGCCAAAATAAGTCTTTCCGACACCTATTTAACAAACTTCTTGGTTCTTTGTTACCTCATAGAGGCTGAACGGACCGCACGATTTTTACAAACGAGGGATCGTTAGATTCGTCTTAGTATCGCAAGTGTCACTAGGTACCTAAATTAAAAAAACCGGACAAGAGCATGTCTCATTCATGACTCATCTCATATAAGCTTTATAAGCTCGCTAGGTAAGTTCGTCGTCGAGTTTCGAGTTGTTTTTGAGAATTACTCCCTTTCTTACCCCCCGTGGATCAGTAGTAAAAAGTTTAGGGCTCTCTGGACTTGTTTATGGTCGGTGGACACTTGTAGATGTTAATCTATGAATAAATTATAGGATTACTTCTTAAATGGAGTTAGTTTTTGAATGGACGCTATAGAAATTCTTTTAAATTTTAATAGGTGTGTAAGTTTAATTAAGATTTTAATATTACATTTTTTTATTAGCTTAAGCTGCCGTGCAATAAGTCAAACTTTGAATATGAAATGTTTTTAATCTTTTTGTTAACCTCGAAGCAGCATGCTTTCGATTGAAACGTTTAAAAGGTGGTCCACATGTATAATTGATGTAAAATGTTGTTACAAAATATTGCTAGACTATCTTGGCTACGTTTCATCAATAACCAATTAGCAAAGAGAAAAATCCAAACAAATAATATTTTATTTTACAACAATGTAAAAAAAACCTAAAATATTAAATCCGTTTTATTGCTTACTTTATTCAGACCCTTTTTTACGGTTCCGTAGTCAAACTAGGAATCCTTATAGTAACACCATGTCCGTCCGTCCGTCCGCAGCCTAGCGCAGAGACTCTTAATACTAGAAAGCTGTAATTTGGCATGAAATGCATATTAGTCACGCCAACAAAGTGGTACAATAAAAAGTAAAAAAAAAATGTAGGGTCACGTGGATATTTTTTTTCCCCCATTGCATCTACCCTATAGTGTAGGGTGTTGTTGGATAAGTCTTTTAATAATATTACGGGTTTGTGAAACTAGTTTTTTGATTAAGTAATCCGTTTATCAAATGCGCTAATTTTTGTTAGACTCAAGTGTCTCCCCCCCTACAGCCAAAATTCCAAATACTAAAAATCTGAAAAAAATCTTAAATGAAAGTGCATATAACCAATTTTAAAGGAAAACTATCACGACTAAGTAGACATCATTGGTTCTTGAGATACAGGCGATTAAAGTGTTTATACCTACTAAAATAATCTACGACGGCACCAACTGACTTTAAATAGAAAATTAGTGATTACTTGTTAATTTTTATGTTTGTAGCATTTAACGGCTTCGGAACCCTACACTGAGCATGGTCCGACATGCTCTTGCCCGGTTTTTTATTTCATGCATATTATACGTCACAGTAAAGTCGACATCAGCTCCGCCGTCCAAACCAAAATGTCTTTTTCATTTAAAGCCCTCCGAAAGACCCTTTTGATGTTCAACCAAATTTCTAATTGTATGGCGGCCGACATCGGAAACTATCAATTTAATGATACCATCTCTAGATTGTTATCAATCATCAATATTAATTATATTATTGACAATTGACAATTATGCTATTAGGCAGCTTCCTGCAGGACGGAATTGAACCCAACAGTTTTGATAATAATATGTATCTTTATTGTAACGAAATAAACTAGCCCGTGTGGTTGCCGGGTTAGAATAGTGCCACTCCATGTATTCCCGTGGATGTCGTAAGAGGCGACTAAGGAAATAAGGGCTTGTAGTACTGTTAGGCGATGGGCTTGCAACCTGTCACTAATACACTAGTAATCATCTTAGCCTGATTATGCAAAATGTGGTTACAGAATTATCAACAAGTCGTTTTAGAGTCGTTGGTATTTCAATAGCTCTGCCTACCCCACTATGGAATGAAGGCGTGATGTTATGTGATGTAAGAATTAAACTAATAAAAAAACTATATTATTATGTATGTTAGTAGGTAGATTAAGACAAAAGGAACTAAATGAAAATGTGACTAAAACGCCACTTTATGTTAGCAGTATTGGGAATAATAAATAAATTCAAAGTCTTTTTCATTATTAACTATAAATAGTATATCAGGACTATTAATAGGTAAGTTCTTTTTCGCACTCAAAATCCTTATTGAATCCTATTTTTTTCGTTAAAGTGCACATTTTTGGTAAATGTACATGCGAATACGAACAACGTTCTGTTTCAAGTGTGCTTTTGAATTTAATTGTCAGTGCGGAGCTTCACAGTTTTTATTTAAAATTCCACTTTTAAATACATTGAATGAGTTTTATTTTCAAACGAAGATTATCTCGGCCTTATTAACAAACTGATTTTCACGAGATGTTCATCTCGAGATACGTGAAAGTAATACTAGTGAGATATAAGTCGCTAACGAGTGCAAGTTTGAGAACGTTAGTCAGCTGAATTGTATTAAGAAGCTGGGAGTACTGTTTATTCTCGTAAGGCCCCATCCATCATACAACAAACAGCGAGATTGTAAGTGGGAAATTGAATCTACACTCAAGGAAATAACGTTCAGTTACCTTTGCTCATAAATGCCATTTTCAAATTGGAAACAAATGAAAATGAACTTTATAGTCATTGTTTTTAATATAAATTGATTTATTGATTTATTTGTAAAACAGGATCATTTAATTAAATTATTGTTCTATTATATTACTATTGTTATTTTGAATTTGTACTCCTTAAGGCAAAATATGACGGACGGATGTAATCTAAAAACGTGAATAACTCAAAACCAATGAGTTTTGACCCCTGGTTAACTGGACTTAAATCATTACAAATGAGCTGTAGATTAACCCCTTTCAAGGAATACGGCGAATTTCCTGTCACCCTGTATACTTGTGACGATTATGTAAACTTATTCATGTCATACAAATAATTTATCTCTTATCTCTTATGTTATCTCTTATTGTTGACGACACGCTAGCCTAGTTGGTAGTGACCCTGCCTTCGAAGCTAGGGGTCCTGGGTTTAAATCCCAGTAAGGGCAGTTTTTTGTGTGATGAGCGCGAATATTTGTTCCTGAGTCTTGGATGTTTTCTATGTATTTAAGTATGTATTTCTCTATATATAAGTATGTTTATTGTTGTCTAGTACCCATAGTACAAGCATATTGTAAATCGTCTCTGTAAAACTAAGTTGGACGCAATTAAAGACCCACGGCCTAGCCGAGCGCCATTTTGGTGATTTGCTTCACTTTGGTCTTCGCTTCGCGAGAGTTCCAGTGTTAACTGCTGTAATTGGTGGCTCATGCTTTGTCCAAAATTGCGGGAAATATGTCAATGAATTAAAAACTTAACTCAATAAAGGAAAAACCGGTTAAGTGTGAGTCGGACTCGCGTACCGAGGATTCCGTACCGCCAGGTTCCATCCATTAGGTTCCATTTTGAATTCGATTTCCAGTCGAATCAGCGCGAGCCTAATTCATACTCGACCGGTAAATGTTGTTTTTCTTTAGGGTTTTTACTAACTATACAAAATATGACGTTTGCATGTTTTACCGCTTTAAAGATATAATAAAAATAAAAATACCTTGAAAAAACGTTTCTTCTTGTTTTTGTTAATTTTTTAAGTTCGTTATCTCTTGAGGTTCAATAAATACAGCTAATCAAAGCAAGGACGGAAGGACAGACAGACAGCTTTCGCTTAGTAGTAGGGTCCCGTTTGACACCCTTCGGAAACGGAACTCTTAACAAAGAGTGGATTCATCATGATACCATAATAATGTTATAAAAAATACTAAAACGGTGGCGGATCTCAACTATAGTTATAAGATCTAGTTACATTAATAAAAACGATTATTCCAGAGTAAATTTTAATCATAAATTAATGTTCAAGTGCGAAGTGCCGAGGCACACGAGGAGCGTCACAAGCCATTTTGGCCGTGACGAATGGCTCCCTCGGGCGCCGCTCTATTTGCGTAGTGTGCACCGTCCCTTACCGCGTAAACTAACTTCGGGACTGACACGATCATATTTCGGTCATATTCGGCCGATTTTGGTGATACTCGGATGTACTCGGATTTATAACTTGTTTACATATACTTATATGGTTGAGTCTATTTACGTCCGTAAGTAAATTATGTGAAGGAAAACCAATTATGTATGTGGGACGAAGTACCTACCCACTTACCATTAGGTGTGTTTGTTTGTCTTTTCTATACCTTAAATAAAACTAGTAGATATAAATTCTATAAATAAGGGCAACCTACTTTTGTAAGCATAAGAAAAAGGTAAGAAAACTTTATTGTCGTTTGAAAGATTTATATTTTAGGAAATAAATATAGTAAAATTATCCTGGTCGCGTGACTAAAGGCACCGGGCTCCGCGTGTGCTGCGAGCGCGGGTGCAGCGGCGTCTGCGCAGCGCTTGTTTTCAGACCCCTCCAGTGTGTGCACAACACACTACATTATACTAGTTACCACATAAAAATAGTAAACCCTCTGTTGCTCTTTATAACTGAAAAAACAATGTTAAAAGTTTTTTTTTAATAAAGATGACAATTTTTTTTTACTACCGATATCAAGGTACCAGTAAAGTACCTAACTATAACGTGTAATGACTTACTTATTTTAACTTTTTATACAAAATAGAGAAAAAAAATGAGGCTCAAGCAATTTTCATTAAATTTCCATTAAACCTAGTAAAGGAGTTGTTTTATCTCACGAAAGCGGGTGGGCTACACTTGTAGCTGTAGTGCGTATAGACACGCACACTACGGCGATGCTTAGTGATGACAGCTACGCACTCAGAGACAACGAGCACGTGTATCTACACACACAAGTATGGCCATGCCATCTGCTTTCGTGTGATGAAACAAATGTATCTATACTTAACAGGTACAGTCATCGCCCTTGAAACGGAAAACGATAGATATAAAGTTATCGAAAATTTAGGAATAGACTGAATATTGTTAAAGTAGTACTGGCATATCTATCTAAGATATATTTTAGTAAGGACCTTTTACAGGGTCCGTCCGGATCACTACGAGTACGATCTTATCCCTCAACCTACCGCTGAACAGTAATGCTTGCATAATTAGGTTATGGTGTTAGAACTAAAACTGTTGTAATAACTAGCAAAGAGATATGCTATCCTAGTAGGTTGGTAACGCATTTGCAGTCTTAGGATTGCAATCTCAAGATAGTAAACGTTTTGAAATTGTAAATGTCTAAAGTTTCAGATCTTACGAACCATCATGTGCCCTGATAGCTCATTTTCCATGTACATGCCATAAAAAGGAAAAAGACATCTATTACCATTAATGCAGTGGTAAATCCTACCAAACACAGGTAATTCTTCATGCATTATTTTTACCACAGTGACCAATTTTTACAGCCCTAGAGAGTAGACGAATGAAACAAGCATCAAGTTAGCTTCACCCTCTTAACAGTAGGTTTCACTGCCTCCACTTGGTCAACATTGTTATAAGTGTTATATCTAAAAAAACTTTGTAGACTCAGTGTTCTTGTTACAGCTGAACACTATTGATTGAACGATCGTATGAAGTTTATTATTACGTTAAGAATTCTCTAAGGGATGATCTCTCACTTCAGATAAAATGAATTCTAAGAAATACAACAGGCCAAAACATGGTCTTTTTCCAGTCTTTATCAAAAATAAAATGCAAAATTTTATGGATGACTTTTGTAAAGGCTGAGATTCTAAATAAACTTTTTTAAGTTAATTGCATTGGCGATTGTAGTAAATTGTGAGATTTCGTAAGGAAACGTCAATTAGGATTTAACGTCAATAATGCCAACCTCTTCTTTACAACTGATATCTCCACAACAGCCCAATCGGTTTCCATGAAACTTTGCTAAGAGCCATCCAGATTAAACAAGTTTTCCTTAAAATATCGCGTCTAAATCAGGTCATACGTTTGGGATCTACGATGCTATAGAGGGATAGACAGTATAATACACACGTTAAACTAATAACACCACCTCACAAGCCTAGAGCTTAGTTTGGGACGAAGTTAATTTGTGTGAGATGGTCCCCTAATATTTACTTATTAATTTATTACTTGCTGCCTGTTACCCGCGACTCCATCCGCGTAGAAGTTTATTGCAATTTTATCTAGAACTGTTATTTTTTTTTTAGGAAAAAGTAACCAATGTCCTTCCCCAGGACTCAAACTATCTCCGTACCAAATTTTATCCAAATCCGTTCAGCGGTTTATCCGTGACAGCGGAAAAAACAGATTTATAGAGTTACTTTCATATTTATAGCTTTAGATAAATAGTATAGATTTTTTGTTGATTATATGTATATATCTCAGGAATCTCAGGATATTTTTTATCAGCCTTCCTACTAAAACCTTACTTTGTCATCTTATCAGAATTCTTATCACGTCTTATATTAAGGTTATTAAAATTTTCTAACAAACCTAATAACATTTATATACACAAATTATGAACTCGCAAGTCCAGTAATAAAACAAACATCATAAATATCTCCAGCAAGAAACTTTAATGCAGCATCACAAAGTAATCTCGGAGAAATGCCGCATTTAAAATTCAAATTCACTCCAGGCTCCCTTTGAGGAAATTATTATCACCTGCTTTAATGAAATGAGTGGAATACGATCCTATTATAATTTGAAAGTGTAAATGTTTTGGTTATATGAAGCCTTTTAGAATCGTTAATTAGGCATTGGTATTTTTGGAATTCTTGGGATTTCTAAATGTTTAACAGTAAAGCTTAATAGAGGGTGAGTTCTCTGGTGGGAGCCAATTAAAAAGGAATCTATAGGGTTTACCTCAAGGCACGTTTTTTGAGGACGAGGTTTTCTTCATTCAAAAATGCACAAACGTGACCGTTGTCATAATGTTAGTTCAGAAATTAACTAATGCTAACCCTGCAATGGTATTTTTATACATATAAATTAGTTATTCATAAGGCATCATAACAAACTAACTGCTAAAACTAATTAAATTGTAATTGGTTGTAACCATCTAAAGTAACTACTATACAAAAACAATAAAAATTTGAAAAAAAATCTTAAAACTAAAAGTAAAACGAAAGTAAAACTAGTAAGCTAAGTCATAAAAGGGCATTTACTTTTACATTTATAAATTACAAACATTTTTTTTTTTTAAATTTTGTTGCATTAGGGTGTGGTACACTCAACAATTTTAATTATAACCCCGTAGCTGAAAGACAATGATTTATTTTGACCTATTCTTTCATGTGACTCGACGTTTTATTATGGTTATTGATTATTCAACGGTTAAAGTGGCTGACTGTACCTACCTAAAGTACCTACCTAATGATTAATCATTTTTTTTTTACAAAACAATCCATAATCTTCAAATTCCGACTATAACACACAGACCTTAGTAATTTGTTTTGTAATTTATTGCACGTTATATGAATTTTCTATTAAAATGCTGCAGTACCTTGCAAGGACATCTAAGCAGTGAAATAAATCAATTTTTGAACTTAATTTAAAATACAGCTATAATACTTGCGTTGAATCGAAAGAAGGACGGCGGTAGCGTTGGCAAGAGACGCTGAATCAGCGATTTTAGATGTATTTTGGTGTCGCTGTTTTAAAATAAAAGTCAGCATTTTGTCCTTCCATATGTTGTTTACCTTGCTGGGTATACGTTTTATTTTGAGCATCTCAAGATAATGTTTAAATTTTATACTTTTCATGTTTATTTTATTTAAAAGTTCAACGGGTTTTGAAGCAACGCAATGTATATATTTATATCACTGTCTAAATTGTTACTTCTTGTTTAATTGCGATGTAGAGTTTCAATGAATGCATGGTGATAAAATGATAATGAATGGAACGTTTTGCCAAATTTACTTATAGTTTTATTCTTCATTGG
Source organism: Acleris holmiana (assembly GCA_949316455.1). NCBI lineage: Eukaryota > Metazoa > Arthropoda > Insecta > Lepidoptera > Tortricidae > Acleris > Acleris holmiana. The sequence continues at coordinate 22,246,090 of OX438763.1, read as the reverse complement.
TTTTTTGGCATCATAGTGTATTGTTGATAAACAAAGCACAGAAATTATAAGTACGAGATATTAACGACTGTTTTTCTTATGAAACAAAAGAAGATGCAGAAAACTTCGGGAACTCGCCTGACATCTAAAAATGAAAATGTCAAAAGCGTTTCAAATCGCAACCATTTAGCGCGAGAAATCGATGCAGTACCCATACAGTCGCTTTGTATCTATACAGGGCCTCTATTCAACTGCGTTATAACGATATCGTATTTGACGTGTTTCCGTATTGTCAACGTTTTGATAACTCTTATGTCATTTACAATAATGGCGACGACTGTGAGATAAACGATTCTTAAACGAGTCGAACACGATATCGTTTTAACGCACCTGAATAGAGGCCCGGTGCGATATGCTGTATCGATGCTTTATGTGTGTATGTATGTGAAGTCTTTATTACACCAACATAAACAATGTAAAAACGAAACAGACACACAAAAGATAAGTGTAAAGGCGAACTTATTCCTTTCCTTTCTCTTCCAGTTAACCTTTGAGCCATTGAGAGATACCTACAACGGCCGGAGGATGGCTAAATGAACAACAATTTAAAAGACGTATAAATGTCAATTATGTATTAAAATAAGATAGATCAACGAAACGAAATTCTGGAATAATTAAAATTAAGTAAATACATTCCTAAGTATATCAATGGAAATAAAATAAGTATGAAAAGATGCTGTATCGCAGTCTAATATATAAAATTCTCGTGTCACGGTGTACGTTATTGAACTCCTCTGAAACGGCTCGACCGATTTTATTAAAAATTTGTGTGTATATCGGGTAGGTCTGAGAATCGGCCAACATATATTTTTCATAAACTGCAGCGGGCGAAGCCGCTGGCGGGTCGCTAGTAATAATATAATAGCGATGCAGAATCGTGTCTACTTGAGCGACGGCATCATGACTGAAGGTCAGGGGTGCAATTTTTGACTTTCGAGCTCACTTGAAAGCGAGGGAAAAGTAACGGTGTGACCGTATTTTTGAAATATGAGCGATTCAATATTTTAAAACGAGTGGTCCACGCCATTCATTTAACATTCTATCATTAGAAAATTGTTTTGACATCTGGCAAACAAACACAAACCACAGATGTTTAATGTTCAGACAAACTTCAAATACCTATGATAGACAAAGAACCTTGACGGTGTTAACGTTTTATTTAATAATTTCGAAGGGTAAATGTTTTCGGTAAACAGTATTAAAACCACTGAAAGTGCACATATTTGATTTAAGTTTAAATTTACAATTAGTTTTTGTTCTTGTACATTTTGACATTATTTGTTTTTACTTTTTATTTTTACACTGTCGATCTTGTTGTAGATTCATTATAACTATTCGACGTATAAATAATGTATTTCCCAATACGAAATATATGACTAGCTGACTATCGCCATAACAGTAATTCATAATTCGGTCGTATGTTTATCTATATTTTAAATATGATATAAAAGAACGGTAATTTTCGACTTCCAGCTTACAACAAAACACGTTAGTATATTAAAAATAATATTTATACATATATTACAAGTCAATCTCTAGCTTTTGAGTGAAGGTTACAAAAATACAGGGTATTGGGTTCATGCGAAAATAATCGTGACATATTTTCTATCACTCGACTTTGATTACGAGCACTCGAAAGTCAAAAACTGCCTCCCAGGCCTTAATATACTTCATTGTCAAATTGAAAAGCGACTCGTTTAAAACGCCGACTGTAACGTTGGGCGCAATGGTTGTAATAACCTTTTGCAGCCTCCGAGTAACAACTTTATTCAGACATATAATGTAATTTTAAATTTATAACTTGTTTTTGCTCTCTCTCCTCAGGTACAGACATGGCGTAATTCAATTTTATCACAGTGATATTAAGTACCGCGTCTCCTTTGGACCAGTTCTTATTCGCGACACGTTCCAAATGTTAACTAGGTGAAGGGGTGACTTGTAACACGTTTATATTAAAATAACTTTAAGTATCAGCCTTAATAAATACTTGTTTATTTTGCAAAAAAATAACATTTTAACATTTACTTTGTGGTGACATAAAAAAAACTTTTGCTTTACAAATGATATTAGCCTAGTTGGTCCCAGGATATTTGTGTGATGAAGGCAAGTATTTGTTGCCGAGTCTTTAATGTTTTCTATTTGAAGTAAGTTCATCGTTGTCTAGTACCCATAGTACAAGCCTAGAGCTTAGTTTGGGACTTGTTTGTGTGACATGTCACCGGATATTTATTTATTAATGGTCGCCTTTATCGCGGACAATAAAACATCCGTCACTCTCGCACTTACATGCAAGCCAGAAAGTAATAGATGTTTTATCCATTTCCACATCGATAAACAAGATCATCATAGTGAAAAGTTACAAGTGAGTTGTTTTTATGCTAATTAAACGGCACCACTTAAGTTTTTCCAAACTTAAAACATTCAAGGCAACGTTTAAAATGATTCAGTATTATTCCAGCGAATATAAAGCAACCAATATTTCATTTTTATAAGTGCCGAAAAGTAGCCAATTTCTATTACGTAACTCTTGAATCCATCCCCAACCATCTACTTTGTCAATTTTTTCTCGCAGCGGCGAATTAAAACGAACACTTGAAAACAAAAGACTCGAGCAATATACGACAACCAACTTATCTTTGCTGTTGGTAAACTAGAAACTCACCTCAGTTAGCTACAACATTATATCAGTTTCTAGACAGTAGTTGTGTTTTGAACGGCAGAGTTACATTTGTAATGTAATTAATTTAATTAAAGTAGCGCCCTCTGACGGACATGCGGGGAGTTTTTTCGAAGATGTATCGTTTAATTGGTCACTTTAAGACTTCTCGTAGTTTTTATGTGGCTTTTTAATTTGATCATGAAAGATCGTGGGTAAAAGGCAATTAGGAAAAGAATCCGACACATAAAGCGTGGGATAAAGATGATAATGTTATATTATGTGTTTAATGGTGGTAGAACACTGTGCAGGGTCCGTCCGGATCGCTACCACCATCTTATCCTTTAACCAGCCGCCAAGCAACAGTGTTCGCATTGTTGTGTTCCGGTGTGGGGATAAGACAACCGGTGAAATTACTAGCATAGAGGCATTCCATCTTTGTCCTCAGGTTTGGCAACGCATTTTAGGTCTTAGGATATAGTCTTGAAAATTGAAATGTGTATGGGTCTCAGATTCCACTTACCATCAGGTGGCCTGAGTGCTCGTGTGCCTTCCCATTAACATAAAAAATAAAAAATGTACAGCGATGCGCAATGTACTGTTCATCGACGTTTGTGCATGAAGAGTCTAATGAATGTAGAAGAAGTGAAAGTTGTATCTATAGACCGGCGCACCTGGTGAACCCCCATTGGGAGACTGGCGTGAAAATTTATATGTATTGTATGTTTATAAAAAAAAAAAGTTTTATCTAAAAATAGAATTCATAACGAGACATATGAAAACACTATATACATACATACATAACATAACATCACGCCCTCATTCCCAGAGTGGGGTAGGCAGAGCTACAGAAATACCAACAACTTTAAAAAGACTTGTTGATAATACTGTACATTTTGCACAATCAGGCCAAGTTTACTGGTGTATTAGTGACAGGTTGCAAGCCCATCGCCTAACAATACTACAAGCCCTTATTCCCTTAGTCGCCTCTTACGACATCCACGGGAAGACATGGAGTGGCACTATTCTAACCCGGCAAACACACGGGCAAAACATAATAATTCACACGGGCAATAAAAAAAAATAAAGGAATCAAAATGTTATTACCGTCTCTGTTCTAATATAAACTCTCTCTATTTATTTAGATTCTAAGAATTGTATGAAACATTGTCGATAAAATAAATCCGGCCAAATGCTCAATAGGGGACCATACTTTTATTGTATGGGGTCCCGCTTTAATTATTTGTTAAGGTGGGTACGAATTAGAGCAGCCTCGGGTGGAGGCACGCACGGCTCACCAATATTGCTCAAATTCGTACGCGCTCACGCGCTGTGCGCGAGTAGCTGGCGAGCGGCGTGCGGCGACCCGTCGAGAGTCGGTCTTTTGACCGTGCTCAAAGGCGCCTCGGTGTGCATGCCTCGCGTAACTGTGACGTGTATCTGAGCGTGCCGCGGGCAGAACGACCAGTTCTAACTTGTCTGTGGGCGAGGCGCGTCCAAATTTGATAAAGTTGCTGAGCCGTTCCACTACTGAGGCGATTTATTTTTCTATTTGTTAATAATTCGGTGAATTATGATAAACGCAGCCGCGGCTGTCATCGTGACCATCGTGTCAGACGCCATTTTGAAATGACGGCTCGCGTCAAGTACGCTGCCTCACCCGCGCATGTTTATATGCAACAATTTGGCTCGCGAGCAGCTCGCCGCGCAGGGCGAGCATGCCTCAGGCTGAGCCGCTCAAATTCGTATATGTATAATTATATAGTTATATTTTTTTTTTTATACCCAGCTTTACACTTTACTTTTTTTAAAGTAGTAATATAAATATACTCTGTGAAATGGTCATGAGATACAGTTCATTGACGGACAGCAGAGGCTTCGTAATAGGGTCCCGTTGGCACCCATTGGGTACCGAACCCCAAAACAGGGCCTTTATTCTAATGGGGTAAAACCATATTGCCTTAGATAGTTCTTATTTAGTACGTCAAAGGCAATACCGTTTCAACCAATTAAAATGGCGGCCCCAGTACCTGTGAAGCTTGTAAGACCTAAGTACACCTTTATTTTATGGTTCAATATAAAGTTTTACTTAAATAGTATAATTATTGCCTTTTAAGAAAGATAATTCCAGTCGCAGCAAACATAATAAATCCAATACAGCAATCGTTTCAGGCCTTCGCAAAAGCAATCAGATCGCCGGAGACCGCAAATGGAGTGATAATAGGTCGAGGCATCATTATATCATTTTTTCCATCCCTCTTTTGCGATATTTCACCACATTAAACATGTATAAAACAGTAAGACCATTTAAAAAAACAGTTAACGAATGAGTAGTATTACCGAAGCTAAAATAGTGTCTTGAGATAAAATAAACGTTAAATGAAAAGTAATATTGTTTTTCTGCTGGGTTTCTTGCGGCGTTTCTACTCAGCAGTAGTGTCTCCTCTTGGGAAGAGCTGGTAGATTTTGACGTGTAAATGTGCCCTTGCGGCCTATTTAGTAAATACTTAAACAACTTTTATATTTTTTACATTTTTAAAGTATAGTCACGCGACATGTCAAGTATAGGTATACCAACGTTAAATGTTTCCAAATAACACTTGGATCTGCGATGAAGACCTCTAACAATCATTCAATAGTGTCGATTCAGCCTATTTTTTCGTACACTATTCTCCGAGTATGGCGATTTGTAAACGAGCCTAACAACGTAATTTTTAATGACGTTTCTTTTTCGTACTGCCACGTCAAAACAATACTGTGACGTCACGGTCGTTCCGTGAGCGGAAATAAATGGTATAATTTGCGGTTCAAATTCCGACATCTGCGGAACCCACCTGCTGTATAACTAGCGGCTAAACGATACAGAACACGCAGTTATTAAGTGATTGGAATAGCCGGGATTTCTGCGAAGTAACGTTAATTCAGTGCCCAGCGTTAAATAATAGTACAAGTCGGACTCGATATTGACATTGTTGGTACTGAATGTGTTCGTTGTGGTTGCTTTATCTTCCGGCTGGGTTTTACTGAAGACGTTAAGTATACTGTATTATTTGTATTGAAAATTGCTTTGATGGATGTTTTTTGTTTTCGCCGTTTAATATACAGCTTGTAAATTTCATACGGTCATATATTTTATCCAGGCGTAGTTAACGATCATACAAATTATGTGAGAAAGAGATTGTTAGTAACGTATTACTAAGGCGCAGTTAATTTTTTAAAGTTTGTCTTAGGAGCAATGTAACGCGTGCAACTTCCTATTTACAAAACAATATTTACGTAGATGATTTAATTTAATTAGCGCAATGTCTGATACATTGCTTGCTGAATTGATTAATAAGAAAAAAAAACTAATGCTTACTGTTGTTAAAATATATGCTCGTATAAAATTTACACACAAAGTCCCAATTTGAAAAACGGGAAATGCGTTTAAATATAATTTAATTACGGTGACTTTATTTCTTCTCGATAATTGTTTTTGAGCGATTATCGTATCAAGATTTAAATTAGCCGCCATTACCGTCAAGTAAATGAGGGCCATCGTAACGATGTCAATACATTTACATTTATACCTTTATGCATTATACCTGACACGAATTTCTTAAATAATATTATTTGGACATGCATGTTTACATTATTTAATTAAAAAGACCACAAATAAATAGATACATACATATATAACAACACGCCTTCATTCCCAGAGTGGGGTAGGCAGAGCTACAGAAATACCAACAACTAAAAAGACTAGTTTATAATTCTGTAACCACATTTTGTAAAATCAGGTCAAGAACTTTTTAGAGGTGAAATACTTAGGTAAAGGAACTGTTGTATGTAGTTATGTGCAAAAGTAATATGGAGCTGACGTCAAATTACAAATATAGAATTTCGAACCGTCTGTACAGATGTTACAAATACATACAACAGGTCATTTAGTTAATTTTTTCACCTATACTAGTGTATTAGTGACATGTTTAGTCCACCATCTTATCCTTTAACCAATCGCCAAGCAACCGTGTTCGCATTGTTGTGTTCCGTTGTGGGGATAAGATAACAGGTGAAATTTCTAGCAGGCTTACCATCTTAGTCCTCAAGGTTTGCAACGCATTTGAAGTCTTAGAATTGCAGTCTTAAGATTATAGTATTTAGAATTCAAATGTCTATGGGTCTCAGATGCCACTTACCATCAGGTGGCCTGAGTGCTCGTGTACCATCGCCTGACCCATTTAAAATAAATAGATGTGAACAAAAATAAATATGATCTTTATTTTTGGCCCAAAAAAAAAAAAGAGTCGCTGTAAGTTTGACGTGTGGGTCTGTGTGTCAGTCTGTGTCATCAAAGCTCCCAAACTGAAGGACCGATTAGGTCGTGGGTTATTTTAAACGAGATATCTTTTAATCGGAATGGTTTTTATATTATAAGTATATTATACTCTCGCGGTCAAATAATACTGGTCAGAGTGCGTTTTTCACACTAAAGAGGCTATTTCGAAGCCTTGGTTCCTCGCCAGGGGATGCTTTTAGTGACATCTGATGATGGATACCCCGAACATCGATACAGGACTTCCAGAGTGCCTAGGAATCCCAGCTGATTGAATCTGTTGTTTAAGCAGGAATTGTGCATGTTCAGAAAAACATCTAAAATCTCAATAAAATGTAAGGAAATCCATATGCTGACCCAAACTCTTTCACTGTGATGTTTATTTATTTATTTAGATGTTAACTGATTGTGCGATCAGTTAGGTATCTTTAGAACTTTTCCCCTCCCCTATTGAACCTCGAAGTATCCACCATTAAACCTCACTCAAAACAACCCCTGGCCAGGAACCAAGGCTTCGATATTTCGCTATTGCCTCATTTCTGTGAAAAACGCACTCAGACCCGTATAAGGGAGCTACCACACCGACGCGTAAAATACAGTGACGATGCGTAAATAAAGACAGGGTCACACGGACGCACGGTGTGGCTGCTCCCTTATTTGATCGCGAGTGTAGCTCCGTCCTTTATGCTCACCGTAAAATGAATTGCATAGCTATGTCATAATAACCCCGCAGTATCTACTTCAAACAGGACATTAAAGTCACAACGCATTAACGTTTGCAGATATAAGACTTAGTGCCAATTTCACCATACGATATTAACCATTTAACAGACAATTAGAGCGTTAACAGTTGTCAAAATGTATGAACTAACAGTCGATTAACATTGATTAAATTTAACATCGTATATCGGTGGTAAGAGTATAACGGTCGGGTTTAAAAATATCTGTAAAACGATATTTCTTCAGCTTTTAAAACTAAATATAGATTAGAAACTACATATTATCAGCTAGATCCTTTATGCGGCATTTTGGTCGATCCCTGGCTACGCTCACGTGAAAAATAAATTGCCGTTTCTTTTGAATTTAAAAAAAACTTAAGCGGCGGCATGCGGCGGTTTTAATTTTGCATTTTCCGTTCACCATCTGTTTCAGAATCTTGTTTTTTCCATTGGAAAACGATTAAAATCAACGAGTTGTCCACAAGAAAACTATATTCTGCCGTATATAGTTTTAAGGTTCGTTTTTGTTTATTAAAAGGAAGGAAATATTGTCCGTTTTGTACGAGACGCTACAATTGCAACAGTTAATTTTCGATATTGTCCGTCCTGACGTTTGCGTAATGTCTCTTTTGTCGTTATTGTAAAAACTGCCATTGGGAAGAATTTGTGCGCGTTTGTGTAGGGGTATTTTAATTTATCCATATTATTATTTTCACAATGGTTGACGTAATTTAAAGCAAAGGTTAAAAAAAAATCCGGTTAAGTGCGAGTCGTACTCGCGCACCGAGGGTTCCGTGTTTGGTTCATAACAAAATGAGTATTTTCTAAAAATCAATTCTTTTAATTCAATTATTAAAAAAAACTTGAAATGTGCAGATTGAGCTCTTCCATGTGCTACTTCATTTGCTATTATAAAATCCCTTTCATTTTTCAATTTCCAATTCAAGACCCCTTTTCAAATATTTAGAAAAAAAATTTTTTTACTGAAACCAGATGGGTTCAATTTGATAACTTCCATAGTTTTAGAGGAAAACTGCTGTGACTTACAGACGGACACCGAAGTCTTACCATAAGGATTGCTTTTTTAGCATTTTGTTACGAAACCCTAATAATTTTGTGAAAAGTTCTACTACTAGGTACTATAATAAATAAGTTCGTAAGCTAAACAAGCTAAGCTAAGCTAAGCTCAAAAAACACTAACGATACGTACTAGCGTGTTAAGCTAAGTTCGTTGTTTAGTGTAAATATACCTAATCTACAATCTCTCTCATACCTCAATGATTAACTATTTTTTAACCTGATATTTAAAAAAACCAATAAACTCACTCAAAATGTTCATGTGTTTTTAAAAATGTACTCCGCACGAATAGGTCCAACTCTATGAAACGAAAAGGCATTATCAGTAAGAGGAGTTTATTCAATGTTACTATCTTTTAGTATTGGGTTGAACTAGAATGTTCCTTCAGAGAGGATAATGTCGGTTCAAGGTCAATGGGATTGCCCTCCAGGGCCCGTGTTAGGAACAATCAAGGCTTGGGCGTAGAAACTGAGGAATATGAGAGGTTTTGAAATGTTTGCCTTTTTCGGGTTTTAGCTTTTTTTTGGAATTTGAATCTTGCAGCAAGGACATAAAGTTTAATTACCTTTGCTCTGAAATGCCACTTTAAATTTTAAAACTAATTAAAATGAACTTTATGCTCGTTGAAATAAAGTTAAAACTAAATTGCCTGTAACAAAAAATGAGATCTCTTAAACGGCTCAACCGAAGAAGCATTCCAATTAAACTAGCTTTCTTTAAAAAAAAACCGCGTCCAATTCGGACCTTCTGTTTTGGAGCTAAAATGCCACAGAAATACACACTGGGCTGGGATTCTACACGGTAATAACGATATCGTCTTTGACGTGTTTCCGTATTGCCAACGTTTCGATAACTCTTATGTCATTTACAATAATGGCGACTGTGACATAAACGATTCTAAAACACGTCAAACACGACATCGATATAACGCAGTAGAATAGAGGCCCTGATACTCTGTCGATATGTTTTGGGGGGTGAAAACATACTTCCTGTTATTTATTATCATATAACATACTTTCTAGAGACTAAATTCTAACGCCAAGCGGGGTTTATGACGGGACACTAAGTTTAATGGGCAATCAATTTTATTTTATCGCTCAATGATTATGGAGGCGTTTTATTGTTCTATAGAGAAATCTTGCATTTTATTGGACGATTTGAGGATTCCACGGAGGATTGGTTTATGGGAGTTATAACTGACCTTTTGTATAGTTTTAAATTGTTGTAGCTTACTATAGACCACTGCGAAACCTGTTGTACTTAGAAACCTATACACTATTTTGAAGCTCTGACAAAAAAGAGGGGTAATAGTTTAACATTGTATCTGTGTGTATGTCAGGGACATGGTAGCATCAAAACAGATGAACCGATTTAAATGCGTTTTTTTTAATCGAGTTTACTGGGCTGTCCCAGAAGTAAAGAGACGAAATTAGATTAAAAATATTTAATATAAATATTTAAAAAGTAAAGGTTTATTTATTTATTATAAATCCTGTTTTAATAACATGAAATAAACTAAACTATACTGAACATTTATGGTTAATTGCTGCCTGTCTCATCACAGCTTTTGAAGATCTCGAAGCTACAGTGTTGGCCAATCTGGTCCACCAATAATTAAATACAGTGAAAGATTTGGGGTTTTTTGCTTGCATTTTTACATAACGACCATATCTATCTACCTCGATAAAAAGCAAGAAAATATCGCTTGCCAGTAACGCAATTTTTATCGACAGGAATCAGGCTCGACAATAATAATGTCAACTTTCTATGTTTTTTTGTAAACTTTTCCGTGGCCGATTTTAGCGTGCTCCTTTTGATCTTTAATATACGTTTTCCTAGACAATATTCCAAAATCTTAAATTCCTGGTTGCTTAGCCCTTATCCTGTCATACCAGATCTTGATATCTTAGATTTTACTGCTGTAACAATAACAGATGTCAATGATATTTGCTCAAATGTCTTGTTTATCTTATTTATGTTTTGAGCGGTCGCAACTGTACGTAGTCCTCCTGTTATATACTTAAAATTTATTTTTTCAGTTGTCTAAAACATTATTTAATTCTGTTAATACTTGTTTTTTAGATTCCTCTTCAATGAAATGATATATCGTATGTGTTTTCCCGTGACATTAATAGTATAGAACAAGTCTGTTCTCATCTAAGTAGTACTTGTTCCACTTGTCTTGGTTTATTGTTGGAAACAACCTAAATAGTACGTGACTCCCGGCTTATTTAAAAGATTTGACGTTGACTGTTGATATGAGAGTTGGTTTAACCTTTTTTAGATGTTTTCTCTTTGACCAATTCTGTTTATGAAAATTGTCTCTTTACTTCTGGGACAGCCTTTATTACTGCCAATAATAAGGGTATCATCATAAAGTTATCAATACGAATGTCAAAAAGCACCTTTTAATAAATAAAAACATGGTCTTTTTGATTTTACAGACAATAGATTGTGGGATCCCTCGTGTGGTTGTTGGGTTAGAATAGTGTCACTCTAAGTCTTCCCGTGGATGTCATAAGAAGCGACTAAGGGAATAAGGGCTTGTAGTACTGTTAGGCGATGGGCTTGCAACCTGTCACTAATACACTAGTAAACTTCTTAGCCTGACTGTGCAAAATGTGGTTATAGAAATATAAACAAGTATTTTTAGATTTGTTGGTATTTCTGTAGCTCTGCCTACCCCATTCTAGGAATAAAGGCGTGATGTTATGTTATGTATGTATGTATGTAGATTGTGGGTGGTAGGACTTTGTGCAGCTCCGTCCAGATCGCTACCATTAAGCTACCACCAAACAGCAGTGTTCGCGTTGTTGTGTTCCGGTTTGCGGATAAGACAGCCGGTGACATAACTAGCATAGAGGCATTCCATCTTAATCCTCAGGCTTTGCAACGTATTTGCAGTCTTAGGATTGTAGTCTTGTGAATGCGAATGTCTATGGGTCACAGTTTCCACTTACCATCAGGTGGCCTGTGTGCTCGTTTGCCTTCTCAATGCCATAAAAAAATACCTTTTTTAAATAAAATATACCTAAGTTATTTTACTCCTAGGAAAAAAAATAGGTTCTTTCCGTCATCGTTTTTCAAAAGAAAACTTGTGCTTTCCGAGTAAGTTAGAGAAAGTTACTTTTTTTTTACAATATAAAGGTGGTCATGGTTTGCTGCCACGCGGGCGGCTGGAGGACCATATACATTTCGTTTAATTTTTACCATGTTGTCTTTTACCTTAAGGTTATATTCTCGCTGTTGAGATGAAAAGTTGTAATGTGCTACACAAGACCAAAGTTATTTGCATCTCGTGTCTTTTAATCCCTCGCCGCACTCAGGATTCAAAATCAACACTCGCAGCAAAACCCAACTATGGTCTCTAGTTGCACGAATACTCGTAACTATTAAATCTGCTATTTTGGTATTCCTTACTTATTATATTTATCATAATCGAGCCATCCGTTGAGCCTCCACGAGGAAACAAAGAAAACAAAGTCAAAAAGTATTGGAGAGTCGGTCAAATCACAGTAATTTTTGTCACCTCGCACGCAAGGCAAATTGCGCGTTTGGCTGGGAACCGGTCAAAGTGTGGTTTCTCCTACTTTGTATTCGTTGTCCTGCGGGGCGGACCCGGCATTCTTACGAATCGCCCCGGGCTATGAGCCCCCTGGAGTCGCCCAGGGACTTAAGGGTAGGTCTGTTTAAGTTCTACATTATTTTTGTACTGCCAGATGAATAGGTTTTTAGGGTTCCGTAACTCTAAAGGAAAAAACGGAAACCTTATAGGTTTTTTTTTGTACGTCCGTCTGTCTGTCAAGCCCCATTATCTCGGAAACGTGGTATCGAGTTCAATTCTTTTGCATCTGTGAAAAAATAAAACTTGTAAATTAACGTAAAAAAAATATTATTATGGTCACTAATGCCGTAAAAAAATTACATTTCGACACTCTCAAGGGAATCAAAATCTATAGGGTAGGGTTCCCATGGAAACTTATTTGTAGTTGACGAACTAATCGCGACGTATGTCGATGTATGGAGACAACAGTTTTTCAACGGCAAATTCAAGTTTGCCCCTCAATACAATTTTATATTCTTATACGTTTTTACGGAAGCCTCGGTGCGCGAATCCAACTCGCACTTGGCCTTGTGCCTTCTACTTATAATAAAAAAAAAGAAATAAAAAACACGTTGGCTTTATGATATAGCATGAACTTGAAGTCCCTAATCATGGAATAAACCATGATTAGGAATCCATTTAAGTTTGATAACTTTACATTCTGCTTCTCCTTAAACAAAAAAGAAACAAGCGCATGTCGTTGCGCAAAAACTAGCATTCTGAATTAGGGTAATTGCACCGATAATGGGACCTCTCTATAGAGCTGTGACCGCAAGCGGGAGTCTACAATTACATAATATTGTGTCGTTTATAGAATGATGGATAGGGTCTTTGGCAGAAATTGTGGGTGTGTGGGGCTTTTTAATAGTTGTACAATAAGTCCTAAGTGAACTAAATTACATACTGTTGTTGTTGTAACTATTATTACAAAAAAGGACACTTTCGACATAACATGTCAAGTAGAAAGTAATGTACTTAATAATTGTCTATTTGGGACCGGCTTAGCATAATCTCTTATTACAAGCTTTTATTTAACTTGCTCTGATCGTTTGTATGTTTGTAAGTTGTCCGCTTCAAATGTTGCAAGTAAATTTAGAACCACTTCGTCGGTGAAACATCAAAACCGCGTAACTACCGAATTTAATAAGGAACAATATGCACTTTACTGACTCAACAAGTAAGGTGCATTTTGCTTCTTATTAAATTATGTTAGTTAGGCGGTTTTGCAGTATCACCGACGACTTCTCGTTTATGAAATTTGAACTACAAATGTAAACCCGATGACAATGGCGGCAGGTTCTCCCCTATACTTAACGTAGACTCAAAGTGTTGGGACTCATTACTTTAGTATTGATAAGCGGATAGTAAGCATGCAAAAAAAAAGTACAGTTCTTGACAGAAACTTATTTATTAATAAATTTGGTGCGATAAAAATATTCCAGAATTACGTTTAAAAATATTTTATTGACAACAAACCGAGTTAGTTTTGCCGATTTAAGTAAATACAAAATTAGTAACTTTATAACATATTTTAAAAGTTTCACAACACAAGTAAATCGACATTTTACAGTAATTTTCATTTCTCGGATTAAAAAAAAAAAGACCCCAAATATATATAACTATTCATCATTGTAATGATACCTTAGCAGATAATAAAGCACAAAGGCACGATTAAAGCAAATTTACATTACAATTCTGTTTGAATTACTAAGTAACAGATAATACCAGCATTGAAATAGCAACTCTATTCATATAATCAATTCAAGAAAACCATTAATAAGAGTCAATCTCCTTTCAAACCGGTCACGTGCTCAAACAGCGAAAAGCATAGTTTAATAACTAGATAAGACTATCATTTATCACGCACATGTACCCTACACTTAACTTATCTCCCCTAATACGTAACCCTTTATCACAATATCAAGATCTACTTCTTTGCCAACCCTAGTTTAGCCATTCGCCATCCTTTTCAACACGTACTGTGCGAAAAAGATAGCAAACATTCGATGTCAAATGACTCCGAATGGGTTCATAATTCGAACGCAAGAATTAAATCCACAAAAGCGTATCACGGTCATAAATCACTATTCCCGCTACGAATTATTTAAATGCCATAATGACTCACGAGTAAAAGTTAAAGGAGTACCCCAAATTTATCACGCAGGCCCCGGATTACGGTAGGGTTAATAAATGCCGGTTGCTCGGCCATTTTGTTTTTTATCTTTCCAAATTCGAATTATGAACGGCGATTCGTCTCTGTGGCCAGGGATTTTGCTTTTTTTATTTGAAATTTGGAATGATCGATTGCTCGGGGTTTGAGGAATGTTTTATAAGGGTTGTTTTCTGTGTGGCCAGTTGTTGATGTCATTTATCGGTATTTGCGGTGTCATGGGGAAAGGTGAGTTTTATGAATTGTCAAACCTAATGTTTCTGACATCAAAAATAGTTCATTTAATAATTTATATTATAATAATCACGCTAGAAACTTTTTTGAACAAAAGAGGTTGACTGCGCACATTTTAAGTGAAATATCTGCTTCTTTTTTTTTATATTCCAAACCCAATGCCAAAAGCTTTTTGTTCTTGCCCATCCGCAATAAAACTATTGAGTTAGCATCAAAAGCTATCCTTTGGCCAGAACTCAGCAAAAAGGGGTAAATCGCATCAGTATCACTTAAATTCTCGTATAAATCAATCGGCGCCCGATATAGACGCAAACAACATCGTATTATTTATTTGATAAAAAGTCAAGGGTTGCTCCTGAAGGGGTTCTGGATATTTTTGTACTATAATCGGAAGAAAATCATTGAGCCTTTGTTTTTAGGTTTGGTTTTCAATATTTGTAAAAATAGATAAGGTAGATGTCCGAATGCTCGTCGCTGTACTATTAGTTGTCACCATACTTTGAATTGCGATAAATAAAATTCGATCAACTTTACTTTTATCACCACCTCATTTTAGAGATGAGAAATGTGTTGATTTTTGATATTTCACACGCCAATTTTAAAATATAGAACTTATATTTTCAATTTAAAGCACCTGACATTTACTCATACAGGGCCTCTATTTAACTGCGTTATAACGATATCGTATTTGACGTGTTTTCGTATTGTCAACGTTTTGATAACTCTTATGTCATTTACAATAATGGCGACTGTGACATAAACGATTCTTAAACGTGTCAAACATGATATCGTTTTAACGCACCTGAATAGAGGTCCAGTCCGTATTCGTTATGGTCACCTTTTTATCAAATTCGATTTAACAAAAGTAAAGGTACATGTACATGTTCGTTACTTAGATAGATAGCTTAGGTATTTATTTATACGTATGGAAAATTAAATGTACAGCTCATCATAGAAGGTGGTAGTTTTATGCCATTTAGTGACTTTAAGAAATACCCTGTGGTTGCCGGGTTAGAATAGTGCCACTCCATGTCTTCCCGTGGATTTCGTAAGAGGCGACTAAGGGATTAAAGGCTTGTAGTACTGTTAGGCGATGGGCTTGCAACCTGTCACTAATACACACGTAAACATCTTAGCCTGACTGTGCAAAATATGGTTACAGAATTATCAACAAGTTTAGAGTTGTTGGTATTCTGTTGCTCTGCCTACCCCACTCTGGGAATAAAAGCGTGACGTTATGTATGTATGTATGTAAGAAATATCCTGATTTAACATTTAAAACACATAGGCTATATTTTATTTCGAAAAGAAAACAGTATCCTGTCAGATGGTTAACGCGGACAAAGTCGCGGGCAGCAGCTACTAACCTCGTTTGTGCACTTATTGTAATAGGTTAAGTGATTGTGAGTGATTGATAGGTGAACGAAATGGATTTTGAAACATTTTATTCGTAAAATTCCATGTACTTGTAAATAAACATACCTTTAAGTTATTTAATTTTGAAAAATATTACTAAGGATATACCAGTTAAACAGTCTTGTTAGTCACAATAGCGTTCACGTAATCCTCGCCGTTTCCAATCTCCGGTATAATTAGCGATTCAGAACAAGAACACCCCGAGTGGGGCCATTCGTTACAATTTGCGGGTCGATCCGGATGCGGGCCCTAATAGCCGGCCCCAAACATCTCCGCCGGGACCGTGTCACTGGCTGATCACAAAAATCTAAAGTAATGGCTTGGTGTTCCAAGTTTAAATTTTGGCAGTCACTTAGCGGTATGTCACCGCCAAAATTTAAACTTAGAACACCAAGCCATTACTTTATATTTTGTGCTCAACCAGTGCCACACTTACCCTTTTTTAAATTGAAACAATGTCAAGCTTTGTAGTTATTTTTCACGTTTATTCGTAGAAATACCAATTGGGACACATAGGCAAAACTGATTGCTTTTTAATTTGTATTCGAAGTCAGTAAGTTTTTGTAAGAATGTAATTTAAAGTATTTCATTTTTTTATCAAAATAACAAAATAAAACTCACCTTGCTCATCTACTTACAACGGCAAAATAACGAGATTAGATTAACGAATTAGATTGAGGTTTTTTTTTTGTTTTTTTTTTTTAAACAAGGTACATGCGTTATTAAATAATTACAAACTCGCCAAACTGTTACCCAGTTTCTCTGTTTTTAAAGTCATAATAGACAAATGTCATTCAAACATAGTAAAAGTTTACGAAATATAATTCAAATCAGAATATAATAATAAAACTATCGTGCGGCAGTACGGAACCCTCGGTGCGTGAGTGTGACTCGAACTTGACCGGTTTTTCGTAATAATATTGGGATAATTTACGTGATGTTTCTATGTCAATAGCAAATTTTAAACTATGTTATATCATTGCCTATCTGAGACCACCAACAGTCTGTTATCCAAACTCAATAAGTAGCGAATCCAACGGCTACATTGGGGGTTTTTGTGAGGGCCTGTGTCGACAACTAAGTTAAGGTAAACGCAGCTATCAACGACCCATCGAAAATCTGCAGGTATTACCGACCCATTAGTGTAATTCTAAATTTTAACGTTTCTGCAACTGTTTGAGCCACAGGTAATAGAAGAAATACACGCGTTTGTTTGTTGAGCATCGGATAAACTTACTTTAGTGTGCGTGGCAGTGCGAAAAGGAGATAAAATACATCAGTTTCTGTGCGGCCGGCGTGGACGCAGGTCTTGTCGTACTGGCCCTTGTTCCGGCAGGTAAGTACCCAATTTTTCTGCTTAAGACATTTAATGCATATAAACGATATCTACAATTATCGTGTAGTATTAAATGTATTCATTTACTTCTAAATTCTCGAATTTGTAATGCATTTTATTGATAAAACGTCACTTTATATGATAAAACTTTAACTGAAAATAGGGCGGTGATAGCTTCTTCAATTTTACTAGTTGCAGCCATTAACGACCCATGAGTCGGTAATGGCCGCCACGTAGACTTTCGTTTTTATATCTTTTCTGTTGAAATTTGACAATTATCCAAGTATTTGTATAAACCATTTTAATAACAAACAATCAGCCTTTGTATAAATCAAATAGCGTTATACAATATTTTGTGTAGTTTTCTTGTTTTTGCGTTGTAAATTTATTGAAAATGACTACATTATTCATAACTCGATTAACTTTAGAGACAAAAATTAACTAACCATAATTTAATAAAACATTGTTTTCGTAGTTAAATGTTGTATTACTTTAATCAATCACGGTCTCTTTTACAGTCAGGAAACCACTGATTATAAATATTATGTACTTTTTATGAGTCGGTAATACATTTTACTATTATACCTACATATTCTATTACCGACCCATGTGGGTCGGTAATAGCAACGATGGGTAACTATTAGCGACCCTACACAAATTATTATACTTAAGTATTTCATGTTAAGTAATATTATTTATGTTGGTGTACATTGGTGGTCCAAAATTTGACGATATAATTGAGAATCTAGATGCCTCATGCCTAGGCCAATCTGAAACACCCCCGTGTATGTTAATTTGAAACTTTTGGGATGGGTCAACAAAAAACAGATTATTTAATTCTGCGATGGTATTAAAACCGATTGGTTTATAACAGTGTTTTTTTCTGAAAGTAGTCCAATAAGGGATCTTTTGTATTTTTATTAAAGTATTTTTCACCATTTACAGTTGTATCATTTTTTGACAGTCGTTAATAGCTGCAAAAAAAACGTTAATAGCTTCACAGCTGTTACTATGGGTCGGTAATCGAAATAATCGACTTACCCACTTTATTAATTATTTTTCACAAGAAAATGCTTTATTTTGAAGCATTTAACGTGGTAAATATAAACCCAATATTCAATATTACCATATAAAAATAATAAAAATACTGTGACGGCTACCAATATTCCTAATAAGTATGATCAATTTCAAAATTGCCTTACGAGGGTCGTTAATAGCTGCATTTACCTTAGCATTTTTTCTAGTTGTTATATATGTCACACTATGGGCAAAGGTCTTTCTTATCATCTTCCACTTTTTCTTCCTAAAAATATTATATCTCCTGTTTTTATCTACGGTGTAATAGTTAGTTTCAAAAAATAATTGATCTTCAAAGGTTAATTTCACCATCACCTGTCTTTTTGTATCAATGGTTAGGTAATAAAACGTAAACAATTCCAAATCAGCTAGGTATTTGTTATCCACCCGGGCTACGAGGTAATCCGGGACTTAACCCTTTATAATGTTGACAACTATTCAGCCCGGGATTGGCAAGGAACGATTAAAGCTTTTAGAAAATTTGATTTCTGAGGCTTTGATGTCGGATCAATAGGGCAGTTCACTTTCAGGGAGGGTTTCTGAATATGTTGATTGTTCTTATTTTTAGCTCATGAAATTGCTTTTTTAGACGGTGTGAATGTGTTTTTTGTGTCAAAATCATCATTTGCCAAACTCTTATTTCCCAAAAATGTATTTGTGCTTAAACCATTATATATGTTAGCTTAGGTTAGACTTCTGACCACAAAAATAATTAATATGATGCGGCGGGAAGTACCTCTTCGCCAAATGTAAGTTTGTTAAATGATAAAGATTTATTCGGTAAAAGATTAGGGAACCGATTTTTGTAAACCGCATACAGCCAGTTTTCAGTGGGTTATTACTAAAATAAAAACTGCGCAAAGAGAACACGCATTTACTTGTTGAAATCAATCACCAGCAATCACAAGATCACTCGACGAATTAATTATTAACCAGCAAGTGCCTTCTCAATTAGGTAATTTAACCTTAGCTCGTATGTCGCTCGATCGTCCGATCGACAAAAAGCCGTGTAAAAATACTTTATTACTTCTTATGCTCGAAAAGTCAATTTTTATGCTGGGCATAGACTGCATAAAATCGCATTTTATGCACTAGTGCGTAAAATGTTTTCTTCATAGATGTCGACAACACTTAAGTGTGGACACTAAAGAAATTTAATTCTACTAAAACAAGCATTCTTAACAAAAACATTACAAAAACAACGTATGATTTGGCAGTATTGCGTTTAACGTAAATTTATAATCTCATGCAGAAAATAAAAAAGTACATACATACACATTATCACGCCTTCATTCCCAGAGTGGGGTAGGCAGAGCTACAGAAATACCAACAACTCTAAAAAAACTTGTTAATAATTCTGTAACCACATTTTGCACAATTAGTTAAAAAAAGGAATTTAAAAGAAATACAGTGGCAGGAACGAGGTGGTTGTATCGTTTTGAAGTATTAATTACTCGTAGATGTTTTCTTTGCAACACCTGTTGTGTTACTTTTTTTTACATAATCGAAGTGAAAAGCAGAGTGTTCTCAAAACTCTTTCTTAAAACCCATTGTATCCTCGACTAAATTACCCACCATAATACTTGGATAAAATAGTTGGTTTTATGTCCATGTTGTACAATCGACTATTTTTACGCTTTTAATACTTTAATATTTAACAAAACCCTAGATTAACGCTTGCACGAATTCAGTAATGCACAAAAGAAGGTAAGGTACCCGTGTCACGCGCGGTGTGGCGCGGGTACTGGGGTCTCGCGCCTCGCAACTTGTAACGCGCCAGCACTCGTGTGGAAGACACGGGCTGTTGAAGTAGTTGGGACACTAGCAAAGACGACAGTATGCGTCGAGGTTTTATAAACGCACAAACAAAATTAATTGAGTTATTTGAAACCGTTTTAACCGTAAGTAAACTACTTAATTTTGTGTTTTTTTTTTACAGTTAGGTGATTCGTTTATATACGTCGGACATTATTTAACCGGCGAATTGAAGTGGTCCTTTCAGAGTGTAGAAACAATATTTAATTTGTATTCTCAAATAGGTAGCTTAACCGTCCAGTGCAAAATCATAATGTTGTGAAGACAACAAAGAATCGAAACAATAATTAAACGCTCTCTACCTTTCAAACTTCAATTATTATCTAAACGGTACATCTAATTTTAATTATTAAAGCCTTCTACGTTCATTTCCGTCTCTCTGTCAGATGCACTGCAAAGGACGGCGCTACGTGAGCGAAATATCGATTCGACTTTATTTATCCGATACGCCTACATCTCGATTATCGCTCGTGGCGAAAGTGGCCAGTATGTTCGCAAATTGTTTTGTTCTTTTTTTTAAAATAAGGATGTAGACAAATACAGATTACGTAGACACGATATTAATAATAACATTTATTTGTCTAAATTTTACTAGATTGAGTTTTCGGTGGGACCCAAACTAGGCAGAGCCTGTATCTTGGGACCCGGTGAGACGGTTCACGGTTCGATTATAAATAATTCAATTAACGGTTTGGGTAAAATAAACGTTTGGCATGCAAATTTCCAATAAAAATTTTGCATTTGTATGTGTGTGTAATTTATGAAATTGTTAGTAGGTGCATGAACGTATCTGTGTTAATGTGTATGTATGTGTGTGTGTGTGTGTGTGTGTGTGTGAGTGTGTGTGTGCGCGCGCGTGTGTGCGTGTACGTGTTATGTCAGCAAGTCTTCGGTGTCAGAATAAGACAGTGTTAATAGCCATTGCTTTAGAATAAATTTGGCTTTACGAGGCTTTGCATTCTTTAGGTCTACCTTTCTGCAGACCGCATTATAGACCTGGATGTGCTTATATGATGGGGGAGCGTCTTGCAACTCTTTCCTCATGAAGAATTGGAAGAGGAACCTTGTACCGTCTCCTCCTCAGCAGGTGCTCGTGCATGGGAGAGGCAAAAATAGAGGTATGGGTCCGCATAAATGCTTTCAGCACGAATAGCTGTCTGGCAGTCATTAGCCCCGTTTCTCTGTACAGCGCCTCCGTCGGAAAGCGACAAGGTTTCCGGAGCATCACCTTTATCACCGCTCGCTGCGCCCTTTCCAACTCGAGCATTGCAGACTTACCTGCGCTGCCCCAGACCGCGATGCAGGGGGGTTATCATAACATAACAATGCAGTTCTGTTTACACTCAGAGAAAAGGACAGAGCTATGGCAGTTATATAGCTCTGTCCTTTTCTCAGAGCGTAAACAGAACTGCATAGTTATGTCATGATAACCACCCAGTACTGCGTAATAGATCGTAATAGATGCGTACTGTTGTTAACACATGGTGTTTCTTTTTTGTCTTTGATTTATTTACAAGAATTTAAATAATACTCATACTCATACTCATTTATTTATAATATTATAAAATATTACATGTCAAAATAATTACAAAACTTTGGTTATGTCATAGTTAGTTGCATTATACTCGTAGTAGGTAATACTTATAAATGTCAAATAAAGGTAAATTTAAAATGTAGATTAAATTAAGTTAATTATGGCAATCAACGTTCATACATGATGGTATATCAATTTATTATTGGAAAGTCCCTTAAATGTTTGTATAATATGTTGTTTTATTTTGTGTTACGAATGTAACGTATCTAGATTTATTATAATGTAGTTTACGCAACATTACTCGTATATCCGTGGTGCATGCGTGTAAACAATTTGTCCATGCAAAAATAAAACACAGTTGTACCTAAGTTAAGTTAAGGGACGTGGCACGTATGTTGTTTTAGTAACATATCCGAAGTGGGAAATGGTGAATAACGTTGACTGGAGAACATTCTTTCGTTTAGTGGTTGTTTTGCGTGCAATAGAAAAGGTGATATTGTATGGAGACTAAATTTCTTACTCACAAATGCGGATTATGGTGAATGGCAAATAATGGTGTTAATGACAAATGGACATAGTCCCACAATAAGCTTAAGGTTTTTACTTGACATCTTAAAAAGAAAACATCTAAGTTACAATAGATGTCGAACGTTTATCCAGCAAGTTTAAGTAGTCCCGTAGGAGCGTACAAAACACACTTTAGCGCGTGCCTTCTCAATGAGGCAGCTTTAAACGGTTGTGAGCTCTATTCACCCGTGAAGTCACGGAACAGGATACAGAAAAATAATACTTGAACTCATAGCACAAACATTTTCCGTCGCTGAAGATCGAACCCGGGATTGTTAGCTTCGTAGACAGGACCACTACCAACTGGGGTAACCGCGTCGTCGGACGATGTCTTAGAATAAAAGTCAGTTGCGATTGATGGTTTATCTTGCTTCTCTTTTTATCTTCAATTTTATTTTTAAACAAACATTCTTTAAAACTTATTGGGCTCACAAAATCAAATAGCTACTTTAAATTCCACATGCCCAATAAAATATTTGGGCAGAGGGATCACAATAAAATTATAAATCACACCCTTTACAATAGTTACAAAATATTTTAGAGAAAAAAACTTGGGGTCTGTTCGTAACAGGATTGGAACCCTTTGTGGTTTACAGCCGATGTGGCACAGCTATGTCATTTAACATTTTTTTTGATTGCTTGGTTGAAGTTAAACTAGTTATTTATTTCTAAATAATAAAGATAATTGTATCACGCCAAACTCACTGCGCTGTCTTTATATAAGTAATTTACGAGATTTATTTTTGTTAATTGCTACATTACGTGAAATTCTATTTGCGCTAATTTCGCTCTTGCCAAACTAAAAAAAAACGGTTTATATTTTCCGACGTACATAAACGACTCCTATGCGCAGATATAAATTAAAACACAAATAATAATATAAGGGATTAAGAACCTTCCTATTGGAATTGGAACTAGGTTAAAATAACAACCAACAGGCTTCATAAACTTTCATCCTCTACGAGGAGTCTAAATAACCATTAGCACTTAAAGACAGGTGTAAAAAAAATCATTTTTGCTCCTTCAATCAATGAATCAACTGCACGTATCTGTGTAAGGGGTTTATTGAGATATCAAATAAAAAATCAGCGGTCGCACGAACCTCTAACAAGGCCGCGACAATGCCGCCTGATTCGCCCCCAGTTATTGTGCAACGATATTTATGTCTCGAAGGCTCCCTACAACTCGACAAGATCCAATGTTTAGGGAACACCCTTTATAAACATCCTAACAACACATTCCTACGATCAAAAAACAACCTTATTCGAATCAGATAAGGTTGAATTGCCTGTGCTTAGTATAGGAGGTTATTCTAGAGAGTGTTCGACAAAGGAAATTTACCAACGCATTTTATTAAGAATAGAGAATCTGTCTCGATTCTCGTTTGATTGGAAATATGCTTATAGCTGTTTCGGTACATTGGATTATGGTGCAGCTGATTGCAGCGGTCGTGAAGCATATGAAACGATTTGCGAATTTTCGGGAAATGGCTTTTGAAGAGAATACGTCCTTTTTTGGAACAGTATTAGTTACGGGTTATATCCATTCACGCAACTGCAATACAGTTCATCAGTCAAACTATTTCTGTTTAAAAAGGGAAAATGTGTTTAAAAATCTCATTATTAATAGGTACAGCAACTCCCTAGGCTATTTAACATGTTTTTTTTGTGATGATGAACAGATTTAATACTAAAGTGGTTAGAGCTTTTAACAATTCGCTACAAAGAATGCGTTTTTATTGGCGATTGGTTGATTACAAAAGACACGTGTAAACTAAATTCATTAATTTGTTCTAGAAAAACTATACTAATGATGATATATGTTTTTCCTAACATACTTTTCTCATTCGAGGGTAGACAAAAGACAAATGGCTATTAATTTGGACATAGGTTGTTTGTTAGTATCGGGCAGCGTGCCAGCCGAGTGTATTGTCTTCGAGTCAGTGAAAAAGTTAGCCTCATGGATTTTTTTCACTCGCCCTGTATATAAAAAACTAACATGATGTCTAAGATTCCGACGCCACTGTCGATTTTTTATTATGCAAACAATGCGTTTACCAAATCAATTGCAATAGTTGTTCTTAATTTTGTTTTACAGGACAAGATAATTTTAAGAGTCAAGGAACTTATTAGTCGCTGCTGAGTATTAAGTGAAATCAGTATCACCCAAAAAGCCACACCTTTTTGTAACTACGATTGATATGCAGTCTCTTGAGGAATTTAAAAACATAATAACGATGAAATAAAACCTATGTTAAAATATGGTACAAAAATACTTCTTATGATACTTAATCCTTCAATTTTACTATCAGATTTTGTTGTCAACTTTCTCTTTCAATTTGATTGCACGAAATACATTTTACTTCTTCCCAAAAAAACGATAGTACAGTTACGCTCTCATAACACGAACAAAACAATCTGCACTCAAAACAATTCACCTTTAACAATTAACGAAACGCGGGTCACTGCACAATCGAATTACTTTTCGAATTCGAATACAAAATGGAAACTTTTTCGTCGTACTGTCGCTCGCAAGCGATACAGCTCCGTGTCTATTATTAATTAAAAACCGAAAACGCACCCGTTAAGCCCCGTTCGAAAATTGAATCAAAGGAGTAATTCGAATGGAAGAGTCGAATGAATTGAGCGTATCCAGCGCTCGGAGCCGCATTGACAACAACATTTTGCAGTTGACGAAACAAATTGAGAAGCGATTTTCGGCTGTATTCCTTTGTTTGTCTAATAACTTTTTTGGACGGTAACTTTTTTTTGTGTTCGGCAT
Source organism: Acleris holmiana (assembly GCA_949316455.1). Lineage (NCBI taxonomy): Eukaryota > Metazoa > Arthropoda > Insecta > Lepidoptera > Tortricidae > Acleris > Acleris holmiana. The sequence continues at coordinate 22,220,749 of OX438763.1, read as the reverse complement.
GGTAAAATGTGTTAACTCTTTTAACCGACAAGTGAGTTAAGTGATAGTTTGAATTTAATGCGGTATTGCTATTGTATTCTTTTGGGAATTAACTGAGTGTAATGGAATAATACACGGAAAGTTTAAAAATATATTTCATGTGAAAACGGACTGACATACGAAGGCTTCCGTAACATTTTTGCAAGCCCTTAAATTTTCAAAATTTATTTAAGTTTTATTGTTTGTCAGTGTTAAGATTATAGTCGAATTCAAATGTCTAAGGGCCTCAGATTCCACTAACCATCAGGTGACGTAAGTGTTCGTGCTTCTTAACAAAAAAATCAATTGGTGGCACTATTTTAACCCGGCAACCACACGGATGTCATTGTAATTCTTCTACTATGTAGTGCAGCATTACCGCTGCAAAGTTAAACCTTTTTTGCATAGTCGTATTGTTATCTCCTTGTTCCGGTACGTGATGTTATTCTTTGGTCGCTTGTCATAAAATTTTTAAGTTCAAAAACTTTCGAATTTTTCCTGACGTTCTCCGCTCGCTTGTTCTCGGTCATTATGAATTCGGAGCTGACATGTTGATAATCACATAAAGATTATTTTTTTGAAGAAAAGTTTTGATCAGTGAAGGCTCTCTAGTGTATCGCCTGCAAGACGCCTCAGTCTTCAACCTTTTTTTGGCCAACTTTGAGCCTTGTATTGCCTCACGAAGGCACCGCAGTACCGGTTTATTCCCCGGGTAAGTTACGCTTCGTCTGTGTTCGTTTTCCCAAGATTCCGTTCCCCACGTTTGGTTCTCGTAGATTTATTAGTCCATTCTTTCCAGTTCCTACCGCCTACCCCATTTGGCACCAGTGCTATTACGCACCAACCAGACTCCAGTCCTTCCACCTACCCTAACCGGCACCACGGCGTGGAGAGGTTGACTCCGCACCACCACCGCTCAGCCCGCACCAGACTACACCCGGCGCGCGTGCATTTTTCCTTTTTAATTTTTATTATCTGTATAAGTTGTTTTAACCGGTAGTCTCTGTACACAAACGTCACCCCAGAAACCGTGAGTATACCATTGTCACATTTCGTAGTGTTGCTTTAGCGACGTCTCTAGAGTAGCATTCCAGTATTTGTTGACTGGTATTTTAGTCACCATCTCACACCCTTCATTCAACCCAGTAACCCCCCTAAATTCAAAAAAGGCCCGCGCGCCTGATCGAACAGCATTTATAATGTTCTTTTTCGGTTCTTAATTTGGTCATCGATAGTTGTATTTGTGAACACATAACCGGCTCGCTTTCCTCTTTTACGGTGTGTGTATTTCTCATTTGTGTATTTCGACTTAGGATTTAATTAAAATAAATCTTTGTCTTTAAAACGTTGTTCGGCATTTTTAATTCCACAAATTCTACGTATTGAGCACAGGTATACTCCGTGTGTTCGGTAGTACGATCATTTAAAAGTTTTTTTTTTTTTTTTTAAATAGTCGTGCTACAGTAGGTACCCTTGCGTTGATGAGTTTGTCGAATAAAAGTTTTTCTATTATATTCTAATAATATTAATAATAATAATAATATCACGAGACGAGACAATCCCACACAAATTGGCCTAGTCCCAAACTAAGCTCTAGGCTTGTACTATGGGTACTAGACAACGATAAACATACTTAAATAGAGAAATAACTAATTAAATATATAGAAAACATTCAAGACTCAAGAACAAATATTCGCGCTCATCACACAAATATCTGCCCTTACCGGGATTTGAACCAGGACCGCTGGCTTCGGAGGCAGGGTCACTCCCAACTAGGCCAGCGTGTCGTCAGCGTGTCGTTAAGTCGTGTTCGTCTATAAAGACAAACGAAACGAGAACGAATAGACCAAACGATGTCAAGAGATCATTGGTCCAAAAAACCCTTAGATTCACCGCTGTTGTACAATTGACTCTATAGCCTAGTTGGTAGTGACCTCCAAAACTTACGGTCCTGGGTTGGTATTAGCGCTAGTATTTGTTTCTTAGTCTTGGATGTTTTCTTTGTATTTAAGTATTTATTTCTCTACTCAACCTATTTATGACGTTTTATGGTACCCATACAGTACAGGATTTTAATTGATATGCCACTTTGGAACCGTGTCATAATGACAGCGTTAATCATTAATTATATCTTTCTTTTAATGTGGTTTGACGCTATCATTACGACGGGGTTCTATAGTGGCATAACAATTAAAGTCCTAAGTACAAATCAGACCTTAGTTTGAGACTAGGTCAATTTGTGTGAGATTTTTTCCTTGCAACTATATTTATTATTTATACTGTACAGGGTGTTTTTAAAAAATAAAACCGCAAGTTTACCGACCAAATAAACGCCTGCGAGAGTTTTAAGTTCCACTGCAAAGTTTAATTTTTACGTTTAGTATTTCCTTCCATGTTCTAAAAGTTTCTTTGTGAGTAAATTGAAGTAACTTGGAAGTTCGGGCAATAACTGCGTCGAAAACTGTTTCCCAGTTAAATCTTGGTAATTAGAGTAATTCAGGTTTAAAGTGTACGGATTTAGCGCTGAGGAGTTTGTAGGCAACTTTGTTATTAAAAACTGGGGTAGTATTCAAGTATTCATTTTTTTACTGGTTGTTTCATGGTTGCCGGGTTAGAATAGTGCCGCTCTATGTCTTCCCGTGGATGTCGTGAGAGGCGACCAAGGGAATAAAGGCTTGTAGTACTGCTAGGCGATGGGCTTGCCAACCTGCCTCTAATACACTGGTAAACATCTTAGCCTGATTGTACAAAATGTGGTAACAGAATTATCAACAAATTTAGAGTTGTTGGTATTCTGTAGCTCTGCCTACCCCAGTCTAGGAATGAAGGCGTGACGTTATGTATGTATGTTTAATTTTTAACAGAAAAAACTCCCGTCAAATGTATAGGATTATTCATTTAATATTTTGTTATATTAAAGCTTTATTTAGGTTTGCTATATTTGTTTTATAATTTGTCTTTGTTCGTTTTTATTATTGACGATACGTTGGCCTAGTTGGTAGTGACCCAGCTTAAGAAGCCAGCGGTCCTGAGTTCAAATTTCGGAAAAGGCAGATTTTCGTGTGATGAGCTTGATATTTTCTATGTATTCACGTATGTATTTCTCTATAATGTAAGTTTATCGTTGTGTAGCACCCATAATATAGATATTAATTTAGTTTATTACGAAAATAAAACTAAAAGCCGAATAAAAATTAATGAAAATACCAAACCTTACGGAACACTATCGTTCGAAATACCAAGGCGTTGGGAAAATTAAAATTCTGCCGTAACAGACTGAAGGAACGATTTTTATTAAAGCAAAAAATGGCGGGGCTCGTGTAGGCCCCGCGGGAGGCTTTTATAAGGCGCGCGATAAATCAAGGGCGGGGAAATATTTAAAAGCTTGCTGAGGTTCGCTGGCGGAGGGCGCTGCGGGCTGGACCATTGAGCCTCGGACCAGAGGTGAGACGTACTAGGCAAAATGTTTACTGAGTCTTCCAAGTACGCGTCCACAAAGAGCCACCGCTAGAAAACCTGCTTTCAAATGAAAAAAACGCATCTAAATCGGTTCATCCGTTTAAGAGCTACGGTGCCACAGACAGACACACACGCTTACACATCAAACTTTTACACCCCTAATTTTGGGTCTGGGGTTCTAGTACCAAAGACTAGCGCCACTAGGGTTCTCTATCATTTAACTGAATTTCATATGCAAAAATTTCGTTTCACCGGATTTCATATGACATAATTTTATATGCCATTATAATCATGTGCCATAACATACATTTGCCATAAAGGCATTTTTTCTAAAACTGAACTATTCAGAATTGTAATAAAACAAACCTAATCTAACCTATTGGGCTCTATACGATGGCATTAAAATTCTGTGAAAGGGAAGACATGGAGTGGCGCTATTCTAAACCGGCAACCACACGGCACAAAAATAATCAATAATAATAGTAATCTTTTACTAATTTGTAAAAAGCAATCAATCTCATTGTAGATTCGGAAATATCATACTATTTTGTGATTTTTTAAGGACACCCTGGATAATAAATACCTAATTATTAGGATATCAAATAACTTAGTAATGAGGTAGAAATTATTGTTTGCAGTGGGTAAAGCAATCGTATTATACGGTTAAAACCTTCTTTAAACTATGCCAAATACATAGAAAAAAATGGAAAATACCTAAATTGAAACCCATAATAATCAAGTTTACCCACTGAATATTAATATTAAAAGTAGCAAGTACGAATCAAATGGTCGCAAGCGCATCGCGCCAGCCTCGCGGGCGAGCGCAGGCCCGTTTCCTCGCACAATACTTTCCATCTGATAATATTACGAGAAAATCCCTAATAACACGCCGTGAGGATGCGGAAGTTTGCGCTAGATTATGAAACGTGTTCTAACCTGCGCCTGCTCAAATACACTAGGTGATAGACAAGGTTCTCTGCCTTTTCGCCGACAAATCTTTGACAAACGCATCGTTTCGCAACCTATTCATTTGCCAACCAGGAATTAAAATATTTCAGTTTTTTTAAAACGAACCTAACTTAACCTATAGGGTTCTACACGATGGTCCTGAAATAAATCCAGTATTATTTGCAGTTTTGGAAAAAAAAACGGGTTGTCAAATGATATGTTTGTGAAATGAATCATTTGTGAAACGTTGGTTATGAAGTGACAGGATCCCGATAAACAACTGGACTATAGCTAACATAATAAACCATTTGTTTATCTACTTTGTTCCAATTCTAATTTAAATTAATCAATGGCTCTACTCCTGTTAAACTGTATTACGCCAATTTCAATAATATTAGAGAAATAAGTCCTTGTATATCACATGCGAGGATAACTGTTTAGTAATGGTTGTTTATGTAACTGATACATAATGAGGGGTCTTAGCACTCTAAAATGGATTCAGAATCCGAAGGCAAATGACCTGCATTGCTACCAGGGAGGTTTTAAAAAAAAGTGTACATAGTTAAGGTCAAAAATTAAGACGCTTTAAATTTTTCCATTTCTTTACGAAAATTAACGTATCTAAATGAATGGCTAATTTTCGTAAGGAAATGGAATAGTAAAATTTTCTTAATTGTTGTCCTTAACGATGTACACTTTTTTTGAAAAACGCCCACCTGCGAGAGCATGGATGTGCGTCGGTCGTCAATTATTAATGTGAAATTTTGTAATTGGTATTTGTAAGGATTATTTCACAGTGTCTTGGTTATGTACTGTTATGCTGTGCAATTAGTTTGTAATCTATCTTGTATATAATAAAAATGAATCGCTGAATGTGTTGCTAAGCGCAAATCTCGAGAGGAGCTGAACCGATTTGGCTAATTATTTTTTTATTGTGTATATGGAAAGACGGAAATTTGCAGCGGGCCGCTAGTAATAAATAAATGTATAGGATCTAAACCTAAGTTTCGTGTCAGCTATATTTTCATTTCAGTTGATACTAGAATTGGGGCCTATTTAACTTAGAACGAGAGATTCACAGTTTACAACCGTTAATCTTTATTTTAACAAAGCCGAAAAGCGAATTAAAAGTAGTTCTGAAAGAAAATAAACTAAATTTCCGAAATTTTGGGACAACCTGTATATTCGCCATTTTGTGCCATCACTTGACTTTCTCCTTCTGAATTTCCATTCGAAATGTAATACTGTTAAAAATAGATGAAGTGAAGCGATAGATGCGGAAGCAAAGAGTTGCCGCTATAAAGCTGTCATCTTGCACGTTGCGCGCGCCGTGTTGCCGAATAATTAATCACGTACTTGTATCGGACTGTACATCTAGTAAAGTTTTGATGCGTTATTTACTGGCGGTTCTGTTAGTATTTTAAGCTTGGGTTATTTATATTGCTTGCTTGGATTCTTCAAAAACAAGACTTAATTTAAGAAACAGGAAAATATAAGGGATTTTGCCTATGGATAAAAAATTAAACGACACACGATTATACAAATTGTAAGGCATACATTGTAAGCAATAAATTGAGGGGTCGTTTCTACTCTATAAACGTAGCAACATTTGTTCTACAACTTTAAAAAAAATATGTAATTTAATATTAGGGACTTAATAGCATTTTCAATGTACTCCATCCAATATTCTAGTTGACATCTACTGTCAGCCTACAAATTTCGTAGTTTTCGCAATACATTGCTTGTTTGGACAGTCTAAATTCATTAATATTTGGTTAATAAGAAGTTATTTTCAAAAGTTGTAGAGTAAATGTTGTTACGTTTGTGGTGTGGAAACGATCTCTCAATTTATTGCTCCTATTACAGGCCACACCCGGTATTCAAAATTTATTTTTGTTGTTGAACGATTTTAAGGATTCCTACAATAAACACTTTCAAGGTGTCAACGCTGTGCCAGATACTTTATTATAAAGTAAATAAAATAACACATCCTCTTAGAATTAACCATTGAAAATCAAAAGAGGAATCATTTTATGCCTCGACATTACAAAACACCGTGTTTAAGGAATAAGAAAGTAAGATAATACAGTTCCCGTGGCTGTAACGAAGTACCTCCTCAATTTCTTCATAACTGTATGTCTCGGTCCAACTTCAAGGCACTTAAACACCTATTTAAGTAACCTAACTTATTTAAATAGTGGTAATGAATGGTCCCGTGTACACGTTTATGGGGCCCGTGACGAATCTAATTTTAGAAACATCTTTAATTTAAGGGTGTGAGTTAAGTGTTTGTATGGGGTATAATTCTTGTTTAGAAGGCAAACATAGCTATACTTTATCTAAGGTGAAAATATAGTTAACCTAATTTTGTAGTGACCCTGCTTATAAAACTTATCGCACCTTCAGAACAATAGGGACTTAATTCAAAAAAGTCACTGCCTTAATGCCGATCACACACCGGTGCGTTATAAAAAAAACCGGCCTAGTGCGAGTCGGAGTCGCGCACGAAGGGTTCCGTACCATGATCTATACAATAACGGTGTCTGTATTAAGATCGAGCAAAAAACGGCTATTAATCACGTTTGTTATGTATGGGAGCCCCCCTTAAATATTAATTTAATTATTTATTCTTAAATATACAAATAAATATTCTGTGAATATTTCAATCTACGTGTTGCCATTATTAATATTTAGCAAAAAACGACAAAAAAACACGTTTGTTGTATGGGAGCCTTTCAATATTTTTTTTTTTAGTTTTTAATATGTGTTGTTATAGCCGCAACAGAAATAAATAACTTGTGAAAATTTCAACAACGATACGACCTGGTGACAGTCGGACGGACGGACAGACAGTGAAGTCTTACTAATAGGGTCCCGTTTTTACCCTTTGGGTACGGAACCCTAAAAAGGCTGATTCTACTATTTTAATTAATATAGATGGCAAAACTGTGATGCGATTCTCTTAAGCGTATAACTTTTTAACTCGACGCAGCCGACGAGTTTAAGTACTCCGTTAGCGCGTACAAACATTTTAGCGAGTGCATTCTCAATTTGGTTGATTTATATGACTTAGAGCTCGACTCATTTCTCACCTTACGTTGTTTTTTTTTTGCGGACGACTTGTCGTTTGAATAAAGTGTAGACAGCCTGTTCATGCAGTTAGTAATCTAACTTGTGTACATTGGTAAAGGTTATTGAAATAGATCCGATAACATGGTCAAGTGTTGTCAAATGTTAACTGGTAGAGATTGTCATTAGGCATTAAGATCGCCTTATGCACTTATTATTTTTTTGTGCAATGAACATTATTGAATAATATGTCTTATTGTTTATGCTTCGTATGTTAAAAAACCGGGCAAGAGCATGTCGGACCATGCTCAGTGAAGGGTTCCGAAGCCGTTAAGTACTAGAGTACTACAAACGTAAAAATCAACCAGTAATAACTAATTTTCTATTTAAAGTCAATTGGTGCCGTCTTAGATGATTTTAGTAGGTATAAAAAAAACATCGCCTGTTTCTCAAGAACCAATAATGTTTACTTAGTTGACAAAGTTTTCCTATAAAATTCGTTATATAAGTTTTTTGCAGTTTTATAACAACTGCAGTTTTGGCTGTAGGGGAGGTGGGGGGGCACTTGACTGTAACAAAAATTAGCGCTTTAAGTCTTAATGTTTTATAAACGGATCACTTAATCGAAAAATTGTTTTCAATATCGTATATTATTTTTGAAAGACCTATCCAACTATGGGAAAGACGAGAAAAAAAATACATCCCCACGTTACGTATAGGAGAAGTACGGTTTTTTTTTTTTTTTTACCACTTTTTTGGCGTGACAAAGATGCATATTTATCAAATTACAGCTTTCTAGTACTAAGAGTCTCTGAGCTAGGCTGGGGACGGACAGACGGATGGCCATAGCGAAAGTATTTCCTAGTTCGACTACGGAACCCTGAAAAAAACATTCACCACAGTACGCACATACGTGGGATACTAAGACGAAGCCGACGACGTTTATCAAAATGGATATACTGGGTGCTACGAGGGAACAGATTCTGATGAACACACACATACCAACACACATAGACTGCTAAAATCATAATCCACCTTTTAGTTTTGCCGTAGTCGGTAAAATACAAGTAAATATGTAGTTTGACAACGAGTTAGGCTAGTTAGTAATGGGTTCGATTCCCAGTATATGCAATTATTTATGATGAGCGCGAGTATTTGTTTCTGAGTCTTGGATGTTTTCTATGTATTTTAGTATTTATTTCTCCATTTAACTACGAATATGTACTAGTGTTTGGAACTAGGCCAATTTGTGTGAGATTGTCGCGTTATATATGTCATGTAAGTTATACTTCTTCGCCTTATAAATCAGCTTAAACGTTATTTGTTGCGTTTGTTTTAGTAAAAGATGTTTTTTTTTTTAAATACAAGCTAGTTGTATTATTTTTTGGGAAATAAACGTTTTAAACCGTAAACCATAAAACTCAAGTCTCCTTTGAGTATTTTCGTAAGGTCATCAAACACGCAACAATAATATATCACCCCTATTTAAACAAAACATCCTGTATCTCTCCATTTCACTTTGAACTCCAAAATTACTAACCACGATGATCTATCTACTAATTACGGAGAATAATGTTGTTTATGTGTTTGTAACGCCCGAGGCCGTCCCGGGGGATTATGACAAACATACTACCAAGTTAGACAGAGATGCTATGATACGAGGGAAAGAGAGGTAGACAAGTACTAGCGCTTATTGCTAGTGACGTGTAGTGTTAGGCGTTGAGTTAGGACGGGAGTTGGAATTGGTTTTGGTTATCTAAATAAAAAGCAAGTCACTTTGTTTGTCACGGTGAAACTGCGATATAAAAAAAATATATAAATAAATATAAATATCAGGGGACAATCTCACACAAATTGAACTAGTCCCAAACGAAGCTCTAGGCTTGTAATATGGGTATTAGACAACGATAAATATACTTAAATATAGAAATACATACTTAAATATATACAGAAAACATCCAAGACTCAGGAACAAATATTCGCGCTCATCACACAAATATCTGCCCTTACCGGGATTTGAACCCAGGACTCCCAACTAGGCCAACGTGTCGTCAAATGAATAGTAGTAACTTGAACCTTGAGGAAGGAATCAGGGTACTTTTTCCACGAGTAGCGACTAACGACCTCTACGCGGACGGAGTCGCATGCAACACCTATTATTATTATTTATTTATTATCTATTTTATGTTACCTAGTTCCACTAATCTTACTATTATTATAAATGCAAAAGTTTGTGTGTGTATGTGTGTTAGTTTGTTTCTCGACGCTGCAATGGCGGAACGGATTTGTATAGAATTTGGAATGGGGATCTTATACTCTTAACAGACAACCGTCTTTTTATCCCGGTACATTTAAAAGTTCTCGAGGGAATAATGATAATTGAAATCCCTCGTCAGCCTGGGATGACCGAATAACTAATTTGACGTAGCGAACTATTCTATAGATTCTCAAGATTATGGCCTTGTTTCTTGTGTCAGAATCAACATAAAAAGCATCGATAATCACTGCTGTTTATGAATTTCATAAAATTGCGGGTAGGTTCTACATACAACTTGCATTTGAAAGTAATAAAAAAGCTCAACGGCCCTATATTCCTTGATTCTTAGGACTATGAAATTGACACAGTGAATTATGGTGACAGCTTTTGCTTAAGCGGTTGTTAAACTTTTCTTCTCTAGCCCTTTTTTTTAAATACTTAATATGAAAGTAATATGCCAACTAGATAGGCCGACACAATATTTTTTTTTCTCTTATTTTATTAAGTAAAAATTGAATACGGCTCCTGGTCCACTCCATCAGCGATTTGCCGCAGGCTTGAAGCATCGTCCGTGTCGGAAATTGTTCAGTTCATATATCCCCGTGAGGTCTACCAGACAATGGAAACACAATAGAATACAAACCCACGGCAAAGAGGTTAAAGTTGGGTTTCTAATAACAGTAATAACATTAGCGGCATAAAAACTAGTCTAAATTATTGTTGTCTCGTAGGACAGTAAGCATGACAGAATGTTAGTTCTGGTGCTTGTTATATTATGGGTTCTCTGCCTTTTTTTGCAACCTATCCATTTGCCAACCATGTCTCAGGATTTTTATAAAACTAACCTAATTTAACCTATAGGGTTCTACACAAAGTTCCTGAAATAAATCCAGAATTATTTACAGTTTCGGGAAAAAGCGCGGGTTGTCAAATGATATGTTTGTGAAATGAATCATTTGTGAAACGTTGGTTATGAAGTGATAGGATAGGATTCCATAATCACATAGTATAGGGAATATTATGTGCTATGTATGAGGCCATATGCATCACATCTTTACGATTTTTATGTTTGCAACGATAGATGCACTAACATTATAATTATTGGCATAAATATGCAAATATGTTTTTTATTTAATTTAATATTGATGAGTTGTTTCCCGCGACTCCATCTGTATAGAAGTTGTTTATTGCTAGTCCCTCAGGAACCGTCCAATTTTTCGGGATAAAAGTAGCCTTTATTCTATTCCAGACTTATTGTAATGCGAAAATTTGTTATAATGGGATACGACATAATTTAGATATAGAAATAGGTAATAAATATATATATAATAAGTATAAAAAATATTTAAATACTTGTTAAGTTTAAAATAAGTACAATTTTGTGAAGTTTCAGTATCCTTGCAGGGACCTACATTATAATATAAGAACCCTTGTAATAACCACATAAAGCAATAAATAAATGAATAGGCATATCTATCTCTGTGTTCAATTTCATCTCGATCCGTTCAGCCGCTCTGGCGTGATTAAGTAACATACATCTATCCAAACTTTCGCATTTATAATATTCATCATTCATCATCATCATTCATATCTTTTACTTCCATACTTCTCTATTAGTCGCCATCTCGGTAGTCACTCTCTTTCTAGCCATATCATCTTTCACACAGTCCATCCATCGTTTTTTGGTCTTCTCCTACTCGTATAGCCATCCACATTCATACTTAAGTTTTCCTGACGATATTTTCCACATTCCTCCGCATCACATACCCATACCATGACAACCGATTTCCACACAACTTTTCACTCACCGGTGTCACTTTCAGACTTCCTCTTATATACTCATTTCTTATTCTATCCATTCGCGTAACACGACACATCCCCCTTAGCATTATTATTGTGTTAAAATAAATTAAATAAAGTAGCTCCCTGTCTATCATGACAGAATCACCGCGGGCTAGCCTGGTCGAACATCACCAATATTTGCAAATTATTCCAGTCAAAGAGACTAAGCTTATCCAATGGCCCGATATTATTATTAACGTAACACAACATATTTGAAACAAGTGACTCGCTGAAAATAAACACGCTGTATACAATAGTCAATCATTTCAATTTCTAAGTCACAGTTAAACTTTGACACAGCACAAAACAGAGTTGGAGAAGGTTGCTTCACCATCAGGGCCTCCTATTATTCTACTCTGTAAAACCATATCGCTTTTGACATGTTATCGTATTGTTTTCCAGCCGCTATTAAATTAAGCTACCGTAACGTTGAAAATACTGTAACATGTCAAAAGCGATATGATTTACCGCATGGAATAGAGCCTCAGCATTGATTTGTGCTTAATAACATTAGTTGGGATTAACGTAAACTCTGTTACATCTGGCTTACACCAATAAACACGACAAAGACAATATTGCTTGGTCAATCAAACGGAATTATAACAGCGATGCGACTCAATACAGGGCTCAGCCTAATCGGATAGGTTTTAGGCGTCCTAGGCTCGCAAAATGCACAAAGGGTTCCTTCAAACGTCAATAACTGAGTAATGGTGCTATTGGCTTGGAAATGCGGCAGGTTCGTACGTAAGCTGGTCTGGGGCTTACTGTCTAGACTTTAGAGAGTGTCTGTGAGTTCTTGAATAAGGTGATAAAGGTTTTCGTAAAAAATAAAATTTAAATTCAGAACATGTTCTTTGATTTATGTAAATCAAATTTATGATTTAGGAACACCCTGTATTTTTATTCTTTAGATTGTTTGGATTTTATAAACGATGTGAAGCTAGTGTTTTAAAAAGCCGTTAAGGGAATTTAAATTATAAAAGGATAATATTAAAGGTGAGCACGTAAAATTTAAAAAACCAGATATCGTTATAGTTTTTATGCCTATGTTTATCAACGCTCTCCAGGCTAAACGGCTTGATAAATTTTAACTTTTGAAGTGTCGTTAGATTCGTCTCGTGGAATATGGTGGAGAGTAACTTTTATTAACATTAAGTCTATATTATAATAATAAAGTGACTATTTACTGGCTGACTGATCGATCAACGCACACTCGAAACCGCAGCACCTAAGGACGTGAAATTTGGTGGAAATATTTGTTGGATATCGAAGAGGTGCACTAAGATTTTTGAAAATTCATACCTTAAGGGTTAGGGAAGTAGCGAAAAACTAATTCTACGCGTAAGAAGTCATGGGCGTCCTCTAGTATATTATACAGGGTAATTTTTTTATCAGTGCACAAAGTTTAACATATGATTTTGTATCGTGTGGACACAAAGTCACACTAGAAATGATGACATGGGGTGTCAAGCTGTAGGTATGCGATACACTGTTTTGATATTCGAAATTTGAAATTTCATGTACAGCTTATCAGACAACGAGCCCCTCTCCTACTGATATCTTAATTTAAAATTTCATTTATTAACTTACTTAACACACTCGCCTCTCCTCGCACCCCTGCATTAGAGGGTCCATGAATATCGTTATAAATAAATAAATAAATAAATAAATAAAAGTTAAGTTAATAAATAAAATAAATAAAAATCGTTAAGTTAGTGGAATCATTGAATTGGCAATATCTTTAATATTTTTTAAGCTACAGTAAAAATAACACAAAATGTGTTATTGATTAACAATAGCGAAGCAAATTTTAAAATTTGTGCACCTATTAAAAAATTACCCTGTATAGACGACAATATCAAAAAAATCAGTTGGGTTTTTAAAACTTGCTTTATTTGACTTATTTTGTGTTTTCAATCCACGATGGCGGCGCTAGTTAATTTAATATACATTGACGCACCAGTGCAACGTCAATCAGAGTGGCAGAGGACGTCTTAAAGTCATTTCAGTTTTAAAAGAAGGTCGTGACCTCGTGACAAGTATAATTTTATTTTTCTATTTTGATATTTCATAATATTTAAGGAACAATGTAAAAAAAGTGATAATTAGTACCTGTAAGATATACTGACATGTTTTATTCGAGTTTCAGTACAAGAATTGACCTTTCAATGCTAATAAATACGAATAGTTAATTAATTTACCTTGAATCGAATGTACATTTTTCTATGAATTTTCTTCTTTATGTATGTATGTATTGTATATAAACACTTTATTGTCCAAAATAAAACAGAAACAATACAATGAAGATATATTATAATTAAGTGAGCATTATACGTAATTATGTTACAGCTATAGACTAAGATGTTTGCTACCATGTATCATTTGTTGGGAACCCTCAGTAAAAAAAAAAAGCTAACAGCAGCTAACCCTTGAGAGATTGATAAACATTACATTATTAATATTATTCTTATTAATTAACTTTTTTTTCCCAATTCCTGTTGCCTTCATTGTTTTCTTTTATAACCATGCTCAGTGTAGTTCTGAAGAAGTTACAACAAACACAAACTATCGAAACCATCTTGAAAATCAACAACAATAAACTAATTTTCTTTTTTAAGTTTTTTTGTGTTTTTATTTAGAGCTCTCTTAGATGTTTTTTAGACGGTATAAACACTTTAGTCGCCAATCTACCAGGTCTACTTAGTCGTGATTATTTAACTTATAATTTGTTATTCACGCTTTCATATTAGTTTTGACTGTAGGAGAGGGTGGACAACTCTAGTGAAATTGGCACTTCAAGCGTTTAAATATACTAAACGGTCCCCTAAATCTATCAATTGATAATGATATCACACAAATATCTGCCCTCACCGGGATTTGAGCCCGGGACCGCTGTATCGTCACGAAACTAATGCGTTCCTAGTACGACTTTGGAACCTTCAAAAATAAACACATTTACATTAAATATCTATTCCACAATCTTTCTATTCCTAAAGCAAACCTAAATCGTCTCTTGACAGAAACGGGAATTATCTCGTGACCATGACATCCGTGTCATTATTTGCGTAACCGCCGGCTATAGCCGTCATCTGTCAACTGTCATGACAGATAAACATGTTTTGTGGACTGTCACGGGACGTGTACAGTCGACAGAGAAAGGGTTAGGTATTTTGGCGTTGAGGATAAGTTAAAAAGTGCGCGGTTTAAACGTATTTTAGCGTAATTGTTGGTTATGCTACAAGCTAGGTGATGTAGGAACAACATTGCTTTTGACGTGGTATAATATTTTATACAACACTTTGTTAGTAATTGTATAATTACTACCCTAATAAAAGGCGGGAAAGCCGTTCTCAAAAATCAAGGTAGTTATATTGAATGGAATTACATAACACCGTTTTGTTTTTTTTAAATTCTAGATGACGTTGTCAATCAAACCACCTTGACACGCACGCAAGTTAGACCCTGCAAATCGGGGCGTATTCACCTTCTTTAACGTCTATTAATAATTGTAAGAGACCCCTTGAAGTGATGAGTTCGCCTGAGTCCTTTAATGCTTGTTGGAGTACTTTTTTGGATGACACGTTAGCTTAATTGGCAGTGACCCTGTCTTCGAGGCTAGGTTCAAATCCCAGGGCAGATATTTGTGTGATGAGTTTTGGATATTTTCTATGTATTTAATAATCACTACATAGTATAAAACAAAGTCGCTTTTTCTGTCCCTATATCCCTATGTATGCTTAAATCTTTAAAAATACGCAACGGATTTTGATGCGGTTTTTTTTCATAGATAGAGTGATTGAAGAGGAAGGTTTATATGTATAATACTTTAATTTGGAGCGAAGCGAGGGCGGGTCGCTAGTATATTATATAATTTAAGTAAGTTTATCGTTGTCTAGTACCCATAGTACAAGCCTAGAGCTTAATTTAGGACTAGGTCAATTTGTATGAGATGGTCCGCTAATTTTTATTTATTTTGCATTCCTTCAAAATGGAACTTCGCATATTTATTTAATGGTATCGACTGTACTCCAGCTAAGTTAAATTTTGGGGTGTTGTGAATAATGGAAAGATGCTCCGGCTAATGGCGACGTATTTAAGTACAAGCGAAAATAGCTTAAGAGAGGTTTACTAAACGATCTCGTTTACAAACAGCTGTCATGACTTTGATATTCTTAATCTGTACACCGCGGGCTAAATTCTCAATTAATTATACATTTGCTTGACTATTTCTAGTGATGTTAAATAATAGAAGTTGCGAGAAAAACTACAAAGAGCCTTTTGCAATTTCAGGTTTCAACTTACTACTAATATAAATGGGAGAATTTTTACTCAACAGCTGAACAAATCTGGATGAAATTTGGAACAGAGATAGATGTTTATGGTGAGGAAATGGCATACAAGCACTCAGGCCACCTGATGGTAAGTTGAATATGAGACCCATAGACAAAAAACATAGTATAGTCTTGTGAATTCACAAGACTATAATATCGAGACTGCAATCCTAAGACCTCAAAGGCATATTACCAACCCTGAGGACTAAGATGGAATGCCTCTATGCTAGTAATTTCACCGGTTGGCTTATCCCCGCACCGGAACATAACAATGCAAACACTGCTGCGTGGCTTAGTCTCTGCGTTGGTACAGCACAACTGGAACATAACAATGTTAACACTGCTGCTTGGCATAGTCCAAGTGTTGGTATTATTGTTATATTATGTTGGTTTGACATAGGCTACATTTTTTTTTTTTTTTTTTTTTTTTTTATTTAGGCAACATACAGTCTTATAAGTAAGTATTACAAAAAATACATTTTATGAAATGACCTTGAGTGCCATACTTAAATATACTTATTGCATTGCACCCCGAAAAAATGGACGTTTCCTGAGGGAATAAATAAATAATAATAATAAATAAATCACAGGACATTGTCACACAAATTGACCTAGTCCCAAACTAAGCTCTAGGCTTGTACTATGGGTACTAGACAACGATAAACTTACTTATATATGGAAATATATATACTTAAATACATAGAAAACATCCAAGACTCAGGAACACATACTCGTGCTCATCACACAAATATCTGCCCTTACCGGGATTTGAACCCAGGACCCCTGGCTTCGAAGGCAGGGTCACTCCCAACTAGGCTAGCGTGTCGTCAATAGCGATAAATGACTTCTAAGCGGACGGAGTTACTCGCAAAAGTTAGTCTTATTTAATTGATAGTTTTGTAAATGACTAACTCGTCAGGATAAGGGACAGCATGTGACTTAAGGCGACATTAAATTTCATACCTAATAAAAACCGTCCAAGTGCAAGTTTGGCTCACAAATGTAGTGTTCCGTACAAAAACATATTTTCGTACTTTTATTTAACTTTAATAGTCGCTGTAGATAGACAAATGAAATTTA
This sequence comes from Acleris holmiana, assembly GCA_949316455.1. NCBI lineage: Eukaryota > Metazoa > Arthropoda > Insecta > Lepidoptera > Tortricidae > Acleris > Acleris holmiana. The sequence continues at coordinate 22,203,745 of OX438763.1, read as the reverse complement.
AAAAAAAGTGAATTATGCTATTGTCGCTATATCAACCAATTATAAAGGGATTCCATAAAATAATGGTACGGAACCCTTCATATGTGAGTCCGAATTGCACTTGGATGGTTTTATTGGATCCCCTTTCTTATAACTGGTTGACATAGCGACAATAGTATAATTTACTTTTTTGAAAATTTCATGTTTCTATCTTGGTATTACAGTTCACAGCGATTGTTAAAGACGAATAAAAACACCAAAATACATTTTTGCATGGAAACAAAAAAGGCACACTACCTTTTATTTTGTGTATATATTTTTTGTTATAGTGCCAATAGAAATACACACTGCAAAACAATCTGTCTACCAATTACATCATGCTGACAGAAAAACAGACGTACAGCGGATAGTAATAGGGTCCTGTGGCGCCCTTTTCCTACGGATCCCTTAAAAGGAAGCCATGATTCCGACAACTTCCCTTTTCTTAATAAAAACACCACCTGTCACTCGCTTACACTTTCAAAACTCCTATATCCCCGCCATGCGACAGATATAAAGGCCGCGTCTACGGAGAATTTAATATCTCGAATCGATTCGCAAAATGGCGAATTCTGATTTTCTCTGCGGAGATTCTTGTAGTCATGCATTCGGAATAAAATTTGGCTCTTTTCACTTCAAATCGTTCGAAATAAGCGGTTGTGTTTTGTTTTCTTTACGCTATAAAGATGGTTGCTTATTTAAAAGGCTGTAGGAACTGATAGAGAATGAATTGCATGATAATTTTGGAATATTTCTGTGGGACGGTTATTCTAGTTGGTACTAAGCTAGCGGTTCCGGACCACCCGCCAAGCAACAGTGTTCGCATTGTTGTGTTCCGGTGTGGAGATAAGACACCCGGTGAAATTGCATAGAGGCAATTCCATCTTAGTCCTCAGGGTTGGCAACGCATTTGACGTCTTAGGATTATAGTTTTGAGAATTCAAATGTCTATGGGTCTCAGATTCCACTTACCATCAGGTGGCCTGAGTGCTCGTGTGCCTTGTCCTTAACATAAAAAAAAAAGTAAAAGTATTCGATTCCCGGTATCGACAAATATTTTTGGAATGAGAACGAGTATTTGTAGCTGAGTTTTGGATGTTTTATATGCGTTTAAGTATTGATTTTTCTATATAAGTAAGTTTATCGTTGTCTAGTACCCATAGTACAAGCCTAGAGCTTAGTCACCCGAAGATCGGGTGCCAGAAGGCACCCGAGCACTCAGGCCACCTGATGGTAAGTGGAATCTGAGACCCATAGACATTTGAATTCTCAAGACTATAATCCTAAGACCTCAAATGCGTTACCAACCCTGAGGACTAAGATGGAATGCCTCTATGCTAGTAATTTCAGCGGTTGTCTTATCCCCACACCGGAACACAACAATGCGAACACTGTTGCTTGGTAGGTGGTTAATGGATAAGATGGTGGTAGCGATCCGGACGGACCCTGCATAGGGTCCTACCACCACTAAAATCTAACGATACATATTTATAACCATATATTCATTGCCGTGTGTGTTTTAGTTTGAAATATACGCGTATATCGTATCACGTTTGAATATTAATATCACCTTATATTACCGCGCTATCTTAGCCAATTTGTTAACATCAAAGCCACGACGTAGAGCTTGAGAGCAATCTTGAGTAAATTTTTGTCATCTGGAATATATTTGAGTGGATCAATAAATAAAGGTGACAAAAGCAAGACCGTTTTAAACTTGTTTATTTATGGAAACTTAATTTAACTGGCGCAGTCCGGTAGGATTGACGTTATTTAAGGGTAAAAATCGGACCCTATTACTAAGAGTCCGCTTTCTGTCTGTTTGTTTGTCACCAGGCATGAACCATGATAGCTAGATATAAAGTAAAAACATTAAAAAATAAATATTTAAGTTAGGCTCCCATACAACAAACATGTTATAATAATAGTGTCTAATGTTGTAATAATGTCACGGAATCTTTCGTGTGTGAGTCCAACTTGCGCTTGACCGGTTTTTATTTTTGAGTAATTTAGTTAATATAAATAAATAAATAATAAATATCAGGGGACAATCTCACACAAATTGATCTAGTCCCAAACTAAGCTCTAGGCTTGTACTACGGGTACTAGACAACGATAAACACACTTATATAGAGAAATAAATACTTAAATACATAAAAAACATCCAAGACTCAGGAACATATATTCGCGCTCATCACACAAATATCTGCCCTTACCGGGATTTGAACCCAGGACCGCTGGCTTCGGAGGCAGGGTTACTCCCAAATAGGCCACCGTGTCGTCGAATCGTAATATGACGTGGACAACCTGACATTTTAAATTTACTTAGTCCGAACCTACGTAAGCTTGCTATGGAAACTAAATGCTTACACTCATTAAAAACCATCCATGACCTACGAAGAAATATTCGCGTTTATTACATAAATATTAACGTCCTTACTCGGAATCCAACCAGATATTCACCTTCCTAGTGTACGTCTCTACTAACCACGAGCAGCCTAACCTCGTAGAAGCTAATATGGTCCATAAGTTTGTTTATAATTATGTTAGAGATATTATGAATAACTAGGCATGTACGTTTTCTTTTCCAAGAAAATATTTTAGAGAAGAAACCAATTTAAAAAAACTTAAACGTACTTACCTACATACATACATACATAACATCACGCCTTCATTCCCAGAGTGGGGTAGGCAAAGCTTCAGAAATACCAACAACTCTAAAGACTTACTGATATTTCTGTAACCACATTTTGCACTAACAGGCTAAGAGGTTTACCTACTAGTGTATTAGTGACAGGTTGCAAGCCCATCGCCTAACAGTACTACAAGCCCTTATTCCCTTAGTCGCCTCTTACGACATCCACGGGAAGACATGGAGTGGCGTACTCACCTAGTTTTTTAATAACTACGAAATATTCAAAAATCGTGGAAATCGGACATGATAAGAGGTGAAAAATGGATTATAGTTGTTAGGTTTAAGGACTATACAGTTTTAGGGGTTACCTTCGTTTCGTCAAAAAGTTTTTAGTCAAATGTTTAATTTCCCACATTTTCATTTGCCAACCCGCTTTGTTTTCTGTAACCGTAAATATTTTAGGATTTTATAAAAGCTAACCTAACCTAACCTATAGGATTCTTCACGATGGTACTAAAATACTTAACATAGGTTTGGCAAATGAAAAATTTTAAGTTTAAGGCTATAATTTACCGGGTGTACAATTCAAATGGGTCAGTATGGTGAAGTCGGAAACTATGAGAGATAGCGAGATCTGTTCTTAGGAACCATGACGTCGATTTTAGATTTAATAATAATAAAAATAAAAATATATATTTAATATATATTTTTAATATTTCAATTTTGTTGTGCTTCTTGCGACTTGCAGAATTTATACACATTGATCTTAACCAGGTTCGATTCCCGGTTATGTATGAGAGTTAATAAAAAAGTTTGAATGTAATTATTATTAAATCTAAAATCGACGTCATGGTTCCAAAGAACAGATCTCGCTATCTCTCATAGTTTCCGACTTCTCCATACTGACCCATTTGGATTGTACACCCGGTATAGTCTTTCCTGTGGAGACACTGGAAGTTAACGTTTTTAAGGCCTACCTTTTCGTCTAAGCCCATTCCCGCATAAATAGCGTCAGCGGGGCAACTTTTGAAGCTCACCGACGAAAAGTGACTAACTTTAAGGCGAACGCTAGACGTACAATAAATACTTTGGTCCATCAATACAATAAAAACTGACAGATTACATTTTATTAACGCAATACACAGGCAAGGCTACACGTTCAATATTTATCACGTCAGTACTGTAACGTATTTCGTAGATATCAGACGTCACAGTATTTACTGATCGTGTAGTCTAGTGTATTGACGGATTTCAATATTTATCACAAACTGCCATCCAGAATCCAGAAATCTAGATTTCTGTGATAAATATTGACATCCGTCAATACACTTGACCACACGATCAGTAAATATATGATAAATATGAATAGATCACAGTATTGATTGTACGTAAATAAATAAAAAATAAATAAATCAATAAATAAATAAATAAATAAATAAATAAATTTGTGCAGGGGTTTAAACTACGAGAAGGGCCCACCTTTTGAATTTGATATGATACAGGCGTTATGATATCAAAACCAAAAGGTGGCGCCACTCGTGAGTTTCAAGAATTTACCTCCAGGACTGCTTTAGACCTGTCACATAAAATCATAACTTGCTTAACACAAGCTTTTCACTATCGACCACAGGAAAGACAATTTTTTCTTTTTAAGAGTGTGTATGACCATTAAACGTCTGTTCACAATCTTCTCAACATTTCATCAATAGAACAGAGCTAACTTAGAGCTTAATTTAGCACTAATTAGGTTTCTAAAAACTTTACTGCCAAATTTGTTTCTGTTAAGTGCACGAAGCATCAGAAGAACACCATTTCTAACCTATTAAAATCAAACGTTAAAAACCCACGCCATATTTCATCTTAAACGCCCTCAAACCTCATTCATTAATGTTTAAACGCCGAAGCTATCGCAAAGCACCGGGTTTACTTACAAACATAAATTAGCCAATCGCAATAAATCCCCGAGTCACACCTAATGCGGGGGCCAATCAGAGGCCGCGATTTACGGCGGGAAAGTAGGCCCGAATAAATATGACCAACGATTTATTACTTGCAGGACCATTTGCATTCTTAGGAGGCGGGGGAGAGGAAAGTCTGTTAAGCTATAAAGATGAAAAAAAAAACAAATCAAATTAAATCAAAATGTTTATTTGCTGAATACAGTTTCTTAAGAAGTACACAATATTATAAAAGTCCAGTGTATTCAGCCTGCATGCAGGCGTGCAAATATTAATAAAATGTCAAGTAAAATTCAATTATAATCGAATGTCAACAAAATTTTACAAATTAAACACCAATGTTACGCTCGAGAAAATCCTTAACGCTATAATAGCATTTATCATAAAGCCAGTTTGTCAACTTATTCCTAAACATATTTCCCTGGAGCAACTGTATGTCCTCGGGTAAGGCATTATAGATTTTAATGCACATATTAAATATATTTTTTGTGTACATGGCTTTAAAGCAAAGAGGTTTATACAACCAGTTCATAACATCCTCTCTCGTTCGACGTTACATGACTTCACCCCGAGTTTTAAGAGCATTGGTTTGGACTTAACAAAGATACGTAGGGAACAGAAAAAGAAAAAAAAAAGAAGGGAAAGGGAAGGGAAGTGTTTAACCCTTTAAGTCCTTGTACAATAAACAGAAACTCAAATACAATATTTTCAGGACAGGAATGTACCAAAGCGAACCTATCCCTTGCAGCTAACCTTTAGGTGATTAAAAAAATAAGAAAAGCAAAAAGTGGCAACGGATAGATATAAGTATAAAGCAAAGTTCGGGAGCCCCTTTTTATTTGTCTAGTTAAATTTACTAGCTGTGGCACGCCACTTCGTTTGCGTAGATTAATAAAATATAGCCTATGTTACTCAGTGATAATGTTATAGCATTCTATTGGTGAAAGAATTTTTAAAATAGCGTAGTTTTCGATTTTATTCATTACAAACAAAAATTTAAATACATATTATAAAAACGCCGTTATAGCACATATTTAGAAGAAAAAACGCTATTTCTAACGGTTTAAAAGATACAGCACTTTCAAGTAAAGACGTACGGACGGTTTGAGTAACATCTCCAGATTAATAAAAATGTTACTTAGGTAGAGAACATCAAACTATGCAATAATTAAATAATATTCAATATGTCCCAAAATATTTGTATGGATAGTTCCTTTTGCGTTACCGATATTCATACGTTTTTGGTAACGCAAAAGGAACTTTTCATACAAATATTTTGGGACAGGTTAGAATATAGGGAGGAACATGGTCCCGTTTAAAATCCTATAAAAGACATATCATCTCATTAATTTTCACTTGACCTCCAAATTTTGTATGAATAAAAAATATAAAAAAATACCTTAAGATTTTTTTATACAAAAAAGCTTATTATTCTTCTTTAACGGCATTTTTTTATAATCATTTTATCATCTCTTAGGGTCATATTTAATAAACTCATCTGTGTGTGGTGTGGTGTGCGTTTGCCTACCAGGTTTCAAAGAAACAGACTTAACATCATACATCCAAAACATATCTCATGTTCATGAACTGTTAATAGGTATATATTTTTGTTTTTTTTTTTTATGGCAAGAACAATGCACACCAGCACTCAGGCCGCCTGATGCCAAGTTGAATCTGTGACCCATAGACTTACAATCTTAAGATTGCAATCCCAAGACCGCAAACGCGTTGCAGACCATAATGACTACGATGGAATGCCTCTATGCTAGTATTTTCACTGGTTGTCCTATCCCCACACCGGAACACGACAATGCGAACACTGCTGCTTGGCGTTAGGATAAGGGATAAGGTGGTGGTAGTGATCCACCACTGAAAAGTTTATGCACTATATCTGTAAAAATCGGTATTGACCCTTCAGATTAGTTGAACATTATCGCAATAAAATCTTTAAGGTATTACTTTTAGTAAAACTACAATAAATCAATTTATTTGTGTTCATAGGTCATAATGTTCATAAAAAAAGATGTATAAGTTCAATGTATCACTATAAACTGCCAACGAGTGTACAAATATATAAATGCTTGAAATTCTATCATATTCTTAAAATTATCCATTGAAAAGTATGACTTTCCTCTTAAAACTATGTCAGAATTTCTTATACTATCAGATAATTTGTGCCAACCAAAACATCATTTTTTTAACGTCAGCCATCACTAACATTTATTTAAGTACAAATAAACACAGCGTTGTAGCAATACAAATGCTATATTTTAATCGCTTCGCAAATTAAACTGAACAATAGTATGAACAACAAAAGAAACAAAATGGCGCACGCCATTCTTCACCGGCAAGAAAGAACTGTAGCCTTTCCATTAGCAGCCTGTCACAACCTTCAGACGAAAGAAAGAAACACGCAAGAAAGCAAAAAGGAGGCAAGATTCGTTACGATTATCTACTTGAGGGATAACCGTTGCTCTTCTATTATTGCATTGTAATATTAATAGTATCTAAAATGTGTTGTATATGAGAGAGCTTTATGCAACCGTTAGTTCAAATGTATTTCAAAAAACGAATTTCGAACGACTTTTTAACTTATCAAAAAATCATGTCTTTTGCACTTTCGATTGTAGACATCATGCTTTATAATTGACTTAAAATGTGATTAATTAATGTGATAGCAACTTTATATCTTGTTAAATAACATTGGTGGTGTTTTAATGCAACAAATTGCATTTTGCAAGTTGGGCGGGCGGCTAGCGGCAGTCACTTCCCGCCCGCCCTGTCGAATGCACGCCGCGCGCCAAAGCCTTCCCGAAAGCCTACGGGAACCGAAAACGCAAAAAAAACTTATTTTTTTGTATTATTTATATAATCCAGTCTTATTTTGCAATTCAACCCGTCTGAAAGTAAACTCATCGTTGTGATTTTTTAGTGTTTTTTGTGTTTCTTGAGGAGTTTATAAACTGTTGAATTGGTAAGTTCAATTTTAAAATTTATTTGCCTGGTCTTTAAAAGTTTGCGCGACTCTTTTAAAGTATATTTAAACGTTTCTCATTTTGAACTTAAGATATGTCTGGGATCTATAAGTTTATTTAAAAGGTTTTAGTTTTTGCGGGTAGTTCTAAGTTGATTTTTGAAAAGTTAGAGCTTTTTGGGTTATTGAAAAGTTATAGATATGAATAACTTAGTAACTGAATAATCGTAGTAAAACTAAGCATTCTGTGGGGCTAGACGAGTTGCATTCGACAAATGTTAGCGATTATGTTTCGATAGACAAAAGAAAAGAATTGACGTAAGCCACCGAGATTGTCACGTGGTACTATCTCGGTGGCTTACGTCAATTTCAACATTTTTCAATCGAAACATAAACGCTAACGATTGTCGAATGCAACTCGTCTAGCCCCACAGTTTAGTTAAAATACTTATTATCATACCTGGTTAAAATACTTATTATCATACTCAGGGCAAGTTTTAGGGATTTGATATCGATAAAAAAATATGTCGATGTAATTAAATACTGTTTATGACACCATGAACAAAAATAATCAGTCTTAGAAAAAGTGAGAAAATTTCACTACCCAACATGAATGATAAATTGGCTTTGAGTCATTACAAATATTTATCCACCGAGGACGTTGACCAGAACGTTTAGCAGTTCAAAGTGGATATTTTAATCTCGACGGCAATCATTAAAACTGACGAATATGGAAAAAAATATTGATTGTATATTATGAAAATGATTTAAAAATAACCATATAAATACACGTCTTAATTTGTTTATTTTTTATTTAAAAATGAGGAGAAAATAAGTAATATTTATCTATGTCGAATAACAGTAACATCGATATATTTTTTGTCGATAAATTAGCTTGCAACATCACTTTCGTATAGATGTTCCGAGTTATCCCAGGTATGCTTATTTTTTTTTATTATGATATGGTGGAGGCATACGACCACACAGGATGTACAGTTTTTTTTTTTTGACTCTAACTGTACCTAAAATGAGCTAGCTATTGGATTACGTTCTTCAAGATAACTGTTCCCCTATCCGTCTTTCTGGCAACATACGATTTATTATTTTTAAACTGTAAGTAGAATCAGTCGAACTTGGATACAAATACAGTTTTACGCTGTCGTACTGGAATATAATTATGTATCACATTTTACAATGTGCACAAAGTCATTTAAGAACCATTTCAATGCATTTATAAATACATCGATCGTCTTAAATTTTCGCGATCATTACACATTTTAATACAGTTTTATTTTGTGATAATTATATTTAGTGGTGGTCACCATCTTATCCATTAACCACCCGCCAAGCAACAGTGTTCACATTGTTGTGTTCCGGTGTGGGGATAAGACAACCGGTGAAATTACTAGCATAGAGGCATTTCATGTTAGTCCTCAGGGTTGGCAACGCATTTGAGGTCTTAGGATTAAAGTCGTGAAAATTCAAATGTCTATGGGTCTCAGATTTCACTTACCATCAGGGCTGGAATTCTACAAGGTAATAACGATATCGTTCTTGAGCTGTTTCCGTATTGTCAACGTTTTGATAACTCTTATGTCATTTACAATAATGGCGACTGTGACATAAACGATTCTTAAACGTGTCAAAGACGATATCGTTTTAACGCACCTGAACAGAGGCCCTGGTGGCTTCAGTGTTCGTAGTCTTTCTAAATCATGTAAAGAAATCTATGTTTTTAAAAATAATATAATCTTTTGACATGTTATTCGTGTTTGTTGGCTAGTAATATTTTTATTTTATTTATTTTTTGTTATTAATTAATACAATACGTACAATAAACCTTTTTAAGAAAAAAAACATCTTTGTCACTGTCTGTCAATCAACAATATCACACTGAGAGATAAGGCCAAAGCATATTTTTAAGCATACATACCTTACCTTTTACGAGTTTATTAGCAGCTGGCCAAATATTAAACAGATTTTGTTTAAACTACTACCTATTTCAAGTAAAAAAAATATTCTTAAAAATAGGAGTATTTTTAGATTTATCCCCAAAAATGTACTTAATTTTTTTATTGTTCAGGCACTCTAAAATTAATTCTAAATCGTAAACTAAAAGCGTGTATTAAATGTTATAAATAGCTTTAATGGATTCTATTAAAGTCTATTTATAAAATCCACACAAGCAAGAAATAGACGTTCCTCAATAGGGAGGGCATTTCACCGTCTGTCTGTTCGTCCATGGCTCACTAACCCAATTCCGGCGGCAAAGGCCGATGATTAGCCCCTGGGGAGCCATTCGCACTTTCAATGCGATTCCATCGATTTGGGACGAGCCGAAAATTGGAGCTGATTCCAGTTTGACGCCCGTCAGAATTTGTGTTAGCAGGTTAATTGATAGTGATGGGCACGGTTTGGACAGTTTGTATTTAAACGCTGTTTAGGTTTTAGATAAAAAGACCTTGGTGGAAAACTGACTACGGCACACGACAAAAGAAGGGTTGTGATTTTGGCAGTTTTTGTATACATGTTAATTGTCCTATTACACAATCAGTAGGGAAGATTGGCGAAAGAGAGAGGAGGCTTTTGCCCTGCAGTGGGACACAATAGCGGGTAAGGACCAAAATGTTGGACCAAGTTGAGCGTAGTTAACCATAGAAACAACAAAAGTGAAAAAAAATCCGCTAATTGGCTAATTTTCATGTCACAACGGAAAAGTTTCATAGAAAATTTAATTGAGTGAGTTAGCGTGGCCAACTTTTTGGTCCTTACCCTAACAGGCTTAAAAAAATATGTAAATAATGTGATATTTTTTGTTATTTTAGGCCGATTTAATATTTATGGGTTTAAAAAAAGGGTAACCCATGATCTTATCGGATTTCACTTCATCGATTGTATTTCATCGAACACCATAATTTTTCAGAGTATCTCAAACATTAATTACGTAGGTTAGGTTATGAAAGTCATGCGTAATGATGCCGTTGAAAGGTGTTTAGATAGAGACGTAAGTACCCATATGAGTACAAAGTGTGTATAGACGTCACACTGCTTATTCGATGTGAATAAATGTAGTCATGATATCCCTATAGTTTGTAAAAATTTATAGGCTATCTAATAAGACATATCCCGTTTTTATGTTATACCTTTCTAGGGTTCTGTAGTCAAACTAGGAACCTTATAGTTTCGCTATGTCCGTCCGTCCGCAACCTAGCTCAGAGAGTAATAGTAAGTAAGTACTAGAACGCTGTAATTTGGCATAAATATACAAATTAGTTACGCCAAAAAAGTTGCAAAATTAAACCTTGTTTTTTATTTATTGTACCTTCCATACATGTTACGTGGGGATGTATTTTTCTTCTCTTCTATTTCATAGTGTGGGGTGTCGTTGAATACTTCTTTATAAAAAAACTGCGGGTTTGTAAATCAATTTTTCGATAAAGGTATCAGTTTATGAAATATTTAGCTTTAAACCGCTACTTTTTGGTAAAGTCAAGTGTCCCCCCCTTTATAGCCAAGACTACAAATACTAAAGATTAGAAAAGAATTAAACTTAAATTGTGAACATAGTTCAAACGTGAAAGATTAGAGAAAATTTACTAATACACTGGTAAAGATCCTAAGCCTGATTGTGCAAAATGTGGTTACAGAATTATCAACAAGTTTTTTAGATTTGTTGGTAATTGTGTAGGTCTGTCTACCCCACTCTGGGAATGAAGGCGTGACTTGATGCATGTATGTATGTACAATTCATATTGCATTAAAAACACTGTGATATCCGACTACATGAAGTAAAATAGCTGAAATAATACTAAGATTAAGTTTTTTACCCCCATTTGGTTGCCGGGTTAGAATAGTGCCACTCCATGTCTTCCCGTGGATGTCGTAAGAGGCGACTAAGGGATTAAACGCTTGTAGTACTGTTAGGCGATGGGCTTGCAACCTACCACTAATACACTGGTAAACATCTTTGCCTGCCCGTGCAAAATGTGGTTACAGAATTAAACAAGTTTAGAGTTGTTTATACTCTGTAGCTCTGCCTACCCCACTCTGGGAATGAAGGCGTGTCGTTATGCATGTATTAAGTCTTGAGTCTCAAAATATATCTGCAATAAAATGCATCAATTTACAAAACTAAAACGAACTTCCAACAAGATGTTAAAAAACGCAAAATCCACAATCTACAAATAAGTAAATTCCCACTTTGCTCTGGCTTACACTATTAATTTCATATTTCCCGACCAACAATAAAAGAAGCGCCTGTACTAAAGTGACTTCGAAAAAGTGTCGGTAGTTGTCGCTATTGGCGCGCGGCGGCTGTCACGTCAGACGTGATGTACGACGTAAAACGGAGCGGGTCCCGCGGCGCGGTGACGTCATCCGTCAATAGCCGTTTTTGCGATGCGTTCCATTTTCGAAATTATTTCGGAATTCGAACGATCTGTTTTACGTTGACGTGTGTTTTTTAGTGGATTGGTTTGTACCAGATATGTATGTGGTGATGTGTCGCTTAAAGGACTAAACGGAACCTTATTACTAAGCCTCCGCTGTCCGTCCGTCCGTCTGTCTGTCCGTCTGTCACCAGGCTGTATAGTTAGTTGCAATTTTCACAGATGATGTATTTCTGTTGCCGCTATAACAACAAATACTAAAAAATGGAATGAAATATATATTTAATGGGGCTCTCATACAACAAACGTAATTTTTTGCTGGTTTTTGCTCGATATTTATAGCGCCAACAGGTAGACGCTTGAAATAATCAAAGAATATTTAGTTATATTTATTCATTTTTAAATAAATATTTTGCCGTGTGGTTGCCGGGTTAGAATAGTGCCACTCGATGTCTTCCCGTGGATGTCGTGAGAGGTGACTAAGGGAATAAAGGCTTGTACATAGTACAAGGCTATGGGCTTGCAACTTGTCACTAATACACTGGTAAACATCTTGGCCTGTGCAAAATGTGGTTACAGAATTATCAACAAGTAAAGAGTTGTTCGTACTCTGTTGCTCTGCCTACCCCACTCTGGGAATGAAGGCGTTACGTTATGTATGTATGTAAATAAATCATTAAATTAAAATATAACAAATGTTTAAGGGGCTCCCATACAAGACATGATTTTTTTGCCTTTTTATAACACGAGTCCGACTCGGATTTGGCCACTTTTTCATTGATCATTCAATTCTATTTTATCAAACGGGTAACGCACAGGCCACCATTGTCGCTAACGATAGCAACTTATAGTTAAAATATGCGTGTATAGAAAATAGCGCGTTGCTCCACTTCCTTCTTTGTCTTTCGCTTTCATTGGTATGGCTACATCTCTTTTATGCAGTTTTTTATTATATAAACTGATACGTTTGATTTAAATTTGTATGTTGAGGTCAGTTTTAGGTTATAGTGGTGGTAGGACCCTGTGCAGGGTCCGTCCGGATCGCTACCACCATCTTATCCATTAACCACCCGCCAAGCAACAGTGTTCGCATTGTTGTGTTCCGGTGTGGGGATAAGACAACCGGTGAAATTACTAGCATAGAGGCATTCCATCTTAGTCCTCAGGGTTGGAACGCATTTGAGGTCTTAGGATTATAGTCATGAGAATTCAAATGTCTATGGGTCTCAGTTTGCACTTACCATCAGCTGGCCTGAGTGCTCGTGTGCCTTCTCCTTAACATAAAAAAGTCTTGGATTTATGTTCGATTTTAATCCTTGAATTTTGTATTAAAACAGTTTTGACCCGCCGTTAAATTTGCATCCGTAGCGAATGAAAAACACAATACGTATTTCGTCTTCTTTATTAAGGTACGAATCGTGGAATCCCCTGAATATTTAATTTACGTTCGAACTGTGTGGTGTATCGTATGGACAAGGCTCTCAGAAAACTGTTGTTTTCTTCCTAAACACTTACAATATAAATATAATGTCAACTATTTAAACATCACAAGAATATCAATTCAAAGGTTGCTTTCAGTTAAATGTCTTACAGAAACTTATTTGGTGTGTGTTCTATGTTATTTCGAGAAAACGTTAGTTTATTCGTTGACATCAGAACTAAAGGTCATCTTCTCAAGCTTATTCTCAAAATATATTGAATATTTCTTTGTTTTCGTTTTAATTACGAATAAAAAAAAACGAATTTATATGACTGACTTAATCTAAAAAAATATTTCTCTTTTTGCATTCTGAGCTTCTACGATATAGTGCTTTTTACTGTAGGTACTAAATTCATATTAATATTACACATAATAGACCTAATTTCAAAGTAACTCCTTGTACTATCGCTACCGAAAATGTATAGGATTAACGTAATTTGGCGCTTGCGTTAAGCACATGTCAACTCCATAAAATGTTGTCAGTTTTCGAAAATCATTTACGTTAGCATTAAGCGATACCATAATATAATTAAATACCTTTAAAGATAAATCAAAGTCGAAAGAACAAATAATTGCTCATCTTAAAAGGGAAAGGGGAAATATTTGCTTCCCGTTGAAGGCAGAGACATTTGACTAACGGTGTCGATAATTCAAAACTTTTCTTTCTCCTTTCCTATCTTTTCATCATGTTATTAACTCCACACGTAGCAATAAGTTCCGTTTATCGTTTTAGATTTACAATTTAATTGCCATTAGAACCAATCAAGGCATTAATTCATCACCTCATTACCCAGCCAGGTGCTTTAGGCAGCGACTTAATTACGGGGTATGTAGGTCGCAATGTCATGCCGACGGTGCAAGCCACACGCTGACGGTACGAATGTATCAATGTGCAAGTTGCAGGACATTCCCATGAGTTAGATAATATCACTTACATACATAACATCACGCCTACATTCCCAGGGTGGGGTAGGCAGAGTTACAAAGATAACAGCAAATCCAAAATTACTTGTTGATAGTTTTGTAACCACATTTTGTACCTACAATCAGCCAAGAAATTGACTAGTGTATATCAGTGACAGGTTGCAAGCCCATCGCCTAATAGTAGAAAATAATTATCAAGAAATTAAAATGTAAATATCGCGGGTTAACCTCACACATATTGACCTAGTCGCACTAATCTCTGGCTTGTACTATGTAATGGATAATTAATTATATTTATATAGAAAAACAAATACATAAAATAGCATTGAGCATCTTCCCATTCACCGAGTTACCGAGTGTTTATCTCAAGAAACATTCACATTTTGTGAAGTTTCTCGTTAGTACAATACTATTGGAAAGTTGTGATGATTGGTGAGTAATTACACGTATTGTTGAGAGTTAACTACACTTAATTTACTATTTAGAAAACTCGGCTTTTGCCCGCAACTCTCTGCGTGTAGAAGTTGTAATCGGTGTTTTCTAAGAAATATTCACTATTTTGTAATTGGTGTGTCCTCAGAAATAGTCACTATTTTCGAGGGCTAAAATTATGTACCGCGGACAAAGTCGCGGATAGAACTCGTGTAGTGCCTCTACAAGGCAAGTGAACTAGATCACTGCTCAATAGGACTAATATTTATTTATGCCCGGTGAAAATACTACGCTACTACAACGACTAGGTACTACTAGGTATAGACCTAGGTTAAAGATTAAGTAGGTAGGTAACAAGTTCACCAAACGTTGTTAAGTGTTAATCGAGTGTTAGTTTATACATAGGTTGATTAAATATAGCTCTTCTAGATCTATGTTGCTGTGCCCTTGCAGGGTGTCCATGTATACCTAGCTGTATTTCCACCTGTATTTTTGAAATGTGATATGCAATAAACAATTTGAATTTGAATGTCTTCAATAAAATGATGTTTACAAGCTTTTAACTAAATTAACCCTGCAGCATCAGCTAATATGTCCTGTGACATTCCTTGTGTGAATACCTTTCCAACGATACCAAGCACTGTGAAATCTGTCAAGGCATTTAGCCAATAGAAGGTCACCAAAGAGATACATACACTCAACAAATTCAAATTCAATCTGTAAATTGGCCACATGAGGGCTCTTTTACACATCGGTAATATGCAGTGAATCTACTAGCGCTTCTGACAAGACCACCATTCCGGAGAAGAAGCGCCGCAAGATTCTCCAGCAGAAGGTCATTTTTTCAACCATCAATAACGTCTTTTTGGGTAGTCAAGTAAA
This sequence comes from Acleris holmiana, assembly GCA_949316455.1. NCBI lineage: Eukaryota > Metazoa > Arthropoda > Insecta > Lepidoptera > Tortricidae > Acleris > Acleris holmiana. The sequence goes on along the minus strand of OX438763.1, from coordinate 22,188,054 downwards.
AATGCCTGCTCAGTGTGCCCAGTTTTAGACTTAGACCACGCTCGCACGCCGTCTGGGCCTAGATTGATATGATTTGTTTCAATAAGCTGCAACCCCGCCACCGCATCTGCGCATGATTGATATTTCGAGCATGTTCCATTTATCGTCTATCGCCTATCTATTACTACAACAATATTTGGAAGCACGTTTCTATAGTGAAATAAATAAGTAAAGTATGTTAAAGTCCATTACAGAAATGTATGTTAATATTACAGCATAACATTATAATGTTGGTTAATTCAGAAGTTTTTTTTTTAATGATAGCCATAAAAACGATATCGGTTTTATTGATATCTAATCCTCATAACGTAGAAATTTACTAAATCATACTATAACTGCAAAAAAGAAACACTTAAAATAGATCGATACTTTCTAAGGCACGGAATCATTACTTATTTTACATTGAAAAAAACAAGTTATTTAAGCCCAGGTTAGTTTAAAAATCTTTTTGTTATCTCTCACAATTAGCAGTCTGTACTTTTATTACATTGGTTATATTATGGGTTTTCTCCGAACGAGCCTATAAGCAAACAGTCAGGCCCCTAATCAAGTCTTGATTAGTCCTGAGTCATTACTTAATTTTCATTCAAAAGTACAAGTTATTTAAGCCCAGGTTAGTTAAAAAATCTTTTTGTTCCGAACGAGACTATAAGCAAACAGTCAGGCCCCTAATCAAGTTTTGATTAGTATATAGATTGCACGGGCTAGCCTTTACATTATATCAAAAGGTACAAATCCATGACATTGTTCTAGAATCTACCAAAGTCTTTACAATAAATTAATTCATCCAAAATTAATAGACGGTATCACAAAACGCTCCACCTAGGGGTGCTTCAAAATTTACACAATCTTAATAATGGCCGGCGAAAATTTCGGTCAAATTAAAAATTGACGCCGGACAGATTGGGCCGAACGGAATATTCTGGATTACTCGAAAATCCGAGCATTCAATTATCACATCATGGGTCCGTGTTAACATGCAAATTGGTCCATCCGCAAAATTTTGCGAACCCTGTCCCTCGGCTAATAGGAAATGGGCCTTTTCCGCCCTCCAGGTCCTTTGTTTTGAGTCTGTGGGGCTTTTAATCGACGGACGTCGTTAGAATTGGGGTCTGTTTTGGTAAATATGCGATATAATTAGGGTAGTGCCTTGAATGATAGCAACGGTGTTGATCATTGTTTGTGTTGAGTGAATTCCGTGGACAAAATGATTATAATACACGGTAAGCGTTAGAGGGTAGCTGAGTAAGAAGTGCTCCGCATCCCATTTCAGATGCGTCAGAATTCAAAGGCATTTTTTACTACAATATTTTTCGATAAACGTGTTGGTATAAATTACCCAGTTGTAACTTGAGAAAATATCGCAGGCTATGGAAGCTGTAGTAGCATTAACCCAATGAGAAAGAATGTGACACCTTTGCTGGACTAAGATCCTTTGGGAATGGCTCTCCATAACCGAGAAAATGCAAGACGTCGAGCTTCGCGTAAAACATGCTTTCTTGAAAACGCAGGAAAAGTTATCTCAATGGTAAAGTATGACTTAAAGAAACAAATGCAACTTTACAAACTATACAATACATATTTTATATATTTCAGTTATTTTCAAAATGACAACCTCAGTGCCAGTAATTTTTTTGATTCAGAATTAGTTAAGACGTTACTCTTGAAATTGAATAAATCTATTTAGGCATTTTAAAATCACACAACTTCTTAGCAATGTAATGTAACTTCTTAAATGTTCAATTAAATTACCTAATGAAGATTAATCAACCTCAGAAATAATTCAAAAAGTAAGAAACTAATCCCCCTTTTCTTAATCCAAATAACCTGAGTATCTTCAAGCTGAAAGTTGCAATAAGTCTGAATCCTTGGCTATTAAGTGTTCATGTATTATTCTCCGCTCGTTATCTGAGAGCCACCGCGTCGAATACGAAGCATAGTCTCTTTGAGAAAATACACAGCAGGACGAAGAGTTTCTAAGGATTTGAAGTTTTATATTTTCTGAAGAGGTAATAAGAGACACGTTGGAATTGTAATGTGATTTACAGGTTAGTTTAAAACATTATATTAAAGATTTACTTAATCTTTATGTATGTTCTTTTATTAACAACAAAAATTTAAATGTCTGTCTGTGTTTTCATAATAAACGGTGTAAGTGAAAACTAGTATTTATACGATGCCTCACCCTAACATCTATTACCGTTTTTAGAATTATGTCTTTCTGTCTCTCTAAAATCTTGCTTTGAATAACATTGAAACTGAAAATTGATCCTTACGTTAAATTTTCAAGTACGGTTTTTTTCGGTATCTTGCAGGTATATTTGGAAAGCTATTACTGCTATACCGAAACAAAGTGAATGAAGACTGATCGCTATTTCTAATATAATGATGTTATCTATGTTTTATTATTTCTCTATACAAGTATCGTCCCTACAACTCCAGAGCTTAGTTTAGGACTAGGTCAATTTGTGTAAGATGGTTTCCTGATATATAACTTCATATGCCCGGTGTTCCATTGAAGGTTCAAAATCAAGGCAATTTAGTTTTAACTTTATTTTAACGATGACTAAGTTCATTTTAATAAGTATCACAATAGAAAATGGCAAACGCAAGGTAATTGAGCTTTATTTCAAATTCCCACTCACAAAAATCTCCCTCTTTGTCCTATAGTGGACCTCACGAGGTTACTACTACCGACTACCTGAATAAACAAAGAAGTAAATGAAGATAGAATAAATAAACATACTACAACAATTACAATATTATAAGTAATAGAGAACATGCATGAAAATCAGAATTGAGTTTAAATGATACGATTTAGAAGAAAATGTAAAAAAACGCAAAAGTTTTGACCCGTTTTTTAAGATATTATATTAGAATCAAAACAAATAAAAAAATTAAAACTGCTGTTTTCGGCATCCTCACTTTAGTTAAGTAATAGTTATATTGGCTTAAACAAAGTAATTTTCGAAATAAATGCACATTTCTGTATAAGGTCCTTAAACATGGAACAACAGTGACGTCATTCCTGTCGTCGATTTTGTATAGAGTGTTTTTGCAGGGGGTCTGTACTATGTTTAAAGCTTCATATCTTATGAAAAATTACACGACAATTATTTCGCGTATACTTATTCCTCTATTTCATAGCACTTTCCAGAGAGCGTAAGAAATATATATATATATGTTCCCTATTTGGTGGAAATGTCACCGGAACCTTTGCACTCCGTGACGCACTGCACATTTCTCCACTACATCAAGTTTGTTATTCAACCTAATTCAATTAATGAATCGATCTTGTTCGCAAGGGTTGCTTCCTCTTGTGATAGGTCTGACATTCTCCGTAAACATGTTAATTGCTTTACTAACATTTACCTAGTTTAGTTTCAGAACCAGATAGACTTTGGATGGTTCTGAATTTACCTTAAATAACTTAGTAACCTACCCCACTCTGGGAATAAAGGTGTGATGTTATGTATGTATGTATGCATAAATACACACTTAAAAATCTTAATAAAGGCTTATTGAGATTTTTTGTGGCAACACCAGAACAACACAACAATTTCCTGTTGAATTGTTGCAAGTGACGCCCTATTTAATTTCAGTGTAAAGGGTATTTTACAAAGTATTTATCCACTGCCTATATCTTTTCTTCAAACAGTATACATAACTGGACCAATGAGTCGTGGAAAAGGCCATCCACACTTCAGATAAACGTTGAAACCTAGGTCACGCTTTGATAAAGCTTGAAATAAACTGCTCAAGTTTCAGTCGGTTCGCGTCGGTCCACGCTGCGTCGTGATTTATCCTCGTGTACGTGGGCCTTAAAGTGCTAAGTTTGGTGAAGAAAAATATGATGTATGGACGGACTTGAACGGAAAGGTTAGTCTTTTATTAGTGGGACATTTTGAGGATTTTTGTGCATAAGGATAGTAATTTTATGGCTGTTAAATTTATTCTACTATTGCAAGTTTCACTGGGCTTGTAGACTTCGTCAGCCTAATTGGGGAAGAGTTTCTAAACTTCTATTGATCACTGATTGTTTAATACCTTATTATTTGCTCTCAAAAATATCACAATAATATAACTACTAGTTGTTTCTCGCGACTTCGTCTGCGTTTATCGTTATTCGCTCAGAATCCTTCTTCCCCGGGACTCGATCTATTTTCATATAAATTTTCATCTTATTCGGTTCTGCGGTTTATCCGTGAAAGCGTAACAAACAGACAGACAGACTAACACAAAAGGCAAAGCGACTTTCACATTTATAAAAGAAGTAATAGCCTTTACATTACATCTCATTCTAAGCTTTAATAGCACAATACTATCTTTCGATCTAAAACTGAACAGATTTCGTTTGATAATGCGTTCTTCAATACAATACTAGTCCCATTTACCCTAAATATTCCTCCCAAATGTACAATACACGAGCTTGTTCACAATCCAGAAATATTTCTATTCAACGGGTTCATCTTGAATTTGCCGAATGTGTTTATCGCAGATTTATCCCTTGTAAGTAACCTGAATACTGCCTAATCCATACAATAAGGCATTAGCATAATGGTGGGGGTTCGGAGCTAAGAAAATAGTGGTCAAATTGGAATGAACTTATGGTTATAGATACTAAAATTGAAATGATGTGTTAGATAGAAATGTTATTGGTGGTGAAGACACTGAGCATCGTAATAGAGAACTGTACTTATTGTTTATTGATCATAAAACAAATAAAACAGATCAAAACACTTTTAGCAGTGTTGAGTTTTAAAAGCAAAAAATACCAATTATGCTACCACACATTCTACATTATAATAAAACTCATTCACAATTATAAAAGACAATTGAAAACTTTTCAGAATGACAACTAGCCAACATTTTGTTTTTAATACCTTATAGTGTGTAAAACATTGGAAGCTTTAAGGTCTTCAGTGTCTGAGAACTAATAGGGAACATGTATTATATTTTTTCTTACGCTCTCTGGAAAGTGCTATAAAAAAAAAGTTATTGTATACGCATAACAATTGTCGAGTTATTTTTTCATATCTATGAAACTTTAAAAAGTAATTGTTCAGACCCCCTGCAAAAACACTATACAAAATCGACGGCTAGGAATGACGTCACACATTTTGTTCCATGGTTAAAATGTACGAACCTTATAAAGTTCCTTTATTTCAGAAATTAACATTTGTCAAAGTGTATGAACGAACAGTCGATTAACATTGATTATATTTGACATCGTTTGGTAAAATTGGTACTTAAGCCGACATAATTGAATTAAAAAATTTCGTTAATAACATGAGGATACCGAAACAAACAATCTATACCTTCAAGAAGTTATAAAAGTTTTGATTCTTAATAAACAGGTCAAAACTTAGTGTAATGCGTTTTACATTTGTTCTCATGTTCGCATGTTCCCTATTCTCGGGATTGGCAACGCATGAACGGTCTTGGGATAACTAATGTTTAGGGGTCTCGGATTTAAAAGCCCACTTTACCATCAGCCCCCTATTTCACCATCGGGACAATAACACGTGACAGGTGTCAATTCGATATACATTGGAAAGTTAACACGCTGATACATCACTGGGTTTCATATAAGCTGCGCTATGTACACTGAAATTTCAACTGCCACCTGTCGTTGTCAGGATGATGAAATAGGGGCAGGCCTCTGAGCTCACTTGCCTTCTCCATGTCATAAAAATATATACTTATACAACGTTTCCCATCCTCACAATATTCATAACGACGTCGCTAAGTGTATTTGAATGTTTACCTACTTCCATATTGGCTCACTCTCGGCTTACTTCAGAGAAAAATATTTATCCACACACTTTGTTACTTTAATGCTTTTGACGTATCCTGTGGCGGAATGGTTTTGGTTTTTAATGTATTTGTAGCTCAGTTTGTAATATTATATTTCTCTAAGAGTAGTATTTAACTATGTCACTCAGCGTAGATGTTTAAGAAACAATTTGAGATAATTTATTTAAACAGAAACATACGTCCCGCCCCGTGTGGTTGCCGGGTTAGAATAGTGCCACTCCATGTCTTCCCGTGGATGTCGTGAGAGGCGACTAAGGAAATAAAGGCTTGTAGTGCTGTTAGGCGATGGGCTTGCAACCTGTCACTAATACACTGGTAAACATCTTAGCCTGACTATGCAAAACGTGGTTACAGAATTATCAACAAGTTTAGAGTTGTTGGTATTCTGTTGCTCTGCCTACCCCACTCTGGGAATAAAGGCGTGACGTTATGTATGTATGTAGAAACATACGGAATCTTCTTAATCGGTTCGGCCAAACATAGCCAAAAGAAGAGCAAGACCGTCATCTACTACACTGATATTATAAAGAGGAAAGATTTTGTAACGAATAAACTCAAAAACTACAAGCCTATGTTTTATTTCTCTGCGCGGAGGAAGTTGTAGGCAACAACTATTTGAGTATAAATAACATTATATATCATGGAACAATGACACATAAATTGATCAAGTCACAAACTAAGCTCTAGGGTGTATAATATGGGTACTAGACAATGCTAAACATACAAACACATAGAAAACATCCAAAACTCAGGAAAAAATACTCGTGCTCACCCACAAAGATTTGCTTATACCGGGGATTGAACCCAGGACTGCTAGCTTCGTAGGCAGGGTTCCTTCCAACAGGGCTAAACACGTCATACCATTTGATTAATTGACTGTCAAAATGTACAGAACAGATAGACAGAATTTGGCTGTTCCTCCCTATGGCTAATGTTGGATTTTCTGGAAATAAAGTATTATTTTGTAATATCGCATAGTGCAGTTTAAATTCATAACATCATAACATTTTAAGTATTAAGTAATTATTTAGGTTAAAACTAGCCACTTAAGCCACTGGATCAATAAATATATTTCATATTTCAAATTTCATTTCATATTATTGTATCCTTACGATTATTTGACAAAGAATATGCCCATATGAAATAAATGCTTACCTACTATTATATACAAGAGCCAGCACTATGTTTTTAGTGCATTTCTTTAATTTGAATTAGTCTAGACTGACCTTTTTAAATTGACAGCTGATTTTTTTACAAAGTTCACTCAACTATCAACCTTAGTCACAGACAATTAGGCACTATTTCAAGGAACACCATAACACATTACGAAAACTTCCCCTCATCATGTCATCGTCTTAACACAAACAAAACATATATAAAACATCTACGATGAAAACAAGCCTCAAGAAACAAGAGAAGAGCGATTTTACAGAAAATAACTGTAGCTATTGTCGCTTTTCCAAATTCTATAAGCTATAATAGAATACTAAAACTGGTGGATGCCCATGACTTCGTGATCGTAGAATTAATTTCCCAAACCTACTCCCCCTTAGGAGATGTTTTTTGAAAATACCTTCCTAGTGTATCCCTAGGATATCCAATGAATTTTCCCCACAACTTCAAGTCCCTAGATCCAGCGGTTTCGACTGATTGTTCTTCTTCTATGGAATAAACATTTAATAGCTGAACTTGGCAGCCCAATCCCGGGTACACTAGAAAACACATTGGATTTGAGACATTAAATGTCACTTAAATATCATCTTGGTGACTTTTTACACTTTTGTAGTCAAATTAGGAAACCCTACCCTACAGCCAAAACTAGAAATGCTATATCTTAGACCAAGATTTCTCATGATCGTAGAGGGTTTTCGATAAGATTGTCTGAATTACTGAAGCCTATTAAAATAAGGTATTGTTACGTACGTGGGGATAAGTAACAGATAGAAATGCACAAATGCACCGGTAATTAAAGGCAGACTTTTAAGAACACACTCACTTAACCATTACAAACAATTATCGTACAATAAACTTCGAATACTTACTCCCGTTCGCACTGTTCGCTCTCCAAGTAGTAAATGAAAAACTCCGCGTGCGCTTCGCCTTTTATACTCCAAATCCCCGAATGTTCCAGAATGCCGATGAACTTTGACAAGCCAAGGACGTTCTAGTGAGTTCAATACTGGAAAATTCTACACATTGCAGCGTTGTATTACAATACTATTGGCCTTGGCCTTGAACTCTATTGACCCCGTTTATAATCGCGACGTCCTTGGCTCGGCGTCTCATCTTTAATCTACCTACCTAACCTAACCTACTCGTAACAGTATTTTAAATACAAATATATTTTTAAGAGGTCTTAGAAATTTAATAGGAGTATGTGGGGATATATTTTTGAGAAACCCTTCCTTAGACCACACGCCAAACCTTCTCCACGCTTCAGACACGCCTCATCCAAAGTAAGTCGCGTTCTACATGTAGCTAAGCAAACACGGGTGCAAAGATGCTGCCACCACCCCAGCCAGAGACTCGCCCGTCGCTCCGCACCAACAAACTGGAGCTCAAGTTACACTGGTCTGCGAAAATGAAACAAAATGACGGTATAAGTAGGTAGTGTAGTGTGGACAGAAGATTCATTAGTTTTCTTGTTGGTTTAATTGCGAAGCGATCTTGTTTTTGTTTTTGTTGCGTTAACGTTCTGTGCGTTTTTATAATGATCGTCAGCATGCACAGAAAAATAAAAAAATATATGGTATTTATAATATCTTGACAGGGTTGTGATTAATACCTTCGATCAGGACTGGTGGAAGACTGCCCACAAAAACAAGAAAGGGATACGTGGATAGAAGGGAGGAAGACCTTTGCCCAGCAATGGGACATTCTTCTTCGTCTTCTGCAGCATTTATTTGAATGCCCACTGTTGGGTTGCCTATGTATGCCTCTTCAAGTTTCTTCCAATTTGCCCTATTACGAATCAGTACCATCCATCGTGGCCCAGCACTAAAGGCATAGTATGAGACAGACCACGCTTGTAAATAAATAAATAATATTAAATAATTTATGACTCAGTAACAGCAAATAGAAGGGAACTATCTACAATTTTTACCTGCGGGTAAATTTTGGGGAAATCGAGCGCTCGATAATAGAAAATAAATCACATGCGATCGTTTCAACTAGCTGTAACTCAAAAATGCCATTTTACTGTTTCACTTTCATGACTGAAGGAAATTACCGAGTAAAACACATTTCAGCCTTTTATTTCATTTGTACCTGTTACCAACCATATTGCCTTTGGCGTGTTATCATATCGTATTGTTTTTAACTCAGCCGCCATTACTGGTAAGTAAATGAGAGCTATCGTAACGTTGAAAATACGGCAATTGTCCAATTTAATATGGTTTTACCTATTAGAATAGAGGTGCTACTCCGAAACCAAACTCTTGGCTCGGACATAGTGGAATGAAATAAACATTTGAGTACCTATTGAGTATTGCGTTTATACTATATCGAGAAATAAGGACTGGTTTCGTAAGCAGGAATGAGGGCTTCTAGTACTGTTAGGCGATGGGTTGCAACCTGTCACTAATACACTGGTAAACATCTTAGCCTGTTTGTGCAAAATGTGGTTACAGAATTGCCAACAACTCTTGTTGTAGTTGTTGGTATTTCTGCAGCTCTGCCTACCCCACTCTGGGAATGAAGGCGTGATAATATGTATGTATTAGCTTTATTCTATCCCTTATATTTAGTTCTTATCTACTGTTTTGTGTACATATTTATTTATGTGTCAGTAGTGTCAAAACTAACACTACTAACACACACATAGCAAGTATACATTATTTAAATACGGTTAGTATTGTTAGGTATAAGGGCCGCCTTTTGCAGTGAAAGCCTCCTCCAAACCGTTCCAGATGGCTCTATCTTTTGCCTGTCTGGGCCATAAGTTTTTTTTAATAAGGAGAAGGCACACGAGCACTCAGGCCACCTGATGGTAAGTGGAATCTGAGACCCATAGACATTTGAATTCTCATGACTATAATCCTAAAACCTCAAATGCGTTGCCAACCCTGAGGACTAAGATGGAATACCTCTATGCTAGTAATTTTACCGGTTGTCTTATCCCCACACCCGAACACAACAATGCGAACACTGTTGCTTAGCGAGTGGTTAATGGATAAGATGGTGGTAGCGATCCGGACGGACCCCGCACAGGGTCATAACACCACTAAGTTTCCTGCTGTCTGCACGTCGTCAGTCCATCTCTTAAAATGGTCTACCTGTCCTTATAAATGTCTTAATATATGTCCGTCTGTCTGGCATCGGCTTGGAAATGAACGGATAAACCGATCTCAATGCGTGTGTTATCAATTAAACAATTTTCTTGTTTTTCTGTTTTGAGCTTGGTTTTATAAAAACTGATTGGCCAATCAGAAGTTATTACCTCTGGAACGAACTCGTGGAGATTTTTTAAATTTTCAATGTATACAGTTATTAGTATTCTTTAAGCAAGTCTTGTAGTTACTTCGAGAAGCTGCAGTGCAAGTGTTGAAATAAAGTATACGAACGTGCACCGGTTAGCCAGTTTTATTTTGTTCAGTTTCTAAAATTCTTAAAGAAACGTTACGAGTAATACCAAGTTTATTAAAAAGGCAATCGCTTTCAGAAATAAGGTACCTATTCAATGTATAATATACTAGGTATGATACGTTTAAACTTCTAGAAATATTTCCTTTCTACGTCTTAAAAATTAATAATCATTGGCTACTTATGAATGCTAATTTAACGCGAGACCTCCTGAGAGAAGGGGGCTTGCACGTGATATTGTCTGTAGGCGTATATAAAAAAAACCGGCCAAGTGCGAGTCGGACTCGCGCACGAAGGGTTCCGTCTATACAAGCACGGTGTCTGTATAAGATCGAGAAAAACACGGCAAAAAAATCACGTTTGTTGTATAGGAGCCCCCATCAAATATTCTCACGGAAGAGGTTTCGCAGTGATTATCTACGAAAATACGATCCAAAAAAAATATAATCAAAACATTTATTAGTAAATAAGCCACAAGAGGGCTCTTTTACACGTCGGTAATATGAAGCGATTCTACTAGCGCTTCAGACAGACCATCATTGCGGAGGAGAAGCGCCGCAAGAAACTACAGGAGAAGATAATTTTTGTAAAACTTATAAGTTACATTAGAAGTAGTTAATAAAGTAATAAATAATATTTATTAAAACTAGCAAAAATAAAATCATTACAAATGCAGTCCTTGCAAACGTGAACAGACCAGACCCCACAAACAGCACCCGTTCACAAGTATGACGCGTATCCCAGCCATCACCTCTCTCAACTATGTGTTCGGATAAATTATCTTTAAGCATCTTAGTAGGGTATTATTGGGGATTCTGGATCATTTGTCCTCGCTGCGCTCGGATGATCCAGGATCCCCAAAAGTTTCCATCGATCAAAGATCTAGTCGGATGTGGATCATCCGACTAGATCTAGATCCTGGAGGATCCTCAATAGTTTCCATCGATCAGTGATTCAGAATTCCATGCACTCAACATGTAGTGACTTAACGAATGAACGAGGCGAGGATATGCAAATTTACCATTGAAGGATTGTCAGGTCATTCGTTAGGTCACTACCTGTTGAGTTCATGGAATTCTGAATCACTGATCGATGGGTCTTTTCTGTGATGGTAAGGTTTTATGAACATCAATAGAATTTCCCCAATAAATTACTGTCTATTGATTAGTTGTAACGTGTAAAACTGACACGTGCTGCAGTTTATTCAGTGTCTTCAAGTCTACCGATTAGTGTGCAGTGTCCAGAGGCGGCATTCTGAGATATAGTGGAGCGCGCTCATCACGCGCCGTAATCGCGCTGCTGTAATCACGTATTGTATACTACTGGCTAGGGTTGACGCTTGTAGACTAACCCTTAAATACACACATACATACATAACATCACGCCTTCATTCCCAGAGTGGGGTAGGCAGAGCTACAGAAATACCATCAACTCTAAAAAGACTTTTTGATAATTCTGTAACCACATTTTGTACAGGTAGGCTAAGATGTTTACCAGTGACAAGTTGCAAGCCCATCGCCTAACAGTACTACCAGCCTTTATTTCCTTACTCGCCTCTTTAGTAAATGGACTATGAACCTGTTGTTAAAGTATGTATTGCAACTTTCTGTTAAATTCCAATGCGACAAAAGAAGGCAAAAGCATATTTTTATCTTTTTTAAAGATAAAGATAACGAAAAGAGACATTTATTCGCAACAATACAAAACTTCATTACATACATAAAAAAGAACAGGACACAGAGAATTTGTTGCGAAACGGTCGTAACTAAGTAGGTTTTTCACAAAAGCTTTGTATAATATTTCTACATAAGAACAAGTGTTACATAAAACTTGCATAATCGTTTACAACCTCGTGAGATCCAGTATGCTGTAGGAGGTACATAGTCAAGGCAATTTAGTTTAAACTGCATTTTAATGGGTATAAAGTTCATTTATATTTATATTTAAATTAAATAGCATTTGAGAGCTTTTTATTTTAGTTCATTTATTCAGAACAGATTTTAATTTACTAACATTGTGTTCTACTTACAGAAGCCTGTGTGGCTTATTCGTAAGCAGAGAGTCGCTTGACATTATTTGTATTATCACCATCTTATCCATTAACCTTCTGCCAATCAGCAGTGTTCGCATTGTTGTGTCCCAGTGTAGGGATAACACAAACGGTGACATAACTAGCATATAAAAAAAAAGTCGTCCAGTGACAGCCCTAAAGCGACTATAATTACGTTCTAGGACGCGAGAACGTGTTTAGGTCGCTTACACTAATTTACACCGAGAATCGAACCCGATCTGGTTACGTGACGCCCCTCGATAAGCGGGGACTTAAGTGTCACTATACTCATTAATACGAGCTAAAATGTCAATTTTTTTCTCCGCTGCTAGGTACCTACTATAGTAAAAAGCGACGTTATTGCAGCAAATTATTAAATCTGATATTTACTCATTTTTTTTACTTTTTGAGATAAAATCTGTGCCTCCTGTGACAAGTGATACAACTCGAAAAACACGATTTTACAGGAGAGCGAAAACAAGTTTTAAAAAAATACTGCTCTTAAATGAGTATATTTTTTTAACATTGCTACCGATTTTCATAACATTGAATATCACTTTATTAACTGGTTTGACAAAAATAATCATACTAGTTATAGATTTTGAGATATTCGAAGAAACATGCTTTATGTATCATTTTACATTTCAGATTGAGCTCCATTAACTCGTGTAAGATGATACAACTTGAATTGTATTATTTAACACAAAAAAGGGGTAATCAAGGAGCTCTGGCGACAACTGATACAACTATTTTTAAAAGCTTTTTTTATATTATTTCTGGAGCTAGCGGTTTAACCTTTATACATAAGTTGTAGAGAATTGAATAAGTAATCTGTCTTAAGGCGAACGCAAATAATATAAGGATAATAATAATATAACTTTCGAAATACGCAAAACTCTGGTTATAAATGATACAACTCAAGTTATATCAAAAGACACGAAATTTTTAAAGGTGTAAAAACTGTGATTAATAATACATTTTTAGATATATAGGCACGAAAAAGAAAAATAACTTTTGATTTTTTGGAGTGCTTTAACTAGAGAAATAGCATAAAACACTGAAAATTGAAAAAAAAAAGGTCAGTTGTATCATTTTACATCTCGGGAACCAGAAGGCCTACGAATACGGGAGTTGGAGCAAAAGATGCGTAATTTTTTTTTAAGTTGATTCATGAAAAAACACGAAAATTGCTACAATTCGAGTTGTATCACTTGTCACAGGAGGCACAGAAATATGCCGTCGTTGTCGCAAATGAGCAAACTATCGTTTAAATGAATAAATATAAGGTGACAATTTGACGACACGTTGGCCTAGTTGGGAGTGACCCTGCCTCCGAAGCCTGCGGTCCTGGGTTCAAATATTAAGGGTAGATATTTGTGTGATGAGCGCGAATATTTGTTCCTGAGTCTTGGATGTTTTCTATGTCTTTCTCTATATACGTATCTCTAGTACCCATAGTACAAGCCTAGAGCTTAGTTTGGGACTAGGTCAATTTGTGTAAGATTGTCTCCTGATATTTATTATTTGTTATTATTAATTTTAAATAAATTGACCCAGTCCCAAGATAAACTCTTGAAGTTAAGAAGAAATAAAAGTCTCTATCAAAAAAATCAGTTTTAGGATAAGCTTTTGTACCGGATTGTACTTTTTTTAGTCATATGCTACTTATCAAGATATATAGCTTTTTAGACTCGAGCTAGACTCTGTTTTTCAAGTCTATTGCGAGAAAAATAAATCTTAATTATAAAGTGGTTATTACAAAAACTTAAACAACCGTTGAAAATTTGTTTAATAAACGTCAATTCATAAAAAACTGTCACTTTAATCATGTCTAAGGCGTGTCTAAGACTTTTGTAATAACAGCGGAAAAGTTTCAACACCTTGAAAAAAATACAATTTAAGAGCGCTATCATTTTTACCCTCAATCCTTCAGCGTAATGCAGAACGAGACAGCTACAAGGTTATTTTTGGGATTAGAACATTACAAATAGTCCATAGACAACATTTCAGAACCGAAGATCGAGGCGTTGGAGGTTGTATGCCCAGCCTCAGCCTGCCCTGCCCTTCAAATGGCAACATCTATTTGGCTGTTTGTGACTTTTATAAGGAAATTAAAAAGAAAAAGTATTTTAGTCCCTAGGGATTAACATTCAAATAATTATAACAACAATACAATACCTAATGAATGGCCACTTATCCGATAAGTACGTTTATCGTCATCTAGTACCTATAGTACAATATTGGAGTTATATTTTGGGACTAGGTGAATTTGTGTGAGAATGCCTTTGATATTTTATGATGTTATCTAACTACTAAGAGAAAATACTTGATATTTTCTTTGTTTGTAATGGATAAACTCAAAACTACCGGATCGATTTTGATTCTTTATGCTATACTAGCTACCCATCAGTGGCATCGCGCCGCTGCAATTTTTTTACTTTCCCGGTGGATTCTTGGAACCTTCTCCTGACGATAACGAACACAACAAAAAAAGAATTAGCGAGATCGGTCCAGCCGTTCATTCGTGATGCCGTGACAATAATAGATTATATCATCATATTTCTTAAAATCGTTTCAGTTAGCGTTATGCATTTTTCAATCTCTAATTAAACCCTGTAACTTACTGTCTTATATCGCGTTAACAGCATGTAAGCAGCTTTGCTTTTTACCTAAATAGGTATCACAGATGGCGCTAGTGCATAATAAAAGTTAGGGTCCGTTTCCGACAGTTAACATCAGGCATCGTCTAGAACAGACCAAACAAAAGCTAGGTCTTGCTGGTAAGTGGTAGTTAGTTTGTAGAAACTAAACTTAGTTTTAAAGTGAATTCTCATAGCTCTAAAGCAAGTATAAATAGAAAAGTACTTTCCAGCCCTTGATTTTTAGGGTTCCGTAGCCAAATGGCAAAAAACGGAACCCTTATAGATTCGTCATGTCTGTCTGTCTGTCCGTCCGTATGTCACAGTCACTTTTTTCCGAAACTATAAGAATTACACTGTTGAAACTTGGTAAGTAGATGTATTCTGTGAACCGCATTAAGATTTTCACACAAAAATAGAAACAAAAACATAAGTTTTGGGGGTTCCCCATACGTAGAA
Source organism: Acleris holmiana (assembly GCA_949316455.1). Classification (NCBI taxonomy): domain Eukaryota; kingdom Metazoa; phylum Arthropoda; class Insecta; order Lepidoptera; family Tortricidae; genus Acleris; species Acleris holmiana. Next base: position 22,172,469 of record OX438763.1, on the reverse strand, counting down.
CTGAAACTCAACATTTTTTTTTCATCAAATACGTGTGGGGTATCTATGGATAGGTCTTCAAAAATGATATTGAGGTTACTAACATCATTTTTTTCTAAACTGAACAGTTTGCGCGAGAGACACTTCCAAAGTGTCGAAATGTGTGTCCCCCCCTGTAACTTCTAAAATAAGAGAATGATAGAACTAAAAAAAATATATGATGTACATGCAAACTTCCACTGAAAATTGGTTTGAACGAGATCTAGTAAGTAGTTTTTTTTTAATACGTCATGTAAACATTGATCAAAGCTACAACGAACTTTTATATTATGTTACTTGCTGCTACGGAACCCTTCATGGGCGAGTCCAACTCGCACTTGGCCGCTTTTTTGTTACCTATTGCTTAAATTCAATAAAGGTTTGAACAGGGAATAAAGGCTTGTAGTACTGTTAGGCGATGGGCTTGCAACCTGCCACTAATACACTTGTAAACTTCTTGGACTGATAGTGCAAAATGAGGTCACAGAATTATAAATAAGTCTTTTTAGAGTTGTTGGTATTTCTGGTAGCTCTGCCTACCCTTCTCTGGGAATGAAGGCGTGATCATATGTATGTTATGTACCTATTGCTGCTCGGATGTCTATGTACTAGGGTCTATGGATTTGGGTGCCTCGCTCGATACTTAATTGGAATACAGAAAAGGTTTTTTTGTTAAAAAATATCCTTTCGACTAAATTATAAGAATACTTCAAATACAAACCGGAACCTGCTAATTATCCCACTCATTTATTAAATTTTTGTTACACTATTACATTCCTACTGTGGTACTGTGATTTGTGTTTAAACGTTATGTAGTATTATGTATACAATATTTATTATTTCTTGTTATAACAATAAATTACCAAAACTTCTGACAGAATAATATTGTTGTGATTGCTCTGCAATCGCAACACAAGCTGAGTCCTTTTCATCCACACAATCTTTTTACATACAAATTCACTATGAATTGGTTAAATAACCATTTTTGCATGTTTTTTTAGCTCTTTTGTTTTTTTTTGCTCTGTAAGTACTGAATAAATATTACTAATTTATTTCTCTCTTTCATTTTTCTAATACGCACGCATTTAACGACGGCGTGGCTTCACCAAACCGGCTTGGTCCGCCCTGTTGAGTTTGCTCGTTGGCACGCACACGTGCAAGCCGCGTGAGATACCTTTGTTTTAAGACAACCTACTGTTTATACGGTGACTGTGACGCTACATCACAATAATATGTTGGTTTTAAACTTTCAAACCCCCGACTCAAACATAAGGGGGTTTAGATTGACGCCTAAGTCTGTGATTGTTTATGCCATCGTGGTTTCCAAACACACGAACCGATTTAGACGCAGTTTTTTTTAAATACAGCTATTTTAATAACGGTGGTTCTTGGTTAAATTTAATTTAAAATAAGCCATTTAAGAGTTATCAGGTCTCACACCGCTGGAGATCGCAGTTATTTCAATTAGATATTTTTTCTCGATTTGTTCCTGATTCGTCATATTCCAAACTCGATAATTTCCTAACCGGTCATATTCCTAACTCGTCATATTCCAGATTCGTCATCTTCCAAACTCGTCATACCATGTACAGCCTGCATAAAATTATAGAAATCCTCTGTGGTAAATGTTATGATTATTCCATTATTTGCCAATTATTTTGGACTCCGCCTTAAGTAAATTATTGTCTAATAGCCGTAGTAAAAAATATAACAACTAAGTACAATCTTTCCTAAAGTCCTGAATAATACTTATTACTCCTGGGCCTCTATTCAACTGCGTTATAACGATATCGTTTTTGACCTGTTTCCGTATTGTCAACGTTTTGATAACTCTTATGTCATTTACAATAGTGGCGACTGTGACATAAACTATTCTTAAACGTGTTAAACACGATATCGTTTTAACGCACCTGAATAGAGGCCCTGTAAGCACGTGTTCGCGATTTAAGTTGACTGAACAATGACGAGTGGATGATGACGAATCTGGAATATGACGAGTTAGGAATATGACCAGTTAGGAAATTGTCAAGTTTGGAAGATGAATAATTTGGAATATGACGAATCAGGAACAAATCTTTTTCTCTACAGTTTATAAACGTGTGTTAAAAAAAACTCTGATGAACCGTAGCAAACCCCAGACAACTGTCTAATACATTGCAAACATTAACAATTCGCTGTAGCTATTCTTATCTAGCGCCATGTGGCTTATCATAGCGTTAAAAGTTTCATATTCAGTGCCCACAGCACGATTTGGGTTTATTTTAGTATTAAAGCCTGGAGTCTGACGATCAATAGGTTTATACTAAAGGTCACGGTGAACGCTACATCAATTTATCTCGAACAGTCGACTACAAAGAGATGTATTCAGTTTTTCACCTTATCGCACTGTAATATGGTTCAAAATTGGATACACTTTGTAGTCGACTGTAAAACAAAGCAGTCGTATATTACTATCGTTAAGTGGAAGCATGTGTACGATAATAATTTTTATTATTATATATTGCGTTTGATAATAGATTTTAAATCTATATAGTAGAAGAAGCCTTGCATAATGCACGCACATAGAGCGTCGTGCTAAAACACTTGAGTGGTATTTGCTTGTAAGCAATAAAATTTTCACTCAATTAGTTGGAGTAAGTACTTTTTCAAAGCTTTTATAAATTCAAGCTTATTTGGTTCGTGTCGTTAATGCAGCCATAGCGTACGCCAGAATTATTCCTATAAAGAACTACCAAGGTTTAACATGTCAAGTAAGAGTTTTGTATGACAAGGAAACAGATAATATACCGCCACGCAAACGAGCTGTTGAAAATAAAGTTAGATTAGTAATAATGATCCCAACAAACATGAAAACATGCCAGAAAAGTATGTTACATTAAGTTAGAACTTTATGCCACCTAATTAAAAATACACCCAAAATGTTAATAATGCTCTGACAGGAGAATTTAGGTTATGGGTAACCACAAAGTTGGCCACGCTAACTCACTCAATAAAACTTTCTATGAAAGTTTTCCGTTGTGACACGACAATTAGCCATACATTTGTAGGGATAATTTTCGTGTCACAAAGGAACTATTTTCACTTTTGTTGTTTGTAAGGTTAACTACGCTTAACTATGGTCCAACTATTTGGTCCTTACCCTTATCCGGTTTATAATTTATCGACGAATTGAAAAGCGAGAGGTTTTTGAAAATGATCTGACGAAGCTTAATTTTAAAACTTATTTTGCAATTAGTAAATACGAGTATTTTGTGTTTTGCCTTAGTCAATCAAATGCCATGACCCCCTAAAACCAAATAAATTTAAGACATGTTTTGTGTATTAGCAAATACAGCTACTTTATACATTTTAAAATACCTTTAATATAGTTTAATATAACCTACCGATAGGTATTTAATATAAGATGTAACATGACTTGTAATTTTTTATACATACATATATAACATCACGCCTTCATTCCCAGAGTAGGGTAGGCAGAGCTACAGAAATACCAACAAATCTAAAAAGATTTGTTTAAATTCTATAACCACATTTTTTTTTTAATATATTTCCCAATTAATAAATTGAGGTGAACTAAATTGTAAACCTGCCTCAAAAGGGAATGAGTTAAACGAAATGCAAGAGCCGCCACTGGCAGACATAACCTCTTATATATTTAAATCGTAACAAACTAGCCCTTAACTACAACAATGTCGCGCTCGCAAAGTATGTCTAGATAAGGGCCTGTAGGTGGATTAATTTCGCTGTATTCCGTCTCGGGGATTCATACGGGGATGATATCGAAACTCTTTAAAATATATTGAACATTCCTTTTAAAATATTGTCTAGTGGGTCGTTAACAGTTGGCAAAACGCGTATGTTAAACTTTATGCTGTATCCCTTTGTTTTTATTTGTCAAATTTAAATGTCGCAATGACAGATAAGGACAAAGCATAGTATACCTATTTAATCTTATTCAACGTTTACTAGCGACCCGCCCTCGCTTCGCTCCGGATTAAAGTATTATACATATAAACCTTCCTCTTCAATCACTCTATCTATTAAAAAAACCGCATCAAAATCCGTTGCGTGGTTTTAAAGATTTAAGCATACATAGGGATATAGGGACAGAAAAAGCGACTTTGTTTTATACTATGTAGTGATGGGGTATTTTTTTAGGTATTGCACTAAATGCTTACAAAATTAGCACGTTAAGTTCGTCAGCAATTAGTTATATGGCGAAGCAATTCAGTTTACGGTGAGAGAAAAAGACGGAGCCGTGTAACTGCTATAGCTCTATCCTCTACACTCATTCTAAGCTATATTGCTCAGGCATGTTATGGTACTCGTAACCCCCCTGATACGTAAAATAAAATATTTTGATTGACACAGCTGCATTGTGTTGTTTGGTTATTTAATTATGTACCTTAACGAATGCATTATAGGTTGCTAATGGAATATCCTATCATTATCATCAAATTTGAGTTCACCGATACACAATCGATTTCATCGAATTTATTTTCATCGACCGCGGTTTTCTCCTAAAACCATGATGTTTTCAGGATATCTTAAACAATAACTACGTAGGTTAGTTGACTCTACCAGAAAAAATAACTCACGCGGCGAAAAATGACTGTCGATGAAATGATAATTCTGCATATGTTTCGATAAAATAATAATTATCCTGTATATGGTGGTTTGGTGGAAGGATACTGATTCACGCCTGTTACCACGTTAGGAACGTTTGGCATCTCAAACATTGAAAAATGACATGTTCTCATATAAAAAACACGACTTAAAACATTAAATATAATATTTACGCTTAATGTCACGTTTAAAATAATTTAAAACTGTTAGACGATATAATTTCAGTAGAATGCAAAATAAACCTTTAGTTAAATTTAAACACTTTCGTGCCGAGCAACGCACCTCATGGCTCTAATTCTGCTCAAAGAAATTTCGTAAACTTCTAAATGTCCGATGAATTTAACCATCTTCTAGACGTAGGTAACCAATTTAATGCCAAAGGGCACCACATCGAGTCCTTTCTTACGGTAAATACGGGTGCCCTGGCACTGTATTCACCCAGACCCTGAAAACTACAAGGGTTTAGTGTCCTAGGGGATTTGGTGAACTCAAATGACAAATTGACGGTATGCTTGACCTTGAAGTTGAACTTTAGTGGTTGAACTCTACCAAAAGGTCAACTTATTGTCTTTGTTTTACTTTTCAATTGTATGTGTTCACACGTGTCATCTGATAACTAGAGAGTGATAATCATGTGAAAGTATTCTATTGTGTTGTGTTTTAATATTCTATGCCAAGTACGCAAAATTGCGTCTATTTTGTATGAATATTAGGAGGTTTGGTTCTGAATGCACTTACTTCCTTGCAATTTGTGGCAAATATTCTCAAGTTTGTGTAAAACGTTTCTTCGAAGAAAATTAATCGTTACCTCTTTTATGTTTTAAACAAGCCATTTAACATATTTGTCTACATATACTAATATTATAAAGAGGAAAGATTTGTTTGTTTGTTTGTTTCGAATAGGCTCCGAAACTACTGGACTGATTTGAAAAAATATTTTACCATTAGAAGCCTACATTATCCCTGATGAACATAGGCTACTTTTTATCCAGTGATTCAAGAGGAAGGTTTATATATAATACTTTAACCCGAAGCGAAGCGAGGGCGGGTTGCTCTAGTTTATAAAGTACATACACACATAACACGCCGTCATTCCCAGAGTGGGGTAAGCCGAGCTACCAGAAATACCACTCTAAAAAGACTTCTTGATAATTCTGTAACTACTTTTGCAAAATCAGGCTTAAAAGGTTTACCATTGTATTAGTGACAGGTTGCAAACCCATCGCCTAACAGTACTACAAGCCTTTATTCCCTTAGCAGCCTTTGACGACATCCACAGGAAGAATAATATTGTAAAATAATAATATACCAAACTTCTCAAGTCAGGCTCGTAGAAGAATATGTCACTGGCAGTTTGTATAGCGATTAAGAACGACGACACTACGATATTTATTGTATGTTTAGATACCAAGGTCATTCATTTATTTAATAACTAGCGACCCGCCAGCATTTTTTTTTCTTGAGACATATTTTTTTATTTTTGTAAAAAATATATTTTTTTTGTTAAAAGTATCCTATGTGTACAAAGTTTTATGATGATTCGTCAAGTACTTTTTACGTGAAAGCGTAACAAACATCCACGCTTTCACATTAATAATATTAGTAAAGATTTACCTACCAACTGAAGCAGAAGCTTTTCAAACTTCAGTTTGAAACAAACAAAATGTTGTTAATTTCAACTAACAATATTTTGTTTGATGTACAAAAATTGTGATAAGTATATAGGCTTATTTATTATTCACATGTTGCTATAGATTCTGGATACATTTAAAAATGATCACGTAAAGATATAGAAATAATTGTTAACCTTGTAACATTCAGTACCAAAAACCCAAAAGAGGGTCTAATTTTGATAAAAATCCGTGAGGTTGGTGCTCATTATGATAAGTCACCGGATAAATATATAATCATGAATAATGCTATTAAAATTCAAGCAACGGGGCTTTCCTGAAAATATCAAAGGTCTTTAAAACGTAATAGCTTTATACAACAGCGAATAAAATATCCCCTAATCCAAATAGGACTCATAAATTTAAAACAAAAGCAACACCTCGGGGTCATAAAAAGGCTATATTTCTTGGTTAGTTGTTTTTGTACGTCTCTGAAATTCTAAGAGAGATTTTCTGGGCTATGAACTATTGCATTCATGAAAGAAAGGTGTATTGGCATCGAAATACTGAAAATAGATATGCTACAGGCTAATGGTTTACAATGGTACTAATGGAAGTGAATATAATGTAACCTAATAGTCAAGTGACTTTCATGTATTTTGTTGTTTTTGGACGTTCGAAGCTCCTTACACGTCTATATACGACAAAGAAGTATGGCTAATTGACCTCAAATCATGGTATACTCGTAGCTCGCTCCAAAATATATAAATTTATACGAGTGCATAGAAATATTATGCCTATAACGTAGGTATATATTTTTTCACATCACCTATTCGGAAAAAGGACTTTTCTTCCCTGCTAGGAGGGTCCAAAGTGGAACTTTTCTGTTCAAGGACATTTCTTTACCTGTTAAATTTGTTAATTTCATCACTTTTAGAGAGTGTAAATAATTAATTTGTTTCATCGATAAGATCTTTTATTTTACTTGTAGGTGAAACGTAAAGCAGTACGTCCCAAAATTCGTGACACAAACAACTATTGTAGTTTTTGAACGTTCAAAGCTGCTTACACGTCTATAGACGACAAAAAAGTATGGCCAATTGACCTCAAATTAGTGTAGCTCGCTCCAAAATGGAGATACAGATTTCTGCATTTTTACTTCCTATGTGGTATATGTGACACTTTTTATCTCTAGGGAGTAAAGTACATTTTTAACAACCAGCTAAATATTAATTGTTCGAAATAGTAACAAATTCAGCCTCAGAAGTTTTTAATTTGTATTTGGATTTAGTACTTTGTTTAATTCATACCAATCTTGTAATCACTAATTGTTGTTTTTTGCTCTTAGTGTTAGTCCCTGAATAGACTATTTAAATGCTGGCGCGTGCCTGTTATTGGCGCATAAACTTTAATTTGTACCCTTTATAAGGTAAAAGCACCAATGTTCGACACTTTTAACTGACATGCACCAGTAATCGACAGAAGCTTTTAATTCAAAGATCATAGGGTTACAAATAGATTGTTGCAAAACAAATGAATAACTCTTATCTTCTTTGCATAAGAGTCAGTGTCGAACATTGGTCCCAAGTCGAGTACTGGTGTCGTTACCTTATATATATATCTAAACTTGTAACGTTTATGTGCTGTTGGCATGTCAAATAAATAAATAATAATAATCTTATTATACAATTATGCTTTTTCACTTATGTATTCAATTCGTTAGTCAGCTTCAGTGAAACTCATTGCACCAATAATAGTTTGAAATGATCGGCATGCGTATTGGATGGTCGAGCGCATTACTTTGACCGTACAGTAAGGGAATATCTCAAGTGCTTCGCTTAATCAAATAGCTTATGTCGTAGTTAGTTACTTGTAACTTTTGGACACTTTGGCCTAAAGTTATTTGGTATTAAACTAGCTTATAAAGAAGACAATGGTAGGTATAGTAGTATTAATATTCTTACTTCTTACTAATCACCATAAAAATAATACTTATGCCAGTTGTAAATAAGGACTGTGTATGGGATTGGTGGTACGCATAATGTGAAAAAATGTCAAGTTACGTTGCACATGTTTTGGCCGATTTTTTTTTGTCCTAATGTATCGTTTCTCAAACCTTCTAACGTGTCAAACCTTTTTTTTTCCGAAACTGTAAAATATTCAAGAAATTTATAAATACAAATTGGTCCCGAAATAAATCCTGAACTATTTGCAGTTTCAGAAAAAAGCGGGCCAAAAATATTTCAGCCAAAAGTTTTTCCCCTTAAAATGAAACATTGCTAGCATCGCTTGTGTGAGCAAAATTTGTAAGTTTTAACCAAGGAAAAGCAAATGAAGAGTTATTATTAATCAGAATTCATCGAAATTACCGATAGGTGAACTTGAAAACCCGAGTCTCGGAAATTGTTCACAATATAATTATTTTCTTCAAAATGTTTCCAAAACTTCGCAAACAATTTGAAACCAAACTAAATCATAAATAAGTATTAAGCATATTCAAATTCAAATTCAAATTCCGCGAACCACTTAACTCCCTTGAATGCTCTCTTGGAATCTTAGACTACCGCAGGACTTATAGCGTGTATTTCTAATTTTCTTTCCAAATACACTCGACATTATACCTAAATTTATTTCAACCGTGCAGCTCCTCCCTCCCCCTAATGCCGGGCAGTCCGTTTTCCCGCGAATCCCGGGAGCACACTACATCACTAGAGCCGTCTGATTCCACCTTATTAGCATTTAAATTAATTTTATTTCATTTTAATAATGCTGCTAGCTATTTAGGCAGAGATTGCGTAGGGTTTCATTGAGACTTGTGAGGTTATGAGGCTGTAATGCTGAAATTGGAGTTTTGAGTGTCATAACAAACCGGTCAAATGCGAGTCAGACTCGCGCACTGAGGGTACCGTACCGCCGCAGAGTAGGTATAAATAAATTCCGATTTGAATGGGATTTTGAATCGAATCAGCGCGAGCCCAACTCACACTTGAGCATATTTTAGTGTTTGTTGTTTTTAGTCAGAGTTGTAACAATCATACCCAATATGACACTTGTATGATTACCATTTATAAAAATACGTTGAGAAAAACATTTTTTTTACCCCTTTGTTATTTTGGTTTCTTTATTTTGTTTATTTGTCAGGACGTACAGCATCTGATAAGTGGTATCCTAGGATCGGAGACCTATGGACGCGATGCCCACCCTGAGGACCAAGATGGAATGCCTTTACTCTAGTATTTCACACACTGTCTTTCCTTCCAACTGGAACATCACTGGTCTTAGACGCTAACGTAAACGATTTTCGAAAACCGTCAAAATGTTTGAAATTGACGTAAGCCCTCGACGCGACCGTCCACTATTTGCAGTTCTCGATCCATTATGTACTTTGGTTTGGATGCAATACGTCAGTGCTCTAAAGGTAGCATTCCGATGTTGGCGATTATGACTGAAGTTTGGTGTGAATTTGTACGGAGTGCTGACGAACGCACCCGGTTGCGGTTGTTTGCGGTTTGGCCAGTGCGGTCGCGGTTGCCTGTCGTTGTTGTTGCGGTCGCTTACATCGGAATCATACCTTAAGGTTGGAAGGACAGTGTACAAGATCTTACCACTAGGCTTAAGCTTGCCATATAAATGTATATTTAAGTGCATCTCTTCGACGATGAGTGTAACAAACATCAATTTCAATGAGTGTTTCAGATTTTTTTATTGGTTTATTACAATATTATAAACGGTTGGGTTTAACAGACCGAATCGACAGAATTCATAGTAATTGTTTTAAAACAAATACTAAATATACTCTTTAGTTGTAAGTCTAAACGATGATATCTCATCCGGACAACATTGAGGCAATTAAAATTACCAATAACAAAGCCGTGGTGCATTCAATAAAACAAAGAACAGCGGAATCCGGAAAATGATTGCCAAAAATAAGTTAGCCAAGTTTAGGGCAGTTTTTGAACAAAGGGCAGGAACGGAATAACTAAAATAATCACAGCTTTGTTAAGGAGTTTAGGGTGAAATGCAAGTTTGTTTTTATTGTTAAATTGCCCCGTGATTCTGCGGAGAGTTACGCAATGAATCAATTTGTTACTTTTGATTACCTTGGTTGGGAATTTTGTAGGATTATATAGCGTTCAATTTGAATAAATATTGGAGTTTTATTGGTTGTGTCCTTTTAATAATCCTTAGACTAATAAATGCTAAAGTAACTCGAGTCTGTCTGTTACGTTTTCATGGCTAAACCGGTGTTCCGATCGCAATGAAATTTGGTATGGAGAAAGCTTGAACTCAGAAGAAAGACAAGAAAGACGTTTAAACAGGAACCTGTCACAACACGATAGTGTTTTATCAGGAATATGGCGAAAAATTAAATAATCGTTGCGTCACATTTCAGTTATGTAATCATGTTAAATAGGCTTAAGTGTATTTTTTATTTTTCATGTGATTCCGAACGAAACTGCGTCCTGTAACACAGGGTTTCCTGGCTCAGGATGCAGGGTCGTGATTTTTTCCTTGAAATGTTTCATATATGCAATAAACTTTTTTCATTTTTTTTTCATGTATTAATTTCACTTTGAACCACTGAAATAACGACGAGTGTTATTTATTGGATGGCAAGTGAAACTAATAATTATTTTAAACTAAGTTCCAACCACTCGACCGTGTTTTTCACTCACTACTGTCTTAATCTACCTTGAAGCCTGAATTAAGTGAATTGCACTCAAAACTATTTACTAAACATAAACTGGAAGCAAACTTCAGAATGTACAAGTTTCGATGCAATCTCTAAAGACATTGCTTGTGATTGGCTAAACCAATTAAGGAGACCCCTTGAAACTTCTTACTCTGCACCTTTAAGATTCTAATTGTTAGAACTGCGAGGGGAGCGGGAGCTCATGCTCAGCTGGTTGCTTTTCCCTAACGAGGTTGGGATAGCATCAAGTTTTAGAATATGCATTCTATAAACATTATGCCAAAGCCGGTTCTATAGAAACATGTTAATTCCGGCAGTAAAAGTATGTCGAAGTGTTTGCGAATTGCAGCGGGACTTAGGTGATGGGTAGTTTTGGAAGTTTTGAGAGCTGTTGTTTGTTGTGATGTTGTATTATCTTTAATGACTAGGAACTGGTTTTAGTGTTGGTGGGACGTTATGAAGTCCATCCGGATCGCTACCACCATCTTGAGCACTTTTTATTTTTTTTACCACTAATAGTGACATCCCCAGATAAAAAAAAAGCAGGTAGGTAGAAAACATCAAACTTTGCAATAATAAAATTATATTCTAATTGGTTCCAAAATATTATGTATGGAAAGTTCCTTTTGTGTTACCGATATTCATACGCTTTCGGTAACGCAAAATGAACTGTTTATACAAATATTTCGGGACACATTAGAATATTATTAAACTAGCGACCCGCCCTCGCTTCGCTCCGGATTAAAGTATTATACATATAAACCTTCCTCTTCAATCACTCTATCTATTAAAAAAAACCGCATCAAAATCCGTTGCGTAGTTTTAAAGATTTAAGCATACATAGGGATATAGGGACAGAAAAAGCGACTTTGTTTTATACTATGTACATAACATCACGCCTTCATTCCCAGAGTGGGGTAGGCAGAGCTACAGAAATACCAACAACCCTAAAAAGACTTGTTGATAATTCTGTAACCACATTTTGCACAATCAGGCCAAGAAGTTTAATAGTGTATTAGTGACAGGTTACAAGCCCATCGCCTAACAGTACTTATAAGCCCTTATTCCCTTAGTCGCCTCATACGACATCCACGGGAAGAGATGGAGTGGCACTATTCTCACCCGGCAACCACACAGGGAAAGTAGTGATTGCATAGTTTGATGTTCTCTACCTACCTGCCTTTTTTTTAATCTGTAGATATGGCATTTTTTTGAGAAATGCTCTCTTATCGTTTAATCTAGCGCACAGCAGTGTTGGCATTTATGTTCCGGTGTGGATTTAAGGCAGCCCGTGAAATTACTATTATAGAGGTTTCCATCTTAGTCTTCAGGGTGGACAAAGCATCTGGAGTCTCAGGATTGCAGTCTTAAGATTGTAATTTTTAAAATTAAAATATCTACGGACCTCAGATTTTATGTACCGTCAGGTGATCTATGTACTCGCAAAGTATGTGTCAATTGAACTTGGAAAAAAAATAACTATACCAAACGAACCAATACACTATGATTATTCGATATTGACGTACTTTTAAAGATCAAGTGAAGTCTGCAATGATTTATATACTAGATCATTATTTCATATTATGTTTAAGATAAAATAACTATTGGTGAACATTTGAGGTTATATTATGTCAAACAGTACTAATTTGTTTACATCTTTTTCAAGTTCAAGTGATGGTAACTCATCACTTCATCGAATGTATCATTTCATCGAATTTAATTTCATAAAACGCTATTTTCTGCTGAAACCATAATATCTTCAGGGTATATTAAACATTGATTACGTACGTTAGGTTAGATGTTTAAGATACCCTGAAAACATGATGGTTTCAGCTGAAAATCTCAATTGACAGAGTCTATGCTTTATTCTTTATGCCACTGTTTTTTTTTTTGACACAGGTTTCAAAATAATTTAAAAGGTGTCTTACGGTTGTGCAACATATTTACTATAGGTTTTTTTTCTGTCGCTATGTTATATAACTTCCCTTTTATTTTAGAAAACTCGTCAATATATGTCAAAATTCCTTGAAAAGTCAAAAATCAAAATATATTTATTTTGCGTAAAATGTGGTACAGTCAAGGTTATAAATATGTATACACTTTAGTACCTTGTCTATTTAACGTCATGTTTCAACTGCCATATGAAATTGTCACAGCGATTAAAGTGACAAGGTACTAAAGTGTATACATATTTATGACCTTGACTGTACATACAATGGTCTTACAAAATATTACAAGTGTCACACACTTTACCAGCAGCTGGCATGCAAAATATCACTGAAATATTAAAACTAAGAAGACAGACAACGACATAAAAATAATAAAATAGGTCACAGCTATAGGCACTACATTGCCAAAGAGAATATTATTATAGATATTGTTATTATAATGTCACCTAAGCAAAGTATTCATTCACGGAGTAGAAACACTCTTGTGAACACTCTTTGAAAATGTTTAGTGGCAAGATTTTAATGTCTTCATGTTATTTATTATAAATAGAAATAGCCATACAGTATGCTTTTCCACTATACAACTTTGTCTTTTTCTTTGTTACTACCAAACGGTTTGGATACCTTGTGTTAAAATGACACGATTCTTTACCCGTTTTAAAAAGTGATGGATGGGTTTTAACAACCAAGCGAATTTCATATAAGTATATGAATGGTACCGTCAATAATTTTAGGTCCCTTAACAATGGCCTGTAGGATGTTAGAACATCTAAGTTACATATAGATCTTATACAACGATACTTACTCTTAATAGATTTAATAAAACTCAATTCAGTCCAAATTATTCCAACATTTCTATAGTCATCGACCCAGTTCGCTACACTTAGGAAAACACACTCTGAATATTTTACGTTTTTATATTTTTTATATACCGAGGCGTGGGAGGCGTGTGGAAAAAGCCACGAGGTTTTCATATTTCCCATTTTAAAAGCCACTTGGTTAATTTGCATGATTGGATGTTTTTAATTTAGGTAACGTAAACTTTAGGATTCGAGTTGGAGTTTTTTAACGAAACGAGGCTCTGTTCAACTCATAGCTTTCGAGATGTTATGGTATAGTTTTTTCCCTACATGTGTTCCAGGCCTTGGCCATAAAAAAGTTATTATTTACCTTTGGCAGCGGCCGCGAAAAAGGTATGAAATTTCATTACGTACCGCGTTTTTTTTAAGGCCATGTTTAGACTAAGATAACTAACTCCAAACAGCCAAACACTCGAACAATTAAAGTTCTTCCTTTTTTTACTTTTTAATATGTCATAGACTACAAAGTTAACCTTTCCACACGTCGTTTACGGCGTATTTAAAAGTGTTTCAAATAGTTTTACAATTTATTAAACATATTGCGTTCATAAACAAAATAAATAGCCCAATTAAGTTAATCGCGTATTTAATGTTATAATTTTACCCCCTAATTTATTCAAATAGGATGTGTCAACAGTGTCAACGACAAAGTCATCGTCAAGAGAAGGACGGGCAAATTGAAGTAGAAATTCTGACCTAGTGACGTAATTCTCTTGAACAACTTACTTTTTATGCGTGGTCGGATTATTAACGGGTAAAATAAAGTTATCCCTCACGCTCGTAAGCACTTAATGCATCTGTGATTAATTAAAAAATAAACACGCGCTTGAAATTTACTCAGGAGATTTTTTTTATTTTATTTTAAGCGACAGCCAATCGGCTAGTCTACAATGGAATCCAAGCCTTAAACAAGGTTGGTAGGCATAACAAAGTGAAACTGATGTGGATCCCAGGACACGAAGGCTTTCCCGGCAATGAAACCGCGGATGAGTTAGCAAGAGTAGGGTCCAAGGACGCATACGCTGGACCTGAACCGTTTGTGGCACCCTCACCGGGCACCATAAAAGCAGCCCTGAACAATAACGCCTCGGAAAAACATCAGAAAGAGTGGAAAACCACGGTAGGCCTAAGACATGCTCTTTATAGAAAGAGTTGACCAGAGCTGGACCAATGAACTTCGGAAACTCAGCAAAAGACAACTCTGATACATTAGTGGAGTGTTCACTAAGCACTTTGGAGTCAAACATCTCCTGGCAAAGATAGCCCTTTATGACAACATAGATAGTAGAATGTGAGGCAAAGAGGTGGATCCAATGAAACACTTAGTGTGTGAATGTGATGCCCTCGCCGGAGTAAGAATGAACAAGCTTGGCTGTGGCTACCCAGAACCAAGCGAATTCAAACGATTGCCATTACACTCCACTACCCGCTTTCTGGAAGGAAGCCTGCAGCCTGCATTGGATAGGCGCTTATAAAAAAGAGTAATTCACAAAAGATCCCATAGGGTCGAAGTGTATACGTAAGGACCCCATCAACAAGATTAGATAAGAATGTCAATTCACTGCTCTGCTGGGACAGCTCAGGTTGTTGGTGGTGAAAGAGCCTTGTGCAGGGTTCATCCGGATTGCTACCACCATCTTACTGCCTGCCACCAAGCACTATTTGCATTGTTGTTCTACAGTTGATAATTCGGCCAAACGGGCACGTTTACACGTTAAAATCCTACCAGCGCTTCCCAGGAGGAGACCACTGCTGAGAAGAAACGCCGCAAGAAACTCAGCAGACAGTCATTTTTTTAGGGTTCCGTAGCCAAATGGCAAAAAACGGAACCCTTATAGATTCGTCATGTCTGTCTGTCCGTCCGTATGTCACTGTCACTTTTTTCCGAAACTATAAGAACTAAACTGTTGAAACTTGGTAAATAGATGTATTCTGTGAACCGCATTAAGATTTCTTGTCTTTATGTTCTGGAAGTAGCACTCTTCGTCCGTAAGCACATGAATCTATTTAAAACCAATAAGGATATATTCAATTTAAATACGCGATCTAACTACCGACTAGCTCTGCCGCGATCCAAATTAGCCATGTTCAGAGATGGTCCTTACTCCAGAGCAATAAAAGTATACAATAAGCTGCCTAAGATTTTAGTCAAGGAAGAAAGCGATAATAAATTTAAATGTAAATTAAAAAATATTTTAGTTGGCAAATGTTACTACACTATAGGAGATTTTTTTAATGATCAAAGTTTAAGCGATATAAAATAAAATTGTTACAAGTATTTACTAGATAAGGATTGACATACGTATAATAATATAATAGATCTAACATAACTAAATTAACCATAACATTAACATTAGTGACAATTATAAGAATTGGTAGTAATAAGTGGAGTTAATTAAAGCTAATGACATATGTACCTGTAACTAACTAACTAACTAATAGTTAACGTAATTGTGACATTGTAATACCCTTACAGGGTGGCATGTACCTGCCTACACTTTGTAACCCGAACATCCTGCAAAATTGTATTGTACATGAAACAATGAATAAATAAATTTTCAAACAAAAATAGAAAAAAGAAAAACATAAATTTTGGGGGTTCCCCATACTTAGAACTGAAACTCAAATTTTTTTTTTCATCAAACCCATACGTGTGGGGTATCTATGGATAGGTCTTCAAAAATGATATTGAGGTTACTAACATCATTTTTTTCTAAACTGAACAGTTTGCGCGAGAGACACTTCCAAAGTGTTGAAATGTGTGTCCCCCCCCTGTAACTTCTAAAATAAGAGAATGATAGAACTAAAAAAAATATACCATGCAAACTTCCACCGAAAATTGGTTTGAACGAGATCTAGTAAGTAGTTTTTTTAATACGTCATAAAAACATTGATCAAAGCTACAACGAACTTTTATATTATGTTACTTGCTGCTACGGAACCCTTCATCGGCGAGTCCGACTCGCACTTGGCCGCTTTTTTAAATATTACTTCGACAATGGTGGAAATTAACCTAGCATTAAGATAAAGCAATGAATATTAAATAAACATATCATGGATAGTTAAGAAGGAGTGCCATCTAGTCTACAAAGTCTACACACACACTCGACACGACACGTTGTATTGACGACACGTTGGTCTAGTTGGGAGTGACCCCGCCTCCGAAGCCAGCGGTCCCAGGTAAAAATCCTGGTAAGGGCAGATATTTGTGTGATAAGCACGAGTATTTGTTCCTGAGTCTTGGATGTTTTCTATGTATTTAAGTATTTATTTCTCTTAGTAAGTTTATCGTTGTCTAGTACCCATAGTACAAGTCTAGAGCTTAGTTTGGCACTAGGTCAATTTGTGTGACATTGTCCCATCATTATTTATTTTTATTGACATTTGCAGCCTTAGAATTGCAGTTTTGAGAATACAATGTGTGATCGTTTGCCTTCTTGCGAAAAATAATGTTTGAATCAAATAAATAGCTTTATATATCCGAATTAAACGAATCTCATCGGGCCTCCTAGATCCCACAAGACGACCCGGACGTCACTCCATGCGACGTCACTTGTCCGAGGCATGCCTGATTGGCATGTCGAGTGACCCGGGCAAATTAGGTCGTAAATAGCCCGGGATTAACCGGATCCCCAGCCGACCCGGTTAAAAATATCGCCAGTGGATTAACTTTAATTGAGGTAATTCTGCGATTTGGGTTATTAATTTAAAGGTATTTTTTTTTGATACAATTTCATAAGAACCAGACATAAGTTTTTTATTACTTGACGTTGTGGTTAGCCTAGTTGCTAGTAGTGGTATAAGCTTGCGGTCGTGAGTTCGATTCCCACTACGGTTTTGTGTGATAAACGCGAATACTTGTTCCTGTCTGGGATATTTTCGATGTAAAAACATTAGTGTGTAATTCGCTATAAAAGTGAGTTAATCGTTATCTTAAAGTATAACTAAGTTTAATGATTTCATAAGACGAACATACGAATGTTGTATACAATTTATTGAGTTGTTATGACCTAAATGACTCTATGTATGTATGTATGTAAACACTTTATTGTACAAAATAAAACAGAAACTATACAATGAAGATACAAGAGAAGAACGTACAAAGGCGAACTTATTATTTTAAGGGATCTTATCCAGCTATCCCTTGAGAGATTGATAAAAGTAAAAGGTTCTGCATCGAGTAGGCAAATTTACAAATATTTGTTATTTGTAAACTGTAGTTATCATCTGTAAATAATGTTAGGATGTCAACTTGTAGTTGTACCGAATAAATAAAACAATTAAATAAAACCTTCCATGAAAAAATATCTAGTTGATAGTGAAAATCGCATCAAAATCCGTTGCGTGGTTTAGGAGTTAGCAGATATGCAGACAGAAAGAAAGACAGAAATTAGGCAAGGCGCGGCAAGCGACTTTGTATTAATATATGTAAAGATGTTATCAAGGTTCCATTGAAATTAAAACGTTTTCATGGATCGTAAGCTCACTACTACTCTTAGTACCAATTTCACCATACGATGTTAACCACTTAACAGACGATTAGATCGTTAACAGTTGTCAAACTGTATGAACTAACAGTCGATTAACATTGATTAAATTTGACATCGTATGGTGAAATTGGTACAGTAAATTGGCCCGATTTGCCTGTCTGATTGGTCTGTTTTTTTCGAGCTTTTGCTATGTACCTTAGGTCAGGCCGAGTTGTTTGATCAGTTGTTAAAGTAACATACATACATACATACATACATACATACATAAATCACGCCTGTTTCCCAGAGGGGTAGGCAGAGACCACTTCTTTCCACCTGCTACGATCCTGACAAAGCTCGTTCGCTTCTTCCACATTGATACATCGAGTCATGCATGCACGTCGGTTTCTGGTACTTAAGATTCGGCCCTTTTCCAGTATTTCTCCGATTTGATTAAAAAAAGTACGCCTAGGGCGCCCCCTTCCGACCCTTCCACTCACTTTAGCACTGTATATTTCTTTCGTCAATCGTTTTTCATCCATCCTCTCCAAATTACCGAACCATCGAAGCATGCCCTTTTAAATTTTAGTCACTACATCTTCTTTCAGACCACACTTAAAGTAAGTAATTGTTAAATAAATTAATAAATTAATTAATTAATTATTAGTTGTGTTAACTGGGTGGATCAACTTTTCGTTGTTGTTATTCTGTCCCGTAAGCCAGGAGACAACAGTGATAGAGTTCCTTATAAAAATGGTTATAATATACACTACTAATACGCTTGGAAGAAAACCCATAAAAGAATGGGCTTGTAATTGCCACGAAAGTCGATGTTTGCTGGATTTATATACTTTAAAATCGTGGTTTTAAAGAGTGACCTAGGAGACGTCACCATGGCAACGAGCTACAAAGAAAAGTTGATTGACCCAACTACTGATCAAACAACTCGGCCTCAGAGCCTGTTCTTTGATCAGTAGTTAAACTAATTGTTAAAACTCGTAAGTAATGGTAAAATCTCAAGGAAATGTGTAATTTTTTTTATTCTTTTTACGAATTTTAACCATTACCTACTTCAGTTGCTGCCTTAATCGTAAAGGTACAAAGAACTACAACCAATAAGGAACATGCATAAAAAACAGAGCCTTGGGGGAGGCCTATGTCCAGCAGTGGACGTCTTTCGGCTGATATGATGATGATGATGGTGAAAAACAGAATTGAGTTTCCTTGATTCACTAAGTTATTAAAAAAATATTTCGAACCAAAACTTGTTAAAAAAATAAACTTATTTCAAAGTTTAGATTGTTTATGGGCATCCTCATTTTATTGAGGTAATGTTTTAATTCAACGATATTGGCTTAGACAAAGTAATGTACGAAATAAATGCATTTTTTTATAAGGTCCCTTATGTTAAACATGTAACAGCCTGTGACGTCATTTCTGTCGTCGATTCTGAATAGAGTGTTTTTGCAGGGGGTCTGAACTATGACTTTTAAAGCTTCATATCTTATGAAAAAATAACACGCCAATTGTTTCGCGTAAACAGTTAACCTTCTCTTTCATAGCACTTTCCACAGAGCGTTAGAAAAAAAAATGCATATTCCCTATTAGTATAATTCTCGTAAATGCTTAACCATAATCGCAACTTACGTTAAAACTTTCAACACAACGAACAAAATGCTTTCCAAGACAATTGCTATCTCTGTACACCCCAAGGCGAACACCGAGAAAGTATACTTTAGTCCAGTAACCCAGTAAAGCAAACATAGGTAAGCTATAATTTGCGACCATATAGCACTTGGTAATAACGGGCCGGAGTTGGTGTATACAGACTTTATTATATGTTATTTGTTAAGGTTTCAGTCTGGAAGTAGTGGTAAAGGTGAATGGAATCGTGAGATGGTTTTAGTAAGTCAGCAGGGTATTATGTTCGCCTTTATCGCGGTGGATAAAGCTTCCATCATTCTCGCACATATACTGGTCAGAGAGTGATAGATGTTTTAGTCGCTTATGATATCCATGTCGAACCATAATAGGCAAGCAGGCTTGTCGCACTCGGTAACGTTGTGTCTGAATATACCTATTAAGTTGTTTGCGAGGAAATCAATTTTTTAGGGTTATCACTTGTCTAGAAACTTGGTAGTATTTGTTTTTGGTAGTTTTTTTATCCTTCAGAGTCTCTAGGTGCTTGTTTGAGGGCATAATACCAAACATAAACCACCCTATAGTTAAATATACCTATTCCTTTTAGGGTTAGCTTTACTCGTACTTCTGTGGAGTTAATATTTCTCATGTATCGTGAGGTCTTCATCCGTATGATCAATGGTCTATTCTGCAGTGATCTCATTGGTTACTTTTGAATCGCCGAAAAATAAGAACAGGTTTTATAATTTTAACGTGTGTCTCTGTGTATGTGCCATCGTAGCTAACAGACGGACGAACCGATTTGGACGCGGTTGGTTTTAAAAGAAAGCTAGTTTAATTTTTATTATTCTTAGCTATGATTTATGAAAATTGGTTAGGCTATTTAAGAGATATCAACTCTTAATTGAGGGATTGCTATGTCATGGTATTTTTCTTGCAAATATTTATGGTAAAATTCTCGAACATACCTACTGTTCTAGAAACTCCTGTCTCATTCAATCTCACATAAATTAGCCTTTAGTCCCAACATAAACTAAGTAAGATTATGATGAGATGAGATAGCACCAATATTACTAACAAATAATCAATCAAACTGTAAACGCCTCAGATTCAAAAATATTTTCACGAACATAAAAAATTAAAGCGCGCTAATAAATTTTAACTAAAACCGTGTGCTCGTTCAACTGAATCTTTTATGAACGTAAAAAGTTGTTATTTTAATTATTCACGAACGATCCGACGGCTCTTGGCTGGTGGCCACAATAGGAGCGGAAAGTAGCCGGGGCAGAGGTGCGCAACAATTACGTTTGTAAGGCACAAGCGGACAGCGATTTGTCATAGTATTTATTGTACAGTTGAGTTCATAAATATGTGTAAACTTTAGTACCTTGTCTATGTAATGTCATGTTTAAACTGCTATATATGAATTGTCACAGCGATTAAAGTGATAAGGTACTAAAGTGTACGCGTACAGTGTGTTGGAATGGAATATAGAAGTAATTGAATAATAAACACTATCATGTGCCCGAATTACCCATGCAGAAGTTGTTTTGAAAAATACAAAATTCTTAGAATAACAAGTATCACAAAAAGTATGCTGTGAACGCCCGACTGCCATTTTTGATATTGGCGTCATTCTATGTTAATTACCCATTACGTTACATACTTTCGTAAAAGAAAAAACCTAGTTATACTAGCGACGTATGACGTCTAGAAACACATCTCGTTTGTTTAAATTGGGTCACCCATTCAGCTTATATGAGGGAAAGAACCATACATACATTACATACAGGTAAAAACATGACCCTCCTCGTTCGGCAGTCGGGTAATTTATTTTATTTATTATTAATTATACAGCATCATCATGGCCTATCTGGTATAACTTGTAGTGTACTGAAAGTAATGTCTTACAATATTTTTCACTGCCTTGGTTTTTGTTCAGCATCGTTCTAGGTATGCACGTTTTATTATATATGTAGAGGGAGGCAAACGAACATGCGGGTTACCTGATAGGAAGTAATCACCACTGCCCATGAAACCGGCAACTCAAATATTTTTAATTAAAAAAAAAAACTTCTACACATTCTTTGATGATCCTGCAATTAAAAGGTGGATACCATTTTTTTATGTATTAAGCAAAGCTTAAATAAATAATAAGCATGCTTGCATAACGATGAAATTATAATATTGGGCTCCTATCCTATCGTATTGTCGATGATATGGCCGTATTTTCTGTCAAGTTAATAACAGATTAGGTTAATACTCGTAATAATAGGTTTAGTATGTACTCTCATTGTCATGAGTAATATTTTACGCCTTACTTCTCAACAGAGGTCTCTTTTTGGGAAGTGCAGGTAGAATTTTGAAGTGTAAAAGTGTCCGTACGGCCTATTTACTGAATAAAGATATTTGGTTTTTTTTTATATAGCCGTATGGTTGTCGGGTTATAATAATGCCACTTCATGTCTTCCCGTGGATGTCGTAAGGGGATAAAGGCTTGTAGTACTGTTAGGCGATGGGCTTGCAACCTGTCACTAATACACTGGTAAACATCTTAAGCGTACTTTTGCAAAATGTGGTTATAGAATTATCAACAAGTCTTTTTAGAGGTGTTAGTATTTCTGTAGCTCAGCCTTCTCCACTCTGGGCATGAAGGTGCAATTGAATGTTTGTATCTTTTTTATATTTTGATACTGTAACAAGAGAGGTAAAAATAGACGAAGGCTTTGCATATATTTTTCTGCTAGCGCAATCTTTAAATCAGGTGATACTCTTGTACCTTGGACCCCTCGGCGCGAGTAGCCTCGCAGCCCAAGATAACCATTTAGCAGTTGCAACAAACCTGCCCATTACTGCAGATGCGCCATTGTTCCTGGAATAATAACCGGGTAAAAATTACCCAGCTCGCCCGGGGCTAGGGATTCGATACGAGCAGCGGACGGGTTATAAGATAGGTTTGTGATTTAATTTAGTAGGTCTCTTACAGCCGGTTCCTATATTCAAACCGCGGATAGATTAGGTTACTTAGAGTCAAAATTTGACACATTTAGTACGTGGCAATTGTCAAATTTTGACTCGACACTCGAACCGGACATCAGAGCGTCGGTGGCCTAGTTGACTTAGGGGATCGCCTCGGAATCGTAAGGAACCGAGTTCCAACCCCCGTGGTCACCATGTACCAATGAGTTTTTCTAACTTAAGTACGTTACCCGATCCAAACACGTACGTTATAAGAAGGAAAAACGTCGTGAGGATACCACATTCAAACAGCTGAGTGTGTCGAAGTGAATCCGAAAGGGGCCCATCTGCAAGATAAGATAGTAGGTCTTAAGTGGTTCTTAAAAATGTCATCTGTGGCAAGTTGCAATAGTTAGGTTTATTTGAGTTAATTATAATATTTTAAGTATATTTTTGACAAATATTTTTATCTACGGGTAAAAACAAGCCTTTTAGTTCTCGCTTTGCAAATCGATGATAAAGTTATTTCAAAATATATTAAGCTATTATAGTAATTAATTCTAGGTATTCATGAATAAATAAAAAATATTTTACCATTCATGGATTTTTCACTTTCTTTCTTTTCATTGCATTTGCCATGATTTTTATGATATTTAATCTTTGTTCTGTTTTATTTTACCTGTGCTCGTCAATTAATGGTTTGTAGTTTTATTTCTGAAATGGAAATTAAGTGATTGACCCGACAAACCGGTTATATCAAACATTACATTAAAAACCGGGCCATAAGTATCTCTAAAATACAACAACTATTCAACTATTTTTTTATTTAAAGTTAAGTATTGTTTCACTTCAGCCACCTTTAAGTGCCTATATCTCAGGAATATATCAAGTGTATCTAGTCGTGGTGTTTTCCTTTTTAAGTTAGTTAAGTGTGTTTTGATTTGAGATATTTTGTAGATTTTTAATACTTTTAGTTTCCGAGATCAATATTTCCAAAACAGTCTCCCAAATCTGTAAAAAGATCATAACATGTAGGTACAATAAAAATTACCTTTGCTTTACTTGTATGGGAAATATACGAAAAAATTTTTTTTTGCTAAATTATATTTTAAAACTTTGTTGTCGTAACTTAAATGTATAACTATGTCAAATAACAGCTTTGTAGTACCAAGATTCACTGATTAAAGCCGCGGACAGACGGACATGGCGAAACTATAAGGGTTCTTGTCGACGATGTAAAAAATTACAAACTCGTCCTTAGTTTTATAATCATACTCGTACATACATAACATCACGCCTTCATTCCCAGAGTGCGGTAGGCAGTGCTACAGAAACACCAACCACTCAAAAAGACTTGATTATAATTCTGTAACCACATTTTGCACAAACAGGCCAAGAGGTTTCCTAGTGTATAGTGACAGGTTGCAAGCCCATCGCCTAACAGTACTACAAGCCCTTATTCCCTTAGTCGCCTGTTACGACATCCACGGGAAGACATGGAGTGGCACTATTTAACCAACTACACGGGGCTACATTGCCTCATAATACCTTCCAACACAGTGTAACAGAACAGTTATACAGGACAAAAAACAATTTTTACGAGCTATTTTAAGCGAATTATATTTATATAGCTACAATTAAAGTGTATAGCTTCTGTTAATTGAACAACCACAGTCGCAATTGCCGCTATTATCCTAGAGCAGAGATCAAGACGCTACAGCCAAAACCTAAGCGAAGTTCGGATAAACCGATGGCATAATTCTAAAGGCGCCGCAACCCGAGGCACAGTCCAAGTCAACAACGACTGAGCTGAGGTATGGTACCTGGTATAGTAGAACGGGTATTTTCAAATACTAGGTATTCATAATGGTGATGGCACCAGTGTTGGACTCTTTAAGCTGACAGGAATCAATAATAATCACTTTTTTAATTGAAACAACATACATAATTGATTATTGCGAAATAAATGAATAACCTTTATCTTTTGTGTAATAAGAATTAAAGTGTCCATCATAGGTTTTTTTTCTATTAATGGTTTCATTACTCTAGATAATCCTAAAACCCCAAGCCATTGTTACGTCGAAATGCAGTACTTATTTCCCTTTGAGTGGGAAAAAGACGGATAGGTACCGGCTTGAATCAAAAAAATAATGACATAAACCTATTGATTTCTGAGTAAAGTACGTACTTGACATAAAAATAACTTATATCCTAACCAAAAGAAGAACTAAAAACATTTTCTTAAATACTAATCGTCGTCGTAAAGTGATTTTTTGATTGCTCGGTTTCTAAATCTCAATTTTATTCGAATTATTTACTGCTAAAAAGCTATAAACGCACTGAGAGAGGAGGTGGCACGTTACGACGCGTTCCCAAAGCGTCACAAAGACGTTTTTAGTAAAGGAACACGTTCTCAGTGCGTTTGCCGTTTAATAAGAAGAAAATAAGAGAGACTGAGTTTTACAATATCAAGTCGTTTCGCCCTTTGACTTTGTTCCATCACCCAAAATCTGATTACCATCATTCGTATTTCAAAAAAACTAGTTTCTTTCAACAAATCATGCCAAAATGTCAATTTTACCTCACGCCTTAAATACATAAAGCTTTGAAAATACTTCACAATTCTACCAACCCTAGTATTTTTCCCTCTTCAAATCCAGTAAACAACTGCGCAAGTACTATCCTAAACTCTCTCGACTCACCAACTCGCCAGCTAACTATCCGAACTCCCACAAAGCCTGCAGAATCGAATGCACTTGCCCAAGTGCGATCATACAAGTCTTAGTACTCATAGAACAGAACTTGCTAACAATTTGTTAAGACATGATAGGGTTCCAGTTTCGGCCAGGATCAATTATACAATGACAACTTCACGGTTTAGTCTTTCAGAAAACAATGGACAATCTCACATACGGTGAAAGGCATATTCTTTTTCTGCCAACAAACTGTTACGCAGTTTGGCAGTTCATTGTTTTGAGCTCAAGCTCAAGGTTTGTATTAAAATAGTGCTAGACAACTTTAATCATACTTAAATAAATAGAAAACGCCTAAAATTTAGGAACAAGTGTTGTGCTCATCACACAAATATTTTCCCATATCGGGAGTCGGACCCGGGTCTAAGAAGTTATTAAATTTTTATTCTCTACCATATCCTTCCTCCTACGTAATAGTAAAAAATGCCTATGTATTCTTTTTGAAAAAGTAAAGTGGTAGTCATTTCCCAGGAAAATGAAAAAAACTGCAAAATGGACTCACTTAGATTCTTCTCCGAAAATTACCCTTTACTTCTGCAAAAATATACAAAAAATCCAGTAAGTTGTCCTCTATAAACCTGACAGATATTTGTTTCGTATTGTGTTCCGTTTGAAAGATATTAAGAGGATTGTGAAGCGATGCTTAAATCGCGTAGCTGTCAAAAATAATCCATACAAATTTAGCTCCGGGCGATAACGTTTCTCACCCCCTAAATCTAATCTGATTTTCACGATTTTTTAATATGTTGTAGATTTACTAAAAACTAGGTCTGTACGTTTCCACTTTTGTTTATTTCTTTTCTTTCTTTCCAGTAAATGTTTTCTTGGAAAGGAAAACGCAAAGACCTAAAACATATTCAAAAATCGTATAAATCGGACAACGTTTAAGGGGAGAAAAAGGTTATCGCATTTTGTATGGAATTTTTTGCTTCACAGTCCTTATAGAGAAAAGGCCATTGGCCCAGGGTAGCCCTTCGAAATGATATAATCAAAGCGTCTATTATATTATAACCCAATATCCACTAGCTCAAACACATACATCCCAACTTCCTCAAAGGCAGATCCCGCGCAATTCTAGACCTAGATCAGAACTAGGCTAACTGGGCTGACGCAAACCAACTTTGCCTTTGAGTACGGTATTACTTGTAGTTAGTTGTGAGTTCAATATTTATTTATGAAGGTAGAATTACGGTAGATTTGAATTTATTGTTTACTCGTGTTTCCGTGTGATTATAAGCCGCAGTGTCCTTTGTTCCCAGAAGGTACTAATCCTACCTTATGTGTTTCGTCGAGATTGTCCTGACTCTTTGGTCTTGATGATCCTAATGGTCAAAAACAAACCCTAATAAACCTTTTTTAAGGTTCCGCACCCAAAGGGAAAAACGGGACCCTATTACTAAGACTCCGCTCTCCGTCTGTCTATCCGCCTGTCACCAGACTGTATCTCATGAACCGTGATAGCTAGACAATTGAAATTTTCACAGATGATGTATTCTGTTGCCGCTATAACAACAAATACTAAAAATCAGAATAAAATGTTTTTTGCTCGATATTGTTAACAGCAACATTAATTAATAAATAGTGAAATTAAAATACAACAAGTATTTCAGGGGGCTCATTTTTTGCCGTTTTTATAGATAATGGTACGGAACCCTTCGTCCGACTCGCACTTGGCCGGTTTTTTATCTTTTCTTGACATAGTATAAAACATTTGTTTGTCTGTATTTTGCTGACACCTCCTCAACCACGCAATGGTGGAGTGGTGGTAGGACCCTTTGCAGGGTCCGTCCGGAACGCTAACACCATCAAATTAACCTACCGCCAAGCATCATTTTTCCCTTTGATGTGTTCCGGTGTGGGGATAAGGCAACCGGTGAAATTACTAGCATAGGGGCATTCTATCTTAGGCAACGCATTTGACGTCTTAGGATTGCAGTCTTGAGATTACAGTGTTTTGAATTCAAATGTCTATGGGTCTCAGATTCCACTTACTACGTACTCCTTGCACTAAAAAATATATTTTAATGCGGTTTTCAAAATCGGTTACAAGTCACAAAACCGAAACGAAGCGAGAGCAGGTCACTAGTATACAGTGTGTGACATCCATAAGAACATAAATTTTAAGAAACGATAGCTTTAGATGCTCTGAACGGTTTTATCGAAAAAATATAACAATTACCTTTTTCAATGGAGAGTTATTAATGTTTTAAATTTTCTCGAGCAGCAATGTAATGCAAAGAAGCGAACGAGTTAGGTACAAGCAATCAAATGTTAGTGTCAGTTGTTAGCTTTGTTACCGATACATTGCGTGGCGAATTAGTTAGTATGAAAAAAATGTTCACGTTATGTTAACAATACACACGTTTTTATGTTAATAAGGATGCATAATAACTGTTGTCAAAATATATATTCGTATGGATGTCACACACTGTATACAGAAAAGTTAGCATGAATATTGCGGGTGGTGTTTGTGGTGGTTTTGGAATACCAGTAGGTACGAGTGCCTTCTGTCTAGACTGTTCATGTTCATTAAAAGCAATTTTTTTTTATCGGGACAGTTAATATACGGTCAGGCCTCACAAGTAGCTGCACACTTTAATGCTTTCTCACTATAACGTTTTGTATGAACTACTACACTATTCTGTCAAAGGCGTTAAAGTGACAAGGTGCAAAGGTGCAGCCATTATTTTCTTATAAGAACAGTACGTGTATCTCGTATTATTTTAAATCCTTGTGTCTTAAATTATCACGATCTAGTTTTGTCACACATCGAGAAGTTTTAGAAAAACAGCGCTTAGCTAAACACAGTAAAGGAGATTTAGGCTTCTGCTTTGTACAACACACAAAGTAATACATGGCAGACTTCATCCTTTTCAGCCTTCACTCACTATACAACTAGCGGTATAACGGTATAGCGGTGGTGGACTCTGTCCGCGTAGAGCTCGTTTATCGCTATTCCCATCCAATTTTCGGGATGAAAAGTACCCTATGTCATTCCCCGGGACTAAAGCTATCCCCACACCAAATTGTATCTAAATCAGTTCAGTGGTTTATCCGTGAAAGCGTAACAAACAGACAGACAGAGTTACTTTCACATTTATAATATTAGTATAGATTTAAGGAGGGAGCTGAGGGTAAAAAATATTTAATAAAAATGAAACAAAACTAAAATTATCTTTATGAGGTAATTTAAATATAAATTCAAATACTCACAAGTAATATTTTGATTAAATAATGCTAGTTCTACACAGTATAAGGCTCTCCCATAGACCGTTCATTTCCTACAGCGCTACATTTGCCCAAATACTCCTAATCGTGTCCACTTCATATAAAATTAAAGATACCGAGTACCGAATGTATTTTTTTTAACCTCACATAGTCTCACATATGCCGCCAACGCGCATAACTCCCAATCGCGAGTGAGCAAGATGGTTGATACCGTCATCTCTGGGAATTTACGGTCTTAAGAATCGGGTGACGAGGCATTTTATTATGTTTTTAAGTTTTTGTGATCCTTCCTCCTTGTGATTAAGAAGCTAACATTTTAGTGTTTCAAGTATTAAATCATTTTATATTACTTTTGAGAGTTAATGCCATTGTCAATGGGATTAATGTAATTGGGAGAGATCATAAACAATAACGTACACAAGTTACATTTTGAATAAAAAAAATTGATCTAGTCATTTATGTTAAGCGTATTTTATAGATTGGCTGATAATTGTAAATTTTGTGTGGTGATAACAAAATTTAATGGTATCATGGTAGTTTTAACGTCCACTATTGCACGTAAAAACTATGATTTCCAATAAGTTTTCGATTAATCTATTCAAACAAAATTCAAGCCAAATTAAAAACTATCCCAGTCATCATTCTGTAACGAGCTAAAATCGCAAAAGGGTTTAAACCCTCTAATCACGATTAATTATTCGTTTTTCGAATAAGGTTACTCGAACGTGATTAATTCCAATAAATTATATTTGAAAATTCATAAGGCCTAATGATACAATGATTTATTGGTTGGTTACTAACCATCAAACAATACAATATTTTATCGGCCGTGAAAGCTCTAATCAGCTGATTTATTGGTGGACATCGCACTAAGTCAACTCTTTTACGTTTAATATTTACAGTCTGACAGATAAATTCCTGACAATATGCCTTTATAGGGAAAAAAAAGGGACAATCTCACACAAATTGACCTAGTCCCAAACTAAGCTCAAGGCTTGTACTATGGGTACTAGACAACGATAAACATACTTATATAGAGAAATAAATGCTTAAATACATAGAAAACATCCAAGACTCAGGAACAAATATTCGCGCTCATCACACAAATATCTGCCCTTACCGGGATTTGAACCTAAGACCGCTAACTTCGGAAGCAGGGTCACTCCCAACTAGGCCATCGTGTCGATTGAATAGCTATTAACTTCAATAGTAAACAATAATGTTACGAATTAATTTAAAGAGAATATTATAGTCTCCTAACCATTTTCTTATAATTATAATAAATATGACGATGTCACTTAATTATGTTTTATGTCTGTATTAATTGTCAATATTAGTAAACCGAAGAGGTTGATAACTAGGTATTCAAAAGGAATATAATATTTGACGGCATCGCCCTGACATCTGCACCAAAAGCACGCTCCCTGGCTGAGATGAGAAGATAAATAATGTAAATAGTTCGTTATCATTTATTTTTTTAGCAATGCTTATGGTTACTAATGCAATATAATATCTTTAATGCGACATCATTGTGTACCTCTTCGTTAAATCCCTTAAGCTTAAAATGCGTATTCAAGTAATTTTGACTTCATTCAAAATTAAATTATAAAATGGCACTCTTAAGCCGACGCCCTACCAACATCTTCAGAGCCTTTGAGAGCTAAAATGTTTTAAATAAACATGTCATCACTTTCATTTATTAAACTCAGGCCATTCTTATTGAAAATACTTAAGTTCAAACGTGCAATGCCTCGGAAAATAGTTAACTTGTAAATAAAGTTTTACACAATTCACAAATTTAATTCGTCATCATCGACTAATTTTATAAATTTATTTATTCATTCAGGCAAATTAACAAACTAACTACCGAAATTATAAATCATAAAGATTAAAAACGGGGCCCTATGAGTAAGACTTCGCTGTCTGTCCGTCTGTCTGTCTGTCACCAGGCTGTATCTCAAGAACCGCGATAGCTAGACAGTTGAAATTTTTACAAATTGTGTGTTTCTGTTACCGCTATAACAAAAAATACTAATAACAAAATCTATATCTTAATACAGACACCGTGGTTACATGGATAATGGTACGGAACCCTTCGTGCGCGACTCCGACTCGCACTTGGCCGGTTTTTTATATTCACGAGTAGGTACATCACCTGCTATGTTTTACTACAAACTGCAAACTGATTTCTACTAGAATTCAAATTCATTCAACTTTGTAGACTAGCCGTAGGTTCCAGGAATGGGAGGCCAGGGACAACATTGTATTTTATAGCCCGTGATTCCAAGGATAATGCTTTAATTTGAGAGGAGCTCGTAAAAATAGTTTTTCGTCCTGTATAACTGTTCTGTTACACTGTATTTGAAGGTATTGTGTAACAATGTTGTCATTATTTAAAAGTTACGAACACAAACAGTTTTTCTGTGGAAAGAAGGCAAACCCCGTGCCCGTGTGGTTGCCGGGTTAGAATAGTACCACTCCATGTCTTCCCGTGGATGTCGTAAAAGGCGACTAAGGGAATAAGGGCTTGTAGTACTGTGAGGTGATAGGCTTGCAACCTGCCACTCATTACTCTGGTAAACATCTTAGCCTACTTGTGCAAAATGTGGTTACAGAATTATCAACAAGTTTCTTTAGTTATTAGTATGTAAAAGTTACCACTTACTTCTAAAGTTACCACATAATACTAATGGCGAAAAATAAGTCCCTTCAAATCCGCCGGATGAGACCAGCCTCCTTAATGCAGGCTTTACCTAAGGGAAGCCCAATTTATTAACTGAATAAATGAGAAACCTTATAAACCTCGACACTTCCATTTATTTAGGAAACTTACCTAGATTCTTTCAACCTCCAGCCTCAATAGATAAGGACCGCCATAATGAATTAAGTTTAAACTTAACATTCTGTTCAGATATTTATCTGAATTGAGAAATAAATTTAAGTATTTTTAATAGGAAAAAAATGGAATCCTTATAGGATCGCTTTATTGTCCGTCCGTCTATGTATCAAGACCCTTTATCTCGGGAACGCGTAGAGGTATTGAGTAGAAATTAGAACCATATACTCAAGTCTAAAGTCTCTTAAAGCGATGAAAAAATTAAACTTCTAAATTTAAAAAAAAAATACGGCCGCATAAAACGTACACTTCCATTCTCAAGGGAATCAAAATTTATAGGGTACTTCCCATGCACCTAGAATCATGAAATTTGGCCAGAAGAAAGGTGTTACAGCGATGTCCCCTTGTTTTACAGAAACTAATTTCATAGAATATCACTTCGCATAATTTTAATTTCATATAGAAAGCTAATTTCTGCTGAAACCTTAATGTTTTCAGATTATCTTAAGCATGATTTACGTAGGTTCAGTCAGGTTAGACTTGTGACCACTAAAAAATAATCTCAAAACAGTAAAGTAACAGCAGAAATTGGTTTTCTATGAAATGAAAATTCTGCGAAGTGATACATTGTACGAAATTAGTTTTTTTTAAACAGTGTACAACCATATTTACGATGCGATGGGTGTATAGACATTAATAACTTCGACTGTACTTGTACTTAAAGGTTAAACTACGCTCTAGGCTTGCCTACAGCTTAGTTTTTGACTACGTCTATTTGTGTGACATTGTCCTCCGATATTTATTTACCACTGATCGTTAATGACGTAGTAATGCCTACCTTATTTAGTCAAAGCATCACAAATGCTAGAAGCCAATTGTTTTTCAATTTTCTACCTGAACTGATCAGAAACAAACACGGGGTTTGATTCCCAGTCAAAGCAACTAAAACACGCCGCATCAAATCCTTTGGGCCGAGTCTCAAATATTTTATCTAGTAAAAGCAGAGACCACAGGTTACTACACAAACAGTAGTATACAGATCACACAGTACACAGATTAAAACAATACGACATGCACAAACAATTTCGTTGATATTTCTCCACGAATAACAAGCAACACGTCAGGCTTTTGTAATTAATTGATCATAGGTTTAATAAACGCTGAGTTAAAGTAATAAGTATAATATTTAGAACCAACTTTATATTTTGACATTACTCGTCAATGCATCCTAAAACCCCCTGTTTTTTTTATTACCCAGTGACATTTGCGAAATATGACAAGAAAAAGCGGCCAAGTGCGAGTCGGACTCGCCCATGAAGGGTTCCGTAGCAGCAAGTAACATAATATAAAAGTTCGTTGTAGCTTTGATCAATGTTTTTATGACGTATTAAAAAAAACTACTTACTAGATCTCGTTCAAACCAATTTTTGGTGGAAGTTTGCATGGTAATGTACATCATATATTTTTTTTAGTTCTATCATTCTCTTATTTTAGAAGTTACAGGGGGGGATACACATTTCAACACTTTGGAAGTGTCTCTCGCGCAAACTGTTCAGTTTAGAAAAAAATGATGTTTGTAACCTCAATATTATTTTTAAAGACCTATCCATAAATACCGCACACGTATGGGTTTGTTGAAAAAAAAAATTGAGTTTCAGTTCTAAGTATGGGTAACCCCCAAAATTTATGTTTTTTTTTCTATTTTTGTGTGAAAATCCTAATGCGGTTCACAGAATACATCTATTTACCAAGTTTCAACAGTGTAGTTCTTATAGTTTCGGAAAAAAGTGACTGTGACATACGGACGGACAGACAGACAGACATGACGAATCTATAAGGGTTCCGTTTTTTGCCATTTGGCTACGGAACCCTAAAAACGCGTATCGAAATTGGCCATACGTCCAGCATCGAAAAGCAAACGTAATAAGGTGGCCGACCCGTGTGCTCGTATGCCCTCTCTCTATGCTTTACGTAATAACGTTCAAATAGATAATAACTCCTAATATCAGGACGAATCCTTTAAGAGCTGATATTATTATTATCATCTCCTAAACGGTCCAACTGATTTTCATAAAATTTAAGAACTATTCCGATCACAAAATGAACCAGTCCCAAACTAAGCTCTAGGCTTGTACTATGGGTACTTGGCAACGATAAACATATGTATGTGAAGAAAATAAATACTTATATACATGGAAACATTAACCCTGAGCGGGATTCAAGCTTCATACACAGGGCACTACCAACTAGGCTACCAAAGTCGTCAAAGTGTTACAAAAATAAATACAAAAGACGTCACTCAGACGCCGATTTCAGCTTAAAACGAGAGCTAAATGTCAACCTTGTCTTTTATTTCTGACACTATGTTATTTAGCAAAAAATAATCCTTATGATGAAGCCTTTCGATCGGTATGATAAAGCTACAGGGTAATTATTTTTCTCGTGTAACGGGTTCGATTCCCGGTTCAACCATGTAATTATTGAAATATCTATGAATGCAGTTTCAATTGTTTTTTAAATTAAAATAATGTCTTCTTTCAGTAAAATGTTCCATCTACAATATTCAAGGTACTTTCCTTCCATGTGGCATAGCCGTGGGACGCCCTGTAGATACTCAGGTCTATTTTGCGCTGTCAACCATGCCAGAAATATCCGTCGTTGGCGTTGAACAGTGGCGCTGATATATCCGTGAAAGGCGTTGAAAAGGTTAAACTTTGCATCGTTTACTGATCTCCTCTCCGTACTATGGCACATGTTTGCCGAAAGAGATTGGCTCCGCGAGGCTCCTACTTGCACTGAATTCACGTCCGTTTGAAGCGCTGTTTATACTAATATGTAGCAAATGCATGCAGCTGCAGGCTTTTAAAAACTATCTGTGGCGGAGCCGGATGTAGATGTACAAAAAAACACGCCTGGGAGGTCGTAGATGAATTATTTACTGAAGTACACAACGCCATGCCAGTTTTATGCATGTCCTCCCATTTGCCTGAGGAAGAAGGGTACTTTAATAAGAATATTTTATTTAGACAAATCACATAGTTACAGTGAAGCAGTGTCCGTTGGATTTCAAACTAGGCTGGGTCTGTGCCTTTCAGGGTAATGTAACCAGTTAGGCCTAACTTTTTGACTATTTATATCGAAATACATTGATAAGTAAGCCTTTAACTTATTAATAAAAAAACAAAATCATTCCTTATTATTCTATGAAAAATATTGAACATTTTAATATTTCTGTGATAAAATAGTGTAAAACGTGGTATTTGTGGTAACACTGAAAACAACTTCTAACAATGTAGAGACAATTTTGAACGTTAAAGCGATAGCAAACCACTTTTTGAGATTTCTAGATCATTACAGTAACTTTTTTTACCAAGGAACAAAACGTTAACAAGTTATTTGTTTTACATAGTTCTACGGTGAAAATCAATGAAACAAAATTAGTTTTACCTCTTTAGGTAAACTGCTTCGACAGCAAAACATTTTTGTCACTATAAACTACATAGAAGGACCGTTTGTGCAGTGTCCGTCCGGATCGCTTCCACCACCTCAGGTACTAGTCCCACCAAATATAAGCGATTAGCTATCGACTATTTTCTCGCTTAAAGTAGTGAAAAAATATTTAGTACCTACTAATACATGAGGAAATGTTTGGACGTATATTCAAACACTACAACATTAATAATCAATACTCTAACAGTAAAAAAGAAGAATGACCCAAAGACTAAAATTATCAACAGTAACTTTCCCATTACGTCAACAAAAATAACTATTACCTACTGCTTTAAGAGAAATAGTGACATCTCAGACAAAACTCCTGCAGCAAGTTCGACCATGTTACTAACAGGTGAGGTATGAATCTGCTAAGCTTATTTAATTTGAAATACCGCATATTGGCTTATGGGGCAGTATATATATATGGGGGGCAGTATATGATTAATTTTGTATTAAAAATGTTAAAATTCATGGTCTTCCTTTTATTTCTGACACTATGTTATTTAGCAAAAAATAATCCTTATGATGAAGCCTTTCGATCGGTATGATAAAGATACAGGGTAATTATTTACCTCGTGTAACGGGTTCGATTCCCGGTTCAACCATGTAATTATTTAAATATGTATAAATGCAGTTGAAATCGTTTTTTAAATTAAAATAATGTCTTCTTTCAGTAAAATGTTCCATCTACAATATTCAAGGTACTTCTTTTCCATGTGGCATAGCCGTGGGACGCCCTGTATATCACTAATTTCCGTGACATAATGGAAAAGTAACCGTTGTTAATTTTTTTCCTTAACTATAGGAACTTTTTTTGGAAAACGCCCTTTAACGATACTGAGTTCATGATTTCAGGAAAATAACTATTGCATATTACGACCATTACGTAATTAATATATACTGATATGTACCCCGTAAAAATATATGTATGAAATAAAAATGTTATCTCACACTGATAAAGGTCACCGACGAGCTCATGGAAGTGTTGTTTTTGGGAGCCAACGCCCTGGATCACGCATGGACGGATCCAAATTGGTAGTGAAAACGCGGGTAACCACAGAATTGCGCATGAGTGGTCTTTTCACCCCAACAACGCGGTATTTGAATTTATCGCTAAATCTAAATTTGGATAAACTTTATAAATCTATTGAATTGCTTATTGGCTGTGGAAATTTTTGCGAGGTACCTATTGCGTTGGTTT
Organism: Acleris holmiana; assembly: GCA_949316455.1. NCBI lineage: Eukaryota > Metazoa > Arthropoda > Insecta > Lepidoptera > Tortricidae > Acleris > Acleris holmiana. The sequence goes on along the minus strand of OX438763.1, from coordinate 22,136,135 downwards.
GAGAAAATTTAAATTAACAAATAATTATGATTTTGCCAGAGTCATGTAACAACATCTTATTTAGTACATATTTGATGAAAAAGGCTAGACCATCAAAATACAATAAGTATGGAAGGGTAACCTCAAACAAATCGAATGACAAATCCACTCCAAAATACCCACTTTTTAAAATAAAAGATTGGATGTATCGAGTGGTTTCGATAATCAACTAAATATTCATTGACTTAAGGTTTGACGTCACTTGTGTCAGATATTGATATAAAATTTAAGTAGACAGTAATTTCAGTAAGGTTTTATACCGATTCAAAGACAAAAATCTGCTTTTAGTTACAAGCTCTCTGTCACAAGAATTGTATTCGACAATATTTTTTAATTAAGTTTGTGACGTTTGTAAGTGACGTGGATGGTTTTTAATACAAAAATAACACACTAATTGAAGAATGAACAATATTAAAAAAAAATTACGTTTTTGACAAATTAATTGATTATTTCCCTTACCTTCTGCCTCCTATTTCACCATCCTGACAATGACAGGTGGCAGTTGACATTTCAGTATAGGTACATGGCGCAACTCATATGAAACCTAGTGAGGTATCAGCGTGTTAACTTTGCAATGTATACAGAATTGTCACCTGTCACTGTTACTGAAAAGTTCATGTAGATATAATAACCTCAGTATACAACTGATATATGCTGACACAAAATAAAGATGGCATACAATTATCCAGGCTAAGCCAAGTTTGAATATGTACAGTCAAGGTCATAAATATGTATACACTTTAGTACCTTGTCTATTTAACGTCATGTTTAATCTGTCATATGAAATTCTCACATCGATTAAAGTGACAAGGTACTAAAGTGTATACATATTTATGACCTTGACTGTACAAAGATATTATACTTTTTAGACTAATAATGTCTTTTAACACATTCAGTGTCAAGTACCCAATATCGGGTCCAATTAAAATGTAAATCACTCAGACTGGCACTCAAAGTTCAAAATACAAAACACCCGAAAACATTCTAACCCAAAAATTAAACTAACACTCAACGTACCTTCCGAATTAATTTGATCGTGTCCTATGCGTTTTCAATTACGGGCCATTTGTTAGATTTTAATTAAGTTGTAATAAAATAATTAATTCTGCTGCTGGAATATTAAAATGTGTAATTTATTACGGGTTCTGATTAGGGGAGATGTTATCGGCGCCGCGCGCGTGGAGAATAAATGAATAGAATGCGACTTTATTTACGTGTCAGTCATTAGCATTACATAAAATAGGAGAAGCTTATTAAATTTAATAACGCTGGACATTTTTGGTCAGTCCATTGCGCTAACGGATTTTCCATCCTTCCATTAGATATCACGACATAAGGTAAAGACACCAGGTACTCGACAAAGAACCAATGTTCGACACTGATTCTTACTCAAAGAAGATAAGAGTTATTCATTTGTTTTGCAACAATCAATTTATAACCCTATGATCTTAGAATTAAAAGCTTCTGTCGATTATTGGTGCATGTCAGCTAAAAGTGTCGAACATTGGCTTAACGCTGTGTGTAGTGACATCATGCCTTGCAGCTCTTTAATTGACTATGCCATGCGGGTTCGGCAGCCTGGAAAAGGTATACACCGGTGTTAATTTTATGGTAAACAAAGAAAGAAAATTCGTTTTATTCACAACAACACACAAATTAAGTAAAAAAAAAACACAAAGTTGAACAGTGGTGAAATGGTGTGCATGTGCCGGTTATTAATAAAGATCGAGCCACGCACGTGCACGTTCGCGTTCCACTGCGTTGTATACTATGAATTCTCATATAATATGTCAACTATACAACGCATCACGCGCATGCTTCCGGTGTGCCGAAGCCTTAAGTCTTCCATTGTGACCGCTCGGTGACAGCGCGGAAGGTCACATAAACAATATGATTATAACTAATAACCATAAAGAGAACGATCAAAATGAGAAGAAACTAATTAAAACCAAATTCTAAACGCTAACGGTAGTAAACTTCTTGGTCTGATTGTGCAAAATCTGGTTACAGAATTATCAAAAAGTCTTTTAAGAGTTTTGAGCTCTGCCTACCCACTCTGGTAATTAAGGCATGATGTTATTGTATGTATTTACTTAAAACACTTTTCGGACGACTGTAACCATTTCACAATATGATAGTGTTCAGGCGTTGCTTATTTCCTTATTCTGTGTGTGTATATTGCTTAACCTTGAAGACAGATACATTTATACTCTGTGATCGGTGATCTAATCTAATCTGTGGGGCTAGACAAGGTGTATTCGACACTCGCTAGTGATTATGTTTCGATTGAAAAATATATGGAATCGACGTAAGTGTCATGTTACTATCTCGGAGGCTTACGTCAATTCCATACATTTATCAATCGAAACATAATCGCTAGCGATTGTCGAATGCAACTTGTCTAGCACCACTGTTAGAAAATGTTTTATAATTTTTTATTATTGTTTCAGGTTAAGGATTTCCCCACCCTGATTAAAAGACATCATTATAAAGGTATGGCTGCCCAAATTAGTAAGTTACAGATGTTTCCTAATTTTATAGAGATCCCTAAAAAACTAGGCCACCATTTTGTTAACATAATGTTTGTTACCTTTTACGCCTTTAGCACTCCAATACAGGACTAGCATAATAACAGGGCGCGTGCTAACCCCGCCGTGAAAGCTCCACAGCGCGTGCGCATCGAACCGTGCTAGCCCCATACCCCGTAAGGCTGCCACGATTCGTCACAAAAAATATTCACGTATTTGTGGTGGTTGGTTGTATACCGTATATACCTGCCGCCAAACAATATTGTTCGCAATTTTGTGTTCCGGTGTGCGGGTAAGACGGATGAAATAATTAGCATATAGGCATTCCATTTTAGCAGCTTTGCAGTTACCAATATAGATCAATATCCTTTAATAACTATTTGATTATCGTTATATCTTCGGAAACTCTAAAATTTTCAAGGATGATTTGAGCTTATGTAACCAGGGTATATATAGGCTATTTTCATTTAAATTCCATCCAAACTCGTCCAGTTTTCGCATCGTAAAAAAGTAACAAACCAACATACAAACTTTCACAGTTATAATACTAGTTTTTGCGCGTGACTCCGTCTATGTAGAAGTGCTATGTTATTCCCTAGGGAATCGACAAATTATTTGAGATAAAAAGTAGCCTATGTCCTATTTTAGACTACACTCTTAGAGGTACCTATCTCTGTGCCAAATTTCATTCAGATCCGTTCATCCGTTATGGCGTTATTGAGTAACAAACTTCCATATATTAGTAGGATTAGTAGAATTACACTTACAGACATTTTTCATTGTATAGCTTTTGTATATTCAGTCTAAACAAGACAGATTGAATTCTGACACTTTTAATGGATACATCCTTCAGAGAACTCAAAATATAAACATTAGGTATTGGCAGCTTTATTTCAATTCAAGTCATCATCGAAATGGTTTTTTACCAAACGGGAACCAAACCCCGATGTGCGATAAGCCGTGCGCATGAGTGGCCACCTCGTTATGTAAATACATGTATCTGCGTCCAGCTCGATGTAATCGGCAAAGTTAATACTGTAGAAGTAATATGTAACGCTGAAATTTATTGTAACGAGTAACTCAACCAATAAAAATGCTTCCAACGGAGAATTAAAGAGAGGAGGACCAGGGGTTACCATGATGTGGCTAAGCAATTCAGTTAACGATGAGTGTAAGGGACAGCTTAGGGCTATAGCAATTACACGGCTCTGTCTCTTTCTCTCACCGTAAACTGAATTGCTTAACCACGTCATGGTAACCCCCAGGGCTGAGATTCTACACGGTAAAACCTCTTTGACGTGTTACGAAGGCTCTTATTTACTTGAAAGTAATGGCGTCCGAGTTAAAAACTACCATAACATGTCAAAGGCAATTTGGTCCTTGTTATGAGGAGGCTAATAAAATTAAAAACTTGCTCCTTAAATAACAGATGTATATACAACTGACACATAATAAAGCCCCTTGCTTAAGTGGATTTAGAGGCGCTCCAGTGTCTTTAACAACACACACTACAAGTAGTATTGAGTTTTAGTTTAGTTTAAGTTACGCTATGGGTACCATTAAGGGGCCCTAGGCACGATGCAAACGCTACCAAGGTTGTTCCTTTCTATCACTCAAAATTTATGGGATGACATTCACGTGCGTTACGATAAACCACGTGGTCAACTGTCATCCCATACATTTTGAGCGGTAGAAAAGAAAAACGTTAAGAGGACTGTGAAGCAAAAAAACTCCATACAAAATGCGATAACGTTCTTCTCTCTTAAACTTAGTCCGATTTTTTAAATTTTTGAATAATATGTTTTAGATTTTATGAAAAACTAGGTCTGTACATTTCCTTTTCCAAGTTTTTTTTTATTATAAGGAAAAAAAATACAAAAGCGGAAACGTACAGACCTAGTTTTTCATAACATCTACAACATAGAGCTCAGAGATCGGTCCTGAAGGTGATGTTGAAAAAACCCTTTAGGCATCCAACTTCAGACCTGTACAAGGAAGCGCATGTTTTGTCTATTCGACAGCTTTTCATCCTCAAAACTTGTCTTCTCACTCATAAACAACTACTTGGCTCTGATCTCCATAAATCAATGCTACAAAAAAGAGTATACAGATTGCAACTCCCCTCAGTTAACTCAATCTTTGCAAAACGATTTGGTGATTTTGTTAGAGCATCTGTTTATAATGCAGTATTAAGGTTTTGCAATATCAAAGACTGTAAAATGTACAAAGCCAAAAAGCTAATATCAGACTGGTTGCTTACTTTAGGTTATTATGCTTCTGAAGATCTCTGTAAGAAACACTATTATTAAGTTAAATGCTCTAGGCTTGCAATTGTGTGTTCTAGACGCTCTTAAAAGGAAAAACACTTGTAAATGGTACCTAAGTAGAAGTTGCTAATGTTAATGTTAATCTGTCTTGGTCTCCCAAGATACAGGCTTTGCCTAGTTTGGGGGCCTCTGTTTCTTTTGTAAGTTGAACTATGCGTGTGTACTTTTTAAGTAAGTGTACCAAATAATTTTCAAACTGAAATGTAATTGTTTTACACATTTAAATGAACTATTTTTATTTTTATTTATTTATTTATTTATATTAAAAAATCGTTAAAATCGGATTAGATTTAGGGGGTGAGAAACGTTATCGCCCGGAGCTAAAATATGGATTAATTTTGACAGCTACGCGATATAAGCATCGCTTCACAATCCTCTTAAATATTAGCGTTGTATAAAACACAAGTAGAAAACGTAATTATAGAAATCCAACTACATTCCACAATGTAATGACCTTCTGAAACAAGACCTTACCCGTACATTAATATACGTTTTCTCACGCTAAACAACTTCAAAACACAAAATTCAAAACTTACCACCCGTCTCGTTTACGCTTCAGTTATATCAGCGAGGAGCGAAAGAGCACAGAGCGCTGTTCTCACTTGATATACTGGGCTACTTTAAGATTAATGTCTTAAGTTTTGAACAATGAGGCTTCTTACAGGCGACTGATTTTTGTTTCTGAGGATTATTTATGTTTGTTGCTTGTTTGTACGCTAAGGGCCCACGTCCTCATGAAACGTGCTACAATTATTGGGTTATTTTCTTTAGTATTTTTTACCCCTTTTATGACAGATGTTTTTTTTTTATGTTAATGAGAAGGCACACGAGCACTTCGGCCACCTGATGGTAAGTGGAATCTGAGACCCATAGACATTTGAATTCTCAAGACTGTAATCCTAAGACGTCAAATGCGTTGCCAACCCTGAGGACTAAGGTGGAATGCCTCTATGCTAGTATTTTCACCGGTTGTCTTATCCCCACACCGGAACACAACAATGCGAACACTGTTGCTTGGCGGGTGGTTAATGGATATGTTTGATTAGTTTAACTCGTTTATACGAACTGCTTTAGTTTTTCGATCATTAATTGTATTATTTGCCTTTGTGGTTGCCTGGTTAGAATAGTGCCACTCCATGTCTTCCCGTGGATGTCGTAAGAGGCGACTAAGGGAATAAGGGATTGTAGTACTGTTAGGCGATGGGCTTGCAACCTGTCACCGGTAAACTTAGCCTGTTTGTGCAAAATGTGGTTACAGAATTATCAACAAGTCTTTTTAGGGTTGTTGGTAAAACGGCATCCTCGAAACCATTACTGCATAAACTTTTATTCTGCATCCTATTATAGATTTCAAATGCAAAGTTAGACCCCAAAATACATCCACTAGCTTCAATGAAAGCACAAATGAAAAGCGGCAACAGAGCGATATTGACCAAGACGATTCGTTCTAACAAATCCGCAGAGCATCGACCAATAGCCGTAGCCGCAAACTAGCACAAATTGAATTTGGACCAATGACAGCCAAGCCACAAATAGATCGCGGTGCCGGCCGATTTGCTTAAGACAACAGTTGTGCGCGTGATCATTGTTTCACGATGCGGCTTTTAAATTATTATCTTTTAATTGTGTACGCCGAACGCACAAGTGTTTTTTTTTATGGCATTGAGAAGGCAAACGAGCACACAGGCCACCTGATGTTAAGTGGAAAGTGTGAACCCATAGACATTCGTATTCACAAGACTGCAAATACGTTGCCAACCCTGAGGACTAAGATGGAATGCCTCTATGCTAGTTATTTCACCGGCTGTCTTATCCCCAAACCGGAACATAGCAATGCGAACACTGCCGTTTGGAGGAAGGTTAATGGATAAGATGGTGGTAGCGATTCGGACGGACCCTGCACAAGGTTTTACCACCCGAAAGTGTTTACTCATCCCAGCCTTTTTCAGCATTGTCTTGTGATATTTGTTTAATTTAATTTTGAATGGAATGATGAAAAATGTCATCATTAAGACAAGCTTTAGATGATGACGTTGCTTTTGCACATTCATCATCTGCTCATCCAGACCAAACTAACGTGTGTACCTTGGTCTATGTTAAGTACCACCACCTTCTCCTCCTTTAAGTGGCCACCTTCCAACACCATACTTATCTGATCAGCTCATCTTACTACTACTATAAATGTGAAAGTTTTAATAGATCGAATGGTGGATGTTTGCTACTCAATCATGCCAGAACGGCTGAAGAAATCTAGATAAATCTTCATCATTTCCATTGTTATCAGGTTTGCATAGTGTTAATAAGAGGTCACTAGTAGAATGACTTGGTCGCAAAATTACCGACTCGCAAAATGACCCCATCGCTTGTAGCCCACATCTCAAAATGTCTGAGTCGTAAAATGACCACATCGCTTGTAGCCTACTTCTCAAAAGGTCCGAGTCGCAAAATGACCACATCGCTTGTAGCCTACTTCTCAAAATGTCTGAGTCGCAAAATGACCACTTCGTTTGCGTTATTAGGTAGGTTAGGTTCGTTAGGTAACTTCAAATGCCCGAAGGGCAAATTTCCCAAGAATAGCAGCCCCGCCATGCGGGGCTGCGTCGACTTTGCTAAGACAGGCATAAAATGAAAAAAGCAAAGTGGTCATTTTGCGGCTCAGTCATTTTGAGATGTGGGCTACAAGCGATGTGGTCATTTTGCGACTCGGACGTTTTGAGAAGTAGGCTACAAGCGATGTGGTCATTTTACGACTCAGTCATTTTGAGATGTTGGCTACAAGCGATGTGGTCATTTTGCGATGTGGTAATGTTTCGATCTAGTCACTCTACTAGTGACCCTTAATAAGCTGAAAAATACTACTAATAACTAAGAGTAACATTTGTATTATCTATGTAGCTTTATATCCAATTTTTCGTTACCACAGTCGATATATTTGCCTTTACATTGAATGTTGCTTTCTGGGATCTTACTTTTTCACATACCTATCCAATGTTTTTCAAATTACGTAACATAATATTGTACAATTAATTATTTTTCTTACATCTTACATTACCCACAATTTGCTGCTTTATGTGGTTGTTATCACTTGAAATATTAGAGCTTTCTCTGGCCAACCTTTTCCTTGCCACGCTGTATACACCTTCAACATAGTTCTCTTGAACACGACGTGACTTGACGTCGTTCAATGGAACCGCTCCCACAGACCCCGGCCTGTTTGCTGTCTGCCGATAACACGCTTGTCTCGGAGAGTGAACGAGCCTCCGGTGGAAACCAGGAGCCGACTTGATGAAACCGAGCTACGGTGACAATGTGCCGCAGACTTCCGCCTTAATGTGTAAACCCCTTAGCCATAGATTATACAGGACGTCCCTTATACTAACGGTAAAACGAAGATGGCTGATAGGTTTTGAGCTACCAAATTATGTAATTTTGACCGTTTCCAAGATCATGGAAGTTTTGAAATTATGGAAGGGGGGGTGAAATCAGATAGCGGGTAAAAGCAGATAGCATGCTATCTCATATTTCTGCTATCGCTGACTCGCTTAGACATGTTAGACAGCACGGGCAGAGGCCGCTTAGTGTGCTTGCAAAAGGCGGCCGGCGAAGTGCGTCGTGTTACGTCGCCGTTGAGAAAAAAAGTAAACAAAGGTAATTGATGCAATATTTGCACTTATTTTATCTCGTATCAAATTACTATTGGTTTAATAACATGCATGGTAATGATTTAAGTCGAAATAATGACTATTTGAGTAATGATTTCTTATTTTGTTTTTTAATTCGACCGTTAAACTATTGCGTAATTTTTTTCATTTGCTAAATCAAGGCCGTTGGGTAGAAGCAGACGGGGTGAAATCAGGTATCCGGTTTCCCCCCATCATTTAGTATGTTACCGATTTATAATTCACGGTTGAACCTCCTGACAACCCGCAAAGCCAAGCTACTATTATTCAAGAAACAGATATGGTATGCGAGCAACAGGGATCATCATCTTTTACTGGTCAAACGCAGGATTCTGATCGATTAAACGATTCTAGACACAAGACACCATCACTTCAGCCGTCTTGTTCTAAACATCAAGATGAATTCATTGTCACACCAAAAGATATAATGCCCATTCCTCACACGTTGGAAAGGAATAGGAAGCCATCAGCTCGCCGGGGTAAAACTGCCATATTGACTGAGTCTCCTTACAAAAATGTTTTTTTACAGAATAAAACTAAAGCACCACAAAACCTTCACTCAAGTTAAAAAGAAAAGGAAAAAAATAAAACCTGGTAAAAATACACACAATCAGAAACATAAAGAGAATAAAAATGAGAATGATACTGAATGTCTTATTTGTGATGAAAAATATAGTCGTATAAAATCTACGGATACCTGGATTCAATGTACGATTTGTCTGAAATGGGCCCACGAAGGTTGCACCGGGTGTAATTCACAGGAATTATTGTTTTTCGTATGTGATGACTATAAATAATTCGTATCTGTTTTCACCCCACCATTAAAATTATGGTATCTGGTTTTACCCTTACACAAGGGGTGAAATCGGATTTACTAAATTTAAGCAAATGTTGATTGATCTCTTAAGTAATAACTTGATCTCGATAAGTTCGTGCCAAATGATAGTCAATTACTAGTTGATTTTGATATTAGATATTATCGAAATATATCTTCGTGTTATAATTAATTATGTCTTTTTTTTTCTTAACTATCCGGTGTTACCCCCCCCTTCCCTAATTCCCTGATCCAGTGTTTTAGTTTTAGAATGCAAAAGTATTTTGCGAGTAGGTAAGTAAAGAACTGTGCTACTAATGCTCTCAAAACATGGTTTTGTTGCAGTAAAAAATGAACAGGAACGATATTTAGATTATAAGTATAACCTATGGATTTGATCAAGTTAAATTTGAAAAAAAATACTTTTTCAATAAAATTAACTAATTCTGGTCGACCTATGAGTCAACTTCATTTTATTGTTGGTTTCAGGAACACGCTGTATATAATAGTACGAGTCGAGAAAGCGCTCTTCCTAATAAAGCAGGGTTAGGTATATGTCAGACGTGATCACTTTGTACTTCTCTTCCTATCGCATAATTTGTATTCATTCTTACTCAAACGTATGAGCTGGGTTGTTTCACATATCCACCTGATTTAGTGCACGTGAAGTGAAATAATATAAATAAAGGGTGTTGTAAGAAATCTTTGAAAATATACAATTAGGTAAACTTAATTAAATTAAAATGAACTGGGTGGCTGCTGACGTCTTTTAACCCTACAATGCATAACTTTTTAATACTTATGTATGAAAACAAAATATATTATTTTTGTGGATGATGTGTTATTTACTTATGGTTTACATGAGAGAAAACATTATAGTCATAACTTATAAGTATGAGTAGGTAATATTTCTGCAGAAATCAACTTATTTTTAACAACTTGATAAGGTTCAAATGGTTGTGGCATATTTGTCATGCTTTGTTGTTGCTAAAAGCACAAAGTCCTATAAAAAAGTTATTAAGGTTTTGTTTCAATAATATATGTAGCTGTTGGCCGCAAATTGTGAACCTGTTGGGCTGTGTAAATTTATCACGATATATTACAGCTTTTTTACCAACTAGGTCATGCCCGTGATTCCGTGCGCAAAGGTGGATTATCCCCATTCACTCGGAAACTGACAGATTTCATGGATAAAAGTATCCTACTGCCGTCCGTCCCCAAAACAAATTAAAATCTAAATTAAAATTCACGTTAATTGAATTCAAAATCACAACATTCATTTGACAAAAACACACTGTATCATAACAGACATAGAACAGAAAAAACAGCAAAATAACAACATAAGTATAGCAAATTTAGAAATGTTGCACAGTAGTATGAAGCCAAATAAAATTCAGCACTATATGAAAAATAAAAACATCCTTTTGCATCTTTGTAATAATAGTAAGGATTCTTTTTTGTAATTTCGATTATTAAATAAACATTATCGTAGTCAAAGAAAAAATCTTCAGTACCAATTTACTATTACTCAACAGACGATTAGAGCGTTAACAGTTGTCAAACTAACAATCGATTAACATTGATTAAATTTAACATCGTATCGTGAAACTGGTACTATATTTCAGAATACGAATGTTACGAGTATAATATGAGAATGTATCCGTGTAAGGATTCATTATTATTCTAAAGTGCATCTTACCCTCGCACCAACTACAACAGGACTAAGAAGTTCGTAATATCGCCAACTTGCGGCCGAAACTTGGCTTTTAATGACATTGCAATTTTGAAAATTGTTTCTTGTTTAAAATTTGCTATACAGCCTTACTTATTAAAGCGGTGTGATTAGCTTAAAGTGAATTATTTTAGAAATTAGACTTTAGAATGAGAGCTTTACAATAAAATCGTAAGTCCAAGTACTCGATAATTTTTTATTTGCTTTTTGACTTCATGTTTCGATTATGTCAGTTTTTATGTCACAGCGGTTCGATTTATAGTTGTGCTGATCGATGTGAGTAAACCTGGATAAAACCTCTGTCACTTTCTGACCAGTAAGTGCGAGGGTGACGGATGCTTTATCCACAATTTCTGGGTGTCTTTCATTTCATCGAAACACCTTTCATAGAATGTATCGTTTCATCGTATTTCATTTCATCGAACACTATTTTCTGCTGAGACCATAATGTTTTCATGGTATATTAAACATCTAACCTAACCTAACCTACATAATGAATGTTTAGGCTACCCTGAAAACATTATGGTTTCAGCAGAAAATATCGTTCGATTAAATGAAACTCGATGAAATGATGAGTTGCCACAATTTCTACACGATAAAGGTGACCAAAATACGAGTAGGTACGTAGGTCTTAAAAGGTTGGTTCGTAGGTAAGAAATTAATTCAAATTCATCTCTCCTTCCTATTCTTTTCGATATTGGGATGATAAACTTCTGCCGCAAGCATGATGACAGATGAGCCGAAATATTACCAATTGGGATGAACTTTCCGTAAAGTGATACTGTTTTATAAAATGAGTGTCGACAAAACTAGGGTAAGCGGTTTTGTAAATTGAATATAAGCAAAAAAACAAACTAAGTGTTCTGTAAAAAGGCCAAAGATGTGGTAAAATAAAATAAATTGGTCGTTTTTCCATATTTTTTTTGATTAAATGCTTGATGCTCTAAATAGCGATCTGCCACCTCCTTCAGACATTTTCGGAAATTTCCGAGTAAGAAACGAACGGTACTTCTCTAGTTCAGGCATCTTAAAATAACGATGTTATAAATTAAATAACTTAACTATGTTGCCAGAGTGACTTTGTTTAACAGAACCGAAGTTTTTAGCGTCAACTTATGAATAAATTATAACGCGAAAACTTGGCTCTAACGAACGTTGGTTTTACATAATTAATTATAGCAAGTACAGCGCCAAGAAACAAGAAATTAAGAGCAATCGGCACCATTTATAGGATAACTAGCTGCTGCCCGCGGCTCCGTCCGCGTAGAAATTGTTTATCGGTTTCCCTAGGGAACCCGTCGAATATTTTTGAATAAAAAGTAATTTAGTCTTCCCTTGGGACTCAAAATATCTAAATCGGTTCAACGTTTTATCCGTGAAATCGTAACAAACAGACAGACAGAGTTAGTTACACATTTATAATATTAAAATAGATTTGCAACTTTAACTCTGTTATAGAATTTAATTGTTAATCCATCATTATTCTATATTTAAAAATAATCATAGAAGATCTAAATTGATAAATCCAAAAAAAATAGGTTTATCACATGCAGTTCTTAGATTAAGGGCGATATCTTTCAAAACTTTATTGGAAGAAAAATACACTTAGGAACGTGGGCAACTCACGCTTGACCTTAAAAACAATCACACATTATTATTTTAAATTTTATTTTAAATTTCCATGGTATGAAAAAACACCCTGTATACCAAAATGTAAAATATGGGGATTTATTTAAAATAGTTTTTGCCTATCTTTCTGGCAAATAAAATCATATTAACATAAAAAACATGATTGCAATATAAAAACAATTGTAATAAACTAAAATAGCCGGCGAGAAATAATATCCAATAATTAACTCGCCGAGTGTTAATGTAGTCCACAACATATACAAGTATAATATCTTCATCAGCACATCTTGGCTAATTGAATTGTATGAATAATGCTTGGACTAAATAAGCCTTATGAACCAGTTAAGTGATACAGTCATTAATCATGCGCAACAAATACAAACACACATACATCATGTTTATATTTATGAAGTTATCGTGGAGACCAAGAAGCTAAGGATTGAAAATAATCTTGTTACGTCACGTATGTTTAAGGAATGTAGAAAGGAGATGCCAGTCGTTTTTTGTTTACTTTCTTACTTAGAGAAGGAGATTTTTTCTAGTATTCATTTGTTGTGCACGTCACATTTTCCATACAGAGGTCATACACACTCTTGAAAACAAAAGTTGTCTAGATATCCTGTTGTCAATAGTTAAAAGCTTGTGTGCATATAAGTTATGTGTTTATATGATAGGTCTAAAGCAGTCCCGGTGTTTTTGCGGGAATGGGCTTAGCCAGAAAATTAGGCCTTAAAAACGTTAACTTTCGGTGTGTCCACAGGAAAGACGGTAACTTAAATCTGTGTATGACCCAGAAATACGTTTGTTATGAGTTATGAGACTTATGAGACTAAAAAATTGTAAGTATTTTAATGAAGTGATCCTGCGTTACAAATATTATTTTATTTGCGGGTGGTAGGACCTTGTACAGGCTCCGTCCGGATCGCTACCACCATCTTGTCCATTAACCTGCTGCCAAACAGCAGTGTTCGCATTGTTGTGTTCCGGTTTGGGGATAAGACAACCGGTGAAATATCTAGCATAGAGGCATTCCATCTTGGTCCTCAGGGTTGGCAACGCATTTGCAGTCTTAGGATTGCAGTCGTGTAAATGCGAATGTCTATGGGTCACAGTTTTCAATACCAACAGGTCGCCTGTGTGCACGTTTGCCTTCTCAATGCCATAAAAAAAAACAGGGCAAGGGCATGTCGGACCATTCTCAGTGTAGGGTTCGAGATAGTTTTTTTTGTGTTTGTACTAAACAAACACAAAAAAACTATCTCGAAAAACTATAAGTAAGAACGATTATTTGTTGCCGTCTGTTATGATTTTTATTACGTATACAGACAGACTTCAGCCACCTGTATGTCAACAACCAATCAAGTCTAATTAGTCGTGATGGTTTTCCTTTTAAATTCGTTTTAATTATGTACTTTTTAGTAGGATATTTCTATTTTTTTTATTCCAGCAAGTCTAGCAAAAACAACACCATCTAAAATTGGATACTTACATTACGTAATGTTTTTTAAGATTTATTTAATGATACATCACTATCGATATTATAACGTAAAATAATAATTAACAAAACAATACAATACAATACAAATACGCTTTATTGAACAACACAAAGAAAAATAAACGTAGAAAGACAAAAACATGAAATTCTTACGCTGTTAGACAGCAGGCGGTCCTACCTTTACCTTTGCTTTTCAAATTTTTATTTTACAATTTTGTCTTTGAATTAAACCACGGACAGACGGACATGGCTTAACTATAAGGGAACCTAGTAAAGTTTGACTTCGGAACCCTAAACACGTAGGCGTTTAAACAAATACAAACTAGGTATTGTAAGAAAACACCTGAAAAAAATGATGATTTACTTCTTTTAATTGTAAATTATCTTCGAGAGGAAACTTTTATTATAAGAAATCATGCTTTACCCTGATTTGAACACTAGAGACATTTAACACTAGTGCCCAGTACTAAACACGTTGAACAGTTTCATGGAACGAACTAGAACACCCTAACTCTTCCATAAAACCAAGCCTTAATAAACAGCCCTCGAAACCATCTTAAAATTCTTTCCAACAGCGAAAGCTCCGCAATAATTATAAAAGCACTCAGCGGAGCTTCGGAAGCTTTGTGAAGTTCCGTGTAATTTATCACGACGCACCTGCATCGGAGTTGCGGCGCCGATTCAAACTTTCCGATAACGGAACTACATTCGTTGGTGCAATTCAGAGTTTGGTGAACGAATACATCAACTACAGGGTGGTTCAAAAGGTAGCATAACTTTCCTTAACTCAATTAATGTCCCCAGAGGTGGGCATTATTCGAATAATTATTCAAATAAAAAATAATTAGTTATATTTTCATTCGCAAATAATTTATTCGTCGAATGAATCAAATACGAATTAATCATTCACTTTTCGAAAAACGAATAATTTATTCGTATTTGATTCGGATAAAAGCAGCAGGTATATAATAATTATTCGTGGCAATTCATTCAACGAATAAGTTATTCGCGAATAATCATTCGAGAATTTTATTGGTTAATCGCGAATAATTTGGTTACGCTTCTTCGTTATTCGTCATTTGAATAAACTTTGCCGTCTGGTCCATCCCTTTGTAATGATTGTTGGGATCCGGTCTCACTTACGCGCTGGTGGAGACGCGTGGGAGCACGATACAAGGATGTAACGAAGGGCCGTAGCGACGGGGTTGCGTCTAACCTTTCGAGACTCCACAGCGGTCAGATGACTATATATTAGTTATTTAAATAATTTAAGCTAATAGATCGGGAAATTGTAATTAATGGAAGATTATATCAGCCCTATAAAAAATACATACAGTCGACTTTTATGTACATTAACGTCACAGGACCCTAACGATGAGACTCTCACTCATTCGTAAAGTGTTAAGTATGTGACGATACGTTGGCCTAGTTGGGAGTGACCCTGTCTCCAAAGCCGATATGGGCAGAATTTGTGTGATGAGCGCGAATAGTTGTTCCTGAGTCTTGGATGTTTTCTATGTATTTAAGTATGCATTTCTCTATATTAGTATGTTTGTCGTTGTCTCGTTCCCATAGTACAAGCCGAGCTAAGTTTGGGACTAGGTCAATATGTGTGACCTTGTGATATGTATTTATTTATTTATGTAGTTTTTTAAGGTTCCTTAGTCAACAAGGAACCCCTTTGTTGCGTCCATCCGTGGTTTAACTCAGATACTTTTGACACTAAAAACTGTAAATTGGTATTTATACATTTATATTACGCAGACAAAGTTGTAAAATAAATCGTGAACAAAATACATTATAAAACGTATCTGAAATGGTTCAAAAGCTACAGTTTTTTAATGTAAGACAGACGGATGGATGGACGGACAAGGTAAGCTTAGTAATACGCCGGGTCAATTAATTCCTTTCGTGTGCAGAACCCTACAATGATCGGCATTTTATTGTTTTTTCTACCTTAAAACAGTAATTAAGTTACATAATTATCACACTCCACTTAATAGGTAATAATTCATATTAGACTACTGCTTCGTATATCTATGGCAATCCGTGCGCGCGCAAGCGATATTTTTGCTAACTAGCTGCGGTTCAAAAGCAGCTGTTTAACTGGTGTGAACCGGTGCGAACTGGATCGGCCCGCCTAGAGCCGGTTGCTTGGGGAATTATTTTCTATTGTTTCCGGGCGTTGAGTTGATTCCAATCGGCTTTTAAGTAGAATAATTTCTAAAACGAATTTTTCAAAGTGGTTTGTCTTTAATCATTGAATATTGTAAAAGTTTTATAAATGCGGAAGTTTGTGTGTATACTGTAATTCCATGGAACTTGCTAACTATGTAAACAAACAATACCTATATTGAAATTGACATCTAATGTCAATTTTAGTATGGCGGCTTGTTTACATAGTTAGCAAGTTCCATAGAATGACACTTTATGTGAAAGTTTGTTACTCTTTCACGCTGCGCTGAGACAGCTAAATAGATTTGGATGGAATTTGGAATTAACACATAGGCTATTTTATCTTGGAAAATTCTCGATGGGATAATAATACTTAGTTAAATTCTACTTGGATGACGTCGCAAACGCCATTTATTATATTATTTGCGCCTTTGAATCCTTATTTTTAACGAATAAATGTTTCTCTCATGCAAAATTCCCCAACTAAATGTTAACTGCAGAACATCTATTTCACACTGAATACCCTGAACGCTGCAGCGTAAGATATGTCCCACAAATCCACGTTCTACCTCAATACACTTCAACCAATACACGGAGACCCCTCCTTACCCCTTATACATGCGATTTAGGAGCCCGTGGGACCGGAATCGAGCTAGCAAAGGGGTCTTGTGTAATTGGTATGTTTATGTAGTTACACAATGACAATATTTCATACAGACAGCTGCCGAAAGTGAGGAATTGTCCAGTGTCCAACGACTCCTCGAGGAGGAAATATAACAAGTTGGAAGTATTGATAAATTTCTAGTGTTTTTTAAAGAAATGCGTTTATAGAAAAAGTGCGAAATTTGTGAGTTCGTATTTATCTGACAGGTTATCTCGAAAACCTTAGATCTGGACCGGACCGTTTGAAACGTGCATTGTTTCAGATGGAAATAGGCATTTTTTTTCTGGCGTGACGCCAGTTTTTGAAATGAGAAAGATTGTTAAAATTTTTGGTTGTTTACTATGATTTAATTTTAGTCACTCATTTTGGATAACTTGATTTATTAAGAAGGTCGTTGTGAGTCGTTTTTTCTAATTAAATCAATGAATTAAACAATAATTATCAATGGAAAATTTTAAGCAAGTTGACCTAGTCCAAAACTTAGCTAGGGTGTGTACGTTAGGTATTAAACAGTCAACATACTTAGTCAGATAATTATAATTATACATGAATACACGCCTGTGCCTGTTCTTTGGATACATTACACTTGGTTGTTGTGATTATATTGAATATTTACATATGTCTGCGCGTTTCGACACAGTTTTCTAAGGTCTTACAGCCTTACAGGCCTGGCTTGAAGATGTGGATGACAGGAGTAAAATGACTTCAAATTGTGTACGACAAATAACTCGTATAATAAAGTTTCTAATTACATTTGATAAAGGTTAAGCTAAGTAAAAAAATGTGCTCTTAAGTTCTCACGAAGACGTAGCGAAGTAGCGAGTCTCCAGTCATCCTTCCTTTTTGATTGGTTCTCGGTGGGGTTCAATGGCTGGCTCGTCATTGGTTGTCGATGACGTGATAGATGCAGCTGATTGGTCGCGTATGACGTGATAGTTTTGTCGCCGCGGTGTTTCCCAGGTAGCAAGCCACCCAAGGTTAGCTGCAACTGGCTTGTATGTGTGCGCAAAGCCGCAACAACATACATACATAACATCACGCCTTTATTCCCACAGTGGAGTATGGAGCTACAGAAATACCAACAACTCTAAAAAGACTTGTTTATAATTTTGTAACCACATTTTGCACAATCCGGCCAAGAGGTTTACTAGTGCATAGTGACAGGTTACAAGCCCATCGCCTAACAGTACTACAAGCCCTTATTCCCTTAGACCTAGTTTTCCATAATATTCTACAACATATACAAAAATAGTGGATATCGGATTAGATTTAGGGGGGTTATCGCCCGGAGCTAAATTTGTACGGATTATTGTTCATAGCTACGCGATTTTGGCATCGCTTCACAATCCTCTTAAACTTTTTCATGATATTTAATATGCTGTAATTTGTGTACTTATTTGTACAGCAAAAATTCACTATTAGATTTCAAGATAATACAGTAGTTTATTAGAGTACAATAATGATGGGGCTTAGCTGTATATACGGTAAATGATCAGCTCAAAGTGAAACATTGAAAACCGGGCAAGAGCACTTTGTACCATGCTAAGAGTAGGATTTCAAAGCCGTTAAGTACTTACTACAAACATAAAATCAACAAGTAATAAACTAATATTCTATTTAAAGTCATTTGTTGCCGTCTTAGATGATTTCTGATTACTCGTCTGTATGTCAAGAACCAATGATGTCTAAGTAGACATCATTGGTTCTTGAGACAAAAACTGTCACGACTAAGTACTCGTGATAGTTTTCCTTTTAAATTCGTTATATGCGCTTTCATTTAATATTTTTTTCTGATGTTTAGTGTTTGTAGTTTACATTTTATTGTACCACTTTGTTGGCGTGACTAATATGCATATTCATGCCAAATTACACCTTTCTAGTACTAAGAGTCTCTGAGCTACGCTGCGGACGGACAGACGGACGGACATGGCGAAACTATAAGGGTTCCTAGTTTGACTACGGAACCCTAACAATGGGCTTTAATTAGTATTTGTAACATACATTTTTCAGTAGTTGGAGCTAGCCCTGTGGTTTACTCTAAATTCAAAAATATATCGTACTAACAGTTAAAGATCACTTTTCTATGTTTCTCTTTGAGCTGATCTGGGCCGGGGAGACCTTTTACGCTACAAATTTAGGCAATATATTAAATAGCATATATTTGCAACCTCAAATAAAAACCATAAAATCCAGAAACGCCTGTTTTTTACGTCCCAATGATACTTAAGTCTTTAACAGCTAAAAGCGAGCCGAAAATAGTATGGAAGACAGCTCGCATATATCTCCAGAAAGGTTTGCATATTACCAAGGCCTCAATTCTGCTGCGTTAAAAAGATATCGTGTTTGAGACGTTTAAGAATCGTTTAAGTCACAGTCACCATTATTGTAAATGACATAAAAGTTATCAAAACGTTGACAATACGTAAACACGTCAAAGTCGATATCGTTATTTATTACCGTGTAGAATCCCAGCCCAGGGCTGGAGGCCCTGGGCCTCTATTCTGCTGCGTTAAAACGATATCGAGTTTGACATTTAGCCTTTTTTTGAACTCCCCGCCATTATTATCAATGACATGAGTTATCATAACGTTGACAATACGGAAACACATCAAAGACGATATCGTTATTATTACCGTGTACAATCCCAGCCCTGGGCCTCTATTCAACTGCGTTATAACGATATCGTTTTTGACCTGTTTCCGAATTGTCAATGTATTGATAACTTTTATGTCATTTACAATAATGGCGACTGTGACATAAACGATTCTTAAACGTGTCAAACACGATATCGTTTTAACGCACCTGAATAGAGGCCCAGAAACTATGTATTACAAACAAATGCTGTCATCTGATGTTTCTTTGTTGTATTTGTAATAAATGTTGTTAAGAAACAGCCTAGTTGGTAGTGACCCTGCCTACGAAGCTCGCGGTCCCAAGTTCAAATGCCGGTAGGGGCAGATATTTGTGTGATGAGTGCGAGAATTTGTTCCAGAGCCTTGGTTGTTTTGTATGTATTTAAGTATGTATTTCGTAAGTAAGTTTATCGTTGTCTATTACCTAGTCCTACCCTAGGACTCAAACTATGTCCATACCAAATTTCATCTAAATCGGTTCAATGGTTTATCTGTGAAAGCGCAACAAACAGAGAGACAGGTTTAATTTCACATTTATATTATTAGTATGGATGTAAAGTGCAGTATCGCAAGTTTATTTATCATTAAAGTATACCAAAATACTAATAATAATAACTGTGACATCTGCACTAGGCGCAGTCTGTCTGTGTGTGTGTGTAGGTGATTCGAATCACGCAACATTTGTAATTAGTACTCAACAGGCCATTCCAGGCTAACTGCTGTTTTTATTTTATACTCCTTGGAGGATTTTCGACGGCCATGATGGTATTTATAGTACCAATTCCCTTTTTAATAAATAAAAATAATCTAAATCGGTCGAGGCTGCATTTCACAAAAAAAATGACTGAGTTCTTTGAGGTCATTTCGAACACAAATAGTTAAAAATTTGGTCTTTGACATGTCATGAACCATTATATATATATATTATATTATTTTTGTGGCCTAGTTGGGAGAGACCTTGCCTCCGAAGCCAGCGGTCCTGGGTTCAAATCCCGGTAAGGGCAGATGTTTGTGTGATGAGCCCGATGATTTGTTCCTGAGTCTTGGATGTTTTCTATGTATTTAAGTATGTATTTCTCTATATAAGTATGTTTATCGTTGTCCCATAGTACAAGCCTTGAGCTTAGTTTGGGACTAGGTCAATTTGTGTGAGATTGTCCCGTGATATTTATTTATTTTATTTTTATTTATTTATATATTTTAAGGGGTAAATCTGATTAAAATGAAATGTGTACCTTGAGTTCATATAAGAATAAGCATTTTTATTTAGTAATATTTTATAACAGGGTGATCATAAAGCATTTTACTATATGTCCAAATTGAACAACAATAACATCGGTTGTAAGTAAAAATGTAGAGATTGTAACTTTTGAGTCCAAGCATAAACGTGCTCTCTACTCGCCCAAAAACGTGTCGAAATTACCTCGAAATATAATTATTATTACTCACATTAGTTACTGAGAGTTTCTAAAATACCGGAGGTGTTAGAGAAGTTATTTTGTTTTACCTGTGAAAGATTACCTATATTATTTTGAACGGGAACCTTTTTTTTCGTACTGTTACATCAAATTGTCTGACTTTTTATATTAAAAGATTTAAAATTTCTGCTATTGGACATTATGGTCGAATAAAAGTAGAAATGTAGAGTAATAAAAACTCTTTATCTCGACTATAAGATATAACAGTAACCAAAAAACTGATTTCAAGACCTTTCAGTGTTTAAATAAATAGTATTTTCGAGCAACTATAGTGTCTGTCTGCAACTATAGTATTTGTTTGAAAATGTTTATTCCACAAACTCGACACAACAGTGTTGCATACAATATTGTACTATAATTGTATTTTTCATAATCTGAACACTTGCGCAATATTACTTATTTGGAAACGAAACACAAATCTGCTTCAATTGGGTTCCATATATACATATAGCTTTAATATGATTTATAAATGTAATGTAAACGTTTACATCACTTTTTAATGTTACTAAGATGCTGTATAATTATAATACAGCTGAAAAGTTACATAAAATACTTTAATAAAACGCAGGTTCATAACGAACACCTGAATGCTTTAATAGGCCTCTTTAGTGAAAAACTGCTTTATTGATGAGCTACAATGTTGGTGGATCATTTACAGGCGCACCACCATCTGTCGTGTCGTCACCAGTACCTGTATTAGTTCCATTACTAGCAGATGAATCCTCTGGTGCAGTCCCATTACCAGCGGACGAATCATCTTTTGCATTATTACCATCGCCCGGTGCTGTCCCATTACCAGCAGGTAAATCACCTGGCGCAGTCGCATCACCAGCAGGTGTATCACCTGGTGCAGTCACATTACCACCTCCACCTTCTGCATCTGTGGAACTTTCATGTGCACCATCATTAGTATTTTGACCTTCTACATCTTCTGGGTCTACTTCGGGGGATTCAATCAAGTCAGCTTTGCCTTGTTTATGGTAGTCTTCCTCCTCGGCTCGGTCCGCGAAAATGCAGGTCCTGACGCATTCGTACTCATCATAGAACATGTTTTGGTTGGGTAGACATCCCTTCCAAAGACCGACTTCGCAGCGGGACCCGGGTCGGTAAAAGTACATGACTGGTTTTGGGCGCATTCCGCAGTCTTCCCATTTGAATCGGGCAAAGCATATATCTGGTGGTACTAAGAAAAAAAAAACATGAAAACCCCAATGTAATGGAGTCCCTTTCTTTCAAAGCTGATACCTCTTAACCGGCCAAACCGATTTTCATGAAACCCAACTAAATTAGAAGTCCAAATAAGTTCATCAATTTTGGGGACTACGATGCCACAGATAGATACACACACATACACAGATACACACGTTAAACCCATGATACCCTTCTCTTTTGACATTTAAAGCATTATGTTTTGGATATTTAGTAAATTAATTAAGTTGCCCATGTGGTTGCCAGGTTAGAATAGTGTCACTGCGTCACCTCCTGTGGATGTCGTAAGAGACGACTAAGGGAATAAGGGCTTTTAGGGCTAGTAAACTTCTTGGCCTAATTGTGAAAAATGTGGTTACAGTTGGTGAAGTGGAACTCATGATGAAAAGCACAGATGGCCACAGGAATACCTCAACGGTACCTATTTCAAGGGTGGCGATAAGATTACTCGTATCTTGATCAATGGTTTAAATTATAAGGTTAGGTTATGACGTTCCCGAAGCGCTGCTTGCGGCGAGTGTCAAACGTCCTACTGTTTGTTATTAATTGTGTCGTAAGATTTCATTAAAGCATATTAAAGTCACTAAAAAGTATGAAATAAGATAAGTAAATGTATTAAAAACCAAAAGAACCGCCTTCAAAAACACAAGAAATATATTTTTTTTAAACGGTATATAACCGGTCAGTCCAACTGAAGTCGGCGTGCTACAATAATTATTTTTATCTAAAAGCCGACGTTTCTAAAGTTATATATATAACCGACTTCAAATAAAGGTGATATGTTCCATTGTATGTTTTTTTTATGTTAAAGAGAAGGCACTTGAGCACTCAGGCCACCTGATGGTAAGTGGAATCTGAGACCCATAGACATTTGAATTCTCAAGACTATAATCCTAAGACCTCAAATACGTTGCCAACCCTGAGGACTAAGATGGAATGCCTCTATGCTAGTAATTTCACCGGTTGTCTTATCCCCACACCGGAACACAACAATGCGAACACTGTTGCTATTATTATTACAAGGTGAATAAAGTAGGGCACGAACACAATATCATAATTCATATCATAACAATATCATATTTATATGTTTTTGTATTGGTAAAAGACTTATTGTTAATCAAATCATGTAATTATAATTTATAAATCAACGAGCGTCATTTTAAACTCTTACAGGCAGCATTTTCATACGATATGACATATTATTATTATTTTTATCTATTCACTTAAGTCTATTCTATTCACGATGGGCCTCATAAGAAAGCTCAGAGTCACTCAGAGGGCTATGGAGAGAGCTATGCTCGGGGTTTCTCTGCGGGATAGAATCAGAAATGATGATATCCGCAGTAGAACTAAGGTTACCGACATAGCCCGAAGAATAGCGAAACTTAAGTGGCAGTGGGCGGGGCACATTGCTCGCAGGACTGATGGCCGATGGGGCCAGAAAGTTCTCGAATGGCGTCCACGGACCGGGAGACGAGCTGTTGGTAGGCCTCCAACAAGATGGAGCGACGACCTCGTAAGGATCGCGGGATCGCGATGGATGCGGAAGGCACAAGACCGGTCTAAGTGGAGAGCCTTGGGGGAGGCCTATGTCCAGCAGTGGACGTCTTTCGGATGATATGATGATGATGATGATGATGATTCACTTAAATCAGTTCACGGTCACCTGGATAGATCTGTAAAAATACGATTACCTTACATACCTGTCAGTGTGTTTGGAACGAAGTTTAAAGAAAAATAAAGTATAATTTTTAATGTTATCATTTTACTGTAGATACGTCTGAACTATAGTTATCATCAGCCGCAAGAGAGTTTTAAGTGTTTATAATTGGATTTAATTACTTCTGATGAATAAAGATAAGAGGAAATTTTGCGCACGGGTTAATGCTAATACTTATTTTGTTTTATGAATGTGCGTTCATAGTATTTACGGCAGAAATAATAATTAAAGGTTAATCAATGTATGGAAGAGTTTAAGGTTTCAATGAATTACGTGACATAAATGTAAGCGTAAGGACGACGTCACTAAGAACACACGTAGCTGGGTATGAGTGGGTGTTTTTCGTAGATTGGAGATAGATGAAATTGCTAACAACCGCACGGGGTCCGCGAAGACGAAGACAGAAAAATATTCATCTTCTCGTGTAGGTGATTCTTTCTTCTATCAGACTGTAGGAGACCAAAAACTTGCGATTGTTAACGCTGTCTGTCGCATCTTGGAGATCTTGCTTGGAGTAAAGGCACGCTGGACAAGACATCATATGCCTCGTAGTTTGGAGAGCTCTCCCGCATGCACACTGAGTATCTGGGCCACCTAGGATACCCGATTTCACTAAGTTTTCGTTACAGCGGACAACCTGAAAGAGCACTCTGTTAACTGCTTTCCAAATACGCTTCAGCTGTTGGTGCCCAGCGAAGAGCTTTTTAGCGACAGTAGAAAAAAACCGGGGAAGAGCATGTCGGACCATGCTTAGTGTAGGGTTCCGAAGCCGTTAAGTACTTACTACAAACATAAAATCAACAAGTAATACCTAATTTTCTATTTCAAGTCATTCTGTGCTGTCTTAAACGATTTTAGTAAGTATAAATACTTTAATCGCCTGTATCTCAAGAACCAAAGATGTCAACTTAGTCGTGATAGTTTTCCTTTTAAATTCATTATATGCGTTTTAATTTAAAATTTTATTCTGATGTTTAGTATTTGAGGTTTTGGCTGTGGGGGGGGGGGAGCACTTGACTCTAACAAAAATTAGCGCTTTAAAGCTTAATATTTTGAAAAACCTATCCATCGAGACCCCACACTATGGGGTAGGCGAGAAAAATACATCCCAACGTTACGTGTAAAAAGAGGTACAATAAAAAAAAATTGTACCACTTTGTTGGACTGACTAATATTCATGCCAAATTACAGCTTTCTAGTACTAAGAGTCTGCGCTAGGCTGCGGACGGACGGACGGACATGGCGAAACTATAAGGGTTCATAGTTTGACTACGGAACCCTAAAAAGCAAAAAAATACAAAAATAAAGAACAGATTAATTTATAAGAATCCACCATTAGTAGTGGTAGGGTCTTGTGTAAAGTCCGACTGAAACGCAACCATCTTATCCTTTAACCTACCGCTAAGCAGCGGTATTCGCGTTGATGTGTTCCTATGTGGGGATGAAAACCACGGAATTACTGGAATAGAGTTATTTCATCTTAGTCCTCAAGGTTGGCAACGCATTTGCAGTCTTGACGTTGTCATCGTAAAATTGCAATCTAGAGATTGTAAGGCTTTAGAGTCCACTCACCATCAGGTGGCATGTATGTTTGTTGGCCTTCACTGTGTTTTTTTTGGATAAAACAAAAACAATGCTTGGGATCTTAATTGAACAGGCGTAAACAAATAACACAGACACTTTTAGTGCTGTAAACACTTTCAAAACTATGTTGACTGAAGTTTAATTGCATTAACACGACAAAAATTATTTCAAATATATTTTTTAAACTAATTAAGTCGTTCTTTAGTGACGATTTCATACTGACACAAGTTTGAAAAAGAAACGAGAAAAAGAACTGCTTTGGTTAAAACTATTGTGGGACGCCGAGTTCAGTTTGACTGTCCTTCTAGAAAATGTTATTTCTTGCGTTTTTGGAGGCGGTTTTTGGCTTATTATTTGTTTTTATGTGTGGTCTTCATTTCAGTTGAACTTCACCGAATTATAATTTTTGAATGCAAATGCTAAACTTGTTACTGACAATACTAAAGTCTTTATATAGGCACATCTATAATATTTGAAGAGTTCCCACAGCCTATGAATACCCTCTTCAGATCCTATTTGGTGACTATTGGACCACCTCGAAAGCATACCCTGTCAAAAAATTAATAATGACATCGGTCCAATATTGACAGAGAAATTGGTAAACATGCAATAAAGGAACAAAGAAACTTCTGTTTTTTTGAGGTCAGATAAAGGGATATGTGTTTAACAGACTAATAAAGGTAATCAATGTAAGTTTTAGTGGTAATAGGACCCTGTGCAGGGTCCGTCCGGATCGCTACCACCATCTTATCCATTAACCACCCGCCAAGCAACAGTGTTCGCATTGTTGTGTTACGGTGTGGGGATAAGACAACCGGTGAAATTACTAGCATAGAGGCATTCCATCTTAGTCCTCAGGGTTGGCAACGCATTTGAGGTCTTAGGATTATAGTCTTGAGAACTGAAATGTCTATGGGTCTCAGATTCCACTTACCATCAGGTGGCCTGAGTGCTCGTGTGCCTTCTCCATAACATAAAAAAAATATATATACAGTGGTGGACACATAATTAGAGACACCCCCTAATTGATCACAATAAACTTGATTATGGTACTACAAATTGCCAAAGTAGGTATTAAATATAATGTATTTGTTACTAAATCATACATATGACGTTGTATTCTTAAAATGAGAGACAAAAAAGGTTGTGTTGCTTAGTAGTTTAGACACTGCTCATTATCGGAATGTAACACAAACTTTTTTAACGTACTTCTAGCTGGCCAGCTAATTAAAGACAGTGAACGCTGTGTTCTGAATTTAAGAAAAGAAAAAAAGGCTACATTCTGTCTTTCTTTGTTTTGCCGCGTATTTGCATGAAACGTCAACATAACTCATAAAATTTAACTTTTTTCATTAAAATTAATACGTTTTAAACGAATCAATATGGGAAAAGAACAAAAGTTGCGATTCGTCCACGAGAAAGATTATTTTGAACTTTCATAACAAAGGTTGGTCATACAGAAAAATCTCAAACCATTTGAACTGTTCTAAGGACATGGTTATGAATGCTATAAAACATTTCAAGAAGTTCAACACGACTGAAAACGTACCCAGAAAACCGAGACCTAGGAAAACTACTCCACGGGAAGACTCTAGGATGGTGTTGTTAGCAAAAAAAGAACCGTTCAAAGGATCAGAACTGATACGTTCCGAGTTATTTGGCTCTGGAGGGTCGACGGGTGTATCTGCTAGAACAATTAGACGAAGACTATGTGAGGCAAACTTGCACGGGAGAGTGTCTCGGAAGGTGCCACTTTTGAAAAAGCAAAATGTTAAGGCAAGGTTAGCCTTTGCTAAAAAATATGAACACTGGACTGAACGAGAGTGGAAAAATGTACTGTTTTCGGATGAAACAAAAATTAATATGATTAATTCTGACGGAAAACAATATGTTAGACGCCCCCCGAACAAAGAAATGGATCCAAAGTACACAAAGAAAGTAGTGAAACATGGAGGCGGAAATATCAAAGTGTGGGGCTGTTTTTCAGGACTCGGTGTCGGACCAGTCAGGAAGATAGAAGGCAATATGGATAAATACCAGTACAAAAATATTTTAGAAGAAACCATGCTACCCTATGCCGAGCAAAATTTACCGGTCATTTGGACGTTTCAACAAGATAATGACCCAAAACACACTGCAAAAGTAGTAAAAGACTTCTTAAGGAACCAGTTTGTGACAGTTTTGGATTGGCCCCCGTACAGTCCGGATTTAAATCCGATCGAAAACTTGTGGGACCTGGTAGGTGAAGAAGACAGTCGCGACAAAGCGTACATCAAACGTCGATCAACTTTACACAGCTTTTACAGAAGCATGGGAGCAAATTCCGGTTCAAGCTTGTACAAAATTGATCGCTTCCATGGCCGAGAGATGTCGTGCTGTTATTGCTGCAAAAGGACATGCGACCAAATATTAATACGTATCGGAATGTATCTAAAAACATGTTAGAAATCGTATGTAATAAGATAATTTCAATAATAACTCTTTTTTATTTATTTCTTGTAAGCAAATGGAGTGTCTTTAACTATATGGCCAGATCTTACTAATCTTATCTTTGATTTACACTGCTTACAATTAAGTTTTACCAAATAAAAGACAAGTTTTGTTGTTAATGTTTCGCTTTAACATTACACAATAACAACACAAATATTTTATTAATTGTGTAGCAAGTTACAATAGCGGGCTGATAAAAAATATACAGACAAATCTTAATTATTTTAATATGCTTCCAGTGTCTGTAATTATGTGACCACCACTGTATATATATATAAAATCCCATTCTAGCTCCTACACAGGCCTTTTTTATATACCTATTGTTGTGTCATTATGGTTCTTTAAGAAAGCCTTGAAAAGTCATAATATATTTGCTTACAGTCAATGG
Organism: Acleris holmiana; assembly: GCA_949316455.1. Taxonomy (NCBI): domain Eukaryota; kingdom Metazoa; phylum Arthropoda; class Insecta; order Lepidoptera; family Tortricidae; genus Acleris; species Acleris holmiana. Next base: position 22,107,550 of record OX438763.1, on the reverse strand, counting down.
TGCGTCATACTCATCGCCAGTTGGATTTTATTATTTAACTTTTTTAAATATGTTTTAATATGAAGGACGATGATCTCCATCCGTCTCACATTTATGAGCTGTCTGTACGCGTCATACACATTCAAATAACTCAGTACAAATAAAATAAGTATAAAATGCGGCCACCGCAATGAGACGAGCAATAAAGTGCTGTGCAATTTCACCCATATCATAGTTACGTCGTCTGCGTTTTACACGAAATTGAATGTCGCCTGGAAAACGCCCGACTATAGCGCTGTCTGCCTTCTAGCTAATATTGTATAACTGTACCGACGATTTTTCTATTTGAAGAGACATTTTTTAAAGGTCGTCCTTTTTTAACCCCCGACGCCAAAAGAGGGGTGTTATAAGTTTGACGTGCAAGTGTGTGTGTCTGTCTGCGGCACTGTACCGGCTTCAATGGGTGAATGCGGTTTTTTTTCAAATGAAAGCAGGTTTTTTAGCGGTGGTTCTTAGACATGTTCTATCATAATCTAAATCTAAAACCAAAATTAAAGCTAAAACCCTGTCGTTTTCAGGTTATCTTAAACATTCACTACGCAGGTTAGGTTAGACTTGTGACCATCACAAAATCTCTCCTGCTCCAGAAAAAGCCTGTATATGAAATGAGTATCGTTCAAACAAAGGTAAGGTCAAACAAGCATATTAATAGGGTTCCGTTGGGCTCCCTTCTAGTTAGGAACCCTAGTATTAATTTGAATTATAACTGAAATAAAAAGGAAAAGAGACCAAGGAGAATTACCTAGACCGATTAAAAGAAAAAGTAGGCATCGTGCCGTATCAGCGTGTTAAAGAGAAAGCTAGGCTCGGAATAAGAAAGAATGAAAATTACTCCACAGACAAGAGGATATTATTGAATCACATAATATTTAAAAAAATAATCTTTATCTGTTTTGTTGCCGGGTTAGATTAGTGCCACTCCATGTCTTCCCGAGGATGTCGTAAGAGCTGACTAAGGGAATAAAGGCTTATAGTACTGTTAAACGATGAGCTTGAAACCTGTCACTGATACACTGGTAAATGGGTCATACACAGATTTAGGTAACCGTCTTTCCTGTGGACACACCGAAAGTTAACGTTTTTAAGGCCTAATTTTCTGGCTTAGCCCATTCCTGCAAAAACACCTTCAGGACTGCTTTTGACCTATCATATAAAAACATAACTTATATGCACACAAGCTCTTAACTATTAACCACTGGAGAGACAACTTTTGCTTTGAAAAGTGTGTATGACCCAAATATTTTAAGCCTACTTGTGCAAATTATCAACAAGTCTTTTTAGAGTTGTTGGTATTTCTGTAGCTCTGCCTACCCCACTCTGGGAATGAAGACGTGATGTTATGCATGTACGAGTATGTAATATTTAAAATCTCTGATTGCTGCAACACCTTTTTTACCACCTGCCGTAAATTTTATTCTTTGGACGATTCCTTTTTTTACCACCTTTTTTTTAACCATATAACATAATAGTATTGTTTTGTTAGATTATTTACAAAATTACTGTATCTGCATATCTGCAAAGATTACTTTAGTCGCACTTCTCTAACGTCTCTGCGAAATAAAAATGCCCAAATATGCGCACTCCCGTAATATGGCTATAGAAAACAAAATGGAATGAAGTGATAAAAGTGGGATGTGGGGCTAATATAAATCTTTTTAATGTTTCCGTGCAGAAATATGCGAGAGAGTAACTGAAGCCACGCCGGGGTTCATTCAGAGTGGTGAACGCTGTGATAAACCTATTTAATGTAAAAGAATTATTTTTTTCAGTTTCCTTTAAATCAACATTAAATTTCTTTACTATATTCACTTTGACAAGATAATAGGTAAGAACACTGATTGGTTTTTGGTTAAAGACAGGCAAGTATAGGTTTCAGGTTTAAAAAAACTAATAGGTATATATATATATAATTATACGTATCAGTAGATGTCTTAAAGACAAATTGAACAAGTTCTGGCTTGACTCCTAAATATTGTATTATATCAACTGTTCTTTACATTAATATAGTTATAGTATATGTAGTTTATGTAAGTTTAAGTATGTATACTTGCATTTAGATGTGTAAATATATATTTCTGTATCTATTTATGCAGATTTGGGTCATACACAGATTTAGGTTAGCGTCTTTCCTGTGGACACGCCGGAAGTTAACGTTTTTAAGGCCTAATTTTCTGGCTAAGCCCATTCCCGCATTTAAACGGCGCCAGGACTGCTATAGACCTATCATATAAAAACAAAACTTATATGCACTTTTAACTATTGACCACAGGAAAGACAACTTTCGTTTTTAAGACTGTGTATGACCCATATTCGAATGTGTTTATTTTTTATAGGATTTGTTTTAATTGACATGCTCCTTTCCTAAATAAATGTGTACACTTGCCTACTCAAAGCGCACCCTTTCACTTTTCTCAATCCTTAAAGGGTTAGCTCGAAGAGATCCCTTAAAGGGATAAGTTCGCCTTTGTACATTCTGTTCTATCTTCACTGTATTGATTTTGATTACTTTTTGTATAATAAAGTGTTTACGAACACCTATAATGCGTTCGTAACTCTTTTTTTATGGCAAGGAGAAGGCGCTCGGGCACTCAGGCCGCCTGCTGGTAAGTGGAACCTGAGACCCACAGACATTTGAATTCTCAAGAATGCAATCCAAAGACCTCACATGCGTTGCCAACCCTGGGGACTAAGATGGAATGCCACTAAGCTAGTAATTTCACCGGCTGTCATATCCCCACACCGGAACACAACAATGCGAACATTGCTGCTTGGCGGTTAGTTAATGGATAAGAAGGTGGTAGCGATCCAGACGGACTCTGCACAGGGTCCTACCACCACTAAATAATAATTCTGTAAAATAAACTTCAAATCGGAACAATCAACATTCTAGACCAAGGCAACAGGAAATAACATGACAATTTCCTCAAAGCCCATCTCAAAACTCGTTTTCTACCACATCCCTGACTAATTACTTTTTAATCTCATCGTCTCCAGTTAGGAAATTTGATTGCCGTCCCCCAGTTCCGTCTGTGGCTGGATGCGCTTTGATAATCAAATTCCAGGCATTTGCAATAGTGAATGAGTTTTTGGTGAAATCGAAAATGTAGTTCAAAAAGTTCTTTTTAATGGCATTGTATAGGCGACCAAGCTAAACGCCATGTGGAGATGAAGCCGCAAACGCACTGAGAGCGGAGGCGACGCGTTTTGGGGCGTTCACAGAACTTGGCGAAGACGTTTTAAGTACGGGAACTTGATGTTGAATCAATACAAAACTTAGGATTTATAAAATTGGCCATAACATCAAAAAAAACTTATTGCAATTTGTATAAAATTAAAAAGTTACTGAACAAACGTTAGAAGTAAGTGTAAAGTTTTCTTTTTAGACCGGCGGTGGCCTTATGGTATCGTAAGGTGCCGAGTACATTTCTCGATGAACTTAGAGTGACGAAAAAGTATTATGCGGAAAAGGAAAAATAAGGTAACTGCAAAAAAGATTGTAAAGGGGTCGAAGGGCATCCGAAAGGGCCCATCTGTGAGAAAATCACTACATAGTATAAAACAAAGTAGCTTTTTCTGTCCCTATATCCCTATGTATGCTTAAATCTTTAAAACTACACAACGGATTGTGATGCGGTTTTTTTTAATAGATAGAGTGATTGAAGAGGAAGGTTTATATGTATAATACTTTAATCCGGAGCGAAGCGAGGGCGGGTCGCTAGTAATAAGATAAGAATAAAGTTAACAAATTATGTACCTATATCAGTAGACGGAGATATACTTAAAAACAAAGCATTTTACCTTAAAAATAATTTTCAACGTGTTACCAAAACCAGATAATTAATAAAAAAACCTTTAAAAAACAAACATGTAATCTGAGTAACTACTTAATTGAGAAATAATTATATTGACATTTACGAACGTTAACAATCGATAAGGATCTTGATACTTTCAACAATGTTGCGTAACGCAAAGTCAAAACGTCAGAAGTATATTATCGCTCAAGAGGTGCCCTTTTACAGTTACCCAACCCGGTTGGCCGACTTGCAGGGTGCTCTAGAAAATCACGAAAATGTCTCAATGGGCGCGCAGGCGCATGGATCCTAAATGTCAGAGAAATTAAGCCGGTCTTGAAAGGTTAATGACCGGACACCTGTTTTGCTTACATTTAACACATTTACTGGTTGTGGTTAGTAAATTGATGCGATGATAAGAAAGGTGACCAACAAATGTAAAAAATATGTCTGACTCCGACTTGGAGGATTTCCTACCACCGTACGTAATTACTATCGAGCAGTTTCTTGTATGGGGAGCCCCCTGAATTCGGAAGTTTATAGAAATACACACTCTGTGTGCATTTTAAGTTTCTGGCTGTTGCGGTTCAAGATACAGTCCTGTGACAGACGGACGGACAGCGGAGCCTTGTTTGGGTACGAAACCCTAAAAAGCAAGTAATTAAAAGCTGAGTGCATTTTTGATTCTGTCAGATTTTAGAGTTTTGCGCCCAAAGAGAGCCCAACAACCGGAACCCATTTATTAATATAACTACGCTATCCGTCCGTCCGTCCTAACTGAAAATGATATAGTAATATATATATATATATATATATATATATATATATATATATATAAGTAATATATTAGTATGAGTATTATACGTACAAGTATATGACCAGGGGTCGGAATAGGCAGTGCCTATTTGCCTAAACTTCGCGGGAGGACGTAACTAAGAGCGGTTACAACTACCAAAAATAATGTTTTCTTTTTATTGAATGCGGGAAAATAATAATATCACAAGTTAAAAATATTTATTGTATACTTTCGTGCACTTTCTTATGGAGCATCCCCATTATCAGCGGGGTCGCATAATGCAGGTAGTAAGTACACGGCTAAAGGAGTAATGAGATAAAATATTATATATTACGAAATACTTTATTAGATTAATTACATCAGAAATAAACCAGAAATGTCATTTGTTCATGTTAAATTGTATACTTACGATAAATGTTTTTAGCATGTAATATTGAGTTATAGTATCAATTTCCACATTTATGCATTATTAAAAAATCCCGCATTCACTAAAAATAAATCGTTATTTTTGGTGGTTGTAACCACTCTTAGTTACGTTCTCCCGCGAAGTTTAGGCAAATAGGCACTGCCTATTCCGACCCCTGTATATGACGTATATATGTTTTGTATTATTTAAGTATAAGCAATGGATAGGATAATTATGTTAAGTTTCTAGTTTTATCTGTCTTCTTTTTCTGTGCACCCACTGTATAATGTAAATTTCTAATTGGTTATTTGGTCGACTGGTAGAGAATGCGATTAGGCATTAGGTCCGCCATTTGTACTTGTTTTTGTGCAATAAAGATTAAATAAATAAATAAATAAATAATATAGTGTCCCCAACATGAAACAATTTTTTCTAACATACCTATCATTTTTTTGTTGTATGTATGTATGTAAACACTTTATTGTACAAAATAAAACAGAAACTAACAATACAATGAAGCTACAAGAAAAGTATATGCAAAGGCGAACTTATCCCTTTTAGGCGAAGGGATCTCTTCCAGCTGATCCTCGAGACAGTGTGAAAAGTGACAGGTTGTGCATCGAGAAAGCAGGAGTGCAAATTTATTGTATTCCTGCTAGATTCAGCGAGAAAAAAATAAAAAGTAGCTCATTAATTCGTAACTCATTCATTCGATCATAACTGAAATGATATTTTGTGTATTAAAACTCATAAAAAAGCAGTATTTTAACTGTAAAACCGGCACAAAATTTTATAAGGCCTCTTCATCGCCGTCATTATTGTCTTCCCATTTTATTCCAGAAAAAGTTGGAAAAAGGGTAAATGGAATTGAAACTAGGTAGGTCAGCTGTTTTTTTACATCATACATAACCGTCTGATAGTTATCATTATTTTCGCCAGTATATCGAAGACAACAATGACAACTGTTAAAACGCCTGAATATTCACCCACCTTTGAATAGAAAGTATCTCGGCAGATAAAAATACAAACAAACGAACAGCGCCTCTATTTTACTGGAAGAAAGCAATATTGCCTTTTGCGTTGGTATTGTTTTTAAATCGGCCGCCATTACTGTCAACTTGTCAAGCAAAAGACCTATCACAACGTTGACAATACGAAAACACGTCAAAGCCAGGGACCCTAGATAAATCATCGTACAAAGTTTCAAAGTATTAACGTCACCCAAAAAAGGTTTGACGAGCAACTACTCCTAACTCGCAAATTCGCATCCACTTTTTAATCCGACAAGTTTCAAAAACTCCGCAAATCCTAATTCCACCAAAAACCTCAACGTGAAAACTTGCCCGTCAAACTTTAGTTGAAGAGGGAGAGGCAAAATTCGGGCTACGGGAGCAATACGCCTCCTCTAATAAGCGGAACTACTATTTCATATAAACTTAGTTTGAAATGAAGTCTGTGCGCCGGAGGAAACCGTTTCGCATTTGTACACTTAGTTATGCAAGGTTAGAAGCTGCTATATTGCTTGCAATGTTTCTTGATATGAATTATGTAGATTATTAAATTAACGAGATATAAACTGCTTTTAACCTTCTACGATGCGTTCAAAAACCGCAAATTACGGAAAGATAAACTACATTATTACAATAAAATTTCGAACATCTTTGAAAAACAAACCAATTTTATTTGAGTTAAATTTTAATATCACTCGAGGTGACATTTTATTCGAAATTTAATGTCAATTGCATGCAATTTTGACAAATCTTGCGTTTATTTATTTTATTTCGCTATTTATTAATACAGTCAGCATGATACCTTGATATCGAACGATATGATAGTAGAGGCTAACTTTAATTTAGGTTGCCGCCATTTTTGTCGTTCTATTGTCAGAAAAAATAGTTTAGTTTGTTTTGTAGTTTATAATACAGGGTACTTTTTTTGCAGTGCACAAATTTTAACATATGATTTTGTATCGTTAATAAAATATACTCGTATTACGACAGTAAAACGAGTTTTTTTTTTTTTGCAAATTTTCTCTCTTTTACCTTCTCGCGTGGACACAAAGTCATACTAGAAATGATGACATGGTATGCGATACACAGTATTGATATTCGAAATTTGAAATTTCATGTACAGCTTATCAGACAACAAGTCCCTCTCCTACTGATATTCTAAATTTGAAATTTCATAATTATTAACTTACTTAACAACACTCCCCTCTCCTCGCACCCCTGCATTAGGGGGTCCATGAATATCCTTAAGTTAGTTAATATTTTTTAAGCTAGAGTAAAAACAGCACAACATGTGTTATTGATTAACAATAGCGAAGCAAATATAAAAATTTGTGCACCTATTAAAAAAATACCCTGTATGTAGATAAAGCAGTGTATGTTACTGTACATAATAGGCATTATGTAACAGACACAGAAACTACTATTTTAAAATTGAAATTGAGTATATTTCTGTAATATTATATTGGATATTGCTTTTATGGGACGCTTGTTCTTTTGGGCGAGCTTCATAAGGGCCAGATTGCATAATGACTATGTAAGCAAAACGTCGTTGTTGCATAACGACTAACTAAACTAAACACTTTTTTTATACTATGCCATAATAAGCAGTCGGACCACGCTTAATGAGTGAGAATATCATTAGATCCAAGTCGTACATATCCTTAGTTGCATCATGACTCGTTATGCAAAGTTTGTATAGCATAAAAAAATACCTTTGCTTTAATTGTACAATTAAAAATTCAAAAATTCAAAATTCAAAATTCATTTATTTCAAGCAACACAAGGCTCATATTAATTGCTTACAAATAACTTAACCTATCCCACGCCAGTCTTAACATGCCTGTCGCAGCAGTGCATGATATATGGACAGTCCAGTCTGTCCGCAATCATCGCCACGACGGTGTTGAGGCTGGCTCGCACGCGCCGCACCAGGGCCGCCGCGCGCACGCGCATGGTGCTGTGGAAGCACGGCGTGCGCGCCTCCGCGAACATGCCCGAGGCGCTGCAGTAGCGAGCCAGCCCCATCACCGCCCTGAACGCGTTATTATACTGGACGCGAAGAGCACTGTACGCTTTTTGCGTGTAGTTCGCCCACAGACCGCACGTGTACAGCGACGTGCAGTATGCTTTAAAAAACGTTAACTTCACGTCACCGGAACACCGTGCAAATCTACGTGCCAACATATTTGCGCGTACGCACAGTGCTCTTCGCTCCCGTTCAATATCCCCATCATCCTTGAGGTCAGCAGTAACCACGTGTCCTAGATATTTAAACCTGTAAACTCTTTCCAGTACGGCTCCATTAAGCATGACAGGCGGTACGATAGTCGGCCGGTTACTGCCGGCCTCAAAAACCATGTATTGGCTTTTTGCTACATTATACGTCAATCCGTGGCTCAAGGCGTACTCCTCACACGTCCTCATCAGTCTCCTGAGACCACAGACCGACGCACTCAGCAGCACCATGTCGTTTCGTCACCACAATGGAGGAAGAGTATTGTTTTTCAAAATTTCATGTTAGGTACATCTTTATCGGTGTAATTTAAATGTATGACCATGCCAAATTACAGCTTTGAAGTACAAAGTGTACATAAATACATACATAACATCACGCCTTCATTCCCAGAGTGGGGTAGGCAGAGCTACAGAAATACCATCAACTCTAAACAGACTTGTTGATAATTCTGTAACCACATTTTGCACAATCAGGCCAAGAAGTTTACTAGTGTATTAGTGACAGGTTGCAAGCCCATCGCCTAACAATACTACAAGCCCTTATTCCCTGAGTCGCCTCTCAAAGTACAAAAAAAAAAAGTACAAAGTGTCTCTGAGTTAAATCACGGAAAGACGGACGGACGGACATGGCGAAACTATAAAAGGTTCCCGCTTTTGCAATCATGAGATAGCATAAGGCCTTCTCCGTCCGTTTGTGAACAGACAATAAAAAATAAATATCAGGGGACAATCTCACACAAGTTGACCTTGTCCCAAACTAAGGTCTAGGCTTTATGGGTACTACAAAACGATATAAATACTTATATAGAGAAATAAACACTTAAATACATAGAAAAAATCAATACTCGTGCTCACGCAAATATTTGCCCATACCGGGAATGAAACCCGGGACCGCTAGCTTCATTGGCAAGCCCAACAAGTCGTCTAGATACACATATACACAAACGTATAATACAATAATATGGTATAATGGAGCTGGTCAGATGATGATCAGCTGGAAGGTGGTGTCAGGATCTCCGCTATACTTAAAGAACACCCACCGAGTTTGGACTCATTAGGTTGGTTTTGATAAGCAGTAATTGACAGAAACTTTTTGTGTCTAGAGTTAAAAAAAGCAATACTGAACTTGAACCAAGATTATCAGGTTTTTATCTATTGAAAAGTCCAAATAAATCTATTACTAAGAGAAAACTTCAGTTATTGTTCACGATCAACGCCTCAACTTTTCTAAGTATTGTACACATTTTCTCTTGTTAACACTTTGAAAACCCAGCGAGACTTTCTGCAAATAAAATTGCACAAGGACATTAACTGTTGACTTCATAAAGCCATTACCCGGGATTGCACTCCAATCCCGCGAGTCCCGGCCAACCAGGACGATAAATGGATACGTTCCCGGAACAGATGTCGGCCGGGAAAAATAGCTAAGTCCTTTAATGCGGACGTAACGTGTATTGTTATAGGATGCACTTAGGGATAAATGGATAGTGGGATCTGATAGATATAAGTTCAATGTTCTACTCTGAAACATCTTCATTAGTTACGTTCAGTGCCGGACGCTATGATTCTAATACAAAACGGGCGTCATATGGAGTTCTTGGCACTATTTGAAGCGAGGAGAATAAACAGGGTGTTCTGATTAAAATTATTCAGGTCGTTTTCATGCAGCATCGGATCTAAGTTCGTTTTTTTATCATATCTGTTAGTACCATATTGCTATTTTTATAGGCTCTAGACCACAAAATTTGGCTATAAATGCCTTATTAAGTTATTGGAGCCGATTTGATTCGAATCAGCTCTAAGGTAAACATTTCAATCATGCACTATTTTTTCGAATATCCTTTGTTATAGCGAATGAAAACATGTAATTTTAACACAACGTCGATCTAGATATGACCTTGTAACTATATTTTTGTGGTAAAATGAGATTTAGATGCAGAAAGTTTCAAATATAATTGCTGGTGTTAACTCGTAAATGTCTCCTGCATAACAATCCATTTTAACGGGACAAGCGACATGAAGTGCCATCTCGTAACAAGCATTGGTAATAATTCGACTGGTGTAACCTCGTAAGATCACTAGTGACAGTAGTGACAACCCGTAATATTGATATTACCAACAACAACAACAGCAACAAACAACTTTGTTAAGGCGGGAACTCGTAAGTTTTCAAAGTAGTTTTTCGTCTCTCCTGTAAAGTTTGTCAGTTTGCATATACGAGGGGTCACATCTAGACCGATTTTTTTTCTGTACTTAAAAGTGTTTAAGATACAACAGTGATAAAAACGTTCTCCACTTACCTAACATAATAGGAGTAAACAACAAATATATAAACCACGTGTAACCGTATAAAATAAATTCCCTTTTTATTCATAGCTCCTCTAATACACTGGAAGCCGTAGGTGGGAATGAAAAATGTTGCCATATCTCACGAAGAGAACATCTGCGAGCCGCAGAACACACTGTATTACCACTTTATGCGGATTTGAAATACATCCCGTATATTAAGATGTGGAATGGTTGCGTTGTATTTGCTTGGTATAGGAGCTCGATAGGCCTAACCAAGTAGCATTCTGCGAACGTTCAGAACTGCATAGTTCAACCGTGGGACCATGCTCAGTGCCGGGTTCAAAGCCGTTGCCATAAACGAAAAAAAACTCAGGAAAAAACATGAATGAAACCAACGCGTCGTCAAGAATATACGCAGGGGGAAAACCTTAGGAAAAATCGCTGTACAATAACGTCAATAACTTAACCACAATCTCAGCCTGTAGCCAAGATGCGTTCGCTAACTAGCGTTTCGATTCGTTTTGTTTTTAAACCAATCGCGTCATTAGATCACGTAATATGAAAAGCCACGTGATCTACTATAGGATGTAATGTACTGTAATGTAAGTTTTGTTAAAGTTTTGCTCTGTTCGTGCTGATCACTAGATTTAAGTATTAACTCCACAAAATCAACAATATTCAAGAGCCTTCTCACTACACACACGTCTCAATAGCTTTGCAAACCCAGACATCTGTAACAACACAATACGTTTGGATCTAGTACGAGTATTGAGTATAAATACAGAGTATATCTTCAGGGATAACTATAGTCCGTGACCAGTTGGAATAGGATTCGGTTTGTACCTCTCTCTTGCTCGCATACGATCTTATTAAGAGCAAGTGAGAGAACTACAAACCGAATGGTATTTCTTACAGACTGCACCTCTAATGTTACCTCTTTAATGTTATCGGTTATTGCAAATTATTTTGTTACGATATTATTAGAATTGTAGGGCCCAGGTAGGGCCTCTATGTATACTAATGCGTTATAACGATATCGCATTTGTCATTTTTTAGAATCTCTTATGTCACAGCCGCCATTATGGTAAATGACATAAGAGTTATCAAAACGATGACAATACGGAAACACGTCAAAGACGATATCGTTATTACCGTGTAGAATCCCAGCCCTGTTATGAAGCAAAACGAAGTAGAATTTCGACAATAGCCTCCAGACGAACGAGTGAGAAAGTGTTTCATATTCTGATTAACGGCTCAAAGTATTGTGTTTAAGTTTCGTTTCGTGCTAATTCTATAACTTCCACTTTTTGTCTTGTTTCTAGAGACACTTCGTATTCATAATTACGAAAACTACCTCTATCATTGTAATTTCGTCTGCTGTTTGAATTTTTAATGTATCTAAAGACATAACAAGCTGTATCTACTGCTGTAATAGTGCGAAGAAGGTTGCTAACTGCAATTTTGTAGTCAAAGCATTCTATACTCAATTGCTAACCATATAAAATTTAAAATGGTTATACTATTACTTTGCAATTAGCCGCCTTCTTTCAGTCCAAGGATTAGTACAATACCAAGCATCGTAGAGATCATTGGGGAAGGCCTTTGTCAAGCAGTGCTTCGGCTGATATAATGGTGATAAGGGCATTACTGGTATTGCGAACTCTAACTGCATCAATCTCTACTACATTCATACATAACGTCACACCTTAATTCCCAGAGTGGGGTAGGCAGAGCTACAGAATACCAACAAGTCTAAACTTTTGATAATTCTGTAACCACATTTTTCACAGTCAGGCTAAGATGTTTACCAGTGTATTAGTGATAGGTTGCAAGTCCATCGCCTAAAATTTATTTCCTAAGTCGCCTCTTACGACATCCACGGAAAGACATGGATTAGTACTATTCTAACCCGGTAACCACACAATCTTTAATATTACTTCATATTTCTTTAAGTCGTGTACTGCAGCAATGTATACTGCACCGATGCGTAATTTTGCTACGTCTTTGTCTGCATCTACGTCTATATATTTGTCTACTGTATCCCTTTAAACACGGCCGTCTGTTTCCATTTGTCAAGTGTGTTCGGTTCGGAGAACTTGCGTAGTGGTGGGACGGTGAAGTTACTCGGAGACAGCTACTTAATCAAAATTAACTGTTAGTAAACAGCTCTTTGATTGATTGAAAACATTAACATAAGTATATTATGTCTATAATAATAATATCTTGTATAAAATTAGTCTCACTAGATTAAGATACTGAATAAGATATGTTAAGGACTGATAATAGAATTACATATTTAAAAATTTAGACTAGCTGTTATTCACGACTCTTTTCACCAATATTTATCGCTGTTCGATTCTTCGAAATTTTACAAATGGCACGAGCAAACATGTTTTAGCATTTATAATATTAGTATCGATGACATGTTGATAGATATTCAAAGCGTAAACAACGCTTTTTTATCCGTTATCTCTTTATTTACAACTGTCTACCCAAATAACTTTAAGCCTTAACACAAAATCCCTTAAGAACTCTGGAACGGACTTGTTTCTTCTTCCTTATAACATTACTAACAAGTAGTTTCATGCCAATTTGCTCTAACAAACAACGCCGAGTCCCAATGTTTTCACATCACTATGCGGGGACCAACTCGTACGTATATTCCGAATAGAAGATAAAGTGGTTGTTCCGCTGATGTAACACAAATTTAGCGGAGAAACTATTCTTTTAAATAAATGGAAGATGACAATTTATGGATATGTCTGATGGTATGCATTTTGTTATTCTTTGGGATAAGATCGAGTTTAGCGTACTTGAGGAACTTTGCCATCATTCTCTCTATCGACATCGTCGACGACACGTTGGCCTAGTTGGGTTGGGAGAGACCCTGCCTCCAAAGCCAGCGGTCCTGAGTTTAAATCCCGGTATGGGGAGATATTTTGTGTGATGAGCGCGAATATTTGTTCATGAGTCTTAGTTGTTTTCTATATATTTAGTAAATAAATCACAGGACAATGTCACACAAATTGATCTAGTCCCGAACTAAGCTCTAGGCTTGTACTATGGGTACTAGACAACGATACACATACTTATATGTATAGAGAAATATATACTTAAATATATATAAAACTTCCAAGAACAAATACTCGTGCTCATCACACAAATATCTTCCCTTAGCGTGATTTGAACCCAAGACCCCTAGCTTTGAAGGCAGGGTCACACTACCAACTAGGCTAGCGTGTCGTCATATTTAACTATATATTTATCTATTTCTCTTAGTCCTTAGGGTTGGCAACGCATTCGAGGTCTTAGGATTGCAGTCTTAAGATTATAGCCTTGAGAATTCAAATGTCTATGAGTCTCAGATTCCACTTCCCGTCAGGTGGCCTGAGTGCTCGTGTGCCTTCTCCTTACCATAAAATAAAAAGTAAGTTTATCGTTGTCTAGTACCCATAGTACAAGTCTAGAGCTATGTTTGGGACTAGGTCAATTTATTTGAGATTGTCCCCTGAAATTTATTATCTCTCTCATTGGATCCAACGCAGAACCGGTCCTTGGGGTAAACCTTGGGGAATGTCTATGTACAGCACTGGACGTCTTTCGGCTGAAATGATAGTGATGATCAATGATGAGGGTCTCAACGCCAATAGCGTCAATGAACCTACAGTTATTTAAGCGACACCAAGAAAAATATTAGTTATTTTGCGTGTTAGTTATTAGCCACTTAATAATACACAATGTCGATGGAAGAAGCTACAAAACACCGAGACAAACTTTATTTAAAAACAATGTTACGTGTATCTCTCTCCACATCAAACTAAATCGTTGTTCCTTTACCCTTCTAAACAAACCCCGCATTGTAAATATTGTATTCTACAAGTTTCCAATGTCTTCATTCGGCGAACATTTATAACATTACAGCCAGCTTACACCAGTGCCCCTCGTAAGGCTGTGACCCTATTATATATCTCCAGAATTACCTTACAGTTGACAACCCTAATGACCTTCCCATGTCTCACTAAACCAATCTTGAACAACCTGCTGCACCACCAACTAAAAAGAACCTATAGCTCCTTCAAAACTGGTCGAAAGTAACGTCCCAGTATTAAAAGAGCTATGGAATGGATGTGTCGTAATGTGCTGGAAGGTCTTATTTATTTGGCCGTTATGCTAGTTCGGAGTAAAGTGTTGCGAATGCTTTTTAGGAGATCGTTTGTTTGTTTGTATTGCATTGAACCCTTGTTTTTTGTGTAAGACGTTTTATTTTTTTTGGCAAAAACTATCTAGTATCGAAATAAGGCTTTCAGTTCTCTGAAAAGCCAATTGATAATATCTGTCTACTTATTTTCAACTTATAAATATACCAATATTATAAAAAGGAAAAAATGAGTTTGTCTGTATGTTGAAGGAACTATTGAACAGATTTCAAAGTTGAATAGAGCCCCAGGTTGCTTATAGTAAGGATATCGAAAGTATTCACCTAACTTCTGTGATAAATGACTAGCAAGAAAGCAGTGAGATTGAGCTCTTGGAATCTCAAATCATCCCTTTACTAACTCAACCTGGTATCGTATCTAATTGATTAGTAGGAGTGGTTTTCTCACTCATGTTCCAAGAAGAAAAAAGACAACTTTTCTATCAAACTATTCCATCATATAAGAAGTTGATAAAGTTAACCTTTTCAACGCATTACGATCAAAACAAATGCGTCACTCACAGGCCGAACAAGCTTTATAAGTTATGCAAAATATAACTTTATCTACAGTGTGTAAATGGTATACGGGCGTTTATTAAAACTGGACATAGATTAAGACTCTACTAATCATTAACAGAAAGAATTATTTTGATTACGCTAACGTATACACCGTTATTAATTTTTGAACATACTATCGACCCGCAATGTACATCGAAGTCCATCTGTCAGGTAAGTACGTAAAGTTTACTTGTGAAATGTGTATTTCGGCTTAAATAGCCTCAGCTTTAATAATACTTAACTTTGAAACGTCATTAATTGAGTTTTTAATTCATTGCATTTTTCGTTATACATTGCGTGTTAAATTATTTTGTATGGTTTTTTTTTTTAATTTAATTTTAACAAAAGCTACCTAAATGTGCTCAGTAGGGGTTGTACTAACCACAGTTAAAAGGAACGCCCGTATACCATTTACACACTGTATACGAATAAAATAAATAAATAAATATCACAGGACAATGTCACAAAAATTGACCTAGTCCCAAACTAAGCTCTAGGCTGTACTATGGGTACTAGACAACGATAAACATACTTAAATAGAGAAATAAATACTTAAATACATAGAAAACATCCAAGACTCAGGAACAAAATACTTACTCGTGCTCATCACACAAATATCTGTCGGTGGCATTGTAGGCACGACATCTAATGACTACTTTAAGCGTCGTTGGCGTTCATAGGGTCGAAAGAAATGTACCTATGGGCCTCGATAGTCTTCACCATGCTACAAAGAACACTATTTCGTTGTCAACTAAGCCAAAAATCTACATGTTACCCCACTAAAAAAATAGGAAAAAATATTTATCTTCCTAACACTCCGATGTTCTTCCATAAACCAGCGGTGACCCAGTTCAATTTATGGAGCCAGTGGCACTTACTGATGTCTATGGGTACACCCGATCATAAACATCAATGTCTCTAAATCATGGGCGAACACGAGCGAAAGTATTACGAAATGTGCACCTTTAGACGTTTTTCTGAACTGGGTACAATTTAGAATATAAAACCGGGCAAGAGCATGTCGGACCATGCTTAGTGTAGGGTTCCGAAGCCGTTAAGTACTACAAACATAAAAAAACATCAAGTAATCACTAACTTGAGTCGAACAAAAAGTAGCGCTTTAAAGCTTAATATTTCATAAACGGATTAATTAATTAAGAAACTGTTTTTACAAACCCATAATATTTTTCAAAGACCTACCCAACTACACCCCACACTATAGGGTAGAAGAGAAAAAAATCGAAAAAAAAATTTTTTTTACATTTTATTGTATCACTTTGTTGGCGTGACTAATATGCATGTTCGTGCCAAATTACAGCTTTCTAGTACTAATAGCGCTAGGCTGCGGACAGACGGACGGACGGACGAACGAATGGACATGGCGAAACTATAAGGGTTCCTAGTTTGACTACGGAACCCTAAAAACCGGCCAAGTACTGCCGAAGCTCTTAAGTCGAAGCCTTAGGTTTCGTTCCACCGTTACGTACATGAGGTCGCGCAAAAAAGGCAGTTTCTTTTATGGGGATCCCTTTTCATTTAAACATTTTTTTTGCTATAACAGTCGTAGTTATATCCTTACTAATATTACAAATGTGAAAGCGTGGATGTTTGTTACACTTTCACGCAAAAACTATTAGATGAATCATCATTAAACTTTGTACACATATTCTGGGAGGTACTAGAAGTAACGTAGAATACTTTTTTATAAAAAAAAAACATATTTTTTTTACAAAAAAAAAAATGACAAGAACTGGGTACAATTTAGAATATAAAAACCGGGCAAGGGCATGTCGGACCATGCTCAGTGTAAGGTTCCGAAGCCGTTAAGTACTACAAACATAAAAATCAAAAAGTACATACATACATACATAAATCACGCCTGTTTCCCAGAGGGGTAGGCAGAGACCACTTCTTTCCACTTGCTACGATCCTGACAATACCCTTTCGCTTCTTCCACATTCATACATCGAGTCATGCATGCACGTCGGTTTCGGGTACTTAAGATTCGGCCCTTTTCCAGTATTTCCCCGATTTGATTCAAAAAAGTACGCCTAGGGCGCCCCCTTACGACCCTTCCACTCACTTTAGCACTGTAAATTTCTTTCGTCAATCTTTTTTCATCCATCCTTTCCAAATGACCGAACCATCGAAGCATGCCCTTTTCAATTTTAGTCACTACATCTTCTTTCAGACCACACTTCTCTCTGATGTTTTCATTCCTTACTCTATCACACAGTTTTACACCACACATACTACGCAAAGAGCGCATTTCTACTGCATTTATACGACTTTCATGCTTATCCTGCCACACCCAACATTCACTACCATACATCAGAGTAGGGGCCAACACTCCATTGTGAACAGCCAGTCGGGCTTTTTGTGAAACGCCCCTTCTGCTCACAAAGGAGTGCAGGGCTCCATTTATCTGATTTCCTGCATTCACCCTCCTCTCAATATCCTTCTCACACTTACCATCTCTTGTAAACATACTTCCCAGATACACAAATTCACTCACTTGTTCTACTAATTCACCATTTATATTTATCACGCACTCAGTAATATCTTCGTCCTTTTCTATCACCATGACCTTGGTCTTAGCAACGTTTACTTTCATACCCTTTTGTTTAAATCCCTCATTCATCACTGTCACCATTTCCTGCAACTCAAGTGCCGATGGAGCAAGTATAACTTGATCATCGGCATATAAGAGGCATTTGATGAGTAACTCTTGCATACGCAAACCCTTATCACACTCTTTCAAATCTCGCATACAACTGTCCATGAATAGATTGAACAGCCACGGTGAGGCAACACAGCCCTGTCTAACACCTCTAGAGATATTAAACCAGGCCGAGTATGCCCCATTGATCCTGACACAGGCCTTAGAGCCCTCATAAAGGGACTTCAAAGCCTGTACCAGGTTGCCGCTCACTCCATACATAGACAGCACCGTCCATAACTCTTTTCTATTTACCCTATCATAGGCCTTTTCCAGGTCTACAAAAGCACAGAAAACCTTTTGGTTGACAGCCAAAAACTTTTCTGCGATGGACCGTAGTGAAAAGACCTGATCCGGACATCCCATTCCCTTTCGAAATCCCGCTTGTACATCCCAGATTTTGTCATTCGTAACATTCACTACCCTTTCAATTAAAATCTTCGCATATACTTTGCCGACAACACTAAGGAGGCTGATACCGCGGTAGTTTTTGCAGTCTTGCTGTGACCCCTTTCCTTTATACAGAGGGACGATAACGGCCTTAATCCAATCTTCCGGGACTTGGCCGATACTCAAACAT
Source organism: Acleris holmiana (assembly GCA_949316455.1). Classification (NCBI taxonomy): domain Eukaryota; kingdom Metazoa; phylum Arthropoda; class Insecta; order Lepidoptera; family Tortricidae; genus Acleris; species Acleris holmiana. Next base: position 22,088,932 of record OX438763.1, on the reverse strand, counting down.
GCATTGAAAAGGCGATACAACAGACTACCCACCACGCCATCTCCTCTCCTCAGCATTTCTATCGACACTCTATCACAACCTGCAGACTTTCCCGCTTTCATACTTTTTAAAGCTTCCACGATTTCACTCATGCTAATCACACTTTCATCTACTCTAGTTGCATCCTTATTCTTGCATTCTGGCTCAAGGCATACATCTTCGCATTCAAACAAGCTTTCAAAATAGGTTTTCCATCTATCAAGCATTTTTCTTTCCTCACATATTAAGTCCCCAGACTCATCCCTCAACGCAATTAACTTAGTTTTCTCTGATTTCCCCCGAGCCGATTTTATCAAACTCCAAAAGAGTTTAATATTCGACCGGAAGTTGTCAGAGAAACTCCTATCATACTTTTCATTTAGTAAATCTTTCTTTCTAGCCACAACTTCTTTCACTCTTTTCTTTGATCTAATATAATCTTCTTTTTTTCTATCACTTAGATGTTGTGCTGGCTCTACAGCTACAAAATCCAACCAACACTTTTTCTTCTCTTTCACTACATCATCTACCTCTCTATCCCACCATTCCGGACGTTCATTCTTGCTGTTTTTTCTCTTTACTACACCGCATACTTCAATGGCCGATTTAACCATTCCATTCTTCATAGTCTCCCATACATTATTTACATCATTCTCGACTTCACTGTCATTCATCTTATTAACACATTCAAAATAATCTTTCAGCTTCCTTACGTACTCATCTTTTATGACTTGATCATTAAGTTTCTCTACTTTTATCCTCTCTAACGCAGTTGTCGGTACGGAAACACGATGGCGCCAACGTGTGAACAGACCCCTTACTCGTGTTACCACTAAGTAGTGATCTGAACCTACGCTGACCCCCCGAAATGCTCTAGTATCTACAACTTTGTTACACAAACGTTCATCCACAATCATCAAGTCTATCATAGACTTCTCATTTTGACGTCTCCACGTATACTGATGAATCTCTTTGTGATCAAACCAAGTGTTTGTCACGCAGAGATTCTTAGACAAACATACATTGAGTAGGCATTTGCCATTCTCGTTCACACGCTCATCACCATACTTTCCTAGTACTGATTCATAACCATCTCTTTGCACGCCTGTCCAACCATTAAAATCGCCTAGTAAAATAATCCTTTCATTCTCCTTGCATTTTCTTGAAACTTCATGCAGACTTTCCCAAAACTTCTCCCGTTCTTCTTTTGGTTTATTCATATCGGGGGCATAAGCCCCAATAATGAACAAACGAGTGAGACCTACCTTTAGTCGCACCCAGAGAAGTCTCGGGCTCACGCATTCATGCTCTTGCATACACTCAGCCATTCGTTCTGTGAGTAAGATACCAACTCCCTGACGACCGTGCTCGGATGCCGGGACCCCGGACCACAATGCCGTCAAGGTTCCGTGTGTGGACGTACTCACCCCTTTTTTCTTCGTCTCAGTCACACATAAAATATCCAGCTTTCTCTCTTTCATCATCATACATACTTCAACTAACTTATGTTCCGTCCCTCCACAAACATTCAATGTAGCAAGGCGGCTTTCAGCAGCCCGCTTTTTGCCAACCCCCCTACGAACACGGCATGATGCGTGGCAAACGGCATCGCCACCGTTCCGATCCCCGGCGGGATCTGGACATACTTGCAGCATTTTGCCCCCCCCAGAGTACGAAGGGCTGCCCAGGCTAGGCCTGGGGAGGGATTCTCTGGCATTGCCAGTACCCTCCTGGGGTATAACTCTCTTAAATACTGCTTGCATGGTCCATGGTGCAGGTTCGGGTTTGAATTTGGAGTTTTCCTTCTCCTAGATAGGTAGCAGCCCAATGCTAACGACGCCTATCCCGCCGGGTTTGATTTTGGAGTTTTCCTTCTCCTAGATAGGTTGCAGCCCAATGCTCACGACGCCTATCCCACCGTATCAAAAAGTAATAACAAATTTTCTATTTAAAGTCAATTGGTGCCGTCTTACAATTAGATGATTTTAGTAGGTATAAACACTTTAATCGCCTGTATCTCAAGAACCAATGATGTCTACTTAGTCGTGATAGTTTTTTTTTTTTAAATTGGTTATATTATGTTCTTTCATGTAAGATTTTTGTTGAATTTATATCCCATATTCTGGGAGGTACTAGAAGTAACATAGAATACTTTTTATTAACAAAAATATATATTTTTTACAACAATAAAAATAAAATGTTAAGAAAAAAAAAATGCAGCGGGCGAAGCCGCTGGCGGGTCGCTAGTATACATACATAATTTCACGCCTTCATTCCTAGAGTGGGGTATGCAGAGGTACGGAATTACCAACACCTCTAAAAAACTTGTTAATAATTCTGTAACCATATTTTGCACAATCAGGATGATGTTTATCATTATCTTAGTGACAGGTTAGAAGCCCATCGCCACATACTACAAGCCTTTATTCCCTTAGTCACCTCTTACGACATTCACGGCAAGACATGGAGTGGCACTATTCTAACCCGGCAACCACACGGATATACTATGTATAGTCGTAGTTATTACCTAAAATTTTGTGGAAATTTCAAGTCACTATTCAAAAGATTTACAATTTAATTCAACAATATGCTTCTTACTGTGATGAAGATAATTAATAATTAATTGAGGCCACGATCTAGAATCTTAATAACCAAAACGCCTATGAATGTGTCTCTGTCTAAACACGATTAACAAAAATCTCTTTAGTTTTGTTTTATTTTTCGCATGTTTTCGGTTGAATCGTCGAAACTCTACGATCTTTAACAATGATTAATAATTTAAAAGTAGAGTAATTATAACTTCTTCACACTGGTAAGACATTTTTTTTATATGTGTTGTGGTTTTATGGTAAACAGTAATTAACTAAATTTTTCGATTCAATCAAGGCGCGCACAAACTATATCCCTCTCAAGTTCTTCGCGCGGAAGCACATAAAGCTATCCCTTTTAAATATTGTGTGGGCGTGGCAGAATAATATGTGGCCATATAATTCTACCCTTAGGTTGTCGTATCGTTACAAAACTATACTCAATACTCAAATGTTTATTGCATTCCATAGTGTAAGTTTACAGATGTTAGGCTGATAAGAAATCAATCCTGACACATTGCACAACCATTAAGTTTCTGAGTAATGATAATGTTGGCAGCAATAAATCAATGCTTGACGTATTTGTTGCGTGTGAAGGAGTAGTACATTGTACACCAAGGGCAGTAAGAAGGGGATTTCTCACGAGAGTCTATTAGAAGCTCCACACCGATGATGCCCTCACTGCCCGTGATACACAAAATGTTATATCACATTTGCGAGGAAATAAATAAATAATTAGACTATTAATCAAACAAACACTACTTGCACTCGACTCGCTTAAAGAGATAGTTTTTTTTTTCAATATGTTAAGAACTGCGCTTGGTTTTCAAACTTGACAGGATACACTACCAGAATGTACCGATTTTCACAATGAAATTTAATAATATAGTTGTTAATGGCTCCGAAATGATAGTAAAATATAAATATCATGCAGTTGAATGTACCTACCGTATAAGTTTACATACATAACATCACGCCTTCATTCCCAGACTGGGGTAGGCAGAGCTACAGAAATACCAACAACTCTAGAAGTACAAGTTTAATAAACAGTAAAATTGGTTTATAGCCATGTTTATAGGAAATAAACCTTTACTGATTTAAAATCTCCTAAGTCTGAAATGACGTACGAGTGGGTTTTACACTCGTGTTTTAAAACAAAACTCATAACTCCCTCGGGAGTTATAAAAATCCATAACTCTCGTAAATCGGCTATAAGTGCTCTATGCGCCTGCGTGTAATAATATCCTTTCCGAGCAAGTGTGATGATATAGTAATAACAGCATTGTTTTACTACTGCCTACACTATCAATATTCAGAAACTTCATGGTTATGCAATTGAGTGCGTAGCACTATAACTGGTTCATATAATAAAAACTAAAGGCATATAAGGAGCTTTAAAATAAAAGCGTCAAATCTAAATTGTCTCGAAAATTTCAATAAATTTGAATCCAAGGACAATACAGGCAATCTAACGACACAAACTGGACACCATGGTAGTAGATTGTAATACGCAACAGTGTGCGACAGCAATAGTGTATGACCATGATAATTTAGATCATAGAACTGTCTCTTTTTGGCACACTGAATCCCAATAAGACTGTGCATATCAGTTTTCCGTATGTTGCCTTTTATTTTATCGCTCCTTCTATGCCTTTAGTTCTTATTCTATGAACTTGTTGTAAATTCTTATAAACACTTTCGTAATCCATATCGTCTACCATATTTAGCGCAATAATAAATGGTTCGCTGCCAGTGTTGGGAAGATTAAAATTTCTATGTACATAGTTTCATAAAGTGGGTTCAGTTCAGTGGCATCTGTGCCTTGAGAAGGGTTCGCAGGGCTCGCTGACGGATGGGTTTCTACAATCATACGTATGGTTATGTTTCATGCTCTGTTTACGCAGATTTTAGACTAGCGACGTTGAGTATGAATATATTTTGACGGTAGATTGAAGACTATCCTTATTTTTAACCCTAAACAAAAAAGAGAGGTTTTATAAATTGACTGTTTAACTGTGTGCCCGTGTATTTGTGAGTGTCTGTGTATTTGTAAGTGTCTGTGTATTTGTGAGTTCATGTGTCTTAATGAGGGTATGTGTATTTGTGAGTGTCTGTGTATTTGTGAGTGCTGTGTATTTGTAAGTATCTGTGTATTTGTCAGTGTCTGTGTATAATTTGTGAGTATCTTTGTACTTGTTAGTCTGTGTATTTGTGGCATCATACTTCTCAAACGGATGTACCGATTTGGACGCGTTTTTTAAAAGAAAGCTGGTTTAATTAGGATGATTCATTAGGTTTAATTAAAATCGGTTGAGCTGTTTAAGATCTCAAAAAAGCTTTCGTCATGTATCTATTAAGCAGTTATTACTAATATTTTGAATGCAAAGTGTCATTGCTTTTTACATTTCCGAGGGTTAAAATATACCGCAGGGATATTTAAAAACCCAATAAAAACCCAGAAAATCTTATACATAAAACTTACTCCAAATTAAAAAAAAATGTTTAACCTGTTTAAACCATTCACCACGATAACCAGCCTAAATCGCTCCGCTTTATGTGTACCATTAAAGCTCAGTCTTCATAGCGTACAAATCATAACAGCTCAGAAGTTTAGCCGCAATGACTTAAGCCGATGTAGTATTAATGGTCGCTCGGCATTGTTCAGTACAATGTGCTTTCAGCGGGCGGAGCTATTGGGTGTGGTGCAAGGCAGAAGCGATCGACTTAGTTAAGTATTGCCAAAAAATATAGTGAGCGTAAATTTAAAAAAACTTTGTAACTTCTTTCTTCTATCTCAAAAAGCGTACTCGCTAGCAACCTATAACACAGATAGTTTTTTATTATATTAATGTACCTACCTGTCCTGTCTCTCTGTGTCTCTGTGTCTGTATATGTGTATCTGTGTGTGTGTGTGTGTGATTATGATTATAATATATTTTTCATGAGACTTCCTCGTAAAGGGTTACTACACGTAGGCATATAGAGCAGTTATAGCCCGTGAGCTACCTATGGTTTTGTATAACTCCAAAGGGGGTTATGGGTTTAGTTTTAAAATATAGATACCACTCGTACGTCATTTCAGACTAAGGAGGTTTTCAAAAATCAGCCATTCAAAACTTGACTACAAACCAATTTTACTGTAATTAACTACATTAATTTCAATTAATTACAACGGTGCATTTAACTGCATTATATTGATATTTTACTATTTTGTACAATCTGTCAGTATGGCCTGTCAAGTTCACCAAATGCATTTCTTAGCATTATCTGTGAAAGACTATATTGAAATAATTGACAATTTCTTTTAGCGAGTTGAAGCCATACATTTGTTTGAATGTTTTTTATGTTTAATAGTCAAATTTTATTCCTCGCAAATGTAATAAAAAACATTGCGCAACACGAGCAGCAAGGGGATTACAACCTCGAGTCATTAAATGGATTCCATCTTAGTCCTCAGGTTTGGCAACGCATTTGAGGTCATCTTGCAGCCTTAAGATTATAGTCTTGTGAATTCAAATGTCTATGGATCTCAGATCCCACTTACTATCAGGTGGACTGAGTGCTCGTGTGCATTATAATTGTCATAAAACATGCACTCTACTGCCTTGACAATAGTTGTGTTCAGATATTTAATTTTGTGAACACCTTATTCGGTCCGATATATCTGATGGTGACTGTGCTAGGCAACGATAAACATACATTATATACTTATGAAGAGAAATAAATAATAACATATTAATAAGCGAAGGCATCGCTATTAAGCGGTAATACCGAGTGTAATAAAATTGTACAGGGCCTCTATAATATTCTACTGCGTTAACGATATCGCGGTTGACATGTTCTAGAATCGTTTATGTCACAGTCGCCATTATTGTAAATGACATAAGAGTCATCAAAACGTTGACAATACGGAAACACGTTAAAGACGAAATCGTTATTACCGTGTAGAATCACAACCCAGGGCCTCTATTCTAATGCGTTAACGATATCGCGTTTGACGTGTTTTAGAATCGTTTATATCTCAGTCACCATCATTGTAAACACTCGTAAGAGTTATCAAAACGGAAACGTGTCAAAGACGATATCGTTATTACCGTGAAGAATTCCAGCCCTGTTCCGTATTATGTTTTATGGTCTTCAATATAATAAAACTATCGCCTCTCGCTCCATTATTGCACCGAAGGCTGTTTAATGGTCTTAGGATCACACTTTCTACCGCGTTGCCTTTATTCAGCAACAATGCAGCCCATCGTCATACATCACAACCATCTATGCGACCGACGCTGTACAGTAGATATTTGCATGGTAGGTTATTTGTAACAAAGATTGATGTGCAAATGGATTAAATAAAAAAACAGTCTGATTCGCGCTCCGGGGGTTCCGTAATATCCGACTCACGCTTGGCCTGAGTTGTTTTCTTTAGTTTGCACTATGATCACATTGGATTTGACGCTTGTATGAATTACCGCTGTCACGGTAGAACATAGTGGTCAAGGACAATATTTAATTAAAAAATGAAACCCCCTTTATTTTACTTTTTTTATTATTTGTTAGGAAATTAACCGTTATAACACAATTTATGTAAGTCGCGCTTGAGATAGACTACCCGTCATTGTCTAATTAGAACGGTCAGGAAAAGACAGGTAGTCTATCTCGCGGGCGACATAACTCGCACGCCGTCATGTGCTAGCCGTGCTGGCTATCTATTACGCTTCAAAAGGTACTGTTCTTGTTACTTACGATGGACGGACCAACGGAAAATATAATATTAGTAATAGGAAGACCGAGATGATGAATAACAAGCTCTCGATTTCGTTGAATTCGATAATCAAGTGCAAGCGTCGTCAACATTGTGTCGTTCAGTGGGTATTCCGATAAAATAAAACAACACCAAGTGCGGGTAGTTCGAAAAACTCGCGCGCAACGTAAGCTCCAGCATTCGGTCTGCTCGTGACCACGACCGTTGCATCACGATCGAAACATCGAGGTATATTATTTTACGCGATTAAATCACATTTGAGATTTATAAAAGTATCAATATGATAGTGTTGCATAGTCTGTTCCAGCATAGATTTGATGCAGAGAGGACTATTAAATTTTGGCCAACAGGACTCATTTTATTCACAACCTTGAAAAATTTGCAATATTAATTAGGCAAAAATTTACTTCCATACAAATAAACATGACTCAAAAAACAAGAAAGAAAGGTGGGGACTCTTATAAACTATGTTTGCAGGATTTGTCTCTGGTTCTGCCCAAAATGGACTGAAACAGTCCGATCTTCATTGTATTCAAATTGAGTTGAAAGAAAGAAACACATTTATTCATGACAAACAACAATAAAGAACAGAGGAATACGCACAAGAAGAATGTAGTCATGAAATGGTCCCAACTCAGCATAATGCTGGCATTTGTCAGCGCTGGTCTTCCGTTGGAACCATCAGGTGAACGGACCACAAGGAACGTTACAAACACATAATTATTGCGAATAAGTAATTCTTCCATCTTTTTGAATCTGGACATAATAAACTATTTAGAAATACATAATAGAGTCTGGCAAACGAAAGCTGTCCCAGAGAAACAGCGGCAATTTCAAAAACTGCTGCTTTTAACACTGACTGTATACTGAATAAACGGAGTGTATACTCCAACACTGATGTGAAAAGATCAGGAAATCAAATAGTATCTACTCCGTTAATTCAGCGTACAGTCAGAGTAAACAGCTGCAGGTTTTTTGAAATTGCCGCAGTTTCTCTGGGACAGCTTTCGTTTGCCAGACTATATAAGAGATCTCGTCTAATGAACACTCTGTATAGTGTTTCAATGCACGTGATCCCCGCCAAACTAATTCAATTTACGTACATTGACGCAGCCGTGCAATATGTCAATTTGACTGACGGACGCGGCGCGCCTTGGATTAAAAACACTATCATTTGTTTCCGAATGTTCAAGTCGTGTTATTTCGTGTAAAGACCGTGTATTTGGTGTATTTTTTACCTGTTTCCGTATTGTCAACGTTTTGATAGCTCTTATGTCATTTACAATAATGGCGACTGTGACATAAACGATTCTTAAACGTGTCAAACACGATATCGTTTTAACGCACCTGAATAGAGGCCCTGTGGTTCTAGACATTTTGAGATAGCTAGTTGATTCACTGCATATTAACGACGTATAAAAGAGCCCTCATGTAATTTACTAAATAAATGATTTAAATTTGAATCTTTCTCTCATTTTTTTATATGGCTCGTCAAAGTCTTGATGATTCTGCCAGTGTCGAGGTTGCATAAGCCAATATATTTTTCGACAGTACAATAGAGAAGGTAGTGTACTGTAGCACGTCCTTCCGATCAGCTATGACACACACAATACAGCTAATTACAACAAACACAATCAACAGCGAGTATTTAATCTACATACATACATAACATCACGCCTTCTTTCCCAGAGTGGGGTAGGCAGAGCTACAGAACTACCAACAGCTCCAAAAAGACTCGTTTATAATTCTGTAACCACATTTTGCACAATCAGGCCAAGAAGTCTACTAGTGTATTAGTGACAGGTTGCAAGCCCATGGCCTAACAGTACTACAAGCCTTTATTCCCTTAGTCGCCTCTTACGACATCCACGGGAAGACATGGAGTGGCACTTTTCTAACCCGGCAACCACACATTTAATCTATACTTCTATTATAAAGAGGTAAAGTTTGTTAGTTTGTAGAGGTAATCTCTGAATATACTGATTTAAATGAAATTTGGTATGGATATAGTTTGAGTTCCGAGGAAGGACATTATGGTACTTTTTATCCCTAAAAATTGGACGTTCTACGCCGAAGGAGTCGTGGGAAACAGATAGTGGTTAATATAACTAGTGGTAGTGGTATGTAGGGGTTAAAACAAGAAGGGGAGTTTCCAAACAGGAAAAACACTTTAGCAAACTTTGAGCAACATAATCATTATTTCTATAAGCAGTCCGTTTCATTATATTTTTAGTACACTTTTAATAAACAACAATTGATTGCCAAAATGCAGAGTTACACATCCTTCCTTGCCTTAACGACGACGTTAACGATTTTATAAGAAACCAATAAAAGCATAGCCATTTTAAATGCCTAATGTTTTGTTAAATTAAGCCATTATTCAATCAGGTGTCCCAACCTTAAGTTCAACTTCCATAAGCGATTCCTGCCATTCATTTATATTTGAAAACGTCACCCCAACGGTGACATGTAAAGTAAAATTACCCCTCATTATGTGAAGTTATTATGATTGACTTTTGTGACGCACTCAAAGTTAACAATGGCGCTACAGGGGGTGTCATTTATTTTATTGAATTAACATAGTTATATAATAGGGGGCTTAAAAATGTTGCTTTTACTGCGTTTATGATTATGATTGAAGCTTATTACTGTGATATTATTATTAAGTGGGATAACGTCTGGTCTGTTATCAGTGATTTATGGGGATTCTACTTTAATTATATATGTTTTCATTTCCTTTAAAAACATTATGTGAACGACGACGACGACTTAGTAGCTTTAAGTATATCCAATAAGAATAATACCTACAACTTCATTTTCATGTATTTTGCAAGAACCTGTCTCTTCTCTCCATTGTAAGGTTGTCTCAAATAAGGGATTTCCACTTTTTATTTCATTTTACTTTCCTAACTGTTTTTGTATTTGGTGTTCTATAAAGAATATCTGTATTGTATTGCATTGTCTTAGAAGTTTAAATTAAACTTGGTTAGCCTTTAGCGCCATAATTAAGCTGCTCAATTTAAACGAAAGATGAACAACCTACTAAACATTTTAGCATTTGTGATAATTGTGAAAATTGTTATGGAATTTTCATTTTCAAGCTCAAGACGGAATGAAATAATTATTCTGGTTCAAATATTTCTCGTATCTTGAAAAGCATCCTATATATAGGTACAACTCTTACACAAAATAATACGATATTAAACGCAGAAAAACAAACATAATTTTAGCTAAGCTAACACCATTAAATCTAAAAGTATTACCTTATGTACGGCCGCAAGAATTTATTGTATATGAGATATTTAGTCGTTCCGATAAATTTTCGATGCGTTATACATAAAGCACGGTTAGCATAAACTGTTTATCGAACGGACCGATCGTAAAGAGTTTGGTTTCACACGTTACGACATGGGTACGACATGTTAAATATTACACAAAACAACAAGATGATTACTTTGTTAAGAGTTAGATCAACACTCAAGAGGCTGGTCAAGTGAGTTCAATATAAATTAATTAATTCAAATAAATATCAAAAGGGACAATATAACACTAATAGACCTAGTTTCAAACTATGCTATAGGCTTGTACTATGAATACTGAATAACGATAAAAACATACTCACTTACATACATACATACCATCACGCCTTCATTCCCATAGTGGGCTAGGCAGAGCTACAGAAATACCAAAAACTCTAAAAAACTTGTTCGTAATTCTGTAGCCACATTTTGCAAAATCAGGCTTAAGATAGTTGCCAGTGTATTTATTGACAGATTGCAATCCCATCGCCTAATAGTACTACAAGCCTATAAACATACCTATATAGAGAAATACATACTTAAAACATAGAAAACATCCAAGACTCAGGAAAAAATATCAATTTGAACCCAAGACGATAGCTTCGTAGGCACACAAAAATTCAATCGGTGTCACTACCGACAAATTTTTAACGTGTCGCTTTTTCAAGTCCCGAATAATAGATTTATTTGTGAAAATCCTGTTCGATTAAAACGATGTATCCGAATAATGACAATCGCCGGTCATAAAGCTCTCTCTGAGAGGACCAGTTTTCTTGAACCATGTACTTGTAAGATTATTTATTGGCAAACTTGCTACTCTGTGTACGGGCAGCTTTATCCTTTGAACTGTGTCACCCTTGCGAGCTAGGAGTGAATATTTATTATTTCGTGTATGCTGCTTTTAATGGAATAATCTTTATTGTAAACCCTGTTGCAACTTTTTGTGTCGCGATAATTTAATGCCTGCATAATCAAGAATATTCAACTTGAAATATTGCAAAATATAAAATGGTGAAATATTTGTTGACTCACTTGAAATGTATGGCATTATCTACAAATATATTATTCTTTGATACCTACTCACGGTAATAACTAAGTTATGTGATTATTTCGTTTTTTAATTCATCGTTTTTAATGTAAATATTTCGTGATATGTTTACTTTTTGTAATAGAAAATGTTTTTTTTCTTTTTCAACAATAAAATAAAGAAGTCGTTTTGAAAAACCTTAAATGGGAATAAAAGCCAAGTAAATATTAAATTAAAAACCACTCTCGTAAGAATAAAAACATTACTAATACTTAAGAACGGCAAGCGCTAATGAAGGTAACACAATCTTTATTAAACTCTGAACTCCCCACATAATTATAACCGCGGATATAACACGAACCGCAAATACGAGAAAATTAACACGGTGACTTAATTCCGAAACACGATGTCAAAATATAATGGCCAAGTCATGTACGCAAAACGACGTATACTGCCGCGTAAAACGACGTAAGTGCATAATGAGGCACCCAAGAGAGCGCGGATCTTGGTGATGATATAATTATGAGTAATATTAAGTGAAGTTTCAATGCTGAGAAACAATTAGTTTGTGTAGGTAACATAGATTATAATGAGAAAGGTATTATGTGAGATCGAAATAAGAGACTGGAAAAATATACTTAGTAGAATAAGGCTGTTGTTGTTGTAAGCGACAATTAAAATCGGAGAATTAAAATAATAATTATTTAAATTGTGTTAGATGAGGCATAAAGATTTCGAAATAATTTTGTAAAAGTTTACGTTTCTATGTAAGTAAACTCTCAAAATACAGTATTGTATGATTGAGTAATCTTATCTTTATTTTTTGTAAAATTTATACGAAAAACTGCAGCTCTATATTATAAATATTGCTCATGACATTGTAGATTTCTTACTATCCTTAGAATTATAATTACAGTTACATATTTTCCTTCTCCACGCCTAAAATCAACACTGCGATGCATATCATTTAGGGTTTGGCGCGGACTTTACGCCGTACATTTTACTGAGTGGCGTTCCGTGTAAACAGAGCCGACCCGCGGCGATCCTACGGGATTATAGCAATGTCCACTTTTTTGATGCAAACTCCAACTGGAACGTGATCCGAATGCGGGTTTTTCGGATATTGATTTTCTGGCTCAAAGTAAGCTGGGAATCAAAAAGTGTTCAAAAGACTGTGAATGAAAGTAATTGCTAAAGTGAATTTTTTAGTGCGGGAAAGTGGAAAAATACCACAACATCGTCTAAAATATTTTTCGACTTACTTCGTTAGTATGGCTTACGAGTATTAACGTTGTTTCTTTTGTAACCGGTTAAATTACTAAAGACATTCCATCTCAGTCATGCTCTTGCAAATGTCTACAGGTCTCAGATCCCACTTACCCTAGGCCCTAGCCAAGATGCAAACGCTCCTAACGTTTTTCCTTTCTATCGCTCAAAATGTATGGAATGACAATTGACAGTTTGCTTTATCGCAATTTCGCAACGCACGAGAATGTCATCCCATACATTTTGAGTGATAGAAAAGAAAAACCTTAGTAGCTTTTGCATCTTGGATAGGGCCTCAGATGTGTGCATAAAAAAACCGGGCAAAAGCATGTCGGACCATACTCAGTGTAGGGTTCCGAACACAAAAAACAAAAATTATTAACTAGTTTTTTATTTCATGTAAATTGGTGCCGTAGATGATTTTATTAAAAAACACTAAACCACCTGTATCTCAAGAACCAATGATGTCTTCTTAGTTGTGATAGTTTTTCATTTAAATTCTTTATTTGCGCTTTCATTAAACATATTTTGCTGATTTAGGACACGACACTTGACCCCAACAAAAATGAGCGCATGAAAGCTTAATATATAGCTATTTCATAAACGAATGCCTTAATCGAAAATTTGTAATAACGAACCCGCCATATTTTTGAAAGACCTATCCAACGGCACATCACACTATGGCGTAGACCAGAAAAAAAAACATCCCCACAATACGTAGGGGACGTAAGTACTTTATTTTTTATTTTAATGTTTTTTATACCACTTTGTTGGCGTGACTAATGTGTATATTCGTGCCAAATTACAGCTTATTAGTACTAAGAGTCTCTGAGCTAGGCTTCGGACGAACGGACAGACGGACGGACGGGCGGACGGACGGATGGACGGAGATGGCGAAACTACTAGTTTGACTACGGAACCCTAAAAATAGCTCCTAAAAGTCGCAGCGGTATAAAATGAAAAAGATATAAAAGTTAAAGAAGTACGAGTGTAGAGATAACAAGACAGCGTCTTGTAAATAAATACGATAGATTTAACGCTCTTTCGTTCCTTCTTGCTCTTTTGTTGTTTGTGGTGTGTATTTACTAAATACAATTCTGACACGCCATATCACTACATAGTATAAAACAAAGTCGCTTTTTCTGTCCCTATATCCCTATGTATGCTTAAATCTTTAAAACTACGCAACGGATTTTGATGCGGTTTTTTTTATATATAGTGATTGAAGAGGAAGGTTTATATGTATGATACTTTAATCCGGAGCGAAGCGAGGGCGGGTCGCTAGTTTTATGATAAAGAAAAACATCTTAAAGTTATACACATCGTAACAAAGTCCAGCGTCATTTAAGTAAAATATCAATTGCAAAAATGTTTCTGAACAAACTATAAAAGCAGTAAATTTATTATCTTAGTTTATCTTATCGTTAATTAAATTTGATCGTAACACGATATTAGTTTAGTTTGGGACGCATATTGTATATTAAAAGACTGAAACATGTTAGATGCTACTGAAATTGGAGTTGAAACGAAAATTAAAATAATATTTCGTTTTGAAATATAGCATTGATTATTGTTAATTGTGTTTTTTTAATTTATTTTGCTTTGTTGTTTGAGATGTTTATAATTATTTAAATTACTATAACTAGCAAGACTTATTCTTGTACGACGATTGACGTACCAAAATTCCATACCAACTGACTTGTCTTATTTAGTAAACACTTTTATAACCTTAAAATGCATAGTTTTTGGCTTAGTCGGCCGTTTTCTGTTGAATAAAGCAACTCGAGACCAAATTTCGCACACTATTATCATGGATGACTTTTTTATGACAAAATTGTAGTTTTAGGCAAAAAGGGAGCATTTTGGGGTTAAAAAAGTTTTTACTAAGTAAGACAAGTCAGATGGAATGGAGTATATGTCCTTCTGGCAGAGAGGAAACATGTTTTTTTTAGACATATCACATTATTGTTAGTTTACGTTTAGCGAGTAGAATAAATTAATTACTAACCACAACGGAGGTAGATAATGTCTTTCGGTACTAGATAAATTGTTTTTATTTTTTTATACTTTTTTTTGATTAGTGCATCAACACATGTAAAAATTATAAATTAATGTAGGCGCACTAAATAAAGATTAATTGTAACACAAATAAAAACGTTCACCAATTTAGCATCGAAAATCTACCCCGTACCTTACGAGTACACTAGAAGTACATCTATATGTACATTGAATCTCAACGGATAATACATAATCGGTGACGACGCGTAGGCGCTCTGATTTGATTACTGCTTGGGTAATGAAAGGGAACTATCTCCTGGTTTAATTAAAGCTATCTATCTTATACATTGTTAAGCACTAAGTAATTAAGTAAGACGTTACTAAAGCTTACACTTACGTAATAATGTCTTTAGCATTTTATGGTTATAAGGCGGTCCAGTTACAGTGTAAATGCAGAAATTTCAATCGCACACGAATAAATCTCGTTAGAAATAAGCCCTAGGCTTGTAATAAGGGAACAAGGTAACAATGAAAATTGGTACTTAAACAGGTAAAGAAATACTTAAATATTTAGAAAATACACTTATACTAACTAGCTTCTGTCCGTGACTTGGCATAGATTCCGATTATCGTTATTACTACGGTAGTTTAAATTTTCGGAGATGAAAATGGCCTTTGTGATAATCCAGGGTATAAGCTATCTCCATTCCAAATTTCATCCAAATTCGTTAAGCCGTTGCAGAGTGAAAGTGTAACAAACATCCATCCATACAAACTTTTGCGTTTCTAATATTAGTAGGATTAGGATAGTAGGAATCCTAATTAAATCAATAACACATTTCATAAAATTGATCAAAAATACGAGTCAAATCCTTACCCGTCGCCAAGAAGATTAAAATCTGCGGTTTTTTAATATCATTTTAACCAACCTTTTAAACTGAATTATCTTGCTGGGTCCTCATAAATCTCTTAAACTGTATAAACGTTGAGTCATTTCCTGCATAGTTGAGTTAGCATCCTTTACGATTGATTTTGCAATTATTAAAATTTATTACGGTTCGCGAAAATAAACCCCAACTCTACTGTGAATCATGTTACTTAGTAATATATTATTAGGTTACGTTTAGTCATTAATTTTCTTTTATTTTAAAGCGATATTAGCTGTTGTGGAGCTCTATTGAACTCGCAAAAGTCATTATGTTTTTAACTCGGCTGCAATTCTTGTCAAATACATAAGAGTTATCATAACGTTGACAATACGATAACATGTCAAAATCAATATGGTTTTACCAATTACAATAAAGCCACTATTCACTTTTTTTGGTCGCGTATATCAATCAACTGTATATGATAATTGAATTTCTAAATCAATCACACCGTATCATAGACAAACATTAAAACACCTTTTATATGCTCTTTGCATAACAAAATTAAAAAGGTAAAATATTCATCCAGCCAAAGACATACGTAATTGAACAAAAGTAAATTGAAACGGACATAAATGGAACACTAACATTAGGAACGGAATAAACGGCATACGGGGAAATGAAAAATAGAAAATTATAGATTGTCTACGCCACGAGGGCTGTTGGTTTATGCATGGAGACATCGGGGGCTCCGAGTGGCCATTTTAAAAGTAAGGACCACTTCACCAGGCAGGAAATAATTATTTTTGATGATAAAAATTAGTGTATTTTATCGAGTCACGTTGCAACGAAGATATCATTACACAGATTTTGTATTTCAACGAAAGGCATTTTCTTGCCGTATGAACTTTTTTGGTTGTCACAAATGAAATGATACAATCAATGAAGTGAAATATGATAAAATGGTAGGTTACCTAAAAATTACACAAAGTATTTTTCTTGAAATTATTTGGGCGCGTTGAAACCTAGAGTGTAAAGGGACTTAGTTAAAAAAAAATATCTGAAAACAATGGTATTAATGGTATTATACTTAAATACCGTCTTACAGATCCAGCGTCGCACGTCGAACGTTTTGTTTCTTTTATACTTCATCCACAAATCAAAATGAGTCATTGTTGCATTTTAATTCGGAACGCAATTTACTTAAAGTTTTAAATCAAATTGTATTTGTTTTTGATTTGTGGCACTACTGCATAAAAAGCAGCGATGTGGCGCTGAACTTATTTAGCCATTAGCAAAAAAAAGTTTGCTAACGTGACAAACCTCTATAAGCATGTGAACTTTTTCAAAACACCTTTTAAAAAGTTTGTCCTTCACGGACGCATTGTAAACGGCACTTTATCTTCCTCAATCAGTATTCCAGTACAAAACTTTTATGACAACTTTTCTTTTGTGGCGTATCACACATCAAACGATGGAAAACTTAAGTGTAACAATGACAGGTGCTTATTTAGCGCCTGTCAAGTTTCTAAAGTCACAGCTGTTTATATTTGACAGGCTACACTTTTTGCCTTTCAGAAATTTAAAGTGTTATTCGACGTCTATCGTAAAGAGAAATAATACTTCCTTTTTATTTGGGTTGAAAAATATCGAATAGCAAAACTGCCAGTTAAGTTATCAGGTAAATTACCAAACTACAGTTTTTCAACCAAATCAATTGACGAAGCCAATCATTTTAAAAGTCGAAGTGATGGTGGGCGGACCGTATAAGCTACAAAACTGATACTTGGACCTCTTTTCTAGAGGGTTAAAACGATATTGCCTTTGACGTGTTTTAGTAAAAAAAAATACTCGGCTGCCGTTGCTGTCAAGTAAATAAGGGTTATTAAAACGTTGACAATATGGAAACACGTCATAGGCGTTTTTACGGGTTACCATCGATTCGTAAAAAAAATATATTTTGATTTCAGTTTTTTTTTCCATTTCCCAAATTGCTTTATTTCCAAAACTATAAATATTTCAGGATTTGCATAAAACTAACCTAACCTACTGGGTTCTACAGGATGGTCTTGAAATAATAACAGTTTCGGAAAAAACAGTTTGGTCCTGTGATATATTTGGGAAATGAATCAGTTTGATAAAAACTTTTTGACGAAACGAAAGGCTGGCCGTTTTTACTGTGTCGAACCTCAGCCTTGTTGAAGTTATCCTGTTTTTCAGTTTAGACTTTGGAAAACGCAGTGCACGACGCTATCAGACTAGGTAAAGTGATGATAATGATGTACCACGACTCTGTTGCTGGCGTGACGAAGAACGGCTCTGAACTAAGAATGCTTGAGGTTTCGCGAGGCGATAGATGGCAGTCGAATACTCTATTATCTTCAATTCGAGTTGTAATTAAGAGGCTCATTGACGTCACGAGACCGAAGAGCTGGCAGTTCCTTCGGTCAACGCATTAGTTTAAGTATTCAGCCAGGAAATGATGCCAGCATCTTCATGGCAATGCCGAAGAGGCCATGTTTAGCTTTAAAGTTTTAGTTGTACGTTTATCTTTAATTTCAATTGTATGTTTTTCAGGTCCCTGGACATAATTCCGACTTTGTCAAAAACCTAACCTAACCTAAGTATAGCAATTAAATTTAGCGTTTAACCTTTCGAAAATGTCATATAAATAAATCAAATAGTCAGTTGTACTTTCATTTAATTATTTTGATGAATGTAGTATTATGACTGTAATGCTATGTAAATATGATTTATAAATAGATGATCTTCTCGCAGTGGCTGGCCCCTCACCAATCATCTAATGATGACGTAAGCTCACTTTGGGCACACAGCATCATTACCATCGTCGCGTGAAAATCATTTTTTTTTTTCACTTGGCCGTCATTTGATTACTCTCTATTAAATGGGTCGTTCTACTTTTTTACCGACAATACATCGTCATTTTTCTATATTTTGCGTTTTTCAACTATTGATAATTATGGTTATAATTTTTGATTTTAAAATACGTTGCGTGAATTTTGATTTGGACTAACTAATGATTATTTCGGTGGTGATAATGTTTTTTTCTTTATGGTGGTTTTTCAGAATATACAGTGTCAGAGTGGCCGTTTTCTGAGGAGACTAAATTTTGTATTACCACTCTGTCACGCGATTCTATGAAAAACACACTTATAAAACAACTTGGACGTATATTCAAACACTAAAACATTAATAATCAATACTCCAACTGATAACGTATGGTAAAGTGAGGACAGGCAATTGTCGGTAAAAAAGAAGAATGACCCAAATAAGAGTTATCATAACGTTGACAATACGATACCAATTGGTGTAGTCAATATAGAATAGCGCTCCTGACGATGCATACGAATACTTTTGTTTATTTGGAATAAATAATTTACACGTGTATTTGTTTGGGGTGTGAGTATTGCTCGGATAAAGGGCGTTTCAGTTATACCTCTTATTTAAACGTATTGCTATGATGAGGGACTCTTTGTCCTAGTTTTCATTTCAAATATATTTTTACCGAATTATTATTACTTAACGACTAACTAGACCACTTTTAGTTGTAGAATGAACCGAAGACCTTTATATGGAACAAAAATGAACCTTAAAGCGTAGGCAATAGGAAAGTTGCTGGGGACCATTTCTTTCTTTCTCCAACTGAAAGTGGAAACAAAGCTGGCTTAATGGCGACTAATTTTACGCTCCGGTTAGTCTGACCCCCCCAGTGCTTCAGGGGGTTGAAAAAAGTAAATAAAACATTTTCACTGGACTAATTAAATTTACAGTCGCTTAACTGCAATTACGGATTTTTAAAACGAAGATTTAATTAAACTTTGAACTCTAGGTAAATGCGAAATAAAAATGCAAATAAAATTGGGTACATTTGTTCCTCTTTTGATGTGTTTTATTCCTTTTCTTTATATGACTTCCTGTTTTATCTTAATAAATTTACAAATAGGCTATCAGATTGAAGAGAATTGAAGTCTAAGACGGAATGGCTATTATTATTATTATTATAGCATCCTAACTATTAAGCTGCGTACAGCTGCGTACGGATAGCGCGTATCCTGCTACGCGTAGTCGATTACGCGTGTTTAGGTGTACATTGGATCAAGCGCGTCCTTTTGACGCGTGACCTAGACCAACTGCCGGTGGCTTGCGAGCGAGCCAGTTCGCGCGGCACGCGTGCTCCAAATATATACGTGTATCTGCAGGTACGGATAGATCGGTTCACGATACGCGTATCCGTTGACGCGTAGCAGGGTACACGATATCCGTACGTAGCTTTATAATTCTTGCAAATCACGAGTGCGCTGGAGTCAATTATATTTTAACTTTGATGCTTTATAATAGGAGCCAGAATTAATTTAACTATAACTCATTGCTTTGCCTTTACTCTAGTTAGCTTTGTTTCCAGTTTCTACTTCTTAAAGTATTTATTTGATCGTTGGTTCATTGATTGAATCAATTCATCAGACGATGTGATCTAAAGCGCAAATAACTTCACATATCTTTCAAAATTCTACACCCTGTAAGCTCCTTTTAAAAGTGTCAAGAGAAACAAACGTCGCAAAAATTTCATAAAAACGTTGCACGCTTTATAAATACAGCGTGTTGTTTCCCGTTCACGGATTAGCGAACATTTTATAAATCTGCTAACACACTCGGAAACGCTCTGCAGGCGACGGCCGCAAAATTAAAACAAAATTCAACAAGAAACGAAAATAATGGCAATCGCTTGGATTAATTTAATAAGCCCGTGGTGCTTTTTACGTTATTTGCAAAGATCAAAAGCCAGGTTTTATAAAAGAATTTGTTACTTATTAATTATGTCTTAAATACAAATTAACCTAGTCCCAATCTACTCGTAAACTCTAGGCATGTACTATGGGTAGGTACGAGAAAACGATAAATTATGTAGAAATACGTAGGTACTTACAGGAAACATCCAAGACTCATAAACAAAATACTCTCATCAAACAAATTGTTGCCCCAAACGGTAATTAAACCCAACTGAAAATGTGTCAAAATTAATAAAAATTATGCTACATGAAGCAGACGTTGCCATTTTACGTCCGTTGTACAAACGGACGTTGTAATACTTGTCACAGATACAAAACGCACGCTTCTCTATTAATTGGCGGGAAACATTTCAAAGGTTGTATTTTTTCTTTTTAACAGCCCATTGCCCACAAGGTTTAACTAACTCACGTAAATAAAAAGCGAAACAAATTAAAGCGAAACAGCTTTTCAGAAAATTGCGTTTGGCGAAATGAAATTTCTGCAAAACCTTTGTGAGGCTCGAATTCGACAAAAAGTTCGTTTGGTGTCATTTGCGACGAGTTAAAAATCCAATCCAAATCCTAAAACATGACCACTTTTTCAGTAAATGCTTAATTTTGAATGAAACCGAGCTGAGGAACTAAATAAATAACTATATTCGCTTAAAATATCATTAAGACAATGTCATTTAAAGCCTGACGCCATTCTAGTATTCATAATTAAATTCTAGATAAAAGTCTAGACATTGTTACCTCAGTAACTCAGTAATTAATCCTCACAAAGCTTCAGCTTTGCTTTGTAACATTCAAAATAAACTACGTTTTCTCATTACTATTTAATTAGTTATATCAGCATTCATTGACAAAAGCTAAGCTAAATATATGTCTTAGTAATTGACAGGTAAAGCCGGTCGCACACGATGCTAATCGGAGCTACAGCTAGCTAATCTATCATCGGCATGCGACTGAAATGTTAATTTCGACATTCTTAACGTTGAACGTTTAAAAACCACCCTATATTTCATTTAAAATCAAAACTGGTGGCTCTTATTGACACTTAAATAAGGTTTTATTTTTATGGAATTTCCATTTTCAAAACGCGTCATTTCTTACGATCGTTTTCTGCCAGCGCTAAAATTTGAATTGGTTCTAAATCTGTTTATAATATAGTTGAATATTAATCGTATTTGTAATTCCCAAAGCGCATACGTATCCTTGTAAACTAAAGGCCTCAGGCGAATTAGTAGTCAAGTTGAAACTCATGCGCAGTTCAGATAAAGTATCAGTGCAATATGCAAATATCTTCAAGTACGTATTACAAGAGAGCCGCGAGCGATCATACGGTTTCATTAGGCTGGGATCCATTAATTTGTGCATCTATATGTTAATCTAAGTTATTTCTATCCTCATATGCATTTGCTAGGCAAGATGTATTACCTGTGTTTTGTCAGGCAATTCGTATTAATTTAAAAGCAGGTATTTCAGTTGCTGGACTGATTTATTCGTATTTAATTTGCGTAATGTAAAATTTTACGGTCCAATAATTCTACTTTTTTTATGCAAATATATTCTTGATATTTCTTTAGACCTCTTAGGCTTAAAGTTGTTCCAATATCGAAAAGGGTTTCTAAAGTAAGTAATTGAATTAAAAGAACCCTACTTACTCATGCTTATTGTAATACGTAAAGTCCTTGGAAAGTTATTGATCCTTACAATTGACACTTTTGACCGGTGTAACAAAACTGGCTATATTTTGTTTTAAAATTTAATTTTGTGTCAGATGATGTTTCAGTGTCATTTTCTGATCGCAATTTTACAAAAGAATATCTCGTTACGTTTAAACGACACACCATGTATCTTTGCTTATACATCATAGTTTGTTTTTAATACCCAAGCTCTAATGGCACAGGGTGTTATTAAAACTGGGCTCATACTTAAATCACAATATGAGAGTTATACGCGAAAAACGTCTCGGATAATAAAACTAGTTTGGCATAGGAATGTTATGTCATCTCATTGATTATAGCTTGGCTTCTTGGTCACCAACTATAAAATGGTTAAGTAACTGATCTACCTAACGTTAACTGAAATAAGAATATTTCCGCCTAGTAAAACTATTGATGGGACTTTATTTTGCTTAGATTGGTTAGTGCATTCACACGCACTACTAACCGACGAAATTAAGTTGACAGAGCGTAAAAGCAACATTTAGGAGCGTGTCCCCTTAGCGTCCCATCCGTCAAGTGAACGCGCTGGAATGACTACTCTCACTCGATCGACAGAAGAGAAGACAGATTTTTAAAGGAGTGTCTATCATTTCATCGAAACACCTTTCATCAGAAAATAGCGTTCGATGAAATGATACATTCTTTTGGCGGTAGATTTTCTTCAATTCCTAATCTGTTTTTCGCTTTTTAAACCGTAGTTGATACATATTGAAATAATGGTTATAATTAAGCTAACTTTACTAAACTAGTTGTTATTTATGAACGCAATGATTGCGCGCGCGCTTACATAAGCTCCTCGGGCGATGATTGCGCAGGAAATTGAGATAGTTGCGTATCCTGCGCACGGTTTTCTGTTTGCTAAGAAATTGGCTTTGCTATGTCTATTTTTAGAGGATTCTACAATTAAAACAATAAAATATACACTCAGGTTACTGTCTAAGACAATCTGAGATAAATTGACTCAGTTATTTAGTTGTAGAAAATACATTACTAGGAACTAAAGTGTCTATTTAACTGACAGACATCCTGTCTGAGGGCGTAAAATAATTGCATAACAACGATCGTAACTCTCATTATCGGCACTTTATAATGCTTTGCTATTTCAAAATGGTAATCATAGTACTGTAGCTTGCCCGCAACTTCGATTATAGTTAACTTTAAAATGTTCTGGGATAAAAAGTGCCTATCTGTTATTCCGGTATGAGAGTTGTAAGCTATCTCCATTCCAAATTTCATTCAAACTCGCCCAGCCCTTGCAGCGGGAAAGGGTAACAACCTGACACACACGCACACAAACTTTCGCATTCATAATATTATTTAGTAGGATAATTTGAATGTACATATACTGTCTTGTTTGTATGAATTAAGTTGAACTTTTGATTATTTGGTACTTTTTTATGTTTCAGGTAAGCTCGGTGATTGTATAAGAAAAACCAAAGGTAAACTGTAAAAAGTACATCAACGGACTTTAAACGGAATTGAACCACATGAAACTTTGTCAATGAATAAATATTTATGACTTGTAAGTTGACTTCCAGTTAGGGCCTGTCCACATTACCACGGTGCGTAGTCGTGCCGTTGTTGACGCGGCAACGCACCGTGGTGAAGTGGACAGGCCCTTACTATAAGGTAGGTTCTACAATTTTACTCTTTGATGTTAAAGTACTTGCAATGCAACTTAAACCAACTCACTATTCTATTCTATTCACTGAACATGTCTTAGAAATAGGAACAGCAAATGGAAATTTGCGCCCTAGCGGGGCGGGTACAAAGTTCAGTACGTTTTTGCCCATTGTCCTTTCTTTATACATTTACTTAACAATATCGTAATTATTTTGCTACTATGAATGGTAGTTCTTACTAAAATTAAAAATAAGGCAGTCATAAAAATAATATAATTCCTAAAAAAACTTTTATTAAATACACATATAAAATTGAGGTCCTGTTCGGTTTTCTTGAAACAAAACAACATCCTGTACACAAAACTTACCTCATATTTTCCAATACAAGTACTTGTATTGGACTCATTTGCAGTATGTACAGGTTGATTTTATTCTGCACCCGTTAAGTTTTTAACTGCTCTCATTATCGGGCTTATAGTTGCACAAACTGCAGGTGACAATGCGGTCGGAGGGCACGTACAAATACCAATTCATTCGTGCTATAGATAGTTATTTTGCCACCACCAGCCACGCGTATAATTCAGGCATTTAATGTTCCTACAGACATTTTGGCTTCGGTTGAGCAAGGTTTAACACTTACAACCTTCATTTTACTAACATGGTTTTTATTTCGAATGTTTTAATATCTGAATTTGTCAACAAATGATCAGAGATGGAATTATTTAGATGATGAACAGGCATATTTAATTGCAAGGTACAGTCATCAGAATGATGCATTGCCAACCAAACGAATACTTTAATGACTAATGACGATGACTTAGAAGTTTTAGAATATCTCGAATTCGCTCAAAGGTGCACTTGAAGAGATCCTTTAAAGGGAAAAGGTCGCCTTTGTGTTTTCCTGATTGTACTATAAAGTTTTTTACATATATACGAGTACATACAAATATAAATTTTAGTTCAATTTAATAAGACCCATGATTGGCAAAGACACTCTGGTCATACACACTCTTAACAACAAAAGTTGTCTCTCCTATGGTCAATAGTTAAAAGCTTGTGTGCATATAAGTTATGTTTTTATATGATGGTCTAAAGCAGTCCTGACGGCGTTTTGCGGGAATGAGCTTAGCCAGAAAATTAGGCCTTAAAAACGTTAACTTTCGGTATGTCCACAGGAAAGACGGTAACTTATATCTATGTATGACCCACTCATTTAATTATGGTTATAATTTCACTAATTTACGTTCATGAGAAGCAAGGACGAAGCCAACAGTTCGCAGACATTATCTGCGAAGGAGTAAGCGTTAGACGTATTTCCTTATTATTTTATTTTATTCACATTTCCCTACGCCTTTCTGGCTAACCGTTTCTTACCATACTTACAATTTCGAAGACATTTCTTTAACTTGTTGCTAAATTTCCAAGATTATATTCTCAATAGTAGTACACACCAAAATTTTACCATTTTGGTATGGAATCGTAGAAAAAAGTAAACGAAACGCTTAAAAAAAACACAGGATAATGTCACACAAATTGACCTAGTCCCAAGCTAAGCTTTATGCTTCTACTATGGGTACTAGACAACGATAAACTTACTTATATATAGAAATATATACTTAAATACATAGAAAACATCCAAGACTCAGGAACAACTACTCGTGCTCATCACACAAATATCTGCCCTTTCCGGGATTTGAACCCCTAGCTCCGAAGGCAGGGTCACTACCAACTAGGCTAGCGTGTCGTCTATGCGTATTTAATTTAACCACCATTTTAAATATTGACATCTTACAAAGGTCAATGCCCGGTAGACGCCCGTAGACACGTCGGTATTCCGTGCGCGGCGTGCGGTGCAGCTGATTTTATTTAAGCAATAAAATTCAGCGAAATACGCGCCCGAAAATCATGTCGTAGACTGCAGGGAAGAACTGGGAAATGTGTTTAGAACATTAAGGATAATAAGGGTTTACCAGACGGGTCCATGGTGGTAGGGGCGAGAGAGATAACCACTTTGTAAGTCAGTTAAAATCTAATTTAATAACAGAAAGGCTTAGCTATGTTTACAAGATCAGCTTAACTAACACGCAGCTTAACACACGTAGGTAAAGATAATTGGTAATCTAAACGAGATTGGGGTTACCTTCGTTTCACCAATTTGTTTTTGCCAAACTGATTCATTTCCCAAACAATCATTTGACCAAACTACTTTTTTCCGAAACTGTACTATTTTTCAGGATTTTATAAAACTAACCTAACCTATAGGGTTATACACGATGGTCCTGAAATAAATCCTGAAATATTTGCAGCTTAGTCAAATGATATGTTTGGGAAATCAATCAGTTCGGCAAATAGTTTTTGGTGAAACGAAGGTAGATGTGGCATTAATCTCTGAATCGTTTCTTAACACTTATATTCTGCAATGAAATTACATCATCCCTCAATTGAGGCAAGAGACCGCTCTTGCCTCAATTAACTTGCCAGCCCTATTAGAGCCGACCAGCATCTCTAGAAATTATGGCAAGAGACCTGACAAGATATCTTTGGTACCACGGCCGAAGCGCCTGAAGCATAAAATCCCAATGTAGAAAGAAAGAAAGAAAACACGTTTATATACTTACATCTAACATCAGTACAGAATAAACGATTAAATGAAAAAGATACTGGGCAAGAGCATGTCGGACCATGCTCAGTGTAGGATTCCGAAGCCGTTAAGTACTACAAACGTAAAAATCAACAAGTAATAACTAACTTTCCATTTTTTAAGTCAATTGGTGCCGTCTTAGATGATTTTAGTAGGTATAAATACTTTAATCGCCTGTATCTCAAGAGCCAATGACGCCTACTTAGTGGTGATGGTTTTCCTCAAATTCGTTATATTTTCTTTCATTGAAGTTTTTTTCAGTTTTTTTCTTGACTCTAACAAAAAATAGCACAGAGAAAGCTTAATATTTTATAAACGGATCACTTAATCCAAAAATTGTTTCCGCAAACCCATAATATTTTTGGAACATCTATCCAACGACACTCCACACTATGGGGTAGACGAAAAAAAATACATCCCCGTTACGTGTACACTAAGATTGTATTTTACCACTTTGTTGGCGTGACTAATATGTATATTCATGCCAAATTACAGTTGTCTAGTACAAATAGTCTCCGAGCTAGGCTGCGGATGGACGAACGGACATGGCGAAACTAACTATAAGGTCCTAGTTTGACTAAGGAACCCTAAAATTAGGAACTGAACCAGTACTAGATTATGCGAAATGGTTCCTGCTCAGTATGTTACTGGTTTTTAGGCCAGAGCTGGTCTTCCACAGGAACCATTTGGTGACACCACGGCAGGTCCCACTACTGACAATACATAAAAAATATAGCAACACAAAACCCTGAACATAATTTTATTCCCTTCGGCGATTTTGAATTTATCAACCTCGTATTAATAGCGTTAATTTAAAACTAGAAAATAATTCAATCCATTCTCAATACAATCATAAGACTGCTATCCTAAAACCGCAAATGCGAGCCAACCCTGAGGAACACCTATATGGTAGTAACTTCACCGGTTGTTATCCCCACACCGGAACACAACAATGCGAATTCTGCTTGGTGGTAGCTTAAAGGATAAGATGGTGCTGATGAAACCTACAGGTTTTACCACTATTTGTAAATTTGGGAAAACAAACTAACCCCAAGATCCTTCTTAACTTTCTTCAGACAAGGTACCGTCTTGTTGCGTCTCGCTCTCGCTAAACCAGTCTGAAGACGGACGCATATATGCTCCTAGTTGGTAAACTGTGTAAGACGCAGACTCGAGTTTAAATTGAATTGTCTTAGTACAAACTGCTCGCCGAACCGTTGCAAGGAGCAAAACTAACAGTCGTTAGCGACGCTATTTTAACTATTAATACGA
Source organism: Acleris holmiana (assembly GCA_949316455.1). Lineage (NCBI taxonomy): Eukaryota > Metazoa > Arthropoda > Insecta > Lepidoptera > Tortricidae > Acleris > Acleris holmiana. The sequence continues at coordinate 22,061,062 of OX438763.1, read as the reverse complement.
GTATAATTAATGAAAATAAATTTGGTGTTTGAGTAGTGTTGTTATAAGAATAATAACGGTCAAATTCGCACATGTTTCCTTTAATAACGTAGCCAATACTAAAAAATAATTGCGCATATTCTAATTCTTGTTTTTAATTACTTACTTATAGCAGAAACAATTGTTTTTAATTTCTAATTTGGACTTCGTTAAAGGGAAAAACGGGTGCCCGTATTTTACGGGTACGTATTCTCATCTCGAAAAAAACAGAGTATAGTACAAGTTACACCTACACTTTCTCAGGTGAGCGGCCATACGCAAAAGTGGTATATATATATATAATAAATAAATTAATATCAGAGGGCAATCTCACATAAATTGACCTAGTCCCAAACTAAGCTCTAGGCTTGTACTATGGGTACTAGACAACGATAAACATACATGCATAGAGAAATACATACTTAAATACATAGAAAACAACCAAGACTCAGGAACAAATAGTCGCGCTCATCGCATGAATCGACGTATCCTAAGAATAAGGGCGTAATTACAAGAAGTTTTATAATTTCTAAAGTATTTTAAAAGCCATTTGGTGTAGAAAAAAATGTAGAATTTTTCGAAAGAAACGTTTTGCGATAGGAACATTTAACAAAAAAATATTTTAAATTACAACATTTTCAAAAGGAACGTACCTACATAACAGGCCTCTAATTCTACTGCTGTATAACGATATCGCTTTTGACGTGTTTCCGTATTGTCAACGTTTAGATAACTCTTATGTCATTTATAATAATGGCCACTGTGACATAAAGGATTCTAAAACACGTCAAACGCGACATCGTTGTAACGCTGTAGAATAGAGGCCCAGTACTCCTTACCCTACCCTGAGTGAAATAATAATCGAGCTTTAAAATATTCAGCCAGCAAAGCCTATTAAACCAAAAACATATCGGCCAGACTTTGCTTTTAATATTCATTCGGCATCCAATTTTACTTAATACCTAGACTCTACCACTACTCAAAAACCAAACAGCTTTAACTCCAACTCACGTTCTTGTCAATTTAAAATTGTATCGAGTTTTCTTACGGTTGAGATTAGGATGGGTTAGTTTTACAACTTGGGCCAGTTTGGTTGTAGAGTGCGGTATAGTCCGATCCGCTTAGCCAGGCATTTCGTCCGACCTCAGTCATTAAACACTAAATTCCATTGCGATGGTAGCCATGATGCTGGTTAAAGCAGGATATTGTCTTACTAAGCTTTAGTGTGAATTGGGTTAGTGTATTGGTATTAAATTGGAAGCAGGTAGGGCTTAGTTATAGCAGCAAATAATCTTAGATCAATAATGCAATTCGAAGTAGGTAGACCTGATTTCTGATTAATCGTGTTATATATACTTTCTTATTTTCAGATGTTTTTGTGATGTTTTCGAAGTAGTATTCATAATAGTAGGCTAGGTTTAGTTTTAAAATGTTTCAATTATCTCCGAGGTATCATTGGAATACCTACGCCAAAAAGCAAAATATATATGCGTGGCTGTATTTTTCGTCGGCATTTTTTTAAACGTCAAAACCGTTTTACGGTTTAGGTATGAATATTTGCAATGATATGCAGTTAAATAGTCGGGTCATCTAATATTTGAATGCACAAAACAGGCTTAAGAGACTGTCCTGAACATTCCACAACATCACAGTAACCCTAGTCAAGACTACCTGAAGCCCTTTGAGTCGACCGCACGAATGCACAGAATACCTACCCAGACTCCTTAAAATGCTTAAAGACTAAGTAATAAACTATAAGCTTCCTTTGACTGCAAGTCGAAATTTTCCTCTGACTTGTTGTTATTTTGATAAGTTTTGCGAATGATTTTCGTTTACCCTTATACGATTTTTCAGAATTATCATTTTATAAACAGGAATATTTCACTGTGGGCATTCACAAGTATAAATTAGCTTACTAAGGGTAGGTAATTAGTTTACAAAAGCTAAAAAAACTGACTTTTGAGTTTCTTGCGGCGGCGTTTCTTCTCAGCAGTCAGTGGTCTCTTATTAGGTAGCACTGGTCGATTTTTAACGTCTTAAAAGTGCATGTGTGGTCTACTAGCTACATAATCTCTAATCTTTCGTTATCCTTGAGAGGTCGTATACGAAATTTTGCCGGTTTTGCTTCTTTCCGTAATTTCACAGTTAAAATACTGCGTTTCTATAAGTTTTAATGCCCATCATGAAATATCATTTCAGTTATAATCAAATAAATGAGTTACGAATGAATAAGCTACTTTTTTAATTTTGTCGAGTATTATAAAGCGAGATTTAGGTGGTTTTAAAACATTATTTTTTAAGGTAAAAAAGGTTTAAAAAAAAAAAAGGTTTAAAAGGTTTAAAGGTTTGGTTAAGGTTTTTGTGGTGGTAGGACCCTGTGCAGGGTCCGCCCGGATCGCTACCACCATCTTATCCATTAACCATCCGCCAAGCAACAGTGTTCGCATTGTTGTGTTCCGGTGTGGGGATAAGACAACCGGTGAAATTACTAGCATAGAGGCATTCCATCTTAGTCCTCAGGGTTGGCAGCGCATTTGAGGTCTTAGGATTATAATCTTAAGAATTCAAATGTCTATGGGTCTCAGATTTCACTTACCATCAGGTGGCCTGAGTGCTCGTGTGCCTTCTCCTTAACATAAAAAAAAAAAAAAAAAGGTAATGAATTGATTGATTGAAGTTAATTAGTGTTATTTTAATTTTAGGAACGAGAGTTTTAAATACCCGAAATCAAAAACAATTTTTTGCCCATTTTCTGTTTTTTTTTACCAAGTAATTTACTTTTTACACAAAAAATATATAAAGGTGGTAAAAAGTTATACATCCATTTTTTTAAACGACTTTTACAGCTATTGTAACTTTTTCATACCTTTAAGACGTCAAAACGATTCGTGAATATGCGCATTCTAAACCTTTTACGGCAAAATTCACAAAACAGTCGCCGGTTTCAAGTCTATTAATCAAAATTAAATAATAAAAACAAAAAAGTAGCTCGCACCCTCGTTGAGACTTAATATTATCTTTCGTGTTGCGCATGAAAATTTGTAGAAGTAAAGTATTGCAACTGTAAAATCACGTAAATCAGCGAACTCGGCAAAATTTCGTATCCGGCCTCTTAAAGTAAACCAACAAAACCTACAATCTGTATAATCCCTAAATATATACAATCATATCGCAACCAAATTTTAAATAATGACCCATTAAGCAGAAGCCGCAAATAAAACGTGTCCGCCAATTAAAACAGAAAAAATGTACGGCGCAATTACAAGTCCTTTTAGTGTTAATAAAGTCTTGTATTAGCTACGCAAGTAGCTAAAACACTTGTAAACGTTTTATAGGAGTTCCTTAGGGTAATTGAAAACCGTTGGTCCAGGAAATTTGTTTTTTAAAGATATTGAAAGTTGTCTGACGACTCGTTGGCCTAATTGGGAGTGTCCCTGCCTCCGAAGCCAGGGGTCCTGGGTTCATATCCCGGTAAGGGCAGATATTTGTGTTATGAGCGCGAATATCTGTTTCTAAGTCTAGGATGTTTTCTAATTGTTTAAGAATTTTTTTCTCTATATAAGTATGTTTATCGTTGTCTAGTACCCATAGTACAAGCCTAGAGCTTAGTTTGGGACTAGACAGGTCAATTTGTGTGAGATTGTACCCTGTTATTTTTTTATTATTATTTATAATAATTGGCATACAAATCTATTTATATAGAGAAATATATACTTAAGTACATATAAAACATCCAAGACTCAGGAATAAACACTCGTGCTCATCACACAAATATCGATCTGCCCTTACCGGGATTTGAACCCAGGACGCCTTAGCTTCGAAGGCAGGGTCACTACCAACTAAGCTAGTGTGTCGTGATGTTGTTTCAGAATATTTTAAAAATATAAATATGTGATAAGCAAACGAACCCAGCTTAACGTGTGCATCTGTTTTTATGTGTGTGTGTGAGAGAGCGTCTTGACCTAGTGGTTTACGCGGTCAACTCGTGATTATAAAGGCACCTAGTTCGAACCATGTACCAATGAGATTTACTAACTTAAGTACATTACCCGATGCTCTTACGGTGAAGGAAAAACATCGTGAGGAAACCCACACATTCAAACCGGTGAGTGTGAAAGAGGATAATTGCATAAAAGGTTCTAAAGGTGTCGCAATGTATTTGAAAGGGCCCATCGATAAGATAAGGTAAGATCTGTGTGTGTGTCTGTCAAAATAACCAAATCGGATCTGGTATAAACCAGCTCTAAAAACATAAGTCTTCATCACATTAAGAGATTGTAACTATTTATTAGTTGTTTACAAAACCTCATTAAGTCCACTTAAGCTTATAACAAGTATCTCCTATTTAAAAACAAACGTAATAAAGCTAAAGTCAATCTTAACCTTCAAAAGTAAATACATAGGGTAAATAGTAATTATGAACGGTCCCACAAAGCGCGCGCGCACAAAAGCTGAACTTCCATCATGGCAGCCGAATGTCACAGTCAAAGGCTACGGTAACGGTATCGTTACGCTGCGTTACTTATTTTTCTTTTTTTTTGTTAAGTTTTCCACGGATACCGAAGTGAGGTTTAAGATATAAGCGAAACGCGTGATTAAAATACAATTAAGAATATAAGAAAGTGTGATGTATATATTATATTATATGTATAGATTAAAAAATCAGCCCTTAACGACAATAGTGTAGTGTTCTTTTATTTAAAGATTAGCTTAAAGTTTTAAAACAGTGTCCCCTTGTTTCACTGACACTCATTTCACACAGCATATCGTTTCACAGAATTATTTTTTTTATCGTTTTACATATATGTTTGTTGTATTGCAGTGTGTTTTTGTCAAATAAATGTTATGAATTTGAATTTTGCGAAAATTGTGCGAAATTGTAATTACTAACGAAGGAAGACTAAGGAAGGCCTAAAACGAGATGCATAGATTCTGTAAAAAACTAAAAAATATAAAAAAAAAAAATAAGCGTAGAGAGAAGGGAAGGGATATTAAAATAATGAAGCGGTGAATGACGTGGAAGAAAAATAAAGTGGTGGTAGGTCCACCGTCCCTAAACTCCGTCCGAATCGCTACCACTATCTTATTGCTTAACTTACCACCAAGCAGCAGTCTTCACATTATTGTATTATGTTGTTGACATAAAAGTATCGATGAAAGAGTCTTAAGAATGTAGTCCTTAGAATGCAAATGTCTATGATCTCAGGTGTCACTTACCATCGGTTGGCTTGTGAACTCATACTCCTTCACTGTCATAAAAAAAATGCTGCGCCGACCACAGATGAATGAGATAATAGCAAATAAAAAAAAAAAGAAATATAGTTTATTTTTACACACATTTGGACAAAATTATAAAGGTAAAAACTTAAATAATAAATAAATGCGAGTCATCATTATGCTAAGGCAAGCCACGCTAGTTTTCAGTGGTCCCAATTTGAATGGCCTCACGATATCTGGCACCAATATAATTAATTATAAGTAATGATGATAATGATGACTTACTTCGCATTAGGTGACGAGATTTTTGAACGTAACATTAGCGTTATGAGGGTGTAACAAGATCCTAGAAGTAGTAGTAGTTCTGCATTGAGCCTCTAAAGACATTAGAAAAACAGTGGACAATCTCACACAAATAAACTTAGTCCCAAACTAAGCTCTTTGTTTTAAATTAACCGTAGCGGATTACAATCCGGTAGAGGTGCATAATAATTTATTTACCCTTGTTTCACCAACACTCCATTTCATAGAACGTATCACTTCACAGAATTTTCAGTTCATAGACAGGTTTTTCTAGGCAGAAGTTAGGATTTTGTGATAGCCACAAGTCTAACCTAACCAAACCTACGTAATTAATGTTTAAGATAACCTAAAAACAACAGGAGCTCAGCAGAAAATAGCTTTCGTTGAAGTGAAATTCTGTGAAACGATATGTTGTGTGAAATGAGTGTCAGTGAAACAAGGGGACACTGTTTTAAAACTTTAAGCTAATCATTAATTAAAAGAACACTACACTACTGTCGTTAAGGGCTGATTTTTTAATCTCTAATCAGATAAATTGGAACCTTCTTTTTTTCTTGTACATGTCAACAAAAAGGCAAGTGACTTCGTCAAATACCCCTGGCCGAGATGCGTACGCTAAGTAGCGTTTCTATACGTTTTGTTTTTAAACCAATCGCGTCAATAGAATCGCATTTCGCACGTGACTTCATATCACACGATCTAACAGTAGCGTACGCATTTTGCCTAGGGTCACATCTGGTGACTAGAATGCCCTAAACTAATCGGAGCACAAAATTTTTAGAACCTGCAAGTCGATTCGCTGCATTATTGCAGAGTAAAATAATGAAATTAGCTATGAACCGCCAGTAGCTTATACCTTAAAACACTCATCTCCCCTTACAAAAGACTGGGGCGACCTATTTACGTCTTAGTGAAGCACCGCTTTGTGACAATGACTGATAGTAAAACAAAGTAATGGTTACTCCGCTCTATCATCGTAACGGGATTTGTGAGATCATATTTTTATTCAGCAGAATGTTTTTATGGCCCCAATAAGTGGACATGTCCCGTTCGCGAATATATGAGGACTGATATTAGTTTTATGCGGGACTTTCAATTCAAACGTAATTTGGTATTTTGCTGTAGAAATTTTGGCTCGCTTTAAGGTACCTAACTATATTGTTTTGTGTAGTAATTGTTCAGTAATTAAAATATATCTCATAGAAAAAACTTATTTTCCAGAAGTTGCCAAATAATAAAGATATGAAAATTTAGGGGGCTTTTGCCTGCTTTATTAAGCTTATTAAAAAGTAATTATACAATTCAACATTGATACTGTCATAACAATGAGTTGTTGATAAATGTATCTATAAATTGAAAGGAAATAGTTTGATTTGGCACTAAGCAAAAGTATTTAATTGTGTGAATATTTAAAGATTAGTATTTCTAATTTACTCTAAACAGCATCCAACTTACCAAGCTTTAACAATAAATTTATTTGACACATAGATTAGCATAACATAATGATCGTCGCCTTCTAAATCTTCGACATTGTAACTATTTCAAAACTTATAAACTTTAAGCAACCAGTTTCACACAATAGACGGCATTCATAAGATGACACATTGAGTATTTGATCAAGCCACAATAAAGCATTATAAGGGTCAGATAAAAGCTTCATCGCTATTGCGTCATGCTTGGGTTTGGCACAGCATCAAGATTTGGATAAGTTTTCTAATATTGATGATTCAAACTGATGGCCTGGATGATAAAATATTTAAGTATAACTGTGCGGTCAACTGGTTGTATAATAGTCGTAAAGAAACTGTTAAGGTACTTAATTCGGTTAAAAGGCAACATCTTAGTGATGAATACATGAATCTACTCGATTTAAAATGTAATAATGCGGATAGGTATGTCCTGTATGCGCTGTCTATGACTTTTTTTAATCTGTCGACTTTTTATTGTGTACTGTTTTAGACAAAGAAAATATAATTACAAATTTGTTTGCTCTTTTTAGGCATTTTTTTGTACCTAGTTATGTCCTAAACACAAAACTGAATTATGTTATACTTTTAGATTTTCTTTCGGATAAAAGGTATTGTGTGTGACTGTATTTTTTTCTACAAAATGATATGATATGAATTGGTTAGTAATACAGCATTAGTTTTATTTATGGTTTTAATTTCTATAAAAAAAATCTAGACAACCGCCACTGTCCAATGAAAGTTTTATTCAAACGTTTGTGTTTCCATTAAGAAGCTTAATTGTAAATGATTAACGCCAGGTTAACCAGGTGTCTTAAGCGTCAGGGCGCGCTTTGTAAGCACGAACAAAAAGCTCCTTTCATTAGGTCATGAAAGCTTCACAGGGCAACCTTGGCCCGCTTCGCTAATAGGGCTGTTAATAGGCTGATAGGGGTGAACATTCATGGGGATTATGATATGTTCTTAATAAATTTGGGTTATTTTGATGACCCATATGAATATGGGATCATGTATTTTTCTATGAAGGCCAAGGCCGCGTTTAACGTCTAACTGCATTGTAGTAGGCGAAGCATTCTGTACTCTATTGGTAACCGCATGAAATTTAAAATGCTTATTCACTTTCTATGCAGTTAGTCGTCTTTTTTGGTATTTAAAATTCTGAGTCAGCAGTCGCACGAAGTTTTAACATTCTCTACCAAAACCTAAAGATCGCCATAAAATATTGGGCGCCCCTCGCAATCCCTAATAACGTTTGTCCTAACGCATTGCAAGTCCGAAATTTTGTTTGTCCTAAAACCCGTTTTAGCTGTTAGACAGTCTTTAATTTTGAAATAATCCTCAGTTAAGGTAGTCCTCAGGTAAGATAAGAGTTGTTTTATAACAATACAAAAAAGTTTTAAAGTTCAGGCGGCTTTAGAAATGAACTTAAATTTGGACAGACAGAGCCCTTAGTGTATGTTGCTAAAGTAAAAAACCTCTCGAACGCGTTTGCGTTTCTCGTATAAATAAGTATGCTCATTGTCGCATGGAAACGAACACGTTCGAGACGGTTTGCCGCGCGAACAGCAACTTACACTCATGGCTCTGAAGCCCTTTAATATTTACTATGCTTATACATCGGCGCGTAATTCCTAGGTCACACGTGGCGAGTTGCTGTCTTAACAGTGGACAGCTCCTGCCTCCTCCAAGCTCAGATCGCCTAGTCTGGTCTCAAAATTACAAGTAGTAACCACCCTAAGACAGGCGAGTAACAGCTGGACGAAAGTCTAAGACAAGTGACGACATGTTGGCCAAGTTGGGAGTGACCCTGCCTCTGTAGCGCTGCAGTCCTGGGTACAAATCCCGGTAAGGGCAGATATTTGTTCCTGGGCGTTTTCCAAAAAAAGTGTACATCGTTAAAGACAAAATTAAGAAAATTTAACTTTTCCATTCCGTCATCTAAATGTATGGCAAATTTTCGTGACGAAATGGAAAAGTTACATTTTCTTAACTTTGTCCTTAACGATGTACACTTTTTTTGGAAAACGCCCTCCTGAGTCTTGGATGTTTTCTATGTATTTAAGTATATATTTCTGTATATAAGTATGTTTATCGTTGTCTAGTACCCATAGTACGAGCTTAGAGCTTAGTTTGGGGCTAGATCAATGTGTGTGAGACTGTTCACTGATATTTATTTTTATGTGTTCGCAAGTGTGGAATTGTGTAGTGTTCAAACGTCTGTAAATCCCGCGCAACCAATTTTATAAGAATTGAATACGCATTTACTAGAGTTTACTAGACTATGATACAAGCAGTTACCAAAATACGTTAAAGCTATGAAGACGCGTAAAAAGAATATGAGAGACATGCAATGCAAGTTTCAACTTGTGTTATAGAGGAGAAAGACGAGTGTGAAACTGTTTGGACTTGGGATCGAGCCGCTGCAGCTGGCTTGCATTATCTCGAATATAACACGTATTATGCGGTCACACATTACGAGTAGCAGTATCACAGTAACTAACCTCTCAGACCCGCACATGTTTGACCTGTACTGTGTCTGTACTTGCTGGAGCTGTACACAGTCCTTGCTGGAACTGTACACGGTCCTTGCTGGAACTGTACACGGACTGGCAGTGCGGACGGCCATTACATGCAACCTGATAATTATTACAACATACATTATTTACCTACATCCATTTTGTGTCATCAAAATCATTAAGTCACTTCAGTATAGTACATTTAATATACTTAATATACTAAATCGGTGAAATTACTAGCATGGAGGCATTCCATCTTAGTTGGTTGGTTGGTTGGTTGGCAACGCATTTGGGGTCTTAGGATTGCAGTCTTATGATTATAGTCTTAAGAATTCAAATGTTTATGGGTCTCAGATTCCACTTACCATCAGGTGGCCTGAGTGCTCGTGTGCCTTCTCCTTATCATAAAAAAATAAAATTTAATTCGCCACTTTGTGTCATTAAAAATATTATTTCAACGATCACGTTCCGTGGTTCAACATGAATTCAAGACGTGTCGAACTTGTAGCACTTTATTCCCAAAATATCAAGATTAAAATTCAAAGGGGTTATAAAACATAACACCTTATATTTATACAAGCGCAAACCTACCAAAAACTCCTCATAAATATCAAGAAAGGCTCAAGTTTTAGCAAACGGAACCCTTTTACAAAGAGCTACCAATAAAGTTGTTAATTTATTACAACGGAGGAGGAAGAAAAAACACAACTTGCTGCATAATTCTTGCCTTACAATGCATGAGTTAGGTAAGATAAACATCGTACAGTTTCTTTTGCTAAGAAAAAGGAAAATGACTATGGAAATGTCTCATCAGAAACGGTTTTAGACCTGGAGTTGATATTTCGTCTAGATGAAGAAAACTAGAGGTTTGTTTTGGAGAGGAGAGACCGCTCAGGACGCGGGTTATCTATACTAATATATAAAGCTAAAGCGTTTGTTTGTTTGTTTGCTTGAACGCGCTAATCTCAGGAACTCCTAAACCGATTAAGATGAAATTTGGTATAGAATTTGGTTTGGTTTTGGTTTGGTTTGGTTTGGTTTGGTTTGGTTTGGTTTGGTTTGGTTTGGATGGTTACTAAGGTCTCGGGGAAGGGCATAGGATACATTTTATCCTGGAATAGCGATAAGGGAGGTATTTGACATAATAGAAACTATCAAATTGTGATTTAATAGTGTCATCTACATACACATAAGGGGAGGAGCGGAAAACTAATACGACGCATACGAAGTCGCGGGCGTCTTCTAGTTTCAAAATACTTAGTTTAGCTCATTCACACTATAACATTTTCTCTAGGATTGAGCTGAAGATTGCTATCGCGACGTTCCCATCCCATTAATCTAGACTTTGTCTTTCTGCAGTACTGCCATTAATTATATGGGTGGGTAAGTACTAGTACCTGCACGTGATCTGTTTTACCCTCGTAAGGCTTACCAAACTACAACCAGGAAGATTTTTGTGACTGGGAATATGTATCTACCAGTAAGGAAATAAAGTTTAAAAACGTTTGCTCTATAACGACATTTTCAATTTATAAACAAAGAAAAATAGACTTTACTCCCACTATTACTTTAAATTAAATTGCCATGTACATCCTATTGCCCATCGGGTTTTACTTAGTTTTTTCTCTAAATATATTTATCTCTTTATCGTGTACAAGATGTAGCCAACTATTGTTTTTTTAATTTCATACATATGTATGGCCTGTTATAATTTTTCTTTCATAATGATAATATTCGGTTGTATGTATGTATATTTGATTCTTCGAGACCTCCTGAAGGCTAGACACGATAATTTCATGAATAAATATCATAAAGGGAAAAATTAAAGGCAAAAGAGGCAGAAGACGTCCCAGACGAAATTACTTTGAACAAGTGAAAGAGAAAGTTAATTTCGTGTCGTATCAAGATGTCAAAAACCCAGCAATCAATAGAGAGGAATCGCGGGCACTCCATCGACAAAAGCATAGCTCTATAAAGAATATTCAAATGTATTTGTATCGTATTGTATTAAAACTAAGTCTATAGATGCCAAAACGAAAAAATACATTTACTTCAAAACTAAAGTCAATTAAAAGTAAAGTAATTGAGTGTAGAATAATGTGATTGAAATTTATTCAAAGGCACTTTTTAAACCTATCAAACCAACACAGCTTAAGTCTTTGTCAAACTTCACCAAATAGTACATTTTACCCGCAATAAAAGACTTTTTATTACTTTGTCAATTTGTGAACAGAAAAGGTTGTTTTTTGTGAAAACACCCTGCAGGTACGATTTGAATGTAAATTTGTGAATTTGTCGAACATAATGAGTTACAAAGGACTTTTTATCACTAATAAAAAACTTGAAGGCTCTTGATAAAGAATTAACAGACTATAAAACTTTTCACTTAAACTTACTCCATTGGCTCATTAATAATTTTATTTTAATTTTCATTATTGTGTTATTCAAGTCTCATATTAAGGAAGAGGGACCTCTTCCTCCAGTTTTATGGAAAAATAAATTTTCTGCGCAATCATTTATCGACTATGTTACGACTAAATGACCACAATATACGATTTTTGCCCCTTATCAATATTTTATATGAAAATGGTGGTTAATGTTTCGTTGGCTACCTTTACATTATAACTGGTTAACTTATATTTTTTTTAAATGCCTTTTTTTACACGCAATTAATTCTTATAGATTCACAAAAACATCAAAGGAAAAAAATCCCCTTCCTGACCAGACGTTAATTAAAATTAAGACGTTAATTATAATTGCAACACTATTCAAATCTAATTAAGGCGTCATATTGATTGATTTTTATATACTTTGAAAAATACGCGGGTCGTCATAGTTAAATAAAATATCGATAGCACGGAACGTAAGCATTACTAAATTATTAGTTAAATTACACATTATTGCAATGTAAAAATCCTTCAATTATTCGTACTTTTTTATGAATACCAATTCAATAGACCCTCTATACAGCCTTTTCCATAGAAATAGCACATCGTCGACGTATACGTCAGGAGCTTGAATTATCAATACAAATGTTAATTCTTTACAACTTCTAAACAAAGCTCATTCGATACGTTACAAAGTGCTGTTCGTAACAAATGTAACACCGTTATGTAACTTGTACCTGTTTGTTAAATAAATATAGCTTTTGACTTTGACTTTAGCTTCAAACAATCGCTAGCATAGAGCAATAAGGGTTTTTACACTCTTGCTCGTAAAGTGGGCAATATTGCAGCGTTTTTAGGGTCATAATGTAGCTTAAACACACGTGCTTTTTACCTTACATTACTAACTGAAGTAGTGATTTTTACATAATGATTTTTTAATCTTAGCAAAGTGTTTTCATTTCTTATATAAAAATCAAATGGTAGTAAATAAGTCGTTTATGTAACTTATACATGTATGTGTCTTAACATACATGCCACACAAGTGTTTTAAGGCCTAATTATGTACAGTTGCATACATTGTTTTTACCTACACATATATTATAAGTTCCTACTCTGGGATGGGTTCAGAATCCGAAGGCAAATTACCAGTGCTATCTGTAACATATCTATAGGTGCTAAACTAAGTATTTTATTCTAATCGAATTGACTGACTGAAAACATTTCATGGTTTGACAATCTATAATATGAGTAAGAAACTAAAAATAAGGAATTCCTTATCACCCGGCGCATGTCCCCCATGTTCGCGAGCAACTTGTATTCACCTTTCATCTCCACCACAAGCTTTGCATGCAAACGACGCAGAAAGTAATCTTGCAGAAAGGCTGGCACAGTTTTAGACTGTTTTAGTTCATGCAGCCTAATTTTACATCAGTGTCGACTGTATCTTTATTTTGAGCTAATGCGTAAGTTTTTATTTGTAAAGGCATTTAAAAAAATGCCAGGATAAACATACATAACATCACGCCTTCATTCACAGAGTGGGGTAGGTAGAGCCACAGAAATACCATCAACTCTAAAAGACATGATTATAAATCTGTAACCATTTTTTGCACAATCAGGTCAAGAAGTTTACTAGTGAATTAGTGACAGGTTGCAATCACAACGCCTACCAATACTACAAGCCCTTATTCCCTTAGTCGCCTCTTACGACATCCACGGGAAGACACGGAGTGGCACTTTTCTAACCCGGCAACCACATGGCAGGAAGGACAAGTGGCTTATTAAAACCAATGTCACTAATAAAATCGTAAAAATAATTACGATCCGGAAGGAAGATCTCAACACGATTTTGCCATGGTTTGACGACACGGTCTATTCGGCAGTGACCCTGCCTTCGAAGGTAGCGATCTTGTATTCGAATCCCAGTAAGGCAGATATTTGTGAGTTGAGCGAATATTTTGTCGCCCAACTCAGATGTTTTTTACCTATATAGTAGGTATGTATTTTTCTATATGAGTATGTTTATTGTTTTCTAGTATCCATACTTATTTAGTACAAGCCTAGAGCTTCGTTTTGGACTAGGTCTTTTTAAGGGGCTCGTAGTCAAACTAGGAACCCTTATAGTTTCGTCATGTCCGTCCATCCGTCCGCTGCCGGGGGTCGTGTGGGGTGTCGTCTTTCAAAATATTAAAGGTTTTTCACAACAACTTTTCGATCAAGGGATCCGTTTATGAAATGTTAAGCTTTAAAGAGCTAATTTTTGTTAGAGTCAAGTGTCTCACCCCCCTACAGCCAAAACTACAAATACTAAAAATCTGAGACGGCGGCACCAAATGACTTTAAATAGAGAATTACTTATTTCGTTTGTGGTTTTTTTATGTTTGTAGTACTCTAGTACTTAACGCCTTCGGAACCTTACACTGAGCATGGTCCAATATGCTCTACCCGGTTTCCCAAATTTACAAGATGTGCAGAATTGACGTCAGCTGATGACAAATCGCGTCGACCGTTCAGTCTACTCTATTCATTTCGAGCCGATAGAAAACAGAAACGTTAACATGCGTTTACGTCTTGGGTCCACCTACTGATGTATTATTATGTATTTTTATTTAGAGTGTAAAAGCGATAGGCACACAAGTAGTGGTATTACTGACCTTACACAACATCGCCACTGTCTTATGACCTGTCAATGTCAGGTAGGTGTAATTAAAAGCCTGTCATATCTCCGCTTTAAAGATTTTAATCGAGACAAATAGATCAAAGTTTTACTAATACTCAAGGCTATAGGTATTTTAAGGTATCTAACCCTAATATTACAAAAATAACAAGATAACTAGAAAATCTTACGCAATAATCCCTTCGAATGAACTTGAGTTAGGACTACCCTTTCGCGCAAAAAGGTGTTATTTTCTTAATAACAACCATCGTAACCTAACACTCTTTACCCACGCAAAACAAACGCAATGAGAGCTCTTGTTTTTCTGGCGTTATTTTCTGAAGCAGCCAGTGTGTGAAGAGCTATGATGTTTTAAAAGATGTAAGGTTGTAGGGTTCTGTTTATGGTGGTTAGATGTTAGAAAAAACAATGTGAGGCAGAACTAGAGTGTTTATGAGAGAGAATGCACCACCTGCGACCGCTAAAAAGGTATAAATGAATAAGGAAAGTACTCAGCAAATTGGCTTATTATATTAACGTTGTGGATAAACAGAAGGACAATAATAATGTATTACATTAGATTTGATTACTTGGTTGTATTGGTACTGAATGGTGCAAAATTGCCAATCCAATAGAATATACAGGGTGTGTACAAGTTAACATCTTTTGGGCGTCCCAATAATTAAAATGGCGACGACCACAGATTGTGTACAAATCAGGTAATGTAGGCAAGTACTTGTTTGTATGCCCAAAACAGTACCCTAATTTTATCCCGACTGCCGAACAAGGAGGGTAGTTTTTAACCTGTAAGTAATGTATTTATTTAATCTTTTTTGCACAATAACCTACATTTGATGAATGAAAGTTCGTTAGTTGAAACGTGTTTCGATGAAATCATAGAAAATTTGTAATTATATCAATGCTTGTGGTGTTCATGTATAACTAGTTGTACAATAAGCATATGTTAATTGTAATAAATATAAACATTGCAGCAACTTTAGGTAAGCCAATAAGTAAATAATAAAAAATAACAGACGTTTTTGCAAAGACCTTATAACTTATGAAGAATAGGCTTGCTCAGTACCTTCCAAATTTCAAAGTTTCCTGTATATTATTTTGTCTTTTCAATGTCATAACATAAACAAATACAAGTCAGTTAGACGTCAGTTCGTCTGTCCGTATTAATGGATGTAAAGACTATGGTCGGTTTGCTTAGCGGTGGTCTAGGGTTCGATCCCCGAGTCACGGGCAAATTTGTAAAGCTAATGTTAATTATCTAGTGCCTATACACGCCAAGAGCTTAGTAAGATACTAGCTCTCGTATTCATAAACGCGACATAGCTAAAGTTTCCTTTAAGTAGGTATGCTGAGTTCTTATCTGTCATTATGGCATTTGAACTTGACAGAAGGGGACAAATAATACTTTAACTAAAATAGAGTTGACAGAAGCGCGTGGAGCTAACCCCATGTGCCTCTGTTTAGTTCACAAGATAAAATACTCTTATACCGAAAAATTGTCCTCGCGTGTGATATCCTTGGACTCATTTCTCTTACGTCCATGGGAGTATATATAAATAAGTTGTCATTGGTGAAATACACCTTAACAGGAGCACACATACATTCATACATAACATCACGCCCTCGTTCACAACGTGGAGTAGGCAGAGCTACAGAAACACCAACAACTCCTAAAAGACTTGTTTATAATTCTGTATCCACATTTTGCACAATCCGGCCAAGAAGTTTACTAGTGTATTAGTGACTGGTTGCAAACCCATCGCGTAACAGTACTACAAACCCTTATTCCCTTAGTCGCCTCTTACGACATCCACGGAAAGACATGGAGTGGCACTATTCTAACCCGGCCGGAATTGGAAATAAAATAGGTTTATTGTGAGTTTATGAATAAAGAAGTCAATTTGTGGGAGATTGCAAATTTATTGTAATGAGAATAAAAATACTTCACCGCTCTCCGTTTTTAACTGCCCATCATTCTACGGTCGGGACTTAAAAATCGAATCCAGCCAATGAAATTCCGTCGCCGTAACATTAACCAAGATTAGACTCATGAGCGGGAATTTACAAGTTAAATGGCGTCATTTTTCGTCACCCAAGCGTCTGTTTTATCGACCTGTAAAAGCTCTGAAACGCCACAAGACCCCACATTGTATGAAAATCTGGCTCAATCTGGAGCCAACGGGTATAAACAGGAGCCCAGCTTCACCCGTTCAGTGCCCGAGTGTTACAATTTATATAAGGATGTGGCTACTGTTGGAGACGGCGGGAATGGAAGCGTTGTATAAATTCCGCGTCGTCGCTTCGGACGGCTGTAAAACCGTGTGATTGCGTTTAGAAATGGTTGATAGCTTTAGATATTAGTTAGGTAATGTTGTAAAAGAAGATGGAATTAGGAATTTTAAGAGTAAAATAAATTAAAAATTCAAACACAGGTAGGCACAGGTTACAGGTATGAGGTTAGGCTATAGAAAAATGTTACAACTTAGGCAAGTTAGTAAAGTAGTTACATCCTTGAATGACTTTGTTCTCTAGTTTTCTAAATTACCGCTATTTTTTAAATTTTGCTGATTATTTTTCACTTGAAGGTTGAAAGGTAAAAATAATAAAAAACAAATTAAGAAAGTTATTATGGAATACATTATTTTAATACTTTAACAATTGAAATATTAGATATTTGGGATTATTAAAAAAATGTGTAACCTACTTATTTTTTAGGTGTCCGTACCCAAAGGGTAAAAACGGGACCCTATTAGTAAGACTTCGCTGTCTGTCCGTCCGCCTGTCCGTCCGCCTGTCCGTCCGTCTGTCTGTCACCCGGCTGTATCTTAAGAATCGCGATGGCTAGACAGTTAAAACCTTTCACAAATTATGTATTTCTATTGCCGCTATAACGACAAATACTAAAAACAAAATAAAATAAAAAAATAAGGGGGCTCCCATACAACAAACGTGATTTTTGTCGTTATTTGCTTGATATTTATAACGGCAACTGGTAGACACTTGAAATATTTACAGAATATTTAGTTGTATATTCACTTTAAGAATAAATAATCAAATTAATATTTAAGGAGGCGCCCATACAAAAAACTTGTTTTTTTTTGCCGTTTTTTGCTTGATCTTAATACAGACACCTTGGTTGTATAGTACGGAACCCTTAGTGCGCGAGTCCGACTCGCACTTGGCAGGTCTATCATTTTTATAACCTTCTACTAAGACTTGAGACTGCCAAATAAGATTTCTCATTTCACCGCCGAAAACATTAAACTTTGATAACGCCTTTGGAATTCCTCTCAAAAATGTTGACGTCAACTAAAATTTACCCTTCAAATGGAAATACTGTTTATATTAAAAGTTGCTGCACGCTGCTTGAAATTCTCGTAATAATTTTCAGCGCCCGTAATCGTCTTTTTCGCAGATTTATGGCACATATACTACCCCATTGGCAGCGAACGCGTTAACTGCCATATTCACCCTGTATAAACAAAGGCCTAGTGACAAACGGCCACACCCTTTATACAGAACAAATATCAGATATGAAAATAACTTTATCAAATTATTATGATCCCAATTATTTAGGTCAGCGGGTTAAAAGCGGGTCCATAATAAGCCGCAGTTATTACGGCTGGCAATTTGTTAGATAATATTGCCATAGCCTTGATGGTGTTGAGCTCTATAGTGTGTAGCGGTAGCAGAAGTGAAATATTTTAAAGAATATACAGGGCGTTAATTTTCACGGATGGAAAATGAGGCGGGAAGGGTATTTTGTTTAAAATTTATACGAATACTGATAATATTAATTGGACTAATAATCAACCAGTTTGCGTTATAGATCATGGCGTGGAGATAACAATCGAGCTCACAGAACACTAAGTGGCTTTTAAGGATCATGGAAATTTGGAATCTGTAGATTAAAAATTCCTGGGTAAGTCTGAGGATTCAAATGGAATGCTATTCATTTTACGCGATCAGGACAAACTCAAAACGCTTATTTTGGTTTATGTAAAGTGGACGTCTTTGTTTGCTATCGGTACGTCACGTTACTTTTGGCAACATTGTGGATTTCCTTGCCAAATGAGCGGAAAGTTTAGATGCCCCGAGAAAGGCGTCTAATCATCGCAATTAGAGTCTAGGTTGTGCACGTAATAATTGGAGAAGTCTGACTAAAAGTCCAAGGAGAGAATGTACTTTAGGTGTTACATGAATATAGTAAAGTTACACAATGTTAGCGGTCTCGGATTCGATTCCCGGTGATGGCAAGTATTTGTGTGATTTGATCCTGAGTCTAAGTATTATTTTTCTATGTAAGTAGGTTTATCGTTGTCTAGAAGTCATAATACAAGCCAATTTTAGTTTGGCACTAAGTCAATTTGTAAATTGTCCCCTTGTTTCATTTAAATTACTCGTAGTTTGTCAATAATATAGTTTGATAGTAATAACTTTTTAATCATCTTTTATTTAAGTTTGCAATTATAAGCAAAGTCATATTTACATTTAAAGTCCATTAATAGTAAGTTTAATAACTGTTATTTTTTAGAGTCTCTTGATGTATTTCGAAATTGACACCACATCGCGACGCTATAAACACTTTTCTAAGTAAGTTTTCAGGTATTAGTTAGCACCTTTATAGCCGCGTTAGCGAAAGGGCTACTAGGGTGACATAGTTCCGGAGGTCACAAGTCGCAGTGGACATAACCGTTTCATGCCTAATGATGGGTGTAGCGCAACGACGTATAAAACATTTAGGTTCAACCCGCCCAGTGCCCATATTGGCGTTGGGCTCGGAGGGTTCTGCTGAGTTGTGTGGTTTGATGTATACAATACGTAGTTGAGTTCAAAGATATATGTCGAGTATGAGTCGACGTCAATAATGGAGCTCATTTTTTTTTATTGAAGACATAAACTAACTCTTAGGATTGTCATGTAAAAATGGCAAAGTACCTTTAGATTTCGTATAAATATGAGATTTATCAACTAAGTCCAATCTAATGTCCGACAGTGCACTTGTGATTTTGCATGTCCGTCTTATACTGACTCTTTAAAAAAAAATGATTTATCTAAAATACATTAAAAAGGTCACACTAAAATAAATCAACGACTACCTACAGACGAAAACCTGCTATGTTATATTAATTAAGATGTAATTGTTCTTATAGTATATAAAGCAATATTTTAATATTTATCCCGTACTTATTCATATCCTTTTTTATTCCCTACATAAAACGAAATGATCAAAATATCTACTAAAAATTCACATCCTGTATCACGAACTATTAAATTATTGCAAGCCTGTGTATACCGAAATCCGGTATCGATATTGAGCCCAGCCCTAAATAAGGGTTGGTTCCCTGGACGGCAGTAAACCGGACCGGACGGTCTCTTAGGACGTAATACGTCATTCCTGAGGGCTGAGGGTCGGTCGGAATCCGAGAGAAATTTCAATGAGATGTGTGTGTGAATTAGTGAGGGTGTTCTTATTTTAGGATCTTGAGGTCAGTGCTTTAGGTTTTTTTTGTTGAACGTTAGGGGCTTACACAGGATGTATTGATTTATCTTTTGTACTTTGTTAGAATATTGTCGCTTAAAAAGCTTAACATAGCATTAGGATGTAAATAATATGGACTAAGAATTGTTTAATTTTAATCTGAAAATACGTCACAGAACAAAAAAAACTGCAGCAACAAATCCCATATTATCCTTTCAACTACCGCTAAGCAGCAGTATTCGTATCGTTATGTTGCGGTGTGGGGAAAAGACAACCGGTGAAGTGACCATCACGGAGATATTCCATCAAGATGGAATGCCTCTGTGATATGCCTTGTGTCTGAGGACCAAGGTCCTCAGGGTTGGCACGCAAGGGTTCTGATCTCACTTACTATCAGGGGCCTGTTTTAAAACTACAAGTTACAAATTACAAGCGGAACTCTCTTTCTAGCAAAAGGAGTTAGAAAGAGAGTTTCGCTTGTAATTTGTAAATTATAGCCTTATAAAACAGGGTCTAGGCATGTGTGCTCGTGTGTCTACTACTTGCCGTAAAAAAAAACTACAGGATGTAAATAAAAGTGAGTCTCAAAAAGCTTAGGAATTTTACGGCTTGGACTATACATTTTCTACTGATATATTTACAACGCAAGACTTCAAATATTACAAATAAATAGGTATTATTATCACTAGATTTTTAAACTAAAAATAGAAACCAAGCTAAATTATCTAGCCAATATTACTTTACGCTATACTAGTTGTTGCCCGCGACTCCGTCCGCGAAGCAGGTGTTTATCGCTATTCGCACAAAAACCCCCGTTGTCCTTTCTCGGGGTTGAAGCTATCTCTCCACCAAATTTTATTCAAATCGGTTCAGCCGTGAAAGCGTAACAAACAGACAAAATTACTTTCACATTTTTAATCTTAGTGTGAATTAAAGCGAATAAAACATTTTTTATTGAAATAAGAAAATGCTGATTTAATTAATTATAATTATTGTAACTGATCTTATATCAAAAATCACACGTGCGACTTAATTGGAAACAGTTACTTACTCATTTACTACATTTATTCGTAATTACAAGTATTAACGCCTTTTTATTGAGTAAGGTTAATAAAATGCCCCTTTGTCAGCCTATCTCGATAATTATCGGCTGTCAAAAAACCTTTTTGGATCGAAAGAGTTTTATCGTTGGAACGAGAAAGGTCACGCCTTGCGAGTTTCGGGAATTATCTTACTCACATAATTACGACGGTTTTCGAGCGAAAATGAATGCAACAAATAAATGTTACTAAGTTAAATAAAGGGTGTTCTAGTAATATTAATACCTACTACATTCAGTCGTACGGTCAGTGCTTGTGTGAGATCAAAAGTCAGATGCGACACTGATTATCTCGAGGAGCGTTTTAACTTTTTTACGTCGATTCGTTGATCCCAAAATTGTATTTTAATTTTACTCTCCTCTTCATCTAAATTCCACGAGAATTCCTTTACTTTTCAGGCTGTCCGTCTGGCGGCTAAATCTTTACCTATCTTTAAGAAACTTCTCCATGCAGCACTTTTTGTCACAGTCATATTTTTTTGTCTGGGTTCATTTCTCTCACTATGTTCTTGTAAAGGAGGAATTTCTGTCGTGTGGCTGTCTTTTTATTCTTTCCCTGATGTGGATGTATTGATATTTATTTATGTAAGTCATTATCATGTATTTATTTGTATTAGTGTGTATTTGATTATCTATTTACTAAGCGTAAGCGTATATTTCTAGCAATATTATATTTTCCGCCGTGTGGTTGCCGGGTTAGAATAGTGCCACTCCATGTCTTCCAGTGGATGTCGTAAGATGCGACTAAGAGAATAAGGGCTTGTAGTACTGTTAGGCGATAGGCTTGCAACCGGTCACTAATACACTGGTAAACATCTTAGCCTGACTATGCAAAATGTGGTTACAGAATTATCAACAAGTTTAGAGTTGTTGGTATTGTGTTGCTCTGCCTACCCCACTCTGGGAATAAAGGCGTGACGTTATGTATGGATGTATGTATTATACTTTATAGCTAGCATAGTTTTTTGTTATTGTTCGCAATTAGTCTGCGCCACCTACTGTGTAAAATGTTTTAAGTTGTCACCTTATCCCTACTAAGGTTGTCTGGAAGAGATTGCTAATCGGCGATAAGACCGCCTGTTGTTCACCTGGGTTTTTTTAAATTGTGCAATTTCTCTGTAATGCCTTTGTTTGGTGGACAATAAAGTGTTTTCTATTGTATTGTGTATTCATTACGTGTGTGTATGTTACGATGCGATTTACTCCTATTTTTTGACGTTTGCTTACTCAGTAAGTGAACATACTCATCATCATTAGTTTTTCGAATGCAATTAATATAACATGCTTACATGCGATAAAAACAAGTAAACATGCTAGTTATTTGGAAATAATAGCTTATAATTCTAGAGTCGATTTATGATAAACGTGTGTCTTCTGGGCAAGGTGTATAAAAATAATTACATTCAAAATTGGATCAATGTGGAATGTGTAAAAAGTCAATATTTCATTTTAACTACATTTTGGTTAAAGTATAATGTCAATATTGTCACGCCACAAGGATCATCCTATATAAACCCAGGTATTGTTTTGGTTTGTTGTTTTTTGTGTCTGTTTATTTTTCTCAATACTCATCCAAGCGAAAATGTTTGGTAACGAAGCCATACATCTCAAAATGTTTATAAAGTTATTAAAAAAAGTAATTGCTGCTCCTTTTGATCTTACACAAGTGAATACAAAACAACCAGCGAACAGAATGGGAGTTTCCATTACACCGAACAGCTGTGTTTATTATGTTACGCTACAGTGTTGGATGTGACGTCGAACCATTCTAGACTGAACCCTTAAATAAAGGCACTTGTTTCAAGACGCTGATGAACAAACACCGGATTGACGGGGGCAAAAATGTACCAGTGCTAGTGATTCATTAAATATCGACTAAGTTTATCGAAATCTTTTTCCGTGTCATCGATTTTACATTTCTTGCAAAAGTAAGTCGTACCTATATCTTCTACATCTAAATGATCGCTTTCCATGAGGAGAAAACGATCTTTTTTCTTGCGAGGAATTTTTTAATTATTTAAAAAAAGGTTCTCATTTCGTCGAAATCTTAAAGCATATTGTTGTACTGAATTATTTCAATGTAATTTCAATAGTTGTCCAAAGTGACTCGAGTTCAGAGTCATTGTCAGATACCAGTTGTTTATAGTTGCGATAAGTATAAATAAACGAGGTTTACACATATTTAAAGGTAACTTGGCTATAAGTAATGATAATGATAGTTGAAAATTTATTTTTATCGATGTCGATAAACTTAGTCGATATTTAATGAATTTTTGCCCCCGTTAATCCGGTGTTTGCTGATGAAAGTAGCGGTTGCCTCTACTAGCCGTTGTCCAGAATAATACGACCTTTATCTGGAAGTAGTAGATTCTATTTTAGGGTTCAAAATGTAAAGGACGTGGCGACAGAGAATAACACCAGGGCAGAGGATCTTTGGCGATCAGAAACACAACCTTATTACACAGTTCGTTGGATAAGTTTTTGAACACAATCGGAACCGGTCGACTGGAAATTTGTAAAAGGTTTAGAGTTGAAGTAAAAAGAAATATTTCGATAATGATTTTGAAGTACTCAATTGTATATTTATCGTGGGAATTCGATATATATGTACGTGTTTTTAAAGAATTTGATTTATTTCAAAATACAGTCGCACCTACTCTTAATTGTATCTGAGTTACTTAAATTGTCCCAAATTTGCCATCGCAGTGTCGAAATGGTTCCATTATTTTTGAATTCAGAAACACGCTGTAAATAATATCCACTTATATCTCTCACCGAAGCACATCCCAAACAAGCCGTATAACCAACAAAGCACCGCATGTACAGGTTGTTCAAAATACTGCTGCCGTTATAAGTCATTACTACACTACAGTCACATAGAAGCAGTTCGTAACAAAAGTTCTAGCCTGGGCATGCACGTCCCGGTTTGATAGTGCCACAGCGCCCCCTAGAGAGCTGTCGGGCAACTTTGAATTTTACAACTTGGTAGCGTGTCGGCGGATTTTTGGCCGTGTTTTGGTAATAGGTTAGAACGTCAGAACATTCAAGATTATGTTGGAAAAATTTTTCGTTAAGTAATTTGTAAAAACCCAGATTTTTTTGCTGTGTCTAAGTGGAGTAATATGGTACTAAATAAAGAGATTTTTTATACAGATTTTCACAGTTAACCCCTTATAAAATAGTATAACAACACTAAACTTGATAATATTCATCTTTAGGGTAATATTCTGAAAGAATATAATAATATGTAATATGCAAATGCTCACATCCTGAAGTGGACTGGGACGCTGATATTGAAGACATTGAATTACTTAAACATAATGGCTTAAAATTAAACGTGAAAATATTAGAATCACAACTTTATAAAAGTCCCAACAAACATCCTTGTTTCACTTTTAAGTATGTATGAAACTTACCTAATCTACTACATACATTGACGACGTGGCTACAACTCCTAACATACCAAACTTCCAATACACACCTGGTAATATTCAAGTAGTTTATATGAGAAATTTGCAGTTTACCTACCCAAAGCAAAAACATATCGGTCACGTACCGCCGTTGTTTGACTAAACTAATTTTCCGAGTTAAGTCATGTTCGTCCTCCAAGAAACACCGTCTTGTATGGGAAGCTAATTTCTTGGGCGGATAGGTAATTTTGTCGGGGATAAACGAATTATTTTCGCTTATTCGCCGGTACGAAATCCGGCTTATTCGGTCTGGATCGGGTCACGTAGTACGCGGTACGCAATTGGGACGGGATTTGTGGGCTCCCTAATGCCGTGGTGATACGTCGCTAATTGGCTCAAGGATATTGTGGATAGGTTGGTTTAGACAGTGGTAGGACCTTGAAGGAGCTACCATCTAGTGATTACGCTTTTGTGTTTCGGTCTAGAGATGAGACGACCGGTGAAATGACTAGCATACAAGCATTCCATCCTGAAACACAGGAACTTCCTTGATCGGGCGCGCAAGTTATTTCTTTTGGTATGTATAGACTAGTGTCATATATTGTAAAATAAGTGGTATGAATAAAGAATTATTATTATTATTGTTATCTGAGTCCTCGGGGTTGGCAACGCATGCAGTTTTAGGATTGCTGTCTTCAGGTTGTAGTCTTACCTCCTATTTATAAACGCTTTACCAACGTATTTTAGTTATTTTAAAGTATACTTTGTCACTGTCTATCAGATGCAAATGTCACGATGACGGACAAGGACAAAGCATATATTTAAGTATGTTTTAGCAAATGTCTAAGTACCACTTACCACCCTGGTGGCCACCTCTGGCCTATGTCATTTGACTTCTCTATTGCATAAAAGGTAGACAACTTTAATGAGAAAAACACGAGCACGAGCCGCTAACAGTGAAACACCATGTATGTCAGTGTTTTCGGAGGTACTTTTGTTTTAAAAGGTCGAGATTCCTGAAAAGAAACGTGCTATACAAAATAGCATTATACCATTTCAACACCGTATTAAATACTATGGGAAACAGTTCTTAATAACGACCTTAAGGTTTAATAGAAATAAAGCCTTGTAATATTTTCCACAACCTAAAATAGTAATGGTTCACAAAAATAAATTAAATATTATATGAAATATACTGGCTCAGTTGACCTCATTAAGAAAAAAATTGAAGCAATGTAGAGGCCAAAGATTACTTTTTTGTCCATATACTTTAGGAAAATGCCGAAAACCATCCTCGCTTCTTAAATTGAAAATGTTTCACGAAGGCACCTTTGCCATATCAATTAGAATATTTAACCAGATTCCCAAAGAGATACAAAAATAAACTATCATAAATATATTTAAAAGCAGCTTAAAGACATTTCTAAAAATAAACCTTAATATAGTGGTCAAGAGTTCCTAAATTAAAATAACATACTTTTCAATGTTGTAAGCGTTTATTATTTTATTGTTATTGTATTCTATTTTATTTAGATTAAGCCAACATTAATACATTTTACCCCTAAAACTCAAGTAATGACTGAATGTGATACTTGTCTATCCCTTATTTTTGTTCTATAATTTGTATATAAGTACCTACAGGAATATATTGTTATATTGTGATGTTAAATAAGTTTTGATAATTGGATATTTTTGAGTTGAGATTATATAATAGTTACGACTAACTACCTAAATAAAATTTAAAAACAAAAATCCGCAAAAAAAAAAATTTAATTCGGTCCACAATTGACGAAGTATTCGATGAACATACATAAAACAAAATGAAAAAAATACTGACAATAGAACGTATAACTTCCTCCGTTTATGAAGTTGGTTAAAAATGGCGCATATCTACCATTGCTGTGTCCTTACAGAGTTTACGTTGACGCTAGACTTACCTACTTTAGAACTTATGTACCTATAGTTCAAGGAATAGGATTTGGCCGATACTTTGCGATCTTTTCTTCTGCGTTAGCATAATATCTACAAAGTGAATGAAGTATCAAAACCATTTAACCGCTGTGCTGTTTAAAGAACGAGGGCAGTTTTACGATTGGCTTATTTGATGTTAACAAATCATCTTAGGGAACATTACAGACGGCCAATTCATATTTCCTGAACTACACCTACAACGTATAATGCAACAAATATGAAATTTGCTGAGCCATCCATCTGCAAGGTTTAGCGACTGATTAAATTCCAAAACATATGACTTTCAATCAACGTCTCAGCCCCATCCGTCGTAACAAGGCTGAACTTTAAAAATTGGAAATATCGGTGAGCTCAGAGCGTTTTCCTTGGGTCCAAGTGAGTAGATACAGAGTCCAGCAAATAAAAACTCGTTTTTTTTTATAAATTACAAGTGTCAAAACTCCTTTTCGCACTATACGTCATCTAACTAGGAACCCTTATAGTTTAGACATGTCCGTCGGTCTGACCACAGCTTAGCGCAGAGACTCTTAGTAGTAATAGAACAGCTTTCTACTAACTGACATTTTGCATGAATTTACATATTAATCACGCCGACAAAGTGATACAATAGATTATTGAAAAAAAAAATTTTTATGCGCAACTCCTCTACACTTATTGCAACTTGTAAAAACATTTTTTCAATTAAGGCATCCGTTTGTGACATATCAAGCTTTAACGTGCTATTTTTGTTAGAGACCAGTCCAACATTAGCAAAATGTTTATCTTCTGTGTCTAGAAACGTTATTTTTTACTCAAGATCAGTTAATTAATACGTCTCTTAGCGCGTCCCCACCAAACGGGATTCCACTTCTTATTAGAATCACAAACCGCTTCAGTTTATCCCTTCCCCCGCGCCTGAAAAGCTAACGGCGGAATCTCTCATATCGCCGAAGCATCGATGGCCGAGGATCATCCGGGTTTTTACGAGCGTCCGTCGGCATATAGAGCGAAAAAAGCCGAAAATATTCCCGAATGATAGCGGGAAATACGACCAATAACCGATGAATTACACTCGCATTACGGTATGGCGAGGTAGAGTATATTTTTAGTATTGTTTTGCAGTTAAACCTGGTTTCAAGGCGAGGATACTTACTTATAGCATGCAGTATATACCGGGTTTGAACTGTATTTTTTTAAGGACCTACGTTTAGTCAGTCTCTGATGGCTTTGACTACTTCACCGGAGCGAGGACGAGCTCCTGATGGGAGCTCAGCGCAGAAAAGGGTTTTTACACTAGCATGCCTAAGGGTGCTCCTTCCCATTGAGCCGACCTTGGACTTAGGACGCTAGGGGAGAATTTCAAGCAATCTTGATTTTTGTGCTACCAACGCATCGAAAATTTACATTAGGGCAGACTGAGAAGAAGCTTCGCAAGAATCGATTTTGTATACTATCTGGTACCGGTACCGGAGCAAAGTGGGGTTACCTTCGTTTCGAGAAAAAGTTTTCGGTCAAATGTATTATTTCCCAAAATGTCATTTACCAACCCGCTTTGTTTTCTGTAACCGTAAATATTTCAGGCTTTTATAAAAGTTAATCTAACTAACCTAAAGAGTTCTTCATGATGGTACTAAAATAAATTCTGAAACAATTATAGAACATTGGTTTGGCAAATGAAAAATTTGGGAAATGATACATTTGACCAAGAATATTTTGGCCAAACGGCAGGCTCTCAGTGCAAATGGGGGGACGCCGACGCCTCCTTCGTTGGAGACGCTGTAATATGTGGAGCTAAGCTAGTGATGCCCTGTGAGACAGTTGGGAGACGAATACCTTCGCGGGCTGCGAGGGCAGCCGTCATAGTGTCATCAGTATCGGTCAGTACGTGACGGGGGCGCCTATTCCGAAGGGATATGCCCAAGAGCGGGACATAATTTACAACAGGGCTGGGATTCTACAAGGTAATAACGATATCGTTTTTGACTTGTTTCTGTATTGTCAACGTTTTGATAACTCTTATGTCATTTACAATAATGACGACTGTGACATAAACGATTCTTAAACGTGTCAAACACGATATCGTTTTAACGCACCGGAATAGAGGCCCAGAACGTAGTAAGGGGTTAGGATGGTGAGGAGCGTTATTGAAGAATTTTTGAGAGGCATCCTTCATAAACTTGGCCACGTTTGGAAGGCTGAGGTCATCGTGAAGATCTAGATTGCGCATGAACCATGGGGCAGCCTCTGCTCAAGAATCAATTCTACAATACCTGGAATGGGTACATAAATATGTGGAACACTTCAAGTTGTATTTATATTTAGGGGCCATCTATAAAGTACGGCCCACGTTAAGAGAGAGGGTAAACGTGTGACATTATGCGACAAGGGTCCTAAGTTTCGTGACGTCAGATTAAAAAACCTAATACATCTAAGTGTTTAAAAGCCAAATTTGAAATATGAACGTTTTTTTACCATCTCTATCTGTATTGGCGAGTTCACACTCAGTGTCACATAATTTGAAGGAGTGTGTTCAAAGTCCATAGGCTCAAGATGATTAAGTTTGTTACTTCCATTAATATAATTAATAATTAATAATTTATTGTTTTGTTAATTTTTCAATGTTTGATTTGATGTTGATTATATTACAAAATAATAAAAATTGAACTAAAACTAATTTAATTATTATTTGTCTTAGTCTCACGGAGGCAGGGTCAAAAAAAACACGAAATTAGTGTGACGTTCTTTATGGATTCATGGGTTCTACAAGAAAAAGTAAACGTAGGATTATATTACTAGTTTGTTTATTGCTTTTCCATAGAATTATCAAATTCCCCGGGATACAATTTGACAAAATGTGACAATCCATATATAGATTATCACTTACAGTACGTTTACTTTAATCGTGAAATGTTGAGAATTCCCAGAAGAAAATAATAAAAAGGATAAATCATAGACGGGTACTAGTATCCAATTCTATATTCTTTTTTTAGTTTTGGTTTCTGCTATGTACCTATACTTACGTGATGGTTATATTTCTCGAAATTTATGACCGCTCAAAATATAAAATCAAAAATTTCTTAGTTTATATCCAACCAAGTATGCACATGTTCTTTATGTCTCAAATTTAAACCATTCGATCAAAGAAGCCACTCTTCGCTTCGGTTTTACGGACCCCTAAAAGAAGCGACGTCCGGATAAACAATTCATAGCGAGAGCGATTTCATTGCGATCTCGTTTTTATTTGACGCCTGCTATATTTCAATTGGGGTTCCTCTGGATGTAGTTATAAACCACGACATATTTTTATACAAACTAACAAGACGCTGTTTTGTCACCTCAATAGTTCTTTCCTATCAAAATATCCATTATCGGTACCTGTGAAGTTATTTTATATGTGTTACTTTGTTTATTGCATAAATAAGGCACACAAGCACATACTCCACCTGATGGTAGTGATGATCGGAGATCTCTGCAATCTCAAGACTGCAATCCTGAGACTACAAATGCGTTGCTAACCCTGAGCCGCTTATTTCCGAAATCCCATATTTTAAAACACCAGCTTCTCAGTAAACTGGAATCATCATCATCATCATTAGCCTATTAGTCCACTGCTGGACATAGTCATTTATTAACTATTTCACTAATTATTTCATACATACATACATACATAAATCACGCCTGTTTCCCAGAGGGGTAGGCAGAGACCACTTCTTTCCACCTGCTACGATCCAGACAAAGCTCTTTCGCTTCTTCCACATTCATACATCGAGTCATGCATGCACGTCGGTTTCGGGTACTTAAGATTCGGCCCTTTTCCAGTATTTCCCCGATTTGATTCAAAAAAGTACGCCTAGGGCGCCCCCTTCCGACCCTTCCACTCACCTTAGCACTATATATTTCTGTCGTCAATCTTTTTTCATCCATCCTTTCTAAATGACCGAACCATCGAAGCATGCCCTGTTCAATTTTAGTCACTACATCTTCTTTCAGACCACACTTCTCTCTGATGTTTTCATTCCTTACTCTATCACACAGTTTCACACCACACATACTATTATTTCTATTACTACAATTATTTCAATTGGAGTGTTTTGGGAATTCGAAATATTAATCTGGTATTTTGGGAATAAGCACCATGAAGACTCAAATGGAATGCTTCTATCCTAGTTATTTGACCGGTTGCTTTATCTTTATTATCCCTTAGAGTTTAAAGCTAAGACCAGCTAGACGACAATGCCGTATGGACCCCTATTTTAAAAGCCTCAACGTGACAGTGATAATTAGATCTAGGCAGGTACGCTACGTAGCTGATAATGCCGTCTAGCGATGTAGAAAGTGTACTGACGTAACTCAAATTGTCATCTATCATTGTTGTCATCATGTTTTTAAAATACTAGCGAGATTGTTTCGTTGCCATCTCCAATCACAAAAACCTATAGTTAAATTATCCACGGACCCCTCCGTTTTCCTCCCGGTTTATGTGCTCCCAGTTTTATTTCCTGTTATTTCGTACAAGCGTTTCCGCCGAGATTCAATTTCGTCGGAATAAAAACTTATTAACGATTAACTGAAACTGTTTTTTTCTGAACTGATTGTGCTTTTTTGCAGCGAAAATTATTGGATGCTAGCTTTAGCCCGCGGCTTCGTTCGCGGCAAACTTGTTTAACAAAATCCGTGAATGTTATACTATTGAGAGACATACTTACCTAATTAGTACATTCGAAAATTCTCACAAATATTATTTGCTTACAAAACACAACTCTAGAAGTATTAATCAAATCCTTGTACAGGTAATAGGGAACATGCATTTTATCTTTCTTACGCTCTCTGGAAAGTGCTATGAAAGAGAAGGATAACTATATATGCAAAACAATTGTCGTGTTGTTTTTTCAAAAGATAAGATAAGTATGAATAATTAAAAAGTCATAGTACAGACCCCCTGCAAAAACAGCTGTTGTTCCATGTTTAAAATATACGGACCTTATAAAGAAGTTTGTATTTTCAGAAATTGCTATTTATAGGCCAATAAAAACAATGTAAACTTTTAAAGAAACTTTAAAATTTAAACAAGTGTTGATTCTATATAAAAAAAATGGTTCAAAACTTAGAGTATGCCGTTTTATAAGCAATTTCGCAAAAAAAAATCATAAATTATTCTGTTTTTCATGCAAGGTCCCTATTGGAGAAAATCTATACATACATACAAAATATGCACTTTAAAATAAAAAACTCCCAGTTGCATATGCGTGCAATGAAACCCGTAACGTCCAAAACAAATATCAATAAAATAAATTAATAACTGCAAAAACTTCAAATATTCAGTTTGTTAAAAACCCATGTGTTTTCCTTGTTTTAACCGAAACGGTTTTAGAGAAGCCAATTGTTGAACAAACTGGAAGCCGTCCAGCCGTACTCGCCGGAACCGAATTCAATGGCGCCGATGGAAATTAATAAACTCCCCAGTAAACAAACCTTTTAAAACAAATACCTGGGGGTCAATTCTACTAACAAAATTATGTTATGATCGTAATAGAAACTCAGTTGGACGGCAAGTTTAACGCTGTTTATTATTCTACTATCAAGTAACGATTCAATTGTAGTTCGATTTCAACTAAAAGTTAAAGATCGATCGAAGTTATGACACGTCGTATTCTCCTAACACAATAGAACTTAAACGGAACGTTTAACACTATTCTACTAAAAATTTGACACATGTGTCATTCGCAAGTCGATCGGAACTCAACCGAACACCAGCGTCTCATCTGTCATAATCAGCGGTTGGGATAAAGTTCGTTAATGGCTACTTTTTGTGGATCGATCATTGAATAAAATTGTAATTTTCCGTCGAATCATGATGTTCTATTATGAATACCTTGCTATTGCTAATGCTGTGGACCGTGGTAAAGTTCGAAGCAGGAATTTATCGACAAGGACACGAAATTCTGCTTTCGATCTTACGGATCGCGAGTTTATCAAGACTTACAGGCTGTCCAAGGACCTGGCGACATCATTAATGGACGAAATTAGTGTTCATATGCCTGTAAGTCTTCGATCAGATGGCATCGATACCGAGACCAAGGTTAGTACCTGAACACTTAATATGTAGAGGAATTCATTTCACTAGATGTCTGTCTGCCTTAATAAACAAATATTCATTGTTCTAGATATTGGTGGCGCTGGCTTTCTATGCCGGTGGTTCATATCAGACCTTAGTAGGCCAGTCTAGTAGCCACTCCATATCCCAGCCATCTGTTTCACGAGCAATACGCCAAGTGACAGAGGTTATTAATTTGCCTCATATTTTTAATAAATATGTCAAGTTCCCAAGTACACAGGAAGCTCGGGATGAAATAAAGAGAGAGTAAGTGTTATTATTTACTCACTGTAAGAAAATAAGGAACCTAAATCGGCTAACTTTGATGGGAAATGCACTAGTATACCTAGGTATTGTGTCTAGTTTACATGAGTGAAACATGACATGATTTTCAGATTTTATCAGATGTTTGGGATGGCCGGTGTCCTGGGGTGCATAGATGGTACACATGTTGCCATTGTACCTCCTGCTGAACATGAAGAGAGATATTTTAATAGAAAAGGATATCATTCCTTGAACATCTTGATTGTAAGTTTGTATTTACTATATGGCTGTTAGGCATTTTACAAGTTGATTGAATCTTAATATTAAACAAAACTTTATTTCAGATTTGTGATTCAAATGCTAGAATCATGTGTGTTGACAGCAGTAATCCTGGGTCAACCCATGACAGTGCAGCGTGGAATAATAATCCACTGAATAATAAATTAAATGAGATAGTGAGGTCCGGAGAAGATTTTTATTTATTAGGTGATTATTTCTGAAATCTTTAGCAGAATATATAATGTTTCATATCAGCATAATAACTGCATACCTTTATTATATGAATAAATATGCAATGATATCTTACCTTTTACCTACTTGAATGTTTTTAGTTTATTGCCTTTTACTACATATAATAGAAGCACCTATTTTATTTACACAAATGGTTGTTGATTACTCATTAATCATATTTTCTTTTTAAGGTGATTCAGGATTCCCCCTAAGAAGAATAATGATGACACCAATTTTAAGTACCAATGAGCCGAATTCTCCTGAGTCATATTACACGGATGTACATGCATCGACCAGGAATGTTGTTGAAAGGTGTATAGGCATTCTGAAAGCTCGTTTTAGGTAAGCCCAATACAAAAATTAATAATACACAGGTGCCTGTGCCATATGCCCATGTGAAACTTCTTTTCACCTTTACTAGCTTCTCCCCCTTTGCAACCTAATAGTCCTCCTTATCTAAGTACTAAGATTTATAATAATATTAAATTTAAATCATAACCCTCCTCAGTATTATAAACTCCTCATCAAAGTTCAATCGGTTCAGCATTTAAAGCATGAAAAGGCACACAGATGAGTTACTTTTATTAATAATATTAACACAACATTTCTTATTTATGTTACAGATGTTTACATATAGATAGGAGGCTCCATTACAAGCCACAAGTGGCTGCACGTATTGTGAATGCTTGCTGTGTTCTGCACAACATTGCACTGCAATGCACAGAGCATTTTGAAATTGAGGAAGACCAGAATGCCTCGCAGATAGAGCTGATTGAGGAACAAGCCAATGCTAGTGTGGAAGACAACCACATATCAACGCGAGCTGGCCGACAAAGGTCTCAGACTAGCATTGAACTGCAGCAAGGGCGGGAGTATCAACGTAGTTTGGTGCAACGCTTGTGGCAGTCTAGGAGTTAAGTTAAATAAAACATAGACCATATGAATATTGTTGTTCATTTATTTACCTAATAACTAACAAACACAAATATGGTCGCCCCTGCAGAAGATGGGAAGATTGATTGATATATATTATTATTTATTATCATTATTATTTATTTATTCAGTGTTCTGAAACAAAGTAAAGTACTTAAATTAATATGCAAAAAAAAGGTTACTAGTCTTAGAGCCTGTTTCACAATCGATGAGTAAATATATCTGCCATTTAAAGTTGGCTCTCTCTGTGTCTATTTTCAAGTGTAAGGAAGAGAAAGGGCTAAATTTATCTGACAAATATGATTTACTTGTCGATTGTGAAACAGGCGGTTAAAATTTATTAAATATATTATAATATAGTACAGCTGGGGCACCTAGGATATTTACTTTACTTAAAGCTTTATTTTACATTATACCCAGTGGCCAAAGGTACCCATATCTAACCTTGTTTAAAGCACTGGGTTAAAAAATAATGTCTTTAGTTTATAATTTAAGAATGAATAAATATTAAGCATAGTGAAGTAATATTTTTGGCAATATGCATAAGAGTAATTAAAATCTGCTATTTATAATTCTTTGAATTTAATTATACTAGAAGACTTTTTATTAAAATTCATTATTCTTATAAGGCAGCTACTTATAGATAAAAATATTTTTTTGTTACACATTAATCCATTGAGAAAGAGGTAATGTGTAATATTTACCCGATTTGGCAGATAGGCTTGAATGCTCTCAGCTATAACTCTTAATGACTGAGCAATGCTCCCAAAAGATTCAGCGTTTTTTAAATCTGCCTCAGCTCTTTTTAAGTTAGCCAAAGCTGTTGCCTCCTCAGTTCTTGCTCGCATTTCTTCAATTCGTGCTATCGACGCTCGAGCTTCTTCTAAAGCAGTTGTATTGCCTAATAAAAAAATAAAAAAATAACCATATTTAAAACTTAATAATTACTGAAAATAATAAGAGAACAACAATTATATGTACCTATATACTTATATACATAAATTAATACTTAGAAAACATTCACAAATCAGAATGTTCATCACACAAATATTTGTGCTTACCGGGAATTGAACCCGGAACCTCTAGCCTGCCTATGAAAGGCGGGGTCGCTACCAACTAGGCGACCATATCATTATTGTTTATACCTTACTTTTGTTTGAATTTAAAACATACTTTGAGCTAGCAAACGCCGTGGACGACTTCTATTTTGGGGCCTTCTTTCGCGTCTCAAGTTTCGACCTAAAAAACAACTCTATATTAAGCTTTTTAAGAGTATTATTCGTCAACTACATTGAAAAGCTTGAAATTTGTTCATAATGTATATATTTAAGTATAGAAAAATTATGGACCTGATGGCTCTGGAACATTGCCTATGATGATAGGAGCTTCTGTTTCTGGTGGTGGTGGTGGAGGTGATGGCGGTGGTGGTGGGGGTAGGTGCGCGGGTGGTGGTGATGGTGGGGTTTCTATGGTTAGGGTCCGGTCAGTGTCATTATTTAATTGGTAAATTGTACCAATATTAGCTATTGCAGATATATCACTAAAATTTAAAACATAATATTTTTATCCAGGATCTCAATTGTCATTAAATAGCTTAATCATATTATCTGAATTCTGAATATAACGTTAAAAGTCGTAAATGTAGTAAATATTCTAAATTGTATCAATGTAATAAATAATGGTATTCTTACATGATGGGTGAATCAGCTAAATGTATGTCTACGGTATGCTGGTCATTCAATATACTCCTAGCAGCCTCCTGATCCTTTTAGGTACATGGAAACAATTATTTGATTAAAAATAATACATTAAGTAGTAAATTATCATAGATTTTAAAACTAACAAACCTCAATGTCCATAACGGGATCCATGCGGACTCCAGGTAAGGGCCCCACATCTGCTCCTAATATTGAAATTACTTTTTCTTCCAGAGCTGTCAATGGAAGTGCTACACCAGGCCCTCCCCCAGTTCCGTTTCTGTCCCTC
Organism: Acleris holmiana; assembly: GCA_949316455.1. NCBI lineage: Eukaryota > Metazoa > Arthropoda > Insecta > Lepidoptera > Tortricidae > Acleris > Acleris holmiana. The sequence goes on along the minus strand of OX438763.1, from coordinate 22,024,753 downwards.
CTAATCGCTGCCATTTTTTGACGCACCCGACACTTGTAGTCATTCCAAAACTTAAATTATAAGCATTTATTAAGTGGGAATTCATTTGTTACTTACTTACTTAAATTCATTTAACTTGGTCACGAAACTTACTTTTGACCATTCTTTAGGGCTTCTCGCGACGCCTTCTGCATTTAAAATATTTGAACAGTCCATCCACAAACGGTTCGCCAGAGCCCTGGCTTCACGAGCTCGGACACGTCCCAGTGCTAAGTCACGGTGCTCATCCATGAACATTATTAAAAGTTCCAACTGTCTTACAGACGTAGATCTTCTTCGACTCGTTTCCATGATATTATTTAAACCTACAGAGAAATTATCAAGGAATAATTTCAAAATAACTGCATTAAATATTGATTCCATGGTAATTATAAGCATCGAGAGCAACGTAAAGGTTTGCACAAATATAAATTATACTTACCAAAACTAAGCACAAACTTACCACGAACGTGTTAAATATTGCGTGTTAGTACTAGATTAAAAAATATTGCGTTATGGTTTCAGCGCGAACTCAATTTTGAAATTTGACACGGGACATTGACATTTCATTTGGTTTTTTTTCTCCCTCGTTCGAGGTTTTGTGGTATTTTTTTTCTTAATTTTTTAAAGATTAAAGAGGTTTATTAAATAATATATAATAATGAGTGTGAAATAATGTAAAGTTCTTAAATTTATAATAAAAATGACACAATTTAATTTGGTATTAATTATTTTTTGCGTTCTAGTAACACTCGAACATGTTTGTTTAGTCTTTGGCCTTATCGTTACGTTTCTATTGTGGTTCAATTGCATTTCTATTTAGATTAAGGTATTGTTTTGTTTATAAGATAGTAGAATGGCTTAATTGCCCACAGTAGAAACTAAATGGGAATAGTATCTTTATCGAATCTTAATAGATTCTTGAAATATGCACATTAGTAGAATTGAACCCCTGACTCTTTGAACTATTTTCGATTGCATTGTTTTGTTTAACATTAGCGTACAAAAGTATTGCGAACACTTGCGTGAAGTGAGAGAAGTTTGAAGGTAGGCTGTGAAGCAAAAATGTTTATATTATGGTGGGGCATTACAAGATTATCATATAAGTGGCCCTAGACAAGATGCATTGCGAGAACGTTATCGTTATAGAAAATAGAATTGACGTAAGTTGCCAGACGATCGCATCAAGTGCTTAAATAGATTTTGAGTTTTCGAAAATCGTCAACATTAGCATTAGGCATTTTTTCTCGGACCCGAGAAATGAGATCTGCCAGAGAACTTAAACTACCGACGTAACTCAGCGAACTGCAAACCATAGGTGAAAGACTGCCGCATAAGTATATAGGCAGTGTCTCAAACTCAATAGCCAAAGCAGATTCAATCTATCCCTATAGTAACAAGGTTGCATTTGCTACAGAAATTTTGTCTGAGATACTGTCATTCATTTTATCATGGAAGAGTTAAACCGAAATGGCCGCCAGCGTGAAAGGGTTCTGGAACTGTGACCACGTACCAGAAGGCGCTATGGTGGTCATCTTCATTTACTTAAGAGCTGTGCTCTTGTCGGTGGAGTAACTTCCAATATTCCCTATTCCGAGAATTCTCTCTAACATACTAATACGGCACGATGCCTACTTTTTCTTTTAATCGGTCTAGGTTAGTTTTTCTTGGTATCCTTCTTTTCATTTCTTCTTCTTTTTCCTTTAATTTTCATTTTCATATACTCATTTGCCGTAACAGGTTACCAAACACCTTCCCGCGTCTATTTCTTATTGTCTGCATTAGACTTCTCTCTTCCTTTACTTCCTAAGTACTGCCTCATTCGCCTTCTTTTCAATCCAGGTAACGCTTTCGATCCGTCTCCAGCACCTCATTTCGAAGGCTTCCAGTCTTTCTCTATGACTATTGTGGTCAGCCTTCCAAAAATGAACTTACGTTCATGTACTTGTATACGTTACGGAAAGCTAGTGGTCCCGGGTTCAAGTCCCGGTAAGGGCAGATATATTTGTGTGATGAGCACGAGTATTTGTTCCTGAGTCCTGGATGTTTTCTATGTATTTAAGTATGTACTTCTCTATAAAAATATTATATGTTTATCGTTGTCTAGTACTCATAATACAAGCCTAGAGCTTAGTTTGGGACTAGGTCAATTTGTGTGACATTGTCCGGTGATAGTAGTAGTAGTAAATCGCTGGATGCAAGTAACAGCCAGAAGTGGTCTTGTTCCATGAGATGATGATAAAGATATGTTCTGGAACACCCGAAATCCCAATACAACGCATCATTTCTAGTCTTTCAAAATCAAGAGAGTAAATGAGAAGATGGAAAGGGAGAAAGATTGTTTTAACCTGCCCTGCCAAGAACCATGATTTGGCATGTTAAGCAAACAGACAAATGTTACGAAGAACTTAGCTCTGGAATTGATTTTCTAATTTATTGAACAACACAACAACAAAGTACAACATCATGATGAACCTCCAGAAAACCATTTAACACCTTATTTAAAGTGGTCAGAAATAAGACTAATTCAGCTTTTTAATGCGAGATTTGTTTAGAAACGGAGTTATACTCGTGCATCGTACTCAAGATTAGTAACCTGGAAAATAAACTTATTACACATGTAGTACCACATAGGTGCCACCACTCATAGCACAATTCAGAGTTTTTTTTTTTTTTTTTTTTTTTTTTATCTATGTCTGTTCCTTGCGCTGCTCTGTGCCTTATGTCATTTCACAAAAAGTGCTTCACCGCTCAAGTTTGCTAAACGGTATTTTAGCCTTACTAAAGTGTTAAAAGTTATCAAAACTAAGTTCAAAGTATTAATATGGGAAAAAGAAAACATTACAAGGATGAATATGAAGAAATTAGTCGAAAAATGAAGAAACTGGAACGAAAACTGATACAAGCACGCCGGCGGGAGAATCGTTCGCCGGCTCAAGCTACAAGTAATTATAACGAGAATTATTCGGAACAACAAGTTGAAGGTATGTAACTAGATTTTATAAAATTCATAAAGGATTTCATTGTATTACGTAAAATTGTTGCAATCAAAGCATCTTAACAACTACCACGCATCAAAAGCGTTAGTAGGTACATACGTACAATTTACGCGGGAATTGTAATGTTACACCGACGCTATGGATCTACAGTGTTTGATTGTTAATAAATGTTTGCTTACATAATATATTATTATTATAACTATGATTATATATTATGATTATAACTTCGGCACGTCTAGTTCATGTGGGAACTAAGACATAAACCGAGATTTAAAATGCCGGTACGTTCGATTTATGTGGGAATCGTAACAAATAAACCGAGTCTATTAAAAATAGTTAAAAATACTGGTACAGTCGATTTATGTGGGAATCGTAACAAATATACCGAGTCTTCAGTCTAAACTAAATAGTTTAAAATTCCGGTAAGTTCGATTCACGTGGGAATCGTAACAAATATACCGAAAATGAAATTCAAAATGGCTGCCGAAATAAATCATTATAAAACGATGGTGCGAAATTAATTTATTATCATTAATATTATTTACACACTATTACTGGATTCCAGGCGAGGATAACCTAAACAACTTTAGGGCTGACCAACCAACTCCTGCAGTGGAGGATACACAGAGTATACCCGAACAACCACTGTTGGAAGACATGCAGGAAGCCATAAATTTGGAAACTGAAGACGCATTAGATAGCGAAATCCTAGAAATATTAGGAGACGACCCATTGGCTAAATCTGTTTATGGGAAGATTATCCATAAGGAATTGGCAAACCGCCTGCAATATATCTTGACTAATGGTCTCACTAAGGATGAACGAAATGATCTTGTCTCAAAGTATTTAATACCAGCTAATTGTCCAGTAATTCAAGCACCCGAGTTAAATTTGGAAATCAAAGCTGCTATACCAGAAATGAGTCTGAAACGGGACAAAGCTATGGAAACAAGGCAGAAACAACTTGCATCAGCTATAGCCTGCGTCAGTGAAATTACTTCTATCCAACTGCAACTTGTGACAAAAGATAACCTGCTTTTAAAATATTTGATGGATGCAAATAAAATCCTTTGTGACCTCCAACATGGAGATTCTGTAAAGAGAAGATTTTTTACTAGCTCATCGCTTAAAAAAGAGATTACCGACCAGTTGATACCAACAAAGATAGACAAATTTCTGTTCGGTGAGAATTTGGCAGGAACTTTAACAGCTGCTAAAGCTGTGTCCAGATCAGGTGCTGAAATTAAAAATAACTTCATCAAAAAACCAACACAGCAGCAGCCTCCAAGAAATTTAAACTGGAGAGCGAGGGGAACGGCTCGCAGGCAGCCGACCCTGCAGAGCAACCGGCAGCCTGCCTCGGCGCGAGCGCGGCCCGAGACCTCATCAAGACAGTCGCGGCGTCCACCGCCGCCGCCGCCGCCGCCAAAATATTACCAGCGTCGGCGTTAACACAGGTACGCTACGCCGGCCGCTTATCCTGCTATAAACAGCAGTGGGCTCTTATTACAAACGATCAAACAGTTCTGTCATGGATAGATGGCTATAAAATTAACTTTTCAAGCCCTGTTTTCCAAAATTATGTCCCATCTGTAATTGATTATTCCGCTAAGGACAAACAAGATTATTATATGTCCATAAATAGTCTACTCCAAATTGGAGCAATTAATGAATGTGAACCTTGCAGTGGTCAATTTATATCTAGTGTTTTTCTAATATCTAAACCAAATGGCAAAAAACGATTTATATTGAATCTTAAATGTTTAAATATGTTTATAAAAACTGATCACTTTAAATTAGAGGACCTTCGTACTGCAATAAAACTCATATCAAAGGATAGTTTTATGGCCACACTGGATCTTAAAGATGCCTATTTTTTGCTTAAAATTCACCCTGAATCTAGGAAATATCTACGCTTTGAATTTGATAGAAAATTGTATGAATTCCAGGTCTTGCCATTTGGTTTGAATACAGCTCCTTGTATTTTTACAAAATTAATGAAACCTGTGATAAAGTTATTAAGATTAGCTGGACTAATATCTACTATATATTTAGATGATTTGTGTTTAATAGGAAATTCTTTTATAGAATGTAACAATAATGTACGGACTACAACAAAATTACTCACTGCCTTAGGTTTCATAATCAATTATGAAAAAAGTAACCTCCACCCCAATATGTCTTGCAAGTTTTTAGGTTTTATAATAGATTCTCATAAATTTGAAATCAGCTTGCCTGAAGAAAAAAGAATACGAATTAAATCTGAACTGCTAAAATTTAGAAATATCACACATTGTAAAATCAGAAGATTCGCACAACTTGTGGGCTTGTTAGTATCAGCTTGCCCGGCTGTGGCATATGGATGGCTTTACACAAAAAATTTTGAACGTGAAAAATTTTTAAATTTGAAGGATGATGAAGATTACAATAAAATAATGATCATACCTGAGTACTTGCACAGAGATATTTCGTGGTGGTTACAAAATATTGACAAATCGGTACATAAAATTCTAGACGACTCTTATGTACTGGAGATATTTTCTGACGCCTCAACGACCGGGTGGGGCGCTGCGTGCGGCGATGAGGCCGCCAGTGGCCCGTGGTCTGAGAGAGAACGCACCCAACATATCAACTATCTCGAGTTGCTTGCTGCTTTTATTGCATTGAAAACTTTTGCAAAGAATGCTAGAAGTTGTCAGATACTTTTGCGCATTGACAATTCCACAGCAATAAGTTACATTAATAGAATGGGTGGAGTGCAATTCCCTCACCTGACTAAAATTACTAAAGAAATTTGGCAATGGTGCGAAGCCCGTGGGATCTTTGTTTTTGCTAATTACATCAGATCAATAGATAATGTTGTGGCTGACGCCGAATCGAGACGTAATCATCCAGATATCGAATGGGAACTAACCACTAACTCATTCACAGAAATTATTATTGAATTGGGTCACCCGGAGATTGATTTGTTTGCTAGTCGTATAAATAACAAATGTACAAAATACGTATCGTGGCAAAGGGATCCTGACGCCTTCGCCATTAATGCTTTTACTCTAAACTGGGGACGTTATTTTTTCTATGCCTTTCCACCAGTCTCAATTATTTTAAAAACACTAAGAAAAGTCATAATAGATAAAGCAAGAGGTATAGTAGTTGTTCCCATGTGGCCCACACAGCCTTGGTACCCAGTTTTCCGTAAATTAGTTGTCTCAAAGATGATCATTCTCAAACCACACCAAAACATCATTATTTCTCATTCCAGTCAAAATCACGTCCAGAAAACACTTACCCTGGTTGCCGCGTTATTGTGCGGGACGCGCTCCTCCGAAGAAACACTCCCCAGTCCGCAATAAATATAATGTTAGCTTCTTTAGCCGATACATCAGTCAAACAGTATGATGTATGTCTAAGAAATTGGTTTCAATATTGTAACCTAAATTCTATAAACTTAATTGATGCCTCTATCGCTTCTGTCTTAGAATTTCTTACAGAAACATTCGACAAAGGCATGCAATATGGTACTTTAAACAGCTATAGAGCAGCATTATCTCTAGTACTTGGACCAAACATTTCCAAAGATGAAAGAATTGTTAGATTTTATAAAGGTGTATTTAGGTTACGACCCCCCTTGCCAAAATATGATGTGACGTGGGATTCTTCTTTGGTGTTAAATTTTCTTGCAACTAAGTTTCCTAATGAAAGTTTAACTCTAGAAGAACTTAGCAAAAAATGCATAACCTTGTTGTCTTTAGTTACAGCACACAGAATGCAAACTCTCTCCAAAATTAACATTTTAAATATGGAGCATTATACAACCAAGATAATAATTAAAATCCCTGACCTACTTAAAACTTCCCGTCCAGGGAAGAACCAACCGATTTTAACTCTACCTTTTTTTATTGAAAAAACTGAAATTTGCCCAGCAAAAACTTTGTTAGCTTATATTAACAGAACTAGATCTTTACGAAAAAGTAATATTTTATTTACTAGCATAAGACAACCTCACAATGGTGTGTCGACACAGACCCTTAGCCGCTGGGTCAAGCGCACCCTGGCGGAGAGCGGCGTGGATGTGACCGTGTTCTCGGCGCACAGCACGCGCCACGCCTCCTCCTCCAAAGCCTATCAGTCGGGTGTTAATATTGATTTAATCCGCAAAACAGCCGGATGGAGTAATGATTCTGATACTTTTTGGAGGTTTTATAATAGAAATATTGTGTCATCTGATCAAACCTCTTTAGCAAAAGCTATACTGACCAGTAGATAATTGGATTAACTAATTAAGATGATAATTGTTGATTTGTTTTATAATTCCCTTTGAAGTTAAAAAAGGTTTTTTGGTTTAAGTTTTGAATAATAATAATTACCTTTATGTTTGAATGTTTGTGTTGATCTCAAATTTCACCTAATAAACCATGTGATTAACAACTGTTAAAATTTCCTTCCTACTCTCAAAGTCTACATGTGTAATAAGTTTATTTTCCAGGTTACTAATCTTGAGTACGATGCACGAGTATAATTAATGATTAAACGAACTTACCTGTAAGTGAAGTTCTATCATAATTATACGAAGTGCATCGTACGAAGAGATTAGTAACACCCTCCCACCCAGGTTTTAAAAAACCCAAAAAAGTAAATTTAAACAGTTTTAAATATTATCTCTCAACTGAATGACATAAGGCACAGAGCAGCGCAAGGAACAGACATAGATAAAAAAAAAAAAAAAAAAAAAAAAAACTCTGAATTGTGCTATGAGTGGTGGCACCTATGTGGTACTACATGTGTAATAAGTTTATTTTCCAGGTTACTAATCTCTTCGTACGATGCACTTCGTATAATTATGATAGAACTTCACTTACAGGTAAGTTCGTTTAATCATTAATTATTCCCCATTTCATTGAAATATATAACGTTTCCCAATATACCTACCAACATTTGGACCGCTGACTGACGTAAAAAACCTTTTGTGGTGGTTGAATAATTAATAAATTGTATGTGGCTAGTAATAGAATCATTAAATACTTCGTTCATTATTGCGATTTAAATATCTCAATGCCGCAAGCCGCAGCATTATTTTAACGCGAGTTCCACCGATTAAGGTTTACAAAGTAATAGGATGCATATCGGAGCCAACGGTATTCATCAGTGGTTTTCTGGTGGCATACTTGCTCAATGGCAGTAAAATTTGCTCAATTATATCGATAATAAAACTTAATAAGGATTTACAGTTCAGATAGATGAATGTATTATAAAAACTAAGAATCATTTAAAGATTACTTATGCTTACTGCGTAGCAGATAACTTTAATATTTAAAAGATTTTTAAATTGTACATAGTTTTGTCATAATTAGATTTGGCTATGTTTCGAATGTTTCAAAAATCTTACAGCTATTTACGGGCGAGTTCAAGGCGAGGCGGGCGCGCAGCGAGTTTGCCACGAGTTTCCTGAGGCCCTAGACAAGATGCGATCGCTAACTAGCGATTCGATTCGTTTGGTTTTAAAACCAATCGCGTCACTGGTAGATCACGTCATACAAAAAGTCACGTGATCTACCAGTGACGCCATTGGTTTAAAAACCAAACGAATTGAATCGCTAGTTAGCGATCGCATCTTGTCTAGGGCCTCTGATCGCGCTCGCCTCGCCTTGAACTCACCCGCAAATCGTCAGTATGATAGGCATAGCAAAAAAGCGGAGCAATCGCCGCAAAGACGCTGCGCGCTCGCGGCGCGCTTGGGGCTAGCTCGCTACGCGCTCGCCTCGCTTTGAACTCCCGCTTAAATCGCCAGTGTGAGAAGGATCTCAATTCGTACTTAAATTTAATAGCTTCTTGCAACAACGAAAGTGCATATTTATCTCGTCATCATATTTAATACCATAAAGGGGTATTCCATCGATCGCCAGATCATGACAAATGCTGAGTGAATAGCAACTTATAATATATTTATACCTAGCTTTTGCCATAGTAGAACACGTTTAGCCACATTCCCACGGGACCTGTACTATATTTGATATTCTATCTTTAAATTAAGTTCTTACGCAAACTGTTAAAACAGCTAGTATTTCCCTGATTGAAAGGTAAACATCCACATACTCGTATCTTCACAAAACGTTTTCATTTATAATGTCAGTAGGAGTATGTAATAATTGCGTTTAACTCCATAAAAGAAAAAAAAAATCTTCCAATTACTTGTAGGACTTTTCTATTCGAAATGATTAAACGCTAACACTGAATTTTCCAAATTTTACCAAAGTTCTTCACGAAATGTCACATTTCAAAACTGCAAAACGTTGTATTTCAACTGCTCGCGCCGAATCCGAAGCCGGACCGACTTGGCAAAGAAAAACTTAAATTGCCTGTTAGTTGCCTTTATCTCTTTCAAGTTAAAACTACTTCTGTTCTTAGACGAAAATTGTTAGATCAGCTTTCAGATGCAGTTGGAAAGTTTTAATGTATCGGATCTGCACGAGTTGGAAAGTTGATGGTAAATTCTATCTTGATGATAAACATGGGGTTTAGATAATGTATTGAGTCCAGTTTCGATAGACTGAGGACATTTTGAAACCGAAATAATTTAAAAAGTTTAGAACATCACGAAACGCCAACGGGAGCTATTTTTGTAAATAAGACTTTTGGAAAGAACTTTGAAATAAAATCACTAAATGTATTTTAAAGATAATGTAAATCCCTGTCGCAGTTCTATAAGAAATGTAATTTTCAAATGGAAGTTGGTGAACAAAATCAATGTTGTATTAAAACAAATCGACGCAAACAACTTTTACTTGCATAACCTAAACAAGCATTAATCCAAATTTAAACTCCACGAAACATATCGAGGTGTTAATTTAAAGTTGGCAACTGCGCTCGTACTTGGGCCGGTGCCTTGACACATTCAAACCCTACAACTCTATATTGAGCCCAATTTATACTAAAATTAGGAAGACTGGCGTAGAACACGTTAAGCTTATCAATACGGAATTTGGATGGAAAAGTTTAATATGACAGCTAGATTTATGCGAAGAGTATGGTATAGTCAGTAGTAAAACCATGGGGACATTTGTGGACGAGGTTGTGTGAGCTATTGGAAAGCAATATAAAAACTGTGTAAAAATAATTAACAATTTAAAGATGTGTGTGTAAGATTAGTATTTAATAAGATCGTTGTCGTTGTGTACGTCTTAATATTATTTTCTCAACGTGATATGATTAATTCGAAAATGAATATTTTAAAGCAGCATTGTATTCTAACACACCGTCGTGAAAGAATTTTAATAAATTAAGCCAAATTGTAGAAAGTTTTCACTGTTCAGTAAGTATTATGCTATAAAATTAGAAAGCTAATTTTAAGCAAAGATCATGGCAAATAATTTTCAAACGTATACTCGTGAATTGAATTTATTTTACTCAAAATGCTAAACGCCTATTCCAAAACTAAATATTCTTGAAAAAACTTTACCCCGAATACATATTCAGTATTCACTGTTAAAACTCCCGGCGAAAATTGCGTTCTCAAGATCCCAATTCCAACTTGCTCAATCTTGAATATTCCGCATGCAATTTATCCCGCGCTAAAATCCCGCATGCATATCCCGCATGGAAAATGAAAAGTAAACGTATCATTATCCCCTAATCCGGAGTTAAATATTCTATGCGATTATTATGATTGAAATAACGTCATATTGCGTTAATTCAATTTAGAAATGGTCTCTGGAATTCCAATATCCTGTGTCTGGAGCAGTTTTGATTGACACGCCGGTTATATTATGTTTTTGATGAAGTAAAGGCAGTAAGATTCAGTTTTTTTTTATAAAAAGATAACTTGGACAGAATTGAAATTTTACTCGCCTCGATTTTGAGGGAATGTACTATAAGATCAAACATTTTGAGGCCCAAGGAAAGCCTCGCTTAACATAATATACAAACACGTGTGCTTTAGGAATAAAAAACCGGGCAAAAAAGAAATATGTCGGACCATGCTTAGTGTAGGGTTCCAAAGCCGGTAAGTACTACGAACATAAAAAAACAACAAGTAATTACTAATTTTCTATTTAAAGCCAATTGGTGCCGTCTTAGATGATTTTAGTAGGACGATTGAGTCTAACAACGAATAGCGCTTTAATGCTTAATAGTTCATAAACGTATTACAAATTGAAATTACCAACATAAATTACTAGCATAGAGGCATTCCATCTTAGTCCTTAGGGTTGGCAACGCATTTGAGGTCTTAGGATTATAGTCTTGAGAATTCAAATGTCTATGGGTCTCAGATTCCACTTACCATCAGGTGGCCTGAGTGCTCGTGTGCCTTCTCCTTAACATAAAAAAAATACTTAATCACAAACCCGTAATATATTTGATAGACCTATCCAACGACAACCTATCCAACGGTAGACGAGAAAAAAAATACAAGCCCACGTTACGCGTAGGAGAAGAACCCTAAACATTTTTTTTACATTTTATTGTACCACTTTCTTGGCGCGACTAATATGCATATTCATTCCAAATTACAGCTTTCTAGTAGGTACTATGAGTCTCTGCGCTAGGCTGCGGACGGACGGACATGGCGAAACTATAAGGGTTCCTAGTTTGACTAAGGAAACCCTACAAAAGCCATTCACTTCGTGCGTTACACATAACAAATATTTCCTTCTTAAATTCATGCATTGTAATGTGCCGTTGCAAATGAATTGAGGGAATATTTTGACAGGAAAATCTCTGCCAATGCCACCTACTAACTCCTAATGTAATAACTATACTTGAACCCTTCACTATACTTGTCTTACTCATGCATGTACACTCCTATCTCTCGTCTCACGGTGCCGGGTCTTGAGCTAAATCGGAAATGTTCAGTCTGATTGCATTGCTAATGAAGGTGTCAACGGTTTTTGCGCAAATTGAAAACGGAATCCTTAAAAGGTAATGAAATCCGTTATTTATACTGTCAATGTTTCAATTTCGAATGAAACGTCAATCTTTTTAGGTTACATGCGTTGAGTTGAATAGTTTGTTTAGTCGATTAGGAAAATAGTAAGGCTCTATTCTACGTGGTAAACCCATATAGCTTTTGACTTGTTATCGTGTAATTTTTAACTCGGTGGCATTTACTGTCAAGTAAATGAGTATTATTGCTTAGTTAATAATAACATTGATAATATGATAACATGTCAAAGCAATACGACTGATGATTTCTAGATTAACATTGAAAATAAGGACTTATTACTAGAATATGGATTATACACACTCTTAAAAACAAAAGTTGTCTCCCCTGTGGTCAATAGTTAAGAGCTTGTGTGCATATAATTTATGTTTTTATATGATAAGTCTAAAGCAGTCCTGACGGAGTTTTTGCGGAAATGGGCTTAGTCAGAAAATTAGGCCTTAAAAATGTTAACTTTCGGTGTGTCCACAGGAAAGACGGTAACCTAAATCTGTGTATGACCCAAATATGAGTAACCTAAGACATCAATACATTTGTGAACAAGACTTAATGTGATTTCAAATTAATGTTTCCAAATGATTTATTTTGTCAGTTTTCTCGCTAATATCGGTTTTACCCGAATACAGCGAATGATTGACTGAGGCTCCAATTAATGGGTTTTACAGATTAAAACGCACCGTACACTAAAACGGAATACCAAATCAAAGGGATTTAATTTTCGCCCTTTAGTTAAGTTACGTCAATCATGTAAACTTAAATCCTTTCCAAGTATATGTATGTTTGTATGTTTATTTTTGTGGAACGGCCTGCAGCTTAAACCGCTTGATGGATTTTAACATAAGAGGTGTCGTTAGATTTGTCTTGGTAGTGAGAGTGACATAGGCTATAATATTTTAATCAAAGTAATGGGAAACAAAAAATGCAGTCGGGTTTTTAAAGTTTACTTTTTATTTGGTTAAAATACCTTAAAAGAGCTTGGGTAACTAACTTATTCTTGCGTCTCCGTTCGCGTTCCACTCGTTTTTCACTGTACCCTCGAAAATTGCAATTTTCCAAAATAAATAGAAAGCATACTATTTATTTCGGAAAATCTCTGGGCTAACTCTGCGTCACATTAAAGCGATTAAAATTCGGGCAATATTTTCTGCAGTGTGTCTGTGGTGTGGGGATAAGACAACCGGTGAAATTACTAGCATAGAGGCATTCCATCTTAGTCCTCAGGGTTGGCAACGCATTTGAGGTCTTAGGATTATAGTCTTGAGAGTTCAAATATCTATGGGCCTCAGATTCCACTGACCATCAGGTGGCCTAAGTGCCCGTGTGCCTTCTCCTTAACATAAAAAAGTAATTAGGCCGCTAACTGCATAGTAAACATTTTAAATTGAATATTTTTACCAATAGAGTATAGAATACTTCGACTACTAGGTACATTGCAGTTTGCCGCCTTATTTGGTATTACGGCACTTTAATTCCGTTTTATTTGTCTGATTGTCACGATTCCTTTTTCTTCCGTTTCTTTTGTATTTCAACTCGATTGGTAAAACCAGCCGGTCACAACAGCCGTTAGAAAGAAGTAAAATACAAAACCGGGCAAGAGCATGTCGGAACATGCTCAGTGTAGGGTTCCGAAGCCGTTAAGTACTACAAACATAATCAAGAAGTAATAACTAATTTTCTATTTAAAGTCGATTGGTTCCGTCTTAGATGATTTTAGTAGGTATAAACACTTTAATCGCCTGTATCTCAAGAACCAATGATGTCTACTTAGTCGTGATAGTTTTCATTTAAAATTCGTTTTTATGTTCTTTCATTTAAGTTTTTTTTTTCATATTTTTAGTATTTGTAGTTTTGGCTGTACGGGGGGGACACTTGAGTCTAACAAAAATTAGCGCTTTAAAGCTTACAATACCATACAATACAAATACTCTTTATTGATTATTGAACAACAAAAAATAAAAAATAAAAACAGAACACGGAACAGTACATTTAAATCATAGGTATACAACAGGCGGTCTTACCGTAAAATAGCGATCTCTTCCAGACAACCTTGTAAGAGAAATAATATTTCATAAACGGATTACTTAATCCAAAACCGTTTTCCCAAACCCGTTCTATTTTGGAAAGACCTATCCATTGACGTGCCACACTATAATAGGGTAGACGAGAAAAAAAATTACATCATCAAATTACGTGTAAGGGAGGTATCCTAATTTTTTTTGTTATACATTTTATTGTACCACTGTGTTGGCGAGAATAATATGCATATTCATGTTAAATTACAGCTTTCTAGTACTAAGAGTCTGTGTGCTAGGCTGCCGACGGACGGACACACATGGCGAAACTATAAGGGTTCCTAGTTTGGCTACGGAACCCTAAATATGGAAATGAACATAATCTTTCAGATTATAATATAATATTAAATAAGGATACGGACTAAATTACAACTTTTCAAATTTTTATTTTCAAGCTTAGCTTTTCGTCAAAGTTTTATTTGATTGCCAAATTTTCAATCACACCTACACTCGTAAATCTAATTAAAGACAATAAAACTACGACAGATATATCACTGTCATAGGTGTCAAAGTACAACTTTTTACATTTTAAAACAAATAAAAATGAACTTTATACTCCTTGAAATAAGGTTTAAATTGAATTGCTTGGATTATGTACTTTCTATAGGACACCGGGTCTTACGAGGTTAACAATAGGGAATATGCATTCAATGTTTTTTCTACCCAATATTCAACAACATTTAAGTATCCCAAAACCAATTATTTAGATATAGTATGTTAAAAGTCCAAGGCGTGTGTGTGCGTTAAGCTATAACTATCTTTTACGGTATCATGGCTGACGTTCGATTAAAATAAATGAAAATTTAATTAAAATTTATTTATTTTAGATAATACGTTGACGAGTATATCTACTTGGGCTAGATAGTATCCTTCGACAACAGTCAGGCTAAGGAAATTGATCGACGGATCCAAAACGCCTGGAAGAGCTTCTGGTCCATGAAGGCGCTAATGAAGGGCAACCTTCCACTTTCACTAAAGCGCAAACTCGTCGACGTCTGTATTCTTCCCATCCTAACCTACGGTGCCCAAACTTGGTCATTGACTGAAGCCCAAAAATCCCGACTCAAGATTTGCCAGCGAGCAATGGAGCGCAGCATACTCGGGCTTCGTAGAACTGACAAGATCAAAAACACCGAGCTGCGCTCTAAAACTGGCATTGCTGATGTGGGTGACAAGACCGCTAGGCTTAAGTGGGACTGGGCTGGACACGTCTGCCGAATGCATCCGGAACGGTGGGCCAGGGTTGCCACCGAATGGACTCCACAAGATGGCTACCGGAGCAGAGGCAGACCAAAAAGGAGATGGCGGCGGGACGATTTGGACGCGTTTCAAAGCGAATGGCGGGAGCATGCACTCAACCGGGACGAATGGCGAAAAAGAGGGGAGGCCTTTGCCCAGCAGTGGGACACCAAAATAGGCTAAAAAAGAAAAAGATTTATATTAGGTGCACACATAACAGTCAAATATAAATTAATAATAATAATACCAATTTAAAATAAAGTTATAAATTGAGCGACATACTTTTGGCCTGTTATTTTGTCAAATAGCGCAATGCTTGTAATATTTAAATTGCATCTAACGTTGTTTACTACTATTGTTTATAACATCGTACCAAATGTTATTAACACCTGAATTACAAGTGCAATAACAGTTATGCTACCAAATATCTTGAATGGTTATAGTAGTTTATTCACCAAGGGGAGTAAGTCACGGATTACTAATCGAGTGTGCATTTACGACGCAAAGCGGAGGGCCGTAAACCACACGAGTTTAGTAATCTGTACTTACCCTCGAGTGATATATACTGCTTTATACTACACTTAAAAAAAATATACAAAAGTAACAAATGAATTCTTTCGAGAAAGAACGAGCCATGAAACAGGGGCTCTACTTTGAAATCCGTAATTCGAACTTCTTCTATTGCTATCCCTTTTGCTCTCGATGCGTAACTAATTTGCAAAAAGTGACAGGGCGATCTGGAGTTTTTTAATCGTGAATTTTAACGCTCCGTTCAGTTTGCGTGCCAAAAGACGTTAAAGAAGGTGAATGAATACGCCCTGATTTGCAGGGTCCAACTTGCATGCGTGTCAAAGTGGGTTGATTGACAACGTCATCTAGAATTTAAAAAAATACCAAACGGGGTAATAATGGATTTTCATACGACATTACTGTCCTGCGATAACAGGGTAGTTATGAAATTCCATTAAATAATACTACCCTGATTTTTGAGAAGGTTTAATGAACGGCTTTCTCGCCTTTTATTAAGGTAGTAATAATGCACTTACTAAAAAAGTGAAGTGTAAAATATTTAACCGGTCATCTTGTGTTTGTGTAAGTAACTTGAATTAACTTGTTTATTTAAATCAAACTTTTATAACTACCAATAAATAAATATTCTTAGTGCAGTCTTTTAAAAGATGGAAAAATACTTACGCAAACATATTTTGTTTTAGTGGCAACCCATGTTGGTCTTGAATTAGATTTTCGAGTGTAGCTCTTACCAAATGTCTCTTCAGATTATCCTATTATTATAAAAGAGAATCGAACCCGGGATCTCACGACTGCAATATCACGAGGCAAGTCAGTCACAGGTGACGGTATCTCGGCAGACAGCCTCGCGGCTTTCTGTTAGATCCTAAGCAATTCCGCATGAACTATATTGCAAGATCTTGACAAGTAAGTATAACTTAGTTGGGTGATGTGGTTAAGGTTGCAAAAGAGTGATTCAGTACCAAATTTAGTAATAATGGATAAACCTTTACCATATAACATGACGTTAAAAGTGGTGTAAGTAAATAAATATCAGAGGACAATCTCACACCAATTGACCTAGCCCCAAGGCATGCACTATGAGTACTAGACAACGATGTAACTACTTAAATACATAGAAAACATTTAAGACTCAGAAACTAATATTCGCGCTCTTCACACAAATATTTGAACTTAACTTGGTCAATGCGTCCTATTTTCGAGATATTTGTCTTTTTTTTCAGGAAGATCTTAAGGATTCTTAGGACAAACTTCAAAATATAAACCAACGTCGAATGACCAAGTCCATAGGTCCATATCCTTGCGTTATTCCTACAGGCAAATAGATCTTTTGACTAACCGTTGATTTGTGCGACAAACAAGTAAATTTTAAAGATAATAATATACATACATACATAACATCACGCCTTCATTCCCAGAGTGGGGTAGGAAGAGCTATAGAAATGCTAACAACTCTAAAAAGATTTGTTTATAATTCTGTAACCACATTTTGCACAATCAGGCCAAGAAATTTACTGGTGTATTAGTGACAGGTTGCAAGCCCATCGCCTAACAGTACTACAAGCCCTTAATCCCTGTCGCCTCTTACGACATCCACGGGAAGACATGGAGTGGCACTATTCTAGCCCGCCAACCACACGGGACAGGCAAATTGATCTTTTGATTAACCATTTAAGCGACAAACAAGCAAATCATAAAAATAATATAAAAAAATAAATATCACGGGGCAATGTCACACAAATTGACCTAGTCCCAAACTAAGCTCTAAGCTTGTACTATGTGTACTAGACAACGGTAAACATACTTACATACAAAAACTACATAGAAAAATAAATACTTCAATACATAGAAAACATCCAAGACTCAGGAACAAACATTCGTGCCCAACACAAAAATATCTGCCCTTACTGGGATTCTTACCCGGGACCGCTAGCTTCGTAGGAAGGGTCACTACCAACAAGGCCATCGTGTCATATATATGTAAACACTAAATTAAAAAAAAGGAGTAAAACAAATACAAAATAAACAGAAAAACAATAAACAACAACAGTAAACAGATAATGCAGAAAACAAAACATTCAAAGCTTAAATTTTCCATTAGAATTTGACGCAAACAGACTGACAATTCTAACGCAGCTGACACTTTAACCAGCATTTCGAAAACTTCGCAACATGAACAAGCCCCGGCATCAGATTCATATTATGAATTACAAATTACAGCACTATCGCGTCGTGATGGCGGCCGGCTAGATAGGAGGCGTTATTGAACGGACACGACTGCCGCGGGCTGAGAGAGGTGATCTTTCACGGGTTCGATTCCACTGTCTTGCGGGACGTTAGCGGGATACGGTTTCCGGAGTGCAGAGAAATCAGAAAAAAGATATGAATTACAACTTTTACAATAATCTTGTAGGTACTAATATTGTAAATGTAAAAGTAACATTGCCAGTTTGTCTGTTTGTTACGCTTTCACGGATAAAACGCTGGACCGATTTAGATGACATTTGATATAGATATATTTCATGTTCCGGGGAAGGACATAGAAATATTGGAAGGTTACTCAGGGAATAACGATAAATGACATTAACACGGATGGAGTCGCGGGAAACAGCTAGTATCTTATAGATCTAGGACTGACGGTAACGTAACTTAAAGTTGAGAAAGCCACTAACATTGCACTTTGTTCATAGATTTAACTCGATAAGTGTGGCTAGAATAACTTTGTCTTCTGCACCACGACTAATTATTATACCCGACTAATTTTAAGGTCCTGTTTATATAATCGAGTACCAGCAACACCAGTATGCCGGCAACTTATTGCTTATAACCTTGACTAACCTATAATATCTAGTAGTTTCTTATGTTTGTTAAAAAAACGTCAATCTATTTATATTGAAACAAAATTGGTCGATCTAAAACGGTAAATTACCCTCATATTCTATAAGATAAACCAGTAATTTTAGGTGCCCATGAAATTATAGCAATAGAGATGCTACTGTAAAACCACAATTATCTTTGACGTGTGTTATGGTATTGGTTTTAACTCAGCCGCCATTACTGTCAAGTAAATAAGAGCTATAGTAACGTTGACAAAACTTGTCAAAAACAATAAGGTTTTACCGTTAATCTCAGCTCATGTTACTCGTAGTATATTTTCGCAGAATTGAACCAAACTGTAAAAGCAACAAATATTGAACCTTTTAAATACGCTTCAATGGAAATGCGACTCGGTCCATATAGGGGGCTGCAGCCTCCGGGCGTCCCGTTAAGATCCAACACGCCTGCTCTATGCAAATATGTGACCCTCGGAACATCTCCGCTCATGTGGCCAAATGTTTTATAGCAGATTTGAAATGTGCTAAACAAATACAGAGATATTTATAGTACCTAATGGTGGAAATCAAGCAGCAGAAAATCGAAATCAGGATAAATATTTTGTTTATATGGTGATGCAAATACATCGTTTATTTTCCATTGCAAAATTGTGTAAATATTTTCATCATAAATTGTTAAAAGTTGTTGCAAAATGCGTTTTATCCAAAAGTTAACTATATACGATCTAAATAAATGTTACAAAATATCCAAACACAATTAAAACTAAACAGTATTGAACTAAATTAATCATTCATAGATCAATTGGTACGGGTATTTATAATAATACTAGCGGCCCACCAGCGGCTTCGCCCCGCTGCAAATTTCTGACTTTCCCGGTGGATTTTTCAGTTTTTTTCTGTCATTAGAACCTTCTCCTGACAGTAACAAATACAATAAAAAAAGAATTAGCGAAATCGGTTCAGCTCCTGCATTTCATCATCATTATCATTGGCACGAACCTTTCTAATTTATTTCATTTATTCCTATGTATAGAATAGAATAGAATAGAATAGAAATAGTTTATTCGAGACAAAACTGGCAAACAAGTACAAACAATTTAAACATTAATGGAAATTAAAACATAATTTGTCACGAAATGGTCACAACTCAGCGTGGTGCTGGCATGGCCAGCGCTGTTCTTCCGTTGTGACCAATTGGTGAAGACACGGCGCAATGACGCCACGATCGCACATGCAAAACACTTATAAAAATAAAAAAAAAACAGTTAAAAGACAAGAACATCATACAGTAGGTATGCCACGTAACTATACGCTTTACACAGCACCATACAGTGAAGAAAAATAAAATAACAAAATAAGAAAGTATGTGAAGTCAATCTACTTTAATTCCTCTAGGTTATTGCTGTCTTCGAAATATGCAGCAGTTGGTGTCAGCAGCCTGTCTCAGACAGCAATCCTCCAAACGAAACCCTTTAATTCATAAATGGCGTCCCTTTTCCTTTTCCCACTATTGCTACTGCAGCAAAAACTTGTTAAAATCCTCCCTAATCACCTTCACGTTTCTTCCGCACTTTAAGACAGGATATAGCCTTTTCTCCGAAGACACCATTATTGTTGCAAATAATTTGCGCCCTTATTGTCAAAGACGTTCTTTGTGCACACAAAGAAAATCCTCTGAAGCGAAATTGATTCAGAACAATGGATCCTAGATAGATGTTGGGGATTAATGTTGAGGAGAGAACGTTAAGTGTTTAAAAAATCTGTGCAGAGATCTAAAAATCTTATGAACGAGTTGTATATTGTTGCATAAGTGGAAAAAAAAACTTGACTATTTGGGAAGATACGAGACAAAATATGTTACTAAGTTATTACTCAAGTAACAAAATGACTAATCCTATCTTTATTTCACTTTAAATTTTTTGTGCATTTTTAAAACACTAGTTTTATTGATGTCTAGATACTCGTATATCAAAAATAGAATAATAACGTCAAACGCTGTCAACAATGTTATATTATCAACTTTGGCGTTTTAACTCACAAACCGATATGACTCAAGGGCATTCAAAAACTGGCCAAGTGCGAGTCGGACTCGCGCACGAAGGATTCCGTACCATTATCTTTACTACCACGGTGTCTGTATTAAGATCGAGCAAAAAACGGCAAAAAAGAAAAACTTGATGTATGGAAGCCCATGAAATATTAATTTAATTTTAATTTAATTATTTATTCTTAAAGTGAATATACAACTAAATATTCTGTGAATATTTCAAGTGTCTACCGGTTACCGTTTTTAATATCGAGCAAAGAACGACAAAAATCACGTTTGTTGTATGGGAGGCCCCCTTAAATATTTATTTTATTTTGTTCTTAGTATTTGTTGTTATAGCGGCAACAGAAATAAATAATTAATAATAATAATAATTAATAATTAAACAAATACATAATTTGTGAAAACTTTAACTGTCTAGCCATCGCGATTCTTGAGATACAGCCTGGTGATAGACAGACGGACGGACAGACAGCGAAGTCTTAGTAATAGGGTCCCGTTTTTTCCCTTTGGCTACAGAACCCTAAAACGAGACAACTCCTTTCCCAAAGGCCGGCAGCGCACTCGCGACTCCGCTAGTGTTGCAGGTATAAATTAGGTTGAGGAGTTCATTTACCATCAAGTAACCTGCTTCTCATCTGCCTCCATTATTCTATAAAAAATATAATACATGTGTTCTCAAAACTACAATAAGTTATAGAGCAAGAGCTCAAATCAGTGGCAATTCTACCACGTTTATAAATCCTTGCAAAACTAATTCCTCTTGCACTTCCTTTCCAAAGTCCCACACGCCTTGATCATGCCCCTGTTTACGAACTATCCAAGCACGTTGATAGTACCGTTTTAATTGCGCATAAGCAGGTATGCTAACAATAAGTGGGTCACGTGCCGGAAGTTCCAAGGGCGCCAGCGGCTCTAGTTGCCCATTCGCAAGACATTAGCCAACTATGTGGATGTTATCATAATACGCTCAGTGGCATGGTTCAATTTATGTAATGCTTTTGAACAAAGCGAACAACAAAAATATTTTTTTTACTTTTTTTATAGCGAGTAGAAGGCAAACGAGCACATATGCCACCTGATGGTAAGTGGGATCAGTGACCCATGACCCATATACATTTGCTTTCTCAAGTCTTGGTTTTCACAATCACAATTGGCTTTCACAATCTTGGTATTATCATAAATATAGCAAGATAATGCCGAAATATTATTAAATTTTGGTTTTCCGTCAAGTTTTCTATTTCAACCCCAAAATAATACCGATGCTTTGATACTGTTCCTGTTCTTCTCTTAGCCAGCGTTATTTACACATTAAATTATGATATACGGAAGAGTAGTTGAAATTCATATTAGCTTTAAATAATTACAGTTCGCGAGTCAGAAGCGATATGCAACTTCTTCGCAGACAAGTTCGCGAGCAAAAACTAGTTTTTTCTTATCGTTAAAACCATTAAAAAGCTTTTAACACCAATTGAACACATCACTTTTTAAAACATCCTTCTTAAACAAAATCTCATATCCTAAGCAAATGCCCGCTTTTAACGCCAAAAAACTCCCTCTACCTAACGTGTCATTAAGACAACAATACATCCTTTACGCCCAAGAGCCTAAGGAATTACTTTTCTTTGACTAGCAAATCGAAAGGCCCGTCTACCTGTTTCTATTTTGTACAAAAAAACCTTTTTGTCTTCTGTACCTACCAATGTTTTGTTGTTATGTAGTTTCCACGTGCGAGGTATAATTTGTTATCAGGGAAGGTGTTGATGAATGATAAGTAAAGCTTTTGTATTAAATAACACGTGATTAAGCTAATCAGCTTATCGAGCTTAAATTATGATATTTTGTTTGTTGTAAACTTAGTTTTTAAATTGTTATTACCAAATTTATACTGCTTGTACACTATCACATAACATAAATCATGTTGTTAACTTGAAAATATAACCAAAAGGTTACCTATTAATAATGTCATATACAAAAGCAAAAACTGATTTGGAAATAATTTATGTATTCGTTCACCACATAATCCAAAACGCCAACCTGCCAACACAAAGTTTCATTTGTAAACACGATATATTACTCGCTTGAACATTCCTGTAAACTCCACACAAACCGACAATTATACCAAAGATATATGAACAAAAACAAACATTCTCTTTGCTTCGATAACGAGGCAGGGACGTCGAAGCGACTTCGCACATTGTTCAGTAGTTCAGGTGTTGTTCATTGCAAGTTCTGTTCGTTAGGAGCGTGTGTAATCTACTTTGTGGGTATTGCTTGCTTGACATTGGATGTATTCTCTTTATTTTCCTTTACATACTTGACGTGTTCATCTTGTTAGTCCGTTGCGAGTTTTTCCCTTTTACTATGTTTTCTGGATGTATCGTTTTTATTGTCATGTCTGAGGTAAAAATATCTTCAAAATTATTTGTAATGTTTAAATCAAGCCCATAGCGTTGTTAATTTAGGTACAGCTCATTGTTTTTTTTGAAATCAAAGTACTGATGGAACAATTCTTATAAGTGAATCTACGAACTGGACAAAAAATGGCAAAACTTTGCCAGCCTTTGTACAAAATCCTTCGTGCATGTCAAGGAAATCGTATTCCTGGCTAACTTGACGACTTCGTCCCCCATAAAAGACAGATTAATAGCACTAAAGATGTGCTGAAACTCTGCGAATCCTTTCTCCAAGTTGGCCAACTAAGGAATAATTAACATAGGTACGTACTATTCAATGAAATTTTCGCAGGGGAAGCGAGAACAGAATGGAACCGGGTTCTCTTTTTTCCGGGAGAATAAAATCGTTGTTTCATTTGCTCTTTTATCGCGACACACAGACCGTTTTATTTAGCGGCAAAATTATTTTGCTGTGTCATCTTCATTCTCCACAATTTTCACCATATTTGTCTGGTTCAGATTATTATCGCACGTATAACAGTAAATTGATCAACGTTTGTAAAAGTATTGTAAAGCTTAAGTTACTCTAAGTAGATATTTATTCTTAATAATATAAACAAGATATTCCGATCTTTAATCGAAATAAGGTGTCAGAATTATCGAAACGATAAAACTCTTCACCTAGTTTGGTAAACAAGGCCATTGAAACAAAGGCCTTTAAAATTGTTTATCTCGTATTCATAAAAATCGATAGGTTATCGAGAACAACTTTCTTTCTCAACAACGTAAAATATGCGATAATCCCGCGCACCGTATGTCACCTGTATAATAGCGGTTTTCTCATCTCGATATTCATCTGCGTCTTTTATATCGCTGTTCCGTTTCGATTTTACGATTCGCGTCCGAGACAGGAGCTCGCCGTCAATGAAAGGTACCTGCTTTTAAATTGACCAGAAAATATCTGCAGACAACAACGGCGACGACGTTTATATTTCAACCCTATTACCAGGTATTTAAGAGATAAGTCTTTCAAAACAATGTACAGGTAAGTTGGCAGAGTCACAATAAGTCTTGTTTTGGCATTAAACCGCGAGTTTAACTCAAAAGGGCTTGATGGTTTTGTCCCTTTCATTTCGACATCCGGCACACGTGAACAGACGATTTCAACTCAAATAGCAATAAAAATAATATTTCAAATGCACGTTGAGATTATATCGCAGCCGCCGTATGTAATTCTTTCGATTTTATCGCTTCCCTTTGTTTTTGAGATGATAATGTGCTCGCCATTGTGTGATTCGTTTTGCTTCATTTATTTCACTTACGGACCTTTTTTATTTCATAACGATTTAGGGATCCATAAAAAGATTACCGTGCGCCGTTTGTGGTCGTGCCTGGGTACAAAAAACAGGGGCTAAAATTATACCCGCACTTAATTTTGAAATAAATTCCGTTAATATGGGCCTTCGCATTTTATTACTGTGTTATTTAAATAATACCGGTGCGTGTCTTTTTAGAGAAACACGTGTTATCCAAATTCCAAATTTGGAATGCGTTGAAGGAGAAAGTCTTCCGAATCAAATAACTTTTTGCTGTAAAACAAGATTTAAAACTTGTATCGTATCAACAAAAGAAAACAAGAAATCGGATAACACTCAACTTGACTTTCTGATTCCAGTTCAGCGTATAAAGGTAAGATATTCCAAGAGCAATGCCAAACAGAGCAAAATAGGTGCATACTTAGATTATTTAAAGACTCATTCGCAGTGCTATGCAAACTTCTCTTTCTACAGAAATAATAGAGTTGATATTACAATGCCCTAGTTTAGCAGATGGTGATGTTAACTTTACCAACGAGAAAGCCCGTTGTAGTAAAACTTCGTTTGACCGTTGTATTATTATCGATCTTTATCTCTATAGTACTCTCAGCACAAGGGACCTTGGAATCACCTTCAGCCTTATTTATATTATCATAAATATCATTTCCGTCAGTAGTGTCGCCGTCTACAATTCGACATGCATTATTTATGCTCGAGGGGAGTATATTGAAATCATACGAAACAAATATTGGACACCATTTCCTATCAGTACAACGATCTTGGAATTTGAAGCTCGTGTAATGTACCCCTAAAACATTGTTGGATTCGATACGGGCGATATATTAGGTTTAAAAGAGATTAATTCGTTACGCGTGCGGTTCGGGGTAAATTTGGTTTTATAAAAGTGTGCTTTGAATATTATTAGACCAAACATTTATTGTATTTGATTGCTAGAAGCTTCGTATAAATTTAAATAACTTCAAAAAATCTTTGTCTTAATAGATTAATGATATATTTGTAAAATTATCAGTAACATAAAGTAGTAAAATGGTACACACGATGAACTTTAACATAAAAAACTTTATAAATACGGTCCTGAATCAAAACATCCAAATAACAAAATAAAAACGGCCCCACAGGAAAACACCAGCATCAGTAATAGTAATAGTGTAGCCAATAAATCAAGCGGAGTTCTGGACACAATAATCGCTACCGGAAGACGAGGGAAGTTCCCCGACAAATTTCAAACCGAACTAACTCTATTGTGCTCGAATCAGATGTAAAACTGTTCGCCCATACACAGTGCCTTTGTTGGTGGTTTCCGAAATTATATCGGCATTAATATAATACAAAATATGACAGTGCAGGGTTAGCTCCTTCCTTCAATCACGATCATTCATTTACTTTGCATCTTTCAGAAAAGTTATTTTACCAAAGTTTTTAGTTTGAAGTTCTTAAATAGCTTCGATGAATACAAACTATTTAGAAGCATGATTCGTTTCTAATTGACAAAAGGGTCACCACATTTAAATAATGTAATCCAATATTCATCCAATCTTACGCCACAGTTCGCCTATTGAGCTAATCTGGCCTTCCAAGGAGCTTTTAAAATAGATTTATAACATCTTAACAAGCAGCGGCCTCCAATTCCTTTCAAAACAATTAATAACAACTTTATTAATGACAGTGCTAACTTTTGTTGGAGTTTAAAATTTTGATGATGAGCAAGTTGATATAGATGAACTTTTTTTTGATGGGGATGGTTTGTCGTGTTCGTGTGTGGTGTATTATGAAAACTTCGTATTGTGGCCGGGCAGCGATGAATCTGTAAGCCATTTCACGGTCGGTGACAAATTGCCACTATACGCTTTATCGGGCCGTGCATAATAAAATTGGTCGAATGCGCACGTTCGATCCCAATCTTGGACTAAAAAAAATAACATTTTCCTGTTTTTAGCACAGCTTCACAGATTGTGATTTCATAAACAAAATTGATCACTTGGAACGACATGAATTAATAATGTAATGATAAAAACTGTTTATCATCCACAATCATTACAATATACTACTCGTAGGTACATAAAATTCTACATAGCCGACAAGATTACGGGTAGTATAGTAGTAAGACCGTTGCTGAACTTTTCATAGTTAGGTGTAGAAAATAATATTTTTTATAATTGTCATTAGCATCTAGGCATCACTCATCATTAGAGTGATCCGCGTTTCACTTATCACATGTGATGCGCAATTTTGACATCTATTTTGTTACTATTAATTTTAGTACCATTTTTTTCAGTATCTTTGTAGCTAAGATTAAATCGCCACAAGCAAAACACGACGAAAACTGACGGCATTAAGCATTAAAAAAAAATTAGTTAAGTGCAAGTCAGACTCGCGCACTGAGGGTTCCCTACCGCCGTAAAGTAGGTATTATTATATTCCGTCCGACTTAAATTCGATTTCAGATAAAGTCATGATGAGCCCAACTCCCACTTGACAATTTTTAAGTACTTTTGTTTTTTTTTCAGTTTGATCTGTAATCATATCAAATTGGTCGTTTTTATATTTTGCCATTTTACGATACCAAAAACATATAAATACTAGGCACAGGTGAGTAATGGGGACCCCCTTCACTACATCAATTTCTGTAAAAATATAGTTGTCTATTAAATCCGCCGCAATAATAGAATCTGAAAAAAGCTAGGTATTACGATTCAAAAAGATACAGGTATTTAAAGTTAGGCGGACGGACGGATGGACGGACGTCGTAGGCATAATTATAAGGGCCCGTTGGGCTCCCTTCGGGCACGGAACCCTAAAAACATAATGGTAGGTTTCCTTTGGGTACCTATATTGATATAAAAATTGGGTATATTCAATTTATATTTATTCTCGTTATGATAAGCTTTCGGATATGTTCTTATATTGGTGGTTCACAACTCACCATGACATAACCACCTGATGACCTATTCCCACTGCCTCAATCGATGAGACGTTTCCTAACATCTGCCTGCGTTCCAGTTCTCCGATCTTATCCAACCATTGTGATTTCGTACAATATGCCCTTACAATATCTTAAGTCATCTTCGATCTTTATTTAGGTACCACTTTGTAGCAGGTAGAAAACTACGCCGTATAAAATAGTCCCGTAAAAAACAGTTGCGCTTAAATATGATAATAATGAGAGACCAAATAGAGATAATTTTGATGCACGAGTAAATTCAGTTAAGTCAGAAAGCAGATAGGGAAACATTATTCTTAATGAAAATGACGTGCTATTTCGTGGAACAAAGCTCGTGGAGCGCAACGCTAATTACATTGTTTAAACGGAATGAAATGCAAGTGTGCGGCGACACCGGCCGTCGGCATAAGCTGAGGTAATGCTCGTAATAATAATACTTATTTCGGGCCGAGGGTTCGCGGACTCACGCATGGAACGATGCGCGTATTCGTTCACTCCCGCCGTTCGCTCGGCCCCCTCAGTCGCTAGCTTGCCCGCGCCGCGTGCGGACCTACGTCGCTTGAGTCCTTCACCTCTCTCGTACTCTCCGACGAACATAATTTTAATTGTTAAAATAAACTGGTTTCTGTGTTCACGTGCCTCGTCGGGAACCGCGGCTCCTGCTACAGGATCTCCTATTTCGCTTTTGTTTTTCTTTAGTGCAAAATGTGATGTTATGTGTGCTCAACAAGCGTACCGTCCTGTGTAACGTTGGCCCAAAGTGAACTCAATGGATGTAATGTGCTTTTGAATTGGAAACGTTAATCTTTTTGATCCTTCGCAGCCGGATTTTTCTCTGTAAGGTTAGTAGAAAAAGTAATTTTCCTAGAATGTTTGTATTGCATGATAAGAGTAGATGTTTGCGAGTGTAGGTTGTGCGACTAATACAGTCAAGGTAACGATAGTGAGGCTGTAACACGAATAGTTCTAAACATAGTCAATGTACTCATAACCGAACATTTCAGATTAAATAACGGCAATAATTACAAACGTAAAGCGATATTGGTGTTTATGTTAGACAAGATTGAAATGAAAATGTTAGTAATATACAGTTTACAAACTCAGCGTAATCATTTACTTAGTCATAATCAGCGCGTAGGTAGATAAGATGTATGATGAATCAAGCGTTGATATTACAACAGGTCTGAAACAGGCACAGATGAGTAAAAACTTTATCAGACAACAAAACAAAAGCAAGATCGCTTTAACTGTAGCCGAATTAGAATGAGATCAAGTTAGATCAAGATCCAATACTTAGCAATAAAACAACTCGAAAATACAAGAGCAACTGAGCGAAGACTTTCGCGAACAATTAAACAGAAATCTCGGAACAAAATCACGGTTTGATCCACTTTCCCATCGAAGGTCAATTGGATTGCAAATCTCATCGAGATACTCAATAAACAGTTGGAATATAAAATAAATAAAGATATCCAGACGCTTTTTCCGTTATTTGATTATTTTGGCTCCTATCCAAACATTTGTGGCCGACCACAGCATCCTTCCATCTTAATTTGACCATTCCTAGCAATATACCCCTGTATTTATTACGTTAAGGGGATGATCGCATTATATTAACGAGCTAGTAAAAGTGCTGAACTGAGTCCTATAAAGAACTGGACTGAATATTCGTCAACGGCGATGTTCTTATTGGTAACAGGAGAGCCGTAAACAACGCTTATTTTTTATTGATGTCCAAAAATGTTTTATATCTTTAACGACGTCCACTTCATCCGCGAATATATTTTACGATAGAAATAATTCTTATTCAGATAGTAAAACGTTTAAAGTTCTCATCGTAAACTTTAAATTCATGTTGTCATTGATACCTTTTTATTTATTTTATGTATCTGATTAGATACTTTTCCCTTCAAATTTATCTTTACAGTCATACTCTTAAGTTCAATTTCTTCACATGTCATTGAGTCTAGGTTATTATTAATTTCATTAGTTACTTAATGGACATTTCTATGTCCGTCGAGGTTATCAGTTTTTTGTCGGTGTGCTTGTAAACAATTGCTATTGTAAAAGAACATTGCAACAAGACCGATAGTCCGGTTAACAGAGGTAGATGTGGTCTGGTTTATTTATCAGTCCATTCCAATATCTGGGTCAATATGAACCTATTGTACCAACTCAAACGATTAATTGAAGAAATACGATCTGTTCTGAGAACTTTTCAAGAGTTCTCTTGCAGGATTGTTTATAGAAAAAATGCTAATTGAAGTTGAAATGATTTTCCTCTTTTACTTGTAGAAATTCTTGAATAAATATTTGCACGGAACAAGATGAAAACCCTACCCTAGTGGGATTATACATAGTTTATTTTACAATAATACTATTGAGAAGACCATAAATACCATTGTTTAAATACCTTTAACCTATTTATCAGTTTTATTTACGTAAATGACTTGGCTACTTGCTTCGCAGTATCAACTAGCTCAAATCGATTGAGAAAGTAAACAAAAGACGTTGTTTTATAAAGGGGTTTATTATTCGACGAAAGTTGCCGACAAAGACTTTTGAAGATTGACAAGTTTGGAAATGTGATAATGATTCTACCTAGTACTGTAAGATACTTCACCTTGAAAAGACTTAAGCTTCTTAGACTTTTACTTTATAACAAAGGGACTACATTTCGAAATACTAACTAAAACTATTATATTAACTCCAGCAAAGAATCTTGCGTTACATTTCATTCACAACCATTGATGAAGAAATTTAAAGTTACGAACAAGCTATAAAGTTCTCTTAACAGAATTATATCAAACTAAATTCTACGGATCCAGCCTAGAATCCTCGCCC
Organism: Acleris holmiana; assembly: GCA_949316455.1. Lineage (NCBI taxonomy): Eukaryota > Metazoa > Arthropoda > Insecta > Lepidoptera > Tortricidae > Acleris > Acleris holmiana. The sequence continues at coordinate 21,994,557 of OX438763.1, read as the reverse complement.
AAATCCAATTAGAGAGATATCCATCTTAGGCATCCAGTTCCACAAGCAATTTATCTAAGACCAACTGCTGTATGTGTAGGTAATTTATGTTTCGCAGACATTATAGTACTTGGTGCACTTTCGAAACGCTATTCCGCGTCAATAAAAATTACAACCTCCCCGAGTACCGTTAATTTATCTTTCGAGGCGCAAGGAATCGCACTTCATTACAAAATAAATTCTGTTTTACTTGGAACGTGTTAATTTTCAAAAAGGTTTACTCAGCTCTGCGAATACTTTATACACTTTTCTCCGTTGCGGATATTCCTGAAACCTCATTAAATTCTACTTTCTAAGATGCTGCATAAAGATTAGCTCAGATATTTATTCGAGCGCAGCAATATCCTTATTATTTAAAAACGGACCACCCGCTAATCTCAACACCGTTTAATTTATAAGAAACGTCTTGAGAATTAATTCCCTGGGAGCATTATTCGAGGAAACAAATTTTGTTTATAGCAGAGACTTTTCAGAGCGCTGCAGGGTCGTGACATATGACCCACTGACGGAGATTTACCTTTAAATATTCCTCCGGCGAAGCAAAACATTACGCTTCGCTTAGTGGAATCACTTGAGTTTGGGTTACGAAAATCATCCATTTGAACAAAGTCACAGACTGAATATTCAAATACGCATTTGTGATTACAACAGAATCATAAGAGTACTTTTTCTCTGTAAGTATCATAATATCAAATTTAAATTAAGAACAATAATCGACAACGTCGAAATGAGCAGTCGGATAACGTAAACGTGTATAACGAAGCTTACGGACAGTATGTTCTAAAACACAGTAATGTTTAACAACCGCACTCAGAGCCACAGGTAACGACGATAAAGTCGTTCCTTAATGACGATTCATACACAAGTTTGGAAAATAGACGTAAAATATCTCTGATAACGGCGGTAAAACTGAATCATCTTTTAAATGCTGTTTATTTTACACTTGAGGGTATCAATCGATCAGTGTTATCAAATTCAAATTTAAATAAACGCAAACGAAAGAGATAATATCACTGCAAAAACTGGCCACATAACTGTTCGAAATACCAAACGTAATATTAATAACCGTTGCTTTTTAAAGCCAGTGGGTTAAGCTTCAAGACTCTCTCAAGGTTTTCGAGGCGTAGCGTTAAAATATGCAAGCCAAGCCCCTGCAGTTGTGAAATGTACGCGATGTAATTATTTGTTTCTTCCGTGCCCAATTACGGAGATGCTCCTAGATAGCTTTTATTACTTTATTCTTGAAAGTTTTCTTGTGTAATAAGTTGGGATTGCGTGACAACTAACGTACTCAATCTTAAATCGTTGTTTGCATTAGTTTGTTTATAAGCATCATTAGACGTTGCAACAGAACCAGTGAAGTGCTCGGACCTCTTAATTTTCTTTCATGGTCGTTTGATGCAAGCAGATTTTGCCTCAAGTTTCAATAAATGCGATTACCTGTTACATATTATGAGGCAGTGTGAATATGATGTCACAATTATAATAATTGTGTGGTTTTTTACCAAAGAAAGATCAAATTACTTGCCTCTTTATATGTTTGACATGTCAATGGATAAGTTAATGTTTTTAACCGTTTTTTTTGACCCCAATTATGATTTCATTGCGATGGACGGTTCACCTACAGTTTTTGCACTTTCAGTATTAGCATCTCTAATTGTACTATAGTTTATATTTGTAATTTTATTTGCGTCACTTTATACTGTGGTAATTATGAAACGGAATATTTTTATCAATAAGTATGATAACCTTAGGTAATTCTGTAAGATTATTCACATCGTGCGCGATTTGAACTTGACACCGGGTGCCGTAAACATTATGATTGCGTTGAGTATCGAGGTGTTTGAATAAATGTATGCTAATTCTGAGCCAGTATTTTCATCGAATATTAATGATGTTTAGCCATTGTTTGCATTTCAATGTTTCCTTCGCACGTGTCGTGTTTGATGCAGGCGCGCAATCATTCATCTAAGTTTAAAATTGTTGATAAGTCTTGTTTCATTTTAATGGTATCATTAAAGGTATTTACCGCGACCGCAAAAGTGTTAAAGGCATCTAAATAATAATTTCTTAATTTCCTAATACGACGGGGAAAGCATAAAAATAAGCCGTAAAATCCCGGGTCCCCGCGTTTTACGTTTTACTTATTTAGTCGTTTTTTTAATGTTTTCGTTAATGGGTTTTTACTTAAACAGCGTTTTATGGCGGTTTTTATCGATATTCTGACTTACAGCAGTCTGGTGGCAGGTGTGTAGTGAGAAGCCGAAATTTTTTCGGCGGTTGTGAAGTAAAAAATGCGTGGAAAAAGACGATAATGACTTTCATTTTATAGTAACACGTGCTGGTAATGTAAACATGGTAAACGGCCATATGTCACGCTTTATTTATTCCGAACCAATATGAAGTAACAAAAACTGTATCGAAATCTAATAGACCATGACTAAACGAGTAACTAAATTACCGGAACATTCACGAAGTATGTAATACATGGGGTTTTTGACGGTTCGTTTAATTTGCCTCCGAGGTTCCGTAATGGCCGCCGGACAGCTGTCACTGCGATGTCAGTTCTAAATTTAAAACAAACATTTCATTTTTATTACGTTTGTGAATTGTTGGTTGTCGGCTGCCAGTTAGCTTAGGTCTTTCCTGGTTTAAACTTTTACGTTGCTGATTTAATTAAATTTTAAAAACAAATGATAAATGGATTCCTTTTAGGGTAGCCAAATGAAATAAAACAAAAGTTTACGGTTTTTGTTTTGAAATCCTTTAGCACCTCATCCTTTAAATTGTAATCTTAGAAATTATATCGCGTTAAATGTTTTTAATCTAGGCATTTTGAGGTAACGATGAAAATTCAAAAAGGTAAATTTCCTTTCTGTTTATACTTATCTCCAAACCGTTGTTTTTGAAGACCAAAGAGAAATTATAATGATTTTTGAAGTAAACTTAGAAGAAATGAGAACTGGTCACAATCACAATTATGTTGCAGAGAGCCTATGATTAATTACGATATGATCTCTTCCTCGTGACTTGACTTTATTATTGTGACAGGGTACTACGGTGGCTTAACAATTATGACACACATTAGTAATTAATGGAAGTAGTTTGTTAAAGTAATAAAAATATTATACCCAAATCGCTTCCCTACTTAAGTCAATACTAGGCCTATAACAAAGTGTTATATCCTTGAAGACTAGACGTGCCTAGAATTGTCACGTTTCCTTTGCGCGTGAATTTTCTAAATTATACCTTAGTACTGTATTAATAAGGGTTCTTAGTGCAAGAATGGTTGAAGAGGCTGTAATGCTTAAGTGGCATGGAGTTGCTAATTCTTGGAACTAGGTGTCCACTTGATGGTGTGGAGTAGCGTCAATTGGAACGTGGTAGCATTTTTTTTCAAAATTTTTTTGAAATTGAAAAATAGTATTTAAATTAAGGTTGTTTGTATTAAAAAAGGTTTTTGTAATTTAAAGGTTTAAAGTGATAGTAAATAAATTCGCGGGCGTCGCTTAACAGACATAATTAGAATCAAATTAATTCTACAAAAAGAATACTTCAAAGGAAACTATATTAGGCAAGACCTTAGCGAATTAAACCCCTATCAGCTTACACTATTTTTTTATTCCTATTTAATTATTGATAGCACAAGCACAAGTACAAAACTTACAAAAACTTGTCCTTACTAATTATAAATGCAAGAGTGTTTTTGTTTGTTTATCAAAATTTAGGTACTCATATAGTTTTTAACCCATAAGTGTAATTTTTATCCCGACCGGAGATGTAGTGTAAAATCATTTTCCATTGTATTTTCACGGAAATGTTCGTATTTGTCAAGCTATTTCAGTCTGACTCTGTAGTCTCAGTACCCATCAAGATAACTCATCGATAAACATCACCATAATATAATGTGCAAAACAATTTCTAGAATAGACGAAATAGCGCTAAACATTGAAAGTAGCTTAAGGCGGGTTACTGGGTCAAAGCGGTAATACACCAATTAGCATGCTAACGGCTTTATAGCGCCTTTATACAGCAAGAGTTGCTGGCTGCCGAGAAATAGGTTTCGTAAGCTGCTGCTAAGAAAACATTGAATTTTTAGAGCGCTTTAAAATTCAGTTGGAGAATATTTAAGTTAATTTCAGGAAAAGGTTTACGTAGTAATTTGTTGTGTAATAGCATTAAACGAAATGATTTATTGTACACTGATTGCTCTTTGCTCAGTTCGAAGTATTCGAACTAATTATGAGAGTAAGACACGACGCATTAGTCTAGATGGTAGTGACCCTGCCCGCGAAGCTAGCGGTCCTGGGTTCAAATAGATATATAAGAGCGCAAGCATTTGTTCCCGGGTCTTGAAAGTTTTCTATTTAAGCATGCAATTATTTGTGTAAGTATAGCGTTAATTAGTTTGGTAGTAGGTTAATTTGTGCAAATATAAAAGCCAGTTTTATAAACCCGACTGTATGTCTCGATTATGTCGTCTATATTATGTTACTTACCTGCCATTTATACCTTACCTGGCCTTAGGTACCTTGTGACACTCGCGATGTTAAGATGAATCTAATGACACCTCACTCAAAATCGGTCAAGCCGTTTAGGCTATAGGAGGTCACAATGGAATGGATATAATTACATACATATGCGCGAAAAACATTATTCTCCTTCTGGGTCAGTCGGGTAATAAAAGACAGCTGATCTTACTTAACACCCATCTTGATTCTTAGGGTTGGCAATACCTTTACGATCTCGAGAATGCAGATGTCTAAGAGCTGACTACTTACCATCAGGTGTTCTTTACGATCGTTTACCTTCTGTGCCATAAAACAATACACACACATACTTTGACTGTTACGAGTTTCTTAATGTTTACACTATTAGCAAGGATCGGAACTTCTAAAGCTCAGTTACCTACATTTTGGCTTCGGCATAGGTATTTGAATAGGTTGTAGGCGGACTCAATATAATTTGATTTATTAATTTCCTGGGATTTTGGTTAACATAACCATTAAAGTATTTAAATGAAGTTATTTTCCATGTAACAGCAAATTTACGTATATGTAGTTTTATTCTAAATATAAAATAATGATACGAACTAGCAATATTTCGCATGAATCGGAAAATTAAACAAAGAGATGATGTGAACAGGTACATCTGTAGTATCAACCAAAAGCCGATTCCATATTAACTGAGCTTTTTCTGGGAATTCACCAACTGGTCAAGAAGACAGCCGTTCTTGCATTAAGGTATTCCATTTGATAGGGTTGGCAATAGCTACAATGAGATTGCATAATATCTATCATCAGATGGAATATGTATATGGTTTCTATAGATCGACGCCGATCGGCGATTGATCATGTGTATACTTTCTCAACCATTGATCATTCCATCCATTGATGACAAATAGAGTCATCATCGAACATATAGTTTTGGTATAAGAATGGTGGATAGAAGCTGACAAATGTGTCTACTATGATCCATTTATGGCATCAATCGACGATTATCGGTGTGATAACATTGTAACTTGGCGAAAATATTTGAAATAGTCTAAATTCTTTTGGTGTTCTTTTATTTCAAGTGTTGAAATAACACTTAAGCACACCATTATTACTACAAATTCTCTTCAATTGTCTAGTCTGTAGTTTAAATGACAACTATTAAAAAACCAAGGCTTTTGCTGTAATTGTATTATTTGTAACACTGCGTTTGTCACCAGTGTAGGCTTTGTCACAGTTGACACCGATTCTATTTACTTGCTAAATCTTAGTCATGGCATTATGTACTTAAACAAGTTGTTTTAACGTTTTCACAATACAATACAAAATACTCTTTATTGAACACCAAAAATTAAAAATTAAAACAGAACATGGAACAGTACATTTAAATCATAGGTATACAACAGGCGGTCTTACCGCTAAATAGCGATCTCTTCCAGACAACCTTGTAAGAGAAATACTACACACAGTACTGATTTCCAGTTTAAATGCTCTTATAGAGGCATTAAGTGCGAGATGAATGTGAAATTTATTTATCCTGATATTATTCTAAAAAAAGTGTTGTTAAAATCAATAAAGCATTTCGTTTGCACATGTTCATAATGTCTTTATTTATTTTTCACATTTAATATCAAGAAAAGAACTCGTTTATGAATAATAACGGCTGTAGTTTAATAAAATGTAAAAAAAAAACAAATTATTAAATAAATATAAGTACACATGGGTTTTCTATAAGATTAGCAGTAGCACGCTCTACTAAATTTACAATAGTTATGTTTTTGGAATAGGTACTATAAAATGTGACATAATATAATCAATACCATTACTATTCGAACGTTTACTGTACAGTTACCAACCAATATAAGCAGACAATCCAAAAACACTCTTTCACACCTTTAAATAGAGTCGACATCTTTTGACCACCGTTTCCGCTCCCGCCGACTGTACCATTCGAACAAAAGCGTATAAGTGTTCTAATCTCGAGTCACGAATGCAAATCAGTGCACGTCCCCCCCACTTATCACGGCGACGTGCCACGAGCAGCTGATTGCACGATATACTTTCTTATGCGCGTTACTAGAGTTACGCAATGCGGCTTTGTTCTTTTTAAAATTTGATGATGTGGGTACTATACTTCTTTATTCGGTTTATGGTCCGTCCGTGACGCGGTGAAGCGACTTTTGACAGAAGCCTATGGCGCGACTAAAAAATTGCATAGTCGCTGACACGTTGTGGTCCACTCGATGCACAAATTTTCTCCACAATAGTTCGTAGAAGAGAACCGTTTGAGAGAAACTAATATCTGCCTACCTCTATAGCAATAACTTTTCATAATTTGTTAAATTTCTATCATGTAGAAGAATACTGACGCGCAAATCATATCACCCGTAACAGACATCTAAAAAGTGGAAAAAACCGCGTTCAATGTTTCGTTTTATATTTACGGGCTATGTTTTAAAATTATTCAAAACGTGACGATTGAACCAAATTTCTGCATTATTAGTTTTCCTAAATTATTACGATTAATATTAATTTAACTAGAAAAGATGTTTATGGCTTGCAGACGTTAGGTGTAGGTATTTATATCACATTCCTTAACATAACCACCGTATCAGCTGCGGCTAGATTCAAACCGTCTGTAAACATGTTACATCCGTTAAGATGGGATTGTATGACTAATTAGAAGTTTTTAACGCTAACTGGGAGGTTAAATTTAGTTAGGAGGTTAGCTATAAGTATTAAATTTGGCTGTTGGGTCTTTATCGTTTGACCGAATTATATATGAAATAATTTTACTTTCCCGAATTTCATATGACATAATTTTATATGCCATAATAATAATTTGCCAAAAGGCATTCTTTCTGAAACCGTGAACTATTCAGAAATGTAATAAAACAAAACCTAACCTAACCTATTGGGCTCTATACGATGGCAAATAAAATTATGGTAGGTATGTGATATTAGGAAAAATTAAGGTTATAGCCAGTGACCATTACGGCAAATGAAATTATGAAAAATGAAGGGGTACCGTAGCTGATACGGTGTTAATGACTAGTATTGGTAGCAATGATTTAACTAGCATGCCAAATTTGGACACTGTAATTGCTGTTACGGTGCTTGTCTTGCGGCTGATGGTGGAAATTGGGTGTTACGGTGTTTATGCGAAATTTAATCTTGCTAAACGTAAGTTAATTAGATATTTCTCAAATTGGATTACATACTATCTCAACGATTGACGAAAGAAATATACAGTGCAAAAGTGAGTGGAAGGGTCGGAAGGGGGCGCTACTTTTTTTAATAAAATGGGGGAAACACTGGAAAATGGCCGAATCTTAAGTACCCGAAACCAACGTGCATGCATGACTCGATGTATGAATGTGGAAGAAGCGAAAGAGCTTTGTCAGGATCGTAGCAGATGGAAAGAAGTGGTCTCTGCCTACACCTCTGGGAAACAGGCGTGATTTATGTATGTATGTATGTACTATCTCGTTACGCTGATTCCGAATATGCTAATAACTCATTTTCGTCAAAATGCCTCTTACGGTTATTGTGATTTGTGCGGCAGAATAGGTTACGTTAAGTTTGAAGTATAAAAATCCAGTGTCAATTTCTTGAAAAAATATGTCATGACATGCGATAAATATGAGCTAAATTACATAATAACTGAAAATAATTGTGGCAGATGATAAAACTCATCTACAGGTCATACAAAAACTCTGCTCAAAAAATGCACAGAACAATCCCTCGAGCATTTTACAAATTGCATTGAAAACTACTCCATCACTTTTTCACTGAAGAATGTACTGAACTGCATGATAGTTAAAAACTTTTAATTGCAACGCGCGTAAGCCGATCGATCGGTTCATTAAATTTTAACTGAGTTTCATCACTCACTAGTCAGGGTTATGTCATTGTGTGTAATTGGGGTCCTAGTCAAAAAGGGTATAAGTCTTCTGAGGATCAAGTAAAAAGGGTTTAAGTCTAGAATACTCCGTTTATGTATACAGGATATCCCGTACGATAATCTGTCGACAGCTGATAGGCCTGCTAATTACCTCTTAGAAAATCTAATTTTAGTTTCATTAAAAACCTCTTATTTTCTGACATTTTGTCAATTTTGTAAGCCGAAATTCCTCTCCTTTTTTTTTTCATGCTTTGACTAGAAATGTAAGCACGTGACCGTTAATGTAATAATTTTGTAATTCTTATTTTTTTAAATAAACCATGTGAAAGCCTTACTTTATAGGAACATTTGACAATGAATAAATTAAAAAAAAAAGTAGTCATGGCATTAATAAATTGAATGCTGTTGCAATTGTTGTTGCTTTTGCCACAGAATAAATGATATCAGGGTTTTATCTATAAGTATATACAGTATTTATAAACATAGATTCTGTAATTAACAACTGGGTCAGGATTAACATAAACGCCGTCAATATTCATGTCTAAGCAAAGTTATCCCTTAAGATTATCTAACGAATATTAAGTCAAAACCGGACAAGAGCATGTCAGAACATGCTTGGAGTAGGTACAGTTCTGATGCCAAAAACTATCTCGAAAAAAATGATTCTGAACAAAAAAGGTTTCATAGTTTTATTTTACAACTTCGTCGGGTTGGCGTAATTTAACAATGGTTGGTATAATTATGCCAAATTACAGCTTTGTACCAAGAGTCTTTGAGTTAGACCGCGGGCAGACAGACAGACGGACATGGCGAAAGTAAAAAAAAACTGGGGACAATCTCACACAAATTGACCTAGTCCCAAACTAAGCTGTATAGAGAAATACAACTTAAATACAAAGAAAACATCCACGACTCAGGAAGAAATATTCGCGCTCATCACACAAATATCTGCCCTTACCGGGATTTGAACCCAGGACCGCTGGCTTCGGAGGCAGGGTCACTCTAGGCTAAACCCTGGAAACGCTTAAAAAACGCCTCCATTTATATTTTTACGGTGTGTATTTAGGAACGATGGCACTCCTTGTGACATAAGATTTAAATTTTTTTATATTTATTATTTATTCATTTATTTAATCTTTATTGCACAAACACAAGTACAAATGGCGGACCTAATGCCTAATGTATATATTGTTACAAATTAACTTTTTAATGGGGGTGGTAGGACCTTGTGCAGGGTCCGTCCGGTTCGCTACCACCATCTTATCCATTAACCTACCGCCAAACAGCAGTGTTCGCATTGTTGTGTTCCGGTTTGGGGATAAGACAGCCGGTGAAATAACTAGCATAAAGGCATTCCATCTTAGTCCTCAGGGTTGGCAATGCATTTGCAGTCTTAGGATTGCAGTCTTGTGAATGCGAATGTCTATGGGTCAGAGTATCCACTTACCATCAGGTGGCCTGTGTGCTCGTTTTCCTTCTCAATGCCATAAAAAAAATATAAATTATTTTGACTATTTTATCAGTAAATTTGAAATTCACTCTGATAAAGATCTGTTTGTCTGATATATTCGAATGTTTATCATCGCTAGCGTTAACAGAACTGTGGTGCTAGACAAGTTGCATTCGACAATCGTTAGCGATTATGTTTCGATTGATAAACGTATGGAATTGACGTAAGCCACCGAGATAGTAACGTGACACTTACGTCAATTCCATATATTTTTCAATCGAAACTTAATCGCTAACGATTGTCGAATGCAACTTGTCTAGCACCACTGAACTGAAGTCAAAGTTTATTTTAGTTTCACATGTTCAGTTTATTTTCAAATCCTGAATACCCAAAATAATTGAACAAAGAAGCAACTTTGAGCGCTTACCTCCCTATTGTCCATACAAACTGTACTCAAGTGTAGGTTTCCAAATTGACTCGACCTTGACTGACCTTGACTTGGCCTATCCCGTTGCATTTACTAACAAACAAATTGATCATCGATCTATTCCAATTGATCAACGAAATACCTTTAAACACGTAAGCCCTCTTCGCTTTGTTAATGCCACAGTCAATTAAACTCTGACTCCCTCGCACGTCGTTCGTCTTGCTCACTTAATTGGGCGCAGTTAAACATCGTCCGAGAAATGTATGGAAACTGACCCCTGGTGCCAGCTTACAACAGAGCAGCCAGTTTGTTATTAAAGCTGTTTATGATGTTGTAGAGAGAGACAGCCAAGTGTACAAAGGTTAATCAGAAATATTTTCATATTTGAATTTGTATTTAGCAGTATTTTTTTATTGCCTGTCATAAAGCTGTCAACATAAAAAGGTACTATCAACACGATGGAACCCTAATCCACTATTAGAACTGTGTCACAATAACGTTATTATTCAAGTCGAAAGAAATGTCAAACAAATTGATTTATTATGTCACTGTGACACCGATCTATGGTGAAGTGATATAGATCATATTAATTAAATTTATTGAGAGTCGTGCATATTAAATTAGTTGTAGTATTAGTTTTAACAAATCGATAGAAAACAGTTACAATATTTAACACAACGTAATCGCGATGGTGTAGCTGCTAAATGTTTTATTAAAAAGTAATAGCCCACACCAAACTTACTGTAACTAAAAGCTTTATATCACTAATATATGACGGACAGACGAACACTCGCTTCCTTAATTAGCATATTATTATTTTTTATAGTTTTATTACTACCATTAGGCGCCTTAATTATAACGCCGTTGATCGTATTTGATTGCGTTTATCAAAACGCATTCGTTTCGAAACGCTGCCTTTCCGGCTTCTAACTTCAGCTAAGATAACACCTTTCTTTATCTTTTTATAGTGAGGAGATACAAAAATGACGTCTAATGAATTCAATTCGTTTGTTTTTAATTAAATAAGCTACTAATTAAAAAAATAATGATTCATTGCCGTTATAAAAGTTATCTGTACCATTTTGATACCAACACACAATATTACTGGCACAAAAGAAACAATAACTCATCACCTTTAAAAAACAATTTAACATCGATTAAATCAAATTTCGAACAGAACAATTCGTTGGGTACATTCTTTTTTCAAATTCACGCCGAACAAAGAAAGCTGCCATTCAAACGTGGAACGCCCCCGGGAATGTTCCAGTCGAGATCTGTAAGTTCGTAATTACTCGTCGGCCAGTCTCGAGAGGTAATGATAGGTTACGTTTGATGGGCGCATTCGGACTGTACTTAAAATGCGCATAGATTAGAATCATTTGCGGTGGGGAAAATGCTTCCGTGTAAGTCATGTACATTATGAACTACTTATGTGAAAAGTCGTATATACTCTTGGTTGTTAGCTACTGTATAAAATTCATAAATATGTATGAATACACCGGTAAAGCTCACTCAAATATCTAGGACTAACCTTAGCTGTCCGACGTTCGCGCTAATGTCTATTCCATAGAAAATGACGTTAGCGTAAGTAATTTCGCGATAATTAGTCGAGTACACGTAAATGTTACATATTTTTGGGAATGAAGCTGGCATTGGTGCGTTACTTGAGTTTGTCCATGACATTATTTAAAACAGTTTTCTTGGGTCGTAACGGTTTCAGTGTACAATAGTTTTTTGCGAGATCTATTTAAAATATAGGTGATTTTAATACGTAATTATATTTATTATTGTACTCAAACGTATATTTAGAGCGTGCACTGTCAATTAAGTAACGAGTATAAAAAAAAGTAATGCTACTGAAGCTTTGAAATTGGAATGATGACTGCCAGCGTTCCCGATAGAATATTTAATTGAATTTGGAACACTCATGTGGGTCATCGAACTCGTTGGCCAAACACTGTAGTGTGGCCAAACATTGGCCAACGTTGGCCACTTAAAACGTGACGTTCCGTAGAATTGGTTGCTCAAGTGTTTACGTTGGACGAAAACATCTTGACGGTTTAAAGAGTGATGAGGTTTGTTTAATAAGCGGTCTGCTTTATGACGTTTGAATTAGAAATGGTGAGTGCAGATGGCTTACGCTGGTTTGATCTTAGATATAGTTATATTTTATGTGGCGGGAAGTAACATCCTATTTGTATAATTAATTAAAATTAAAAAACAACCGCGGATTGAACAGGTGCATAAACATAAAATCTAAAATTTGAATGGAATTCCATTCGCATAAAAAACTGTATTATTATTACATATAATTAACCATTTTTCATATAATCACCAGCCCTACCCTAGGGTTGCCAAAAACGGATTTGTATTATGATGAAAGCAAAGTCAAGAATTATTATTAAAAATTAGGGTACGCAAAGTGGAATGCGGAAAATCAATGCTGTAATATCAAAAAGTTCTAAGTATCATTGTGATTATAATGCCATGGGGCTTTGTGGGCAAAGTATCACAGCTTGTGCAAAAAAACCGTATTATAACACCCGTGCATAATTTTAGCGTGTCCCTGCGCTGTTGACTCTACTCCCCATTATTACTTTTTACGGTTTAACAAGCTCGTATTTTTACTTATCTCGTTGTGTGAATTGTTATTGTAAATTTTGTCGGAGGGTGACAGCCCTAGCGTTAAAAGTTGGAGGGTTGTCGCAAATTGTGGTTATTGCTGCGCCAATTTAGGTGAGATTTAGTTAAAAATGATAAGCTTCGTTGGATACCTTAGCAAAATCCAAAGGGCACACGGTCTTCACCTTGAAATACGAGTAAGAAAAATGTTGTTACTTTAATTGCTTTGAAGGTATTTTTTTTTAGTATACCAAAAAGGTTTTTTAATTTAATTGAGGTGTCGTAAACAAACCGTATTAACAATTTCTCATCAACATTTTGACAAAAGAAAATCACTTTGAAGATTGTTTAGAATTTTATTTTTTAAGATATTCTAATAAAAATGACTAAATACCTTATTTCCTAGGTAAGATTATAATAGCAATGTTAAGTTTAAAAATATGTAGGTATTTTTCTTTTTAACGGCTTCAGCTATCTTCATCATCGCATTGAAATGCAAAACTTTTTATTGTATTCCCAAGAAGTTTTTACGAGTTCAAGAAATTGGATGGCGTAGTAACGTCAATCTAACTTGTGACAACCCTGAGTTACTTCTTTAGCGCTGTCTCTGTCACGCACTTGGAAGCAACAGAAACAGCGCTACCCAAATTTTAAATTTCGAAGGATAATTCTTTATGATCCTTAAAATTTAAGGGTTGCCAGCTTAAGATAATTTAAATGAAGATATTGTTTTATTAGGCAACTGAGACCTTTCGTGGTAAAATTTCCTTTTTATAACTTCTTTGTCTTCATTTGTCCATGACCTAGGATATAACTATCCTCGTTTAGCTCTTTTAATATTATAATACGTGTTCTTCTCACGCATAGGTGCATAAATATGCATGATCTTGACTCGTCATTGGTTTAAATTTACGCATTATTAATTCGTAGCAAACAAAATTAATATTTGGCTAAGGATTTAATAAATATAATAAATCAGTATTTAATGGGTTAGTTTAATTTATAATTGATTGGATGTAGTTGCGAAATCAATATTCATTAGATGAGTCATAGATTTGCATTCATGTTTTAGAAGGAGACCATAACTTTTGTAGCGTGACTTCATCTTATGACTAAGTATAGTCAGTAACGAAGACTTGTTAAAACAACTCAAACAATTTATTCTTCCTTTTTTAATGTTGATAATAATGAAATAATTCTACCAGCGCTTCGGTATCAGCACTATCTCTACATACGACTAGGAACCCTTATAGTTTCGCCATGTCCGTCCGTCCGCAGCCTAGCTCAGAGACACTTAGTACTAAAAAGCCGTAATTTGGCATGAATATGCGTATTAGTCACGCCAACAAAGTGGTACAATAAAATATAAAAAAATAAATTACCTCCCCACAAACTGCACGCAAACTGTACGGAGCGTTAAAATTCACAATTAAAAAAAATACTTTTGTTACTGCGGCTCTACTTTGAAATCCTTCGAACTTCGGATCGCTCTGTCACTTTTTGCAAAAAGTTACGCATCGAGAGCAAAAGGGATAGCAATAGACGAAGTTCGAATTACGGATTTCAAAGTAGAGCACCTGTTTGATGGCGTGCTCGTTCTTCCTCGAAAGAATTCATTTGTTACTTTTGTATTATTTTTTTTTTAAGTGTAGTATAAAGCAGTATATATCACTCGAGGGTAAGTACAGATTACAAAACTCTTGTGGTTTACGGCCCTCCGCTTTGCGTCGGACCGCCAATGCACATTCGATTAGTAATCCATGGAGTAAGGCATTCACTTGGTGAATAAACTACTAATATATCTGGCCACTCAGAGTCAGTTACTGACGAAGTTTGAAAAAAGAACAAGTTTACTGTTTCTAAATGTCTGTGACTACGGCGGTAAGGTGTATGGACAAAAGCAAACTATAAACACTATTATGAATAACCAACAAAATGAGTAATCTACCTGTTTACAATCTCAGCACGTTTCTAAGATGGAATAATCATAAACTGTGTGCAATGTTTCATTGGAACAATTTCAAGGGCGTTTCAAGTTAGATGAGTCAACCTTATCTCGGAGTAATACGAGCTACTTTAGAATACATTTACGTGTTAATAACAATCACCACTAAAGCATTTTAAACTTTAATGCAAATTGTTTACGTTTATATTAGAACAACGTCACACTGTTAGTTATGACGTTGTGAAGCTGGGGTTTGTTGAATCAATCTATTTGTACAGGATGACTTAATATGAGGATTGCAATATAGTTTACCTTTAATGTGATTAATGAGCTAATTTGGGCGTTTCGATTGATGTCATTATCCCTAATATTGAAGGAAGACATCTTATATGAGAATACTAGACTCATACCCCCGCGTGGTTGCCGGGTTAGAATAGTGCCACTCCATGTCTTCCCGTGGATGTCGTGAGAGGCGACTAAGGGAATAAGGGCTTGTAGTACTGTTAGGGGATGGGCTTGCAACCTGTCACTAATACACTAGTAAACTTCTTGGCCTGATTGTGCAAAATGTGGTTGCGGAATTGTCAACAAGTCTTTTTACAGTTGTTGGTATTTCTGTAGCTCTGCCTGCCCCACTTTGGGAGTGGGGGCGTGATGTTATGTATGTACTATACTCATACAGCTTTCAGAGATTTTATGTAGGTACCTAACAACACCCGAGCAAGTTTTGTCGCAATACAATATATAGCTTTCCGTGTTAAAAAGTTATTATTTCACTAACACTATTTGAGCCCGTGTGGTTGCCGGGTTAGAATAGTGCCACTCCATGTCTTCCCGTGTATGTCGTAAGAGGCGACTAAGGGAATGAGGGCTTCTTAGGCGATGGGCTTGCAACCTGTCACTAATATACTGGTAAACATCTTAGCCTGATTGTGCAAAATGTGGTTACAGAATTACCAACAACTCTTTTTGTTGTTTGTATTTCTGTAGCTTTGCCTACCCCACTCTGGGAATGAAGGCGTGTTAGTATGTACATATGTATTTCACTAAGAAATATGAATTAAGGGATTTAACCATGATGAAAAAAATCCAATAACACACTTAAGTAGATTTTTTTTAATGCAAAGGAGGTCAGGATAGAATTCGTAGTTCGATTTTAGAAAATACCTAAATAAATACCTTTTTTTATTGCCATCGACGGGCAGACGACGGCCTAGCCTACCTGATGGGAAGTGGTCACCGCCGCCTATGAACATTTGCGACGCGGGAGGCGTCACCAATACGTTCCCAATCTCGAAGAAATTTAATTGCCCCCCTTTTTAAAAAGCCTTATTTTGTAGCGCATAGGGAAAATGTCAGTTCATTCCTTTCCTACTTAAATAAACAGAAAGCGTCCAAGAGTCAAATACAAAATGTGCAGGGGGGTGATTCTCTCAACACAGCGCAGCGTTGATCTCAAAGGTGAAGTTTTGTCCGGCAAGTTTAAGAAGTCCCGTTGGAGCATACAAAACACATTTTAGCACATGCCTTCTTAATTAGGCAGCTTTATACGACACTGAACTCGACTCACCTGCCTGCTGCCTAATTGAAAAGGCACGCGCTAAAATGTGTTTTGTACGCTCCGACGGGACTTAGGGCCACTAGCTTCATAGGGGATAACCTAACCTAACTAATCTGGAATAGAACTTCACTTCAAATAAATTCGTTTAATTAATCAATAAGCCGTGAACGCCAACCAATCGAAGCGTCTCAAAATTCGACCTAAATTAGAAAAACATTAAAAAATCCTAAATATTTACCCTTTCGGGTCACCGCAAGTGGGTCCGCTCGGGTGGCCACAGTTTCCACGGGACGCGGGACAAAGGCCAATTACGCCGGACGCCGATCGTCGATCAAACGGCGGTAAAAAATGGCCGTCGACAAACCATTGACCGGTGAAAGGGCGGGAAAAATGGCACTTGCGATCCGCAGTTTTCGCGCGGTTTTGTTTTGGGGAATATTTGAGCAGTCAAAGCTGGCACTAGGATTGTGGCAACGTGTTTTTCGATTCATGTTTTGTACTGGTTTTTACTAGTGACAAGTATTTGATAAGGGCTGCGTCCGTTATGATGCACTTACAATAAACAATAGTATTAGCCCGTCAATAGCACGAAGCGAAGGTTTCATTCTATTTCATCAAATTTAATAAAATTTGAGTAAGACAGCTATTGTTGACAGGCAATTTTGTGAGCAATAATTGTGTACTCGTAAGTGTACCTCTATGTAAGATGTGACCTATATAATTGTAAATTTACAATAATTGTGTCACCCATATCATTTGAAATTTATAGCATTAAACATTCATCTACATGAATAAGAAGTCGTATTTATTGTAATAAAATAAGATATGACTCATGAGTCATGAGGACTAGTTGTTAGAGACGTGCTCTTGCAAAATAAACCAACCATCCTTAACTATTATAAGTACCTATATGTTAAGGTCTAGTATTATTTGACTTCGTGACCCTTGCATTTAAAAACTGTGTCAATTGATATTTGATATGACATTGAATATTCATCAGTAAGAATAATGCTCGTGTTGATTGGACTTAAATCATTTAGGACTCATGAGTACATGTGCCAAGGTTAACTGGAAGAGATGTAATTTTATTGCTGTAATTTCAATATTTGTGTAATATAATTGTTTAAATCCAATAAAGTGTTTACGTACATAAATACAATATAAATGCAAATCTACTTATAATTATAGTAAATCTAACAAGGCCGTATTTTGTTTCAGATTTTAATAAAAACCGTATGTAATTAAAATGTTTTTTCTCTTTAACAGGTAAGCATCAATTGTAAGGGGGTGTTTATTTCGACAGAATTGGGCACCACATAATGTAAAGTAGGTAAGTATTATGGTATATTTCGTAACTCTCACGAAACGCATACCTATTGTGTTTAATAAAATTTGATTTTACATCTCCTGCCTTAAACAATAAACGACTATTATATAAGTCTCTTATTATAATAGAACCCTTTAGAAAAATAATACTGTAGCACCGTTCGTTAATAATATGTAACTCGCCATTTGTCGTCAATGAGCATTTCCAATCACACAATACTGGTATCTCATTACTAATGATTGGACGGGCCATCTGTCGATCGATCGAGAATAGGGGTGCGGGTCCTATTTCTAAACGTGTGGATCGAATGCGTTTTTATTATTTGAAAATCGAAGTGATTCGAAATTAGTTTAAACCGTGATTGCTGACTCACCTTTTTTTTTTTTTTGTTTGTTTGATGGTGTTACTTTTCTTTTATAATTGAGCCATGATCACCCATACTTACCTACATTTTTGAGCTAACATGACATTATTATTATTATTGAATTGTGTGGATTTAAAATAACAAATAGTAAAGTCTCTTTACTATTTCAAGAGAGTTTCTGAATGGTGAAATGGGGGACAAGCTGCTCAAACCTAGAAAAATATTACTAACAATCTTCGACGTCGGAATTCCGAATTATTCATAATTTTAAACGTTTCAATGACTAATCACGTTGATATAGCTCATACACAGATGGATACATTTTGCAGAATGCAAATAAAGTCACGAACTTATTTGTACAGTTTTAAATGTTTAGCGTTTTTAAATAGAGGCTCCTCATGCAAAAAAATAAAATCGACACTATCGGTTAGTTATTCCCATTTATTCATATTTCTTTGTTTTATTTTTATTAAAGGAACAGTATTTTAGTCACTTATCATTTGAAACACTTAATCGTTTAACAATAGGTACACAAACGTTTGTAAACTTGACAGAAAATAAAGCCAATTAAAAACATAACAAGATAATGCCGTATAAATATTGCAATAATAACGCTTAAATAATTATGTGTGTATTGTCTTATATTCTATCACCTAACTGGATCTAAGCACTAACCTGGAACAAACCCCGTTTTTCCGCTAATATCCAGCTGTTCCCGATCACAACCGGACGTATCCGGTCATAACCGGACTTAGCCGGTTACAGCCGGTTGTGCCCGGGTATAGGTCGGTCGTAAATCTCGCGGGCCAATAACGTCGTGTGTGGAGCGAGCTAGTTAATTGACCAGGACTTTTACGTGGAGGGAAGTTTGGAAAATGAAATTTTGCTATGGACGTTTTTAATGACCGAAAAACATTAAAAATCTATGATTTGTTTCGTTTATACGATATTTCTTCCTAACCATAGGTGGATCTTTAGAATCTCACTTTAAATATAGAACATGGGTATCAAGAAGCGGGAGCCGGTTCTCTTGACTTCACAAACTGCTGCTAGAGTTACTAAAGTCCAGCAGGTAGTTATGTAGTTAGTATGTGCGTTAAGGTGTAGACAGTAAGTCCTAGCTTCAAATGTATTTATTAAATTAATTATAGATTTAATTAAACCAAAACAGTAGGGATTTTGTTTTAACATCACTTCAACGGCCTATGCTGCACGGGCATTTATTATGTCTAAACCGAAACCACGGCTTTTATCTAACGGATGTAAAGCTTCAATAGTAACTTCATCTTACTTTCTAACCAAATTAAGAAATGTGCTAAATGTATATGCGACGAACTTAACATAAAAAACTGCTTACTCAAGGCAAAGGTCAAATTAAGATACAACCGCCATTTCGTCACCTTAAACACATCCCAAAAAACCATAAATATGTAAAACAAAATACATATCCCATTTAAATAATATTCATGCCATTTCATGCTCACAGTCGACAGGGAAAAGAGACGAGTCTCTCAAAGGCCGTACGTGTTGTCACTGTACTTTATCGACTAAGCTGAAACAAAACACGGGATAAATTTACTTCCTTCATACAGTAGGGTGACAATACGTGTTCAAATATAGGATAAAATGCAGATCGTTTTTTGTGGGAAAATGTTGGTTATTTTGTGCGTTTTTCTTTTGTTTTGCTGTTTGTAGGCATTTTTTCAATAGCATTTTACTATTGTTAGTGTTTCAGCGTGATTGTTTCATTCATACAAAAGAACTCATAAAAAACGATTGGAAAGGCTTGTCTAGGCGATGTTAAGGCACCAATGGAAATCATAATAAATGTTTGTTTCCTTGACTAAATTAATTATTGATTTACTTAACTTTCACGGTAAAGGTATTTTGTATTCAACGAAGTGCCTCCGTGAATAAAAACTGTCGAAAATATAGATAACATTTTGGAAGTTCATTTCATAAGTCTCTTAAGAGACTGGATGCAATAATTTAGACGATAAAAAATATTTATAATCTAACTTCAAACAGATTTCTATCTAACGACCACATGTTTTTAAATCCCAAAACACATATTCCGCAGCGCTACCAACAAACCAAAAAAATATCAACCTGGGGCTACCCAGTCCCCAAAATCGCAAAAAACCCTTTGCAGGAATATTGCTCATAAAAAATCTTTTCACTCAAAAGGGCACATTGTCATCTACAACTAAAAAGGCAAAGTTAACCCTATATTACCTGAGTACGGTGGTTTATGCAGTTAAAGTTTTTCAACAGATACGTCTTTTTATGTGTACAGAACTATCCCAGGTGGCGTCTGGTTTCGGAGACATAAAAGAGGAAACCAAACGTCATTCTTGTGATGACTTGCTGCCGCTTTTAGGATGATTTTTCAACGATGACTAGAAATCGCACTGCTAGATCAAAACAGTATCAACTCAAAAAAACTGTTAGATTTGTTTCAAGTCCAAACACATTGGTATTAAAGTTGATTTTAAAATACAGTTTTATTTTGAGTTGATGCTGTTTTGATCTAGCAGTGCGAAATATTGGAGAAATTTGCTTGATATTCTAAAAAACTCATTTTAATTCTACGAATAAACGGAATAAATAATTAAAAATCGCGGGACAATGTCACACAAATCAACCTAGTCCCAAACTAAGCTCTAGGCTTGTAGGTACTAGACAACGATAAACATACTTAGATAGAAAAATGTATACTTAAATACATAGAAAACATCCAAGACTCAGGAACAAATACACGTCCTCATCACACAAATATCTACCCCTACCGGATTTGAACTCGGAACCGCCGGCTTCGGAAGCAGGGTCAGGGTCACTACACTAGGCCAAAGTGTCGTCTAATAAATGTAATTTGTACAAATATTTATGTATTTCCCACGTGTGGTTGCTGGGTTAAAATAGTGCCAAACCTTGTCTTCCCGTGGATGTCGTAAGAGGCGACAAAGGGATTCAGAGCTTGTATGTTAGGCGATGGGCTTGCAACCAGTCACTAATACACTAGTAAACTTCTTGGCCGGATTGTGCAAAATGTGGTTACAGAATTATAAACAAGTCTTTTTAGAGTTGTTGGTACTTCTGTAGCTCTGCCTGAGACTTTGGGAATGAAGGCGCGATGTTATTGGTTGTATGTTATATGTGAAAATATTTATATAAGTTAATCATTCTGATATCTGTAGCACTTCAAAACCTTACTATAAAAAAATCGTGTAATTTGTCAATATAAAATTATGTCAAAAGGAACTAACACGTTTTTCTACAATTATGCTACAAAATGTCATCTAAGAATACGGAAACAAAGATACAGGTTGAAGCCAAGAAAGGCACCGAATGCGCATTATAATTGCTAATGACATAATTGCAAGCCAATTGCATGTGGATTGCGCATAATTGCGCATACAATATCAATCGTAAATGGCAGCACGTCATGTTTTATTACGATCCTATGGCAATTAATGATAAGGTCATCAAATAGTTTTTTGTAATTATTTTGTGTGCTTTTGCTGAGAACTAAAATCGGGTTTAAAGTCTGGTTTAGGAATTAATTCCAACACTGGTATATAAAGGTTCAAATTTTTGACTTTATTAATAAAGGGTGATTATTTTTACATAGAAGATCGACGTAGAGGTATACTTTTAAGGCGCGTGTGTATAAAAGATAATTTGCAGTTGTAAAGGTGATTAGCACTTGTTTCTTAAAATACATCAACTTACAAACCAACTTGTAAATACGTACAGTGTCATAGTGTTTGGATTCGGACAGCGAGCGAAACACATTCAAGAAAACTCAATATAGAGCTGCATTCAATTTTATAAGTCTTGATAAACGACCCAGGATAGCACATTGCACAAATGTCACAATACGATGCAAGATCGGCCCCTAAACGTCTCGGGCCCCACAAACGAGTTGCACTTGCACTCAGGGGTGCATTATCGACGTTTTATCGTGTCGCCTTTCGGATGCACATGTGTTCGTGGGATAATGGTGTTTGAAGCAGGTTAAAAATAAATTTGGTGTGTTTTTTTCATACATATGTACATACACATAAATAACATCACGCCTTCATTCCCAGAGTGGGGTAGGCAGAGCTACAGAAATACCAACAACTCTAAAGACGTGTTAATAATTCTGTAACCACATTTTGCACAAGTAGGCTGAGATGCAAGCCAATCGCCTAGTCATACATATGTATAATTAGAAAAAGGATTCCAGAGTCTTCCTTAGAAGATTTCATTTCAGCAATGTAACATGGTACTAGGAATACAGCAATAGGGTTAGTGGTATGGTGTTTACGAATTCACCGCCAAGAGTGTAACGACGATATGATTCCACGCACGTTTTCCAACTCATACCACAATAGCTTTACCAAATCATGTCATTTGATGACACCGTTTTAAATCTGTTTCATAACTGAAACTTTGTACCATTTTTCACATAGTCTATACGGTTCCAGGTATCGACAATATTGACATTTGTTTCGCAACAACGCCGCCTTGTTCGACACACATCGGCTTATCACAGCTTATCGGTCGCTATCGGTCTTTCACCTATCGACGGGCTTGAAGAAACCGGTCAATGATTGGAATAAGTGAATCAAAAACAACGTCGTTTTCTATAGAGGTACGCAGCTGGGTTAGTTTTTAAGACTTTGCAATACACTTTAAGTCTTCATGTGATATTTTTATGTATACTTATTTTTTCCTCGTCACGTGCCCGCGTTCAGCTACGAATAGGTGAACACCAGGGTTCAGCTGAACACCAGCGCTGTGGCTCCGGCTGCAGCACATGCTGAGCTGAGTCCTATATGTCTTCACACTACTGTGTAACATTTCTAAATTGTCTCTAATCTGATCTTGTATTTATGTCGTTTTTCTGTTGTTGTTGTTGTTTTTTGTATATGTACTATGTTTGTTGTGTTGCAGTGTGTATAATGAATTTAAAATGAGCTTAAAGTAATACGAATGGCTACATAATAATAATCATAATAGGAAGAGCAATCCTATTTTTTAATCCGTGGTAAAAGTAACTTTATTTAATGTTAAATATTTTCTATGTAACATAATGTCACTCTAACGATCTATCTTATATTATATCTTCATCCTGTGTTCCTAGTCATAACCGTTTGAATTCTAAACATTCTAACAAAGAACCACTATTAACGCAACCTAAAAGCAAAAAGCGTAACTTCATCACTTTCTATGAGTAGATACGTCCTTTATCACAACATATCCTGCTTTCTACTGAATGCCACGTTATCTGTCGATAACACTTTGAAGATGCCGCTTTGGAACATTTTGGAATCGAGTTTAACCCAGTTTTTGTACAAAATTATAATAATATTGTAGTCGGGCCATATTTAACATCAATACATCTCTCTTTGTCCGAATAAATATCGGCCAAATTAAAATGTTTCAGAAAATCACCGTTTTGTATAACAAATATAGTTTTCACAAAGCACAA
This sequence comes from Acleris holmiana, assembly GCA_949316455.1. Classification (NCBI taxonomy): domain Eukaryota; kingdom Metazoa; phylum Arthropoda; class Insecta; order Lepidoptera; family Tortricidae; genus Acleris; species Acleris holmiana. The sequence goes on along the minus strand of OX438763.1, from coordinate 21,970,946 downwards.
AGAAAACTAATTTTGCTCTAAACGAATTTATTAACAAAGCCTGAACAGATAGAAAACATTCCTTTTCAGAATCGCCTTTGATCAGTGAAGCGAATGAGTTAGTATTTTAGTTGTTTTGTCATGCGCACGAGGTACATTAGCATGGACAGCCTGTACATGAATAAATGTGTACATTGTATGGAATATTTTGTACTTTTGTCACTTGACTGACGTCTTGTATTATGTCTATGCGAGTATGTACCAAAGTACGAATGTATGTATGTATATTTTTAAGCGCTCTAAAGTTTAAAAATGTTAGTTACCTTTAAGTTAAGTTAATACAAAAAAAAAGAAATGATCCAATTGTCTCCAATTAGTTTACCCTCTTCTGAATGTCTAACTCAAATTTTCTTATTTAGAAATTGAGTAAATTAAAGAAAATAATGTGACGGTGTTTGTTTTTTTATATTTCATGGTATTTATTTTTCTAAATCGAATTGGACTTAGATTTTAGTCTTATTACTGTTAACGGCTTTTGATATCATATTGATACTCAAAAAAAAGTTTTATGATCAAGAAAGTGGAAATTAGAATCTCTCACTTGACTCAAGGATTGTCGTGGTATTTCAATATTTTCTTCATGACCTTTGCAGTGTCTTTCTTAAGTTTCTCCTCTTTATCTCTTACAATATCAATAGATATTACAATACTGACATTGAAAAATAAATCCAATGTTAAAGGTTTCTGCTTCTATTGCATTCCTTCAAATGACGCCTCTCATATTCCTCAGTGCTAAGTGAACAAGGAATGTGGTTGCCGACAAACGAAATTTCTCTAGTATTCAGAATAGACAAATTCACTAAGAAAATAAAAACAATAAAGACGTAAATTCTCTTAACTGTTGTTGAATCAAAGTGATTCAACATGACTTTTCGTACTTTTTGACGCAAAAAGAGGGGTGTTATAAATTTGACGTGTGTGTGTATGTCTGCCTGTGGCACCGTAGCTCTCAAATGGATGAACCGATTTGAATGCGGTTTTCTTTAAATGAAAGCAAGATTTCTAGCGGTAGTTCTTAAATTTATTTTATAAAAATCGGTTTGGCCGTTTTTGAGATATGGAGCTTTTAGGGGGTTAAAAGCCCCCAAAATAACGGCGAATCTACTTTCAGAGCTGATATCTCTTATACAACCTAACCAATCTTTCGTTCATCCATTTAGGAGCTACGATGCCACAAACAGACACTCAGATGGAAAAGTTTAAAAAGCGTGAAAAAAAAAATACATAAATACATACATAACATCACGCCTTTATTCCCAGAGTGGGGTAGGCAGAGCTACAGAAATACCAACAACAGTAAAAATAATTGTTTATAATTCTGTAACCACATTTTGCACAAATAGGCTTAGAAGTTTACTAGTGTATTAGTGACAGGTTGCAAGCCTATCGCCTAACAGTACTACAAGCCCTTATTCCCTTAGTCGCCTCTTACGACATCCACGGGAAGACATGGAGTGGCACTTTTCTAACCCGGCAACCACACGGGAAAAAAATAATAGAAATTTAAAAAACCCTCGACTCTAAATAGACTGTAAAAAAACCTCTAAAAAGTAAGAGTCGGAGGTCTTTAGAGTCGGGGTTTTTTAAATTTCTAATTAATACTCGTAGTTCTATGAAAAAATCACTGTAACAGGGCCTATGTTCTACTGGGTACAAACGATATTGCGACTACCTGGGGCCCTAGCCAAGATGCAAACACTCCTAACGTTTTTCTTGTCTATCACTCAAAATTTATAGGATGACATTCTCGTGCGTTTCGATAAACCACGTGATCGAATGTCATCCCATACATTTTGAGCGATAGAAAAGAAAAACGTTAGGAGAGCGTTTGCATCTTGGCTAGGGCCCCAGTTCCGTTAACTACTGATTAAACTTCGGTTCCAAGAGTGTCATAGCTACGAGTAAATCTGGCTAAAGTCATATCGCGTCTCTATAATGTATCCATTTTTCTCCATCATCAGAAAACCTACTAATTAGAGAAACTTTATACGGCGAACGTCTCTCCTCTTACAAAGCAGTTTGTTTTATCTTTAGTGGGTGATAAATTTAACGGATTATCGAAGAAAACGTTTTTATCGAGCGTTTACTTAAGCGGTCGTTTATTACGGGTTTCGTTTGGATATTGTTTTTGGTATATTTTCCGTCTTCATAGAAGAATAAAACAGTCTAGTAACTTGGTTGATTCGTTTTTGAGTTAATTATTAACACGAGAATACAAATCTTTTCTGTTTTTTATATTCACAAGACAAAGTACGTTAACAACCACAAAGCACACTTCCGTAAAACCAAAGAAGTAATAGTAAAAGCATTTTAAACTTTATGTAAGTACGGATAGAGTAGAGAATGCTTTGACTACTACATTGCAATTAGCTTCCTTCTTTGGTATTACGGCAAAATGTCAGTCTCATAATAAAGTCACTTTTACAAGTAAAATAACTACTTACTACTATACTAGAGCGAAATAGTTTTAAGTTTTTGCTATAAATTAATTTCTATCTGAATTTTATTTTATTGATTTTTTTCTTATAAACCAAACAAATCGCACTTTTAGAATTATAGTAGTGACCTAATTCAAACATTTTCAGCTTTCGATTTCGAGTCATAAATTAAGTACTATAGAGACCTAAATCGAAATTCGAAATATTTGGATTAGGTCACTATAATTCTAAAGATGCGAAATGATTTTCTCCTCCCTTTTTTCTTTTTCTTCTTATTTTTCATCTTATATCTCCGTAATGGCTTAACCAATGTTAATAAAACTTAACTAGAAACTACACTAATTAAACTAGCTTTCTGAGTTTGTTTTTTTCGTTGTTTTTTTTTCTGAGCGACTTCTATAACAACAATTAATAAAAATTAAATGTAGTTAAAAGTTTAAATTTACCCTCTACAAAGAAAAGTGTTTCTTACTCGATTCTAATTGAAGGTACGCTTACGGAATCCTCCGTGTGTGATTTTTACTTCATAATAAACCAATATGACCTTTGATCCAACCAATCGATCGGAATTCCTCAAGCATACCTTATAACAAATGTCAAGAACCTATTGCTACCTTACCTCATTTATCAAAAACAACCCAGCTAGTTATAAATGACAAATCGAGCGTCTATATAATGAAATGATTAATATTCTTAAGCTGCGCGTGGGCAAGCTTGTTATTCATTGCGGCTATTATTCTCAGCGCTAGCTTCCGACGCGCTGTTAACGCCGCAATGGATGTATACGCAATTATCATATACCGTGCCAGGCTTCATAATTTTCATTTGAAATTGACACGATATGGCGATCTTGGTTTCGAATGTTTTAATACGTGTTCAAGTTATAATAAGGTTAACAGTTTCTAGGTCAGTGAGTCTAGAATGATAATATAGGAATGCGACGTTTGTTGACTACTGAATTTATGATAACTTGTGAAATGTAGACTAGATAGTAAATAGAGAAGATAAAGACGAATTGTAACCGAGGATTACCTAATAGGTAAACGAGCACATAGGTTACCTGGGAATATTCTTATATTAATCTTAACACTACCTCGTTCCAGCCATCGAAAGGAAAGAAAGAAAGAAAAGTAAAAAAGACAAGATTTATAAATTATTACATTTTTAGTAACTCGCACGGGCACTTTTACACGTCAATATTCTACCAGCGCTTCACAAGAGGAGACTTCCTGCCAAAATAAACTCAACACTTGCATAATTTCTGTTTTATAGTGACCGTTCGGATATTAATTAAAGACCCTGAAAATATCCGCAAAAATTCCTCGTACCTTATATACATACATACATAACATCACGCCTTCATTCCCAGAGTGAGGTACGCAGAGCTACAGGATACCAACAACTCTAGAAAAGACTAGTTGATAATTCTGTAACCACATTTTGCACAATCAGGCGAAGTTGTTTACCAGTGTATTAGTGACAGGTTGCAAGCCCATCGCCTAACAGTACTACAAGCCCTTATTCCCTTAGTCGCCTCTTACGACATCAAGATTAAGACTCAGAAATAAATACTCGCGCTCATCACACAAATACTTGCCCATACCGGGAATCGAACCCGGGACCGCTAGTAGCTTCGTAGGCACAGTCACTACCAACTAGGCCAACGGATCATAATTACTTTAAATGATACTTTTATTTATGTATGAAATATGTAAAATAACACTTAAAAAGACATACACATACGAATGCCAGAAACTGTACATTTTAATATGAGTAAGCACGCGGCGGTTCCGTCGCGTTTAGTGCGCGACAAATGCCAAGTCGTTATGACGACTTATGGCGTATTGCGATGTTCTTCATTTTTTAGTTTTATGGCAGCGCAAGGAAAAGGTACCTATTCGTATGTTTGGTGATAAACGCGCGTGACTAATGGATTGCGGCCCATTTACAGTTATGGGATGCTTGAAAAAAAACAAATTTAAGGGCTTTAATTAAAACAAAACATTAATTGATTCTATTTTGACGTTACCCATATAGTTTTTACGACTCACTGTCGTTACACAAAGGACACGATCGTGATTTTTGTTTTCATTAGGTAAGCCTTTAACTGCGTACTCTTTTTACAAATATAAATTCGCTCATAGCTCTTTCCTTGTAGGGTATAATAGAATAGAATTGAAATAATTTATTCAACACTTACTGTATCACATCTAAAAACAAATGATAGCTGAAACAACACATTAAACATATGGCGTTGAAAACCCCCTACCCAGCAGTGTCCCGCAGAAAATTGCGGTGTTGGTTTTCAGAACGACTTCTCTTCTCTCTTTTCTCTATCATGATCATGACTCTTTCGTCTCTTCAAATCTCACCAAGAAAACTCTTGAACTCGTAAAGCATTAAACATTTATAAAACCCTTTAAAAAGGCAATTTCTTTCAATCAGATCCCAGCTGCAGCTTTATGATGATTGCACTTTAAGGAACAATAGGCACTTACGGCTTTATAGCAGTGTGGTAACGCTGGATTAGTTGGCTAGTGCCAGCTTGAGGCTTAGTACGAGTATATCTTCATTGACCGCGGTCTTGGGAACTTTATAGTTATACTAGGTCCTTGTTGCTCGCCTCAGACATGATCTTTAGGCACTAGGGAATCCAAATAATCGGTTATTGAACTAATTTAGGTAGGATAAATCCGGGATAGAAGCCACTCTTTCTCTTAGTACAAAAACCAAAATACTTTATCTGTAAAACTAGCCAGTACCTTGTTTTTTAGTGACAAATTTCATCACCATTCAATTTAAGAGCCAGGCTCTTGTCGGTGGAGTAATTGCCACTTTCCTCTGTTCTGCGCCAGCTTTTTCACCTCCTGATACGACACGACATTGGCCTTCTGTCTTTTTTTGTTAAAGTAAGTAAGCCTAGGTCTTCCACTTCCTCTTTTTCCTTCGAAATTAAATTTATGAAAAGTAAAAAACATTATCTTTAATATTTCCAGAGTATTAGTGATTGTTGCGGACCTCTGTAGTTTGGGACATTTATCCCACACAGGGGATATTTGCTTAATCCGTATTAATTACATTTGGGATCGATAAAACAGGGCATCTATCCCACAAAAACTTTGATCGCATTTTTCTTCGTGGTAGTTGAAGTCTTTCGATTGGTTTATAAAGTAGCATGCGGGTCATCCGCGAAACTAGATTAATTACGATCGGGGCAACTATAACCAACTATCCCGGATTCACCTTAAGCAAAAGACGGTTAATAATCAATTTTAACCAGTTATTTGCATTCACTGTAATGTTACGCTCGAACGATAGGAACTCTTGGAATTGATGATGGGCAAAGTTGAAGCAAAGAGATTCGTGGGTCGTAATAAGAAATCTTGGCTTAGGAACATAAGAGACTGAACAGGAGTTCGAGCGATGGGCAGTTTCTGAAACATTTCATAATGTTTCCTTAACGGCGAAATATTCCAAGTACAGAAAGGTTTCGGAAATAAATGTTACCACATAAATTTCACTTAAATTTCAAGTAGCTTCAGTTACTTCTCTCAGAGCGGATAGTTATAGGAAAATTCGGCTACGAGTGACAATAGCCGCATGACCAAAGGGTAGTTGTGCGCGGACGCAAGTTCAAAATCAAAACCACATAAAGCCAAGCTTTTTTTGTAGAATCTGCCACTTGTTTTACTTGGTATGTATATAAATATGAAATTTTAATTTGCCGTCTCGAAGTCGTATTGAAAAAACATAATATTATTAATATTTTTATTGAGCATTATAAATTCCGCTTGATCCGGGTATTTCCAACCTTATGTGTGTGTGTCAAATTTGTGTGAGTGCTGCCCAACTGTCCCGCCGCGCAAAGACACAGGAAAATGCGGTGCTGATTGCCAACCTTTGTTAAATGGAGAGGTACCGTAAGAAGAAGAAGAGATATGACTTACCTACTGTTTCGTCATATATTTTACCGTTTTCAATTAAAACATAAATGCAGTATTAATTGTTTTCAAATATAAAAATAAGTCCCTTTTGCGTAGAATTCGCAATTTCCAATATTTAAGATAGTTGCCGTCCATGTGGCGTTCGTTCTTTCCATACTAGATATAAGTATATAATGTTATGGATATCGATATAATCCTCTCAGTTCTAGTGCTTCGAAAAGCGGCGTCAATAAAAAAATAACCAACCACTACATCTCATGAAAGCACCAATTTCTAGCACTTTGTTATTTATTTCTACATCGTCAATCCATCTACCTTTAGGATCTAAGTACAGATCATGCCCATCTAACTTTCGACCTACATCCTATCCTTTACAATCCAGTGCCAGCGACACACATGGTCCCTCAAATTGCTCGCTCCTGCTAGTTAGTGGCAACGGATGTGTTCAATATCGGAACCCCTATAGGCACGCAACTCACGTCTTCTTAACGACGTATTCCAAATACCCTACCTTCGGCATCTAAAAGAGTTGAGCTCGTCAAATATTAATACGGTCGGCTGATTGGTGGAAAAGGTATTTTATGTTGTTTAAGTCTAAGCTGCTGCCCCTGGCTCCATCCGTGTGGAAGTCGTTTATCGCTTTTCCCTCAGGCAGCGTCCAATTTTTCGGTATTAAAAGTAGCTTATGTCCTATTCCAGACTATAATCTATCTCTGTGCCAAATTTCATCTAAACCCGTTCTGCCGATTTGGCGTGATTGAGTAATAAACATCGATCTAACCATCCATCCAAACTTTCGCATTTATAAGTATATAACTAGCGACCCGCCAGCGGCTTCGCCCGCTGCATTTTTTTTTTCTTGACTAATTTAATTTTTATTTTTGTAAAAAAAATTTTTTTTTTATAAAAAGTATTCTATGTTACTTCTAGTACCTCCCAGAATATGTGTACAAAGTTTCATGATGATTCGTCAAGTAGTTTTTGCGTGAAAGCGTAACAAACATCCACGCTTTCACATTTATAATATTAGTAAGGATATTGTTATTATTTCGGAAACTGACCAATTTTCCCAGATAAAAAGATTTATTTCTTTCTCTATGTCCTTTCCCAGGGTTCAAGGTAGCAGTTTAGCTGTGAAAGCGAAACAAACACAGAGTTCCTTTCGCACCTATAATAAAGTTGAAACGACTGAGTGAAACAGTGTAAATTTGTCTTTACACCGGTACCTTTGAATGGGGTTACTATTCCTGGGGTTACTTTGATGAAAACGTCAATTTGACTTGAAACGCAAATTATGCGATTTCTGAACGCATAATTGGGATTGTTTTTTTACGGTTGGCAACATTGAACATCACTGTACCTAACCATTTTAATCTTGAAACTGATCAAATTCACCCCATTCTACGGTACTTTGAATCAGGGATTGTAAAACCGGTTTTATTCAATACCTGTATTTAAATTGACAAATTGTTACCGCTAAAAAAGTAATACCTGTATTTGAATTAGAGGTATTATTGTCATTCCGCTTTTGTTTTTATATCTATGTATACACTATTTACAGTAAACAATACCTGTATTCAATACCGCTATTAATTGCACCTGATAAGTAAGATGTCAATTAGACTGTAATTAATTGTAATTTCAGACTTGTCTAATGCGTGTCTGAGTTTTTTGCAATAACACCGAAAACATTTACAGAAACTAATAAACGAGTGTATTGACACTGACAGGTATTACTGGTTATGGTTTTTAGGGGTAAAGTATCAAAAAGAGGTATTGTTCTCAATTGGCTAAACCGATAATATACTTGAATACCGGTATTCATTATACCGCTAATCAGAGCTTTAGCGATATAGATAGCGAAATGCAATTATAACCGTTTATACCTCATTTAAAAACGGTAGTCAGAATACCGGTAATGATCCCTGCTTTGAATTAGATCAAAAACTTCCAAACTCGACCTATATCATAACATGCCACAGAAAAACCACAAAAATAAAGTTTTCTCCCAAACTGAATAAAAAATACATATCAGGGGACCAAATTGACCTAGTCCCAAACTAAGCTCTAGGCTTGAACTATGTGTACTAGGCAACGAAAAAAAATACTTACTTTGAGCAAATCATACTCAAAACATACAACAGACAATATGACTATGACTAGGAACTCTCGTCTCTCTCTATGGCTGTGGTTGATTATGACTATCTCAATCTTCCCCAATCTCAACTAGTTTTAACACACTACTCCTAATCGAGGCACATTTGTTTAGGAATCTGGAAAGCTGGCATTGAAATAACTTTTCACAACCTTTAAGATTGATAAAAAGTAAACTTATTTCAGTGCCAGCCTCCAAGATTCCTGAGCAAAGTTGACTCGATTAGGAGTTGTGTACGGTTGTAACTTTCGAGTAGGTAGTTGTAACCCGAGTGGCGCGAATCTCGAACCTGTGGTGAAACTGAACACCGGATCCATGTCAGAGAACAATGGGGGCACACAAAGCCAAGATGTCGGGATAGAAGAATTGGATTTACGTGTGCTCTTAGTTAAAAAGTGTAATAAAAAGCAAGTGTTTACAAACACAACTGCATGTTTTGAATATGTCGTCTATACATTGTGTCCATGTAATTCGTACTCCTATTCCAGTGACAGAAATACGTGACCACGATAATAAAATTTCACCCGGCATAGCTTAGGGCTCAGTGAATCACTGCCGGCGCCGAACGATTAGATTTTTAACTCCACCATATTGGTTTTTGTTAATTTAAGTAGGTACCCAGTCACATTCGCGATGTTAAAACAAATCTAATTACATCTCACTCTTCAAAATCTGTCAAGACGTTTAGGCTACAGGAGATCACAATGAAACGGACATACATACGCGATAAAAACATTTCCCCTTCTTCTGGATCTGTTAAAACGAAGATCATTGATACTTCGATATACTTAATGGCATTCGATTATAGTGAAGTAACTATATAGCTAGAAATAAATCACATAAGACAAAACAGTATAAGTTGAGCTTAAATAGAGCATTACCAAATTTAATAGGCTCTTAAAAGATTCTTACAAAAGTCAGCTAACAATGTTACGTTTTACTGTGTTTTACCAAGTGAAATTCTGAAATTTTAATCTATTAAATAAGTTTCATGTATTATTTTTCCGTTTTTGAATAGGTATTAACACGAACCATGTTAAAACTAATCAAGTTATGGATTCTAAAACAGATTAAGTAGTTCTTTAAAACGCGTCATCCATTTCTATTCTACAACGTTTATAACTAGTCTATGGCAACGTACGTGCTTCTAATGTACAGTGGGTGCAAATAAATAGGGCATTGGCGCCTCGGCGTCGCCTCGAGCCAGCCCCGCACGATTGTAGGTCTATTACCCACGCCACGGATGTATAACGGCTATGGGGTTATTTAAATTGGTTCTATTGATGCTGTCAAATATAGATAGTGTTAGGGAATTTAGGGGAAGATTTAGATTGTGGATATCTAAAGTAATATCTGAGTGGAAGCAGAAGCTCAGAGCTATGCAGTAAGTCTGTGAAAAAGACAGAGCGTTATTAGTTACATAACCTTTTCCCCTCTGCACGGCTAGCACATGACGGCGCGCGAGTTATGTCGCCCGCGAGATGGACTACCTTTCTCTTTTTGACCGTTCTAATTAGACAAAGACGGGTAGTCTATCTCGCGCGCGACGTAACACGCGCGCCGTCATGTGCTAGCCGTGCTGCGGGTCTATTTATGGGGTTTATCGATGTAGATAAAACATCTGTCACTCTTTGACCAGAATGTAAGTGCGAGGGCGACGGATGCTTTATCCACTGTGATAAGGGCGATTATAATAAGGGTCCAGGTGACCTGGGTTTTGGGGCGTATTGTGGACTCTAATATAACTGTCCATTTCGCTAGCCAGAAATGGACATGACTTGCATTATAATGCTTCTGAAGTCCTCGCGTTGCCAACCTTGAAAACTAACCGCCGTACTAAGTAATTTAAGAGACAATAAAGTGGTTCAGTTTTCAAACTACCGGTGCTCAGCTATGTACACATACATGTGTATGTAGTACATACATACATAGCTGGGCGCCGCTAATCAAATAGTTAACTTCGTTAATCGTTAATCCGTTAACACGTGATACCGTTGCGTTAGTGATTTATTTATAAAGACTGTTTGTTCGGGTTCTGGAAGTCAACAAGGGATTCTACAGGGTAATAACGATATCGTCTTTGACCTGTTTTCGTATTGTCAACGTTTTGATAACTCTTATGTCATTTACAATAATAGCGACTTTTTTATATCGTTTTAACGCACCTGAATGGAGGCCCAGGTTAGGACAATAAAGACGTGTAGAACTCGAACATGTTTTAAAGTCAACTTAAAAGTTAATCCGTTAATCGAAATCCTAACTTCGTTAAAGACTGATTAACGGATTAACTAGTTAATACCCAGCTATGCATAAATAGCATCACGCCTTCATTCCCAGAGTGGAGTAGGCAGAGCTACATAAATACCAACAACTCTAAAAATACTTATTTATATCTGTAACCACATTTTGCACAATTAGGCCAAAAAGTTTACTAGTGTATTAGTGATAAGCAAGCCCATCGCCTATCAGTACTAACAAGCCTTTATTCCTGATTTCAAACTAAGTAGGGAACGAATTAATTGGACGGAACGTTATCTCTCTACCTTTATCAAATGCTAGTCTCCTAGTATTGTATTGTGATGTTTCTTGATTGAAAACAACGGTTATGACTAGGCAGTGAGTTATTGTTTACAATAAGTAAGATAATAATTGGCGTGAGAAATAAATGTAACAGCAAAACACTGTAAAATCTAGTTATGCGTGCCAAGTGGTTTGACATCACTTGTTTTTTATTGTTTTAAGTAACTTCTTAATGCTTTATATTTTTATTTGTAAATCTGACGACCTCAGTGTAATTTATAATAATTTGACTTGCTGTACAATTAATGCTGTAACATTATATTGATCAAAAAATAATCTAATCTAATCTAAGATAATGTTTTTGTTTTCATATAATTACAATTATGATGATTAAGTGGTGACGTGTTTAGATTAGTTTTTAGTGACTCTGACTACGAAACTAACGATCCAGGTTCGATTCCCGGTATTGGAAAATATTTGAATATTTTTTCCTTGTACTGTTGTCTAGTACCCATAGCTTAGGGATTTGGTAAATGTCTATTAGTTTATTCCTTATACTGGGTGATTTTGCGGTCATGATCCGGAACGGCCAAAAGTGAGTAAGATATACTGAATAACTTCTCCGATGGAGCCAACCACGAAATCGCCAAAAAAAAAACAGCTGTTCCATACATTAACTCTCAATGAATTCACCGTTAATGTATGGAACAGCTGTTTTTTTTGACGATTTCGTGGTTCGTCCCATGGGAAAAGTTATTCAGTATGACCATCTTATTCGCTCTTGGCCATTCCGGATCATGACCCCAAAATCACCCAGTATTTATTAACTTTACTTTCTTGATTAAGGTAAGTAACGTACATACGAGTATCTATCTAAATTCTAAAACCTCTTGTTAAATAGAATAAACAATAAAAGAGAATAAATTAAAGTCCAAACGTAATTCGATACTAAATTTAAAGTATACCGATACCTCAAGTGGAAATAATTAACAATGGGTCGACATATACGCCAATTGTTTACCGACTCCCCTGTAACCTAATCCGGTTGTGCTGTGAAAAAAGTAATTGCGTCTCTTTCGCAGTTCACTGCCTTTCACCGACAAATCATTGACAAATGCGTCGTTTCGCAACCTATTCATTTGCCAACCCGCGTTTTTTTCTTTAACTACAAATATTTCAGGATTTTTACAAAACTAACCTAGTCTATAAGGTTCTACACGATGGTCCTGAAATAAATCCAGAATTATTTACAGTTTAAAAAAAAACGCGGGTTGTCAAATGATACGTTTGTGAAATGAATCATTTGTGATTCCTTCAATAAATAAAGTGTCACTTTCTAACATGGGCATATTCTTCTAGCGAAAAAAAAATAAAAAAAAAATAAAAAAAAATCACGGGACAATCTCACACAAATTGACCTGGTCCCAAACTAAGCTCTAGGCTTGTACTATGGGTACTAGACAACGACAAACATACTTATATAGAGAAATAAATACTTAAATACATAGAAAACAACCAAGACTCAGGAACAAATATTCGCGCTCATCACACAAATATCTGCCCTTACCAGGATTTGAACCCAGGACCGCTGGCTTCGGAGGCAGGGTCACTCCCAACTAGGCTAGCGTGTCGTCGAGATCAAACTAAAATCAATTTTGTTGCGTTCGTCCCAATTCTCACGCTCTATAATTTATACACGTGTGAAAGATAATAATTCTATCAAACGTATCAAAATGGATGTATAGATATTTAGTAAGCCAAATATTTGTAGCGATATGTGATAACATACAGTTGTAGTTTATGTATTAACATTCCTTTTCCTAAACATATATGATCAATACTGCTCTATTATAGCTCTACTTTGATTTTTTAACTGATCTAGCTTCTATATCGTATATACCGTTATCATAATAGGTAACAAACGTAATTTATACCACTTACTATGCTATTTAAAAGTGGAAAGTGCTGTAGAATAGAGACCCCGCTAACAACGTTCTGTTTTCAATCCCTAAAAACAAAATCACGTTTACCACAGAGAAGAGTTTGATGTGCTGACAGGTTTAACTACATATTCTCAAGAAGCAACCACAGCCTAAGCAGCAGTTTTGGGTAAAAATTAGATTTTTCGTTTCTGTGAAATGTCTATTTAGAAAACTGCAGCAATACAATACTTTCTAAGGCTTCCACTCAGTAGCAACTTATATTAACTACGTTGTTATACATATTATAATAGACATAAGTAACTTACTTCAAACACTCTTATGTACAGTCAGCGCTCGACTCTATTGTCAAGAGTAAGTCGTGTCTAGATGATTTTGAGCGTGATATTCTGCTTAGCTACTTTTGATGCTGACTATACCTACTAATTTCTTCGTAGCTGTCGTAGAATGGTGCATTGATAGAAACCAACTGCGGTTTAACAGTGCAGTCTTAATGGTTGTAAATATTTTATTTATTTAATTTAGTAAATACATACATACATAACATCACACTTTCATTTCCAGAGTGGTTAAGCAGAGTTAGAGATATACCAACAATTCGATAATTCTGTAACCACATTTTTTTTACAATCAGGCTCAGATGTTTACTAGTGTATTAGTGACAGGTTGCAAGCACATCGCCTAACAGTACTACAAGCCCTTATTCCCTTAGTCCCTCTTACGACATCCACGGGGAGACAGGGAGTAGTGGCACTATTCTAACCCGGCAACCACACGGACTAATAAATAAAATATTAAAAAAAAAACGGGCCTTCCACTGCATGCAAGTTTATTTACTTATAAGCATTGTTGACATAACATTGAAGTGGTCGTCAACATTTTAATTCTCGTTTATTTTTTTTGTTAAAAATAACTAACTTAACCTCGTGAGGCCCGGTGTTCCATAAGAGATACATAATAAGGCAATTTAGTTTTAACTTTATTTTAACGAGCATATAGTTTACATTAATTTGTTTCAAAATTTAAAATGGCAATGATGTAGATTCAAATCCCACTTAACAAAAATCTCCCTGTTTGTGGTATTTTCTACCTTTGAATACTTCCCAAAAACTAATGTATTTTACGGGTTATGTATATAACAATATGTGCCACAGCGAGGTCAAGCGTGACGCCATGACAGCGCAATAAGGTCTGCGCCGGCGCGCATTAAACGTCGCGGCTTGAGCGCTTCCATCCATTATCCGGGGCGAAGTGGCAGCGCGGTGGGGAAAGGACAGGAGACGGCTCGGTGCAATACTCCTACATTTATTTTCAATACACTAGTAAACTTCTTGGCCTGATTGTGCAAAATGTGGTTACACAATTATAAACCAGTCTTTTTAGAGTTGTTGGTGTTATGTATGTTCTTTTTAATAATCTAAATTAGTAGAAAGATCTCATCCTGTCTTAGATATTACTTACTTTTGTAAATTGAATTAAAGTTTATGTATATTTTAAAACTGAAGTACCTACTTAATTTGTTTAAATTTGGTTAAACAAGCTTCGCTCTGGGTTAAATTATTATACAAATAAACCTTTCTTTTGAACTACATACTCTATCTATTAAAAAAAATCGCATTAAGATCCGTTGCGTAGTTTTAAAGATATAAGCATACATAGGGACAAACAGCGGGGAGCTACTTTGTTTTATATTGCGTAGTGATAAAAACTTTTTACTTTCAGTTAAATCGGTCTTTCTTGAGTTGAGGTTTATTGCTCTAAAATATATATTTTAAGGACCTAAATATTTAACACGTTCTCTAGATACGTGCAGTTTTATTTAATATCATCTCCGCGCGCCTCTCCCCCGTGGCACTGCAATGCGGATTGAGCGGTCGTACGCAAATGACAATACGATTCCATCCATAGCAGAAATGCACTAGGAAATAAATAAAGTCTCTCGAAGACTTGATAATAGCAATATACGTAGATGTACGAGGTAAATATATAAAATGTAGGAATCCAAGATGGTGGATTTGACGTTTATTCCGCGTTTAATGGATGAGTGTAGAATTGCCGTAAATACAGTTTACTATTGTGGTATCTATGCTACCCTAGTACATTTTTTGTCATAAGATATAATTATAACGCCATTATGATTAAGTCAATCGATTTAAACCAATTTGTTAGTTAGTCTTATTTTCACTGACTAAATCAAAGTAACATTCTAATATGTTTTTTTATTGCAGGTAATTTACCCTTCAATTAACATGAACAATCATCATCAGGTAAAGGTAAATTTAGTTACCATTTACTAAGAAAATTCAAGAAAGTTTCACATCAGTATTACACAACATGTCAATAAAACCCGTGCCAGCGGCGCTCAACCTTTTATAAAATTACTAAACGAAATTACACATTAAAATTACAGTACATAATTTAATTTAACATTAAAATCATAAGCATTTCATTTCAAATTGGTCGTTTAACATCACGGGTGAATTAGGTCGGTTCTTAAGTTATTCTCTCGCATCATTAAGTGCGGATCCAGTTAGCTGGTGTTGGAGATTGGCAGCCATCATCCATCCATCATGGGAGGGGAAATTATGCTTCAGATTAATCATGCACCCTTTTTGACCGGTTTTCATTTCAGTCTTAGGCTTGGGCGCGTCTTTTATCATAAATTGATGGTATTAAGAGATAATAGGACTCCATTAATATAATTTTTGGAGAGATTTGTTTTGATAATGTGCAGGAGAATTACGCCAAGTCATTATTAGCGAAATTAGACCTTGTTGAAATTTAATCGTGAAGCTTGTCAATCAACCGTTATTAAAACTAACAAGTGAACCATCTAGATGTATTATCAGTTTCAGATTTACTTTACCCAAAAAGTAAAAATTCCTTGCGCGTACTCACTAATTAGCGGATTTGCGTAAAACTTTAAACAGATCCTACGCAGCGAAACGTAACTTTCACGATTCAACTTCGACATTAAATTGGCAAAGTTAACGCCGCTTTGTGCCTCGCCATGCTCAACCTTAACTGTAGCTGGGAAAGGCATTTTCGTGTTGTAAATTTAAATTTTGTAAACCGGGAACCCTTGTTTTGACAACTCATTATCGGCGTGGTCCTAAATGGGCAGGTCGTAGGCACTGTAAGCCGCGCGGTTCGGCCGAATTCAGCGCGCATTTCAACTGTTTATGTTTACTGAAGATATTTTCGCGTTTGCTGAGCTGATTGCAAGTGGCTTGGTTCGAATTGGCATATAAAGTACTTTGTGGGATTTTGCCATTGTTTTTTAGTCATATAAATAAAATTGTTGTCTTTTTTAATTTTAACATAGTAAAATAGCTAATAATGACCATAACCAGAAGCGTAATGTGTGAGTAGAAATTTAAATTAATTTACCAGGTGTAATTTAATTAATAAAAAAAAACATTTTTGCAACAATGGCTTGTAGTAGTTAGGCGATGGCCTTGCAACCTGTCACAATACACTGATAAAATCTTAGTCTGATTATGAACAAGTCTTTTTAGAGTTGGTATTTCTGTAGCTCTGCCTACCCTACTCTGGGAATGAAGGCGTGATGTTATGAATGTATTGTATGTACAATTTTCGCTGTATTTACAGATCTCCCGAACTTTCGTGTTAACGAACTACACGCTTTAACGAATAACTTGCACTAAAATAGCATGGTCTAACCTTACCCAGTCTCGCCCCGTGTGCCCAATCAGTCACAAGTTCCTAAACAAGACGCCATGAAGTATACAAATCTATACAGCTACATCAAGTTACAGCCCGGCTTAAGTCTTAATTTTGTCAAACAAACCCGCCGGTTTGATGTATTCGTCCGCGAGAGGAATAACAAATGGCACGTCCCGAGAATGCCTGATTACGCACCTGTTGGAACAATTCCCTAACCGCAATCAAAAGTAGTGGCTACGCAGGACAATGGATTAAATTCTAGAATCATCGTTTTATTACGGTGACTTTATTCTGATTAAAACGCAAACAAACAAAAGCTACAATAAAAATTGAATGAATTCGTCCATAATAATTAATATTTTTGATTTGATTTAAAAAGGTGATTCACCAATGCTTTGCTGTCTCAAATAGAATTGTTACTTTAGTAAAAAATAATCAAACGTTTGCTAATAAAAAAAATACCGATTACATAGGAAAATATATCAATGCTCCGTTCAAAGACAGATTAACGTTTTTATTTTTAGAATAACTTAACCGATAACCGTCCACAGCCGTAACAAGCTCGCAATCTCAGTGTTTGCTGAAGCCATCACGACTAACAAAGGGTGCAAATACTGAAAATGCTGCCAGCAATAATTGCGACGCGATTATTCGATTATTCAATTTGACGTTTCGCAATCAGCGGGCACAAACGAGCAAACAAGCGTAATCAAACATGCCTGAATCGATTATCAACTCGATTCTACCCCCCCTACAACTGGGGGAATTAAATTTCATTTGGCTACTGGAATGAAAATGAGTTTCATGCCGATTCGATTTTAAAATTGTTGTAATAGTTCGGATTTTGCTTGTTAAAATGAACGTAGTTTTCGATACACGAATTTGGAATGTATTTACGTGTTTGCGAAAAGAGCCGTTAGCCGCGCTGTTATTTATATTTTATATTTATCGTCTTGTTTGTTAATGTTTCATAATTTTACGTTCAACTTTACATATATATCTGTCTCTATATATATATATATATATAGGCGACACGGTGGCCTAGTTAGGAGTGACCCTGCCTCTGAAGCCAGCGGTCCTGGCTTCAAATCCCGGCAAAGGCAGATGTTTGTGTGGTGAGGGCGAATATTTGTTAATGAGTCTGGATGTTTTCTATGTATTTAAGTATTTATTTCTCTATATAAGTATGTTTATCGTTGTCTAGTACCCATAGTACAAGCCTATAGCTTAGTTTGGGACTAGGTCAATTTGTGTGAGATTGTCCTCGGATATTTGTTTATTTATTAAATATAAATATAAATATATATAAAAGAAGGGGCGAAATGTAACTTGTAAACCTAAAGCTATCTTTGAATTTAAAAACAACATAAACGATACATAGGAAGAGAGGATCACTTCGGGGTCACCAATATAGGAAGAGAGGATCACGTCGGGGTCACCAATATAGGAAGAGAGGATCACGTCGGGGTCACCAATGAGAGGTAGAGAGGACAATAGAGAGATCTCTCTCCAGGCGGGTGTTATGTCTGGGGACCGAAGTCCGTTTGGATGAAGTTGGAAGTATATAAGTCAACCGGCTGAAGAAACCTTGTTAGCGCGATGTAGCGCACTGTCAGATTTAGTTGCGTTGTCTGACGCTGGTGGCGCTGGCGAGTTGTTTGTTACAAGTTGTCACTAGATGTCGCTAGGTCGCCACACATATATTAAATTTATACCTTAAACAGCAATAGTAAGTTTTCAAGTACAACATGCACTTCACTTCTGTTTTGCAAAAATAGATTGCTTAATAAAGTCATGCATTATCGTAGTATCGAGTATAAAGAAAATAAAATGAGTTGCAAAAGGTCCTGTTTAAAACAAAGCTTATTTATACACAAAGCAACGCACTCTCAATAAAAAAGTCCTTTCCTTAGCTGCAAAGTGCAAGTGAATTTCATTGAAAAATCCGCTATCACTTTAAGATACGTTACGATACTACCCTTTAATTAAAGACACCATATTGGACTGCACTCGGATGAAACTAGGTTATCGGCCCGATTCACCACAGATTTAGCGCGGACAATCAAGCTGGCATAGCAGTTTTAAACTTTTTATTTCCTCGCAGGCTTCGATTGCAAAAAAAGCAACGAATGAAAAATACAACGTATCAGCTCAATATTGTTTTAAATTTGGTAAAGCTTTTAAGGTCTTGTTAACGTTGACAATTGAAAGTGTTCATTTTTATATTAAAAGATAAAATTATTTTAGGTTACTTACTTCTGAAATATTTCACTTATAGTCGCTGAAATTTAGAGTTAATGCGATTGTTTTATTGTGATGTTTTTAGATTATGTTCACAGCGGTTTTAACTTTAAAGTTACCTCTTTAGTTTGCCTACTCCTGAAGTTTCCGTTCCAAATTCCAAAAAGCAACGTCATTCCAGATCGCAATTCATCGTCCACCTATTAAAAAACATTACGTACACAACAAATTTCAAAGTTACAATTCATTACAGCGGAATCCTCGGGGAGTCATGAATCGCCAACATTTTATGGGACTATAGAATATTTTAAGTGCATTAAAACAGGAGGGAAGACGGGTCGGCCCCAGGGGACTGATGGCGTAGATTAGGGCCATCCGTACTGTCTTTGGGTTGTCTCTATGTATGAGAGATTACACTGGCTGGAGTCTTAATGGGTTTCGGAGATGAGGTTAATCAGCCTGAGCACTTGGAATGTAAGAGGGTTGAAGTACTGTTTTGTGCTAATTCTGATAGATAAAACGAGGGTTCCGCTGTTTCATGCTAAGACAGTCGCTTTCCTCTAAGCAGCTCTGTTTAAATAATAAACTCTAAATGTTGGCAACTTTAAATAGTTAGACCGTAGCCTACGACTGGACCAAAACCTTCACTACTTTTTTGTTTATTAATTGCCACCTCTGACTTGTTTTTAATGATATTATATTCATAATAAAGTTCAAACTTGCACCTACTTATCTTCTAAGTAATTATTGCTATTGTACTCGCCGGTCTAGGAAGCGAACTAGCTCATTGTGTCGTTCATTGTAGGGTTTGCAACCACGACAGTGCAGTCAAATTACATCACACTAACTAACGGGTCTGGTTTCTTGTCTGTCCTTTGTGGCATAAATTATACTAGCGTTTAATTTTAGAAAATGTTCTTGATCCCTTATAAATTTATGACAGGGATCGAAAACATTTTCTAAAATGAATACAGGGGCAATATTATATTAACAAGTGAAAGTGAAACATAATACGTGTATCGAAATCTTGAATACAATTATGACTGCACTATTTCATACTTAAAAAAAACAGGCAAGAGCATATCGGACCATGCTCAGTGTAGGGTTCCGAAGCCGCTTAGTACTACAAACATCAAAACCAACAAGTTATAAGTAATTTTCTATTTAAAGTCAATTGGTGTCGTCTTAGATGATTTTAGTAGGTATAAACACTAATCGCCTGTATCTCAAGAACCAATGATGTCTACTTAGTCTTGATAGTTTTCCTTTAAAATTCGTTATTTCTGCTCTTTCATTTATTTACCCGTTAAACTGTTTTCACAAACTCGTAATATTTTTGAAAGACCTATCCAATGACACCCCACACATTTTTATTTTTACATTTTATTGTACCACAGTTTTTTACATTTTTTTTATAATAATTCAGAATAAAATTTACGTGTTAACTTCACAGTGCATGTGTTCATTGTTCATTTGTAATAAAATACACATTTAATATTCCAATGCAAAGCTAAAACGACTTAACTAAGCAACAAAATATTCCAAAACTCTTCCCAAGCCATTTCCCCCATACGGATGTATCTCATGAACGAATTTACACAAGAAAACCAATCTAAAAGCCCCCGTCAAAGTCCCTATTACAACGCTATAAGGTTCAATAATGCTTTATCCAGGCGTCTTATTAGCGTGTTCATCTTTCCCGGAGCCGCAATACTTTGAGTGCCCGTGACACGTCCAGGCCCTCGAATTACGTACAAATGGTAGTTTGTGGCAGTGAACGTTAATGGGATAATATCACGGATTACTTCAATTTAAACCTGCCTGGATGAGACATGTTAATTGTGAGCTTTGTCTCGCTTCTGAGAAAACATGATGACATGTCGGTCATTTGGTGAGATTATACGAAAGTGTTAATGAAATCAATGGAGTTAGTTTGTATAGGAAAGGGCACACATAAGATATTAGATTAAATTATAGGTATTAAAACTGCCAACCTATTTATTTATTAAAAATTACATTCATTGGTTATATTGAACTAATGATATAATGACTCTAAATGTATAGGCACTGTCATGAAAAATCCACCTCCCAAGAACTCTAAGCAAGCTCATATAAAAAAAAAAATATCACGGTACAATGTCACACAAATTGACCTAATCCCAAACTAAGCTCTAGGCTTATACTATGGGTACTAGACAACGATAAACATACTTAGATAGAGAAATAAATACTTAAAAACATAGAAAACATCCGAGACTCAGGAACAAATACTCATGATCATCACACAAATAATTGCCCTTACCGGGATTTGAACCCGGGACCGCCGGCTTCGGAGGCAGGGTCACTCCCAACTAGGCCAACGTGTCGTCAAAAACAAAAACGAAATTTAATGTTGCGTAATTCGATATCTTCAAAATCGAACGCGGAAATTCAAAATCAGAACGGCGGCCATATTGGCTAACGGTAGATGATAAATGAATAGATTAGGGTTGCAGCGCCATTCCGCGCCAAGAAACGCGGCTTACCCACTAATTGCATAGCTGATTAATCGTTATTAGTTATTGCCTAGCTTATCCCGCTTATTAATTATTTTCGCTTTCCCGTTCTGCGGAAAAAGAACGCGGCTTTTTGCGTGTGGAAATTGTGTTGTATTTTTTGTAGATGCCCAGTTACATGTGACCATGTGGTTGGCGCGGTTTGATTTTAGCTTGCAATACATTGCGGGAGTGTAATTAGAAATACTTACACTTTGAACCTTATTGATGCTGTTTAAAATACACTGTTGGTACTGCTTCGGGTAGCAACCGCATTGCTTTGTTGAGTGTAATAGTCTAGTGGCTATCCATTTAAATTAAGGCCTTCGTCTCTCTCTCTCTCTTCTCGTCGTTAATCTGCCGCCACCCAAATGCGTGGTTGTAGGTTTCTTCCAAGGCACACCATATTCCAATGTAGGTTCCCCATATCTCAAACGACATCATCGGTGTATCTCATGTGTTGCCTAATTTGCCTACGGGTAGTATGAGGCCTTCTTAAACACTTAGTGGTGGTAGGACCCTGTGCAGGGTCCGTCCGGATCACTACCACCATCTTATCCATTAACCACCCGCCAAGCAACAGTATTCGCATTGATGTGTTCTGGTGCGGGGATAAGACAACCGGTGAAATTACTAGCATAGAGGCATTCCATCTTAGTCCTTAGGGATGGCAACGCATTTGAGGTCTTAGGATTATAGTCTTGAGAGTTCAAATGTCTATGGGTCTCGGATTCCACTTACCATCAGGGGGCGGGAGTGTTCGTGTGCCTTCTCCTTAACATAAAAAAACACTTTCTTTACTAGTCCTTACATGTCAAAGGTTAAGTACCATAAAAATATCTAAGCGTGTTGATCCAAACGTATTCTAAACTAGCTTCTGCCGGCGACTTCGCCCGATTTGAACCCGGGACAGCTGGCTTCGGAGGCGGGGTCACTCTCAACTAGGCCGTCGTCGTCATCTTTAACTATTCAATGGAAATGATGTTTCTTTTTTATTAAAGGTAGCCCATGTATTAATTTAGAATATTCTAAATTTCACCCCAATCCGTCTAGCTGATTCAGCGTAAAATAATTAAGTACAAACATAGTAACTCACACACATACAAACTTTCGCATCTTCTTTATTTTTGATATTATTACATAGTATGTATAAAACAAAGTCGTGTGCCGCGTCCGTCAGTTTTTCTGTCTGTATGTTTATCCTCTAATTCCAGCTAAATTACGCAACGGATTTTAATGCAGTTCTTACCTTAAGTTAGATAATTTTTCACTGGAGGGTTTAATGTATAGTACATGTATAATACATTCCGGTTTATGAACGGGTGTTACAAAAAACTCTCATAATTATAAGCGAAGCGAGGGCGGGTCGCTTGTTTATAATTATAATATTAGTGTGAAAACTGACTCTTTTGCGTTCTATGTAGAGTACGAACAGTAATTATGTTTAAATGTTATAATCTCCCACGTTGTCTCTTTTGAAAATAAAACCAACAAAATTTCACCGTTATTTTCGTTAATTGCACACAAAATTGGATAAATTAATCCTTTCACTAATTGTTCCAATATCGGATGTAAAGCGTTCTTCCGATTCGGGATGTAATTAAATTTAAACATCCAAAAGCGGATTTACATCATATTACATTTTGTAAATATTATACAAATGAAAAACTAATTATAGAGATTATCTCTTTACTTTAATATTTCAGGAAAATCACTGTTTGCATAGTATTAGGGCCATATTCTTCTTCTTCTTCTTCTTCTTTTTTATTAATGGCGGTCCACCGCAGTGATTTCGCCAATGTCAAGTGAGTAGAGTAAAACAGTAAACAGAATAAATAAAAATCAAAAGCCGGACATCTTTCAATCGGCCATCTTCCCTCCCGTTACCGGAAGACCTAGGGCCATATTAATAAACTTCTTTTGGCTTAAATGTCAGTCACAAGATATGTCAAAGTAAACGTCAAGCCATAGACAACTGTCATTTTTGACGCATCTTGTGACGAGTATTACAGTCGAGATTATTATTTGCGCCACGACTCGGCCCGCGAGGCCGGACCGCCTTCCAATACGACGCGCGTGTTCCATCGGTATTCTTTTTAGATTAAGCCTAATTAACACTACCCGCACAACGAAAACTATTTTAAACTGAGATTTTAGCGAGATTCCATAAATTAGGCACCACCGCTGTCACCATGTAGTGAAACACACGTCAGTTAGTACAACACTGTTTATTACATAAAAACATAACCTCGGTGATACTGCAATACCGCGTAACTAATAAATTCAATAAGTTGCAAAATGTACCTAATTGAGTTACTCGCTAAGGTGTATTTTTCACCGTATTTAATTTGTTAGTTACGAGCTATTGCAGTATCACCGACGATAAGTGGGTAGACGGGGGACTGTACCCACCGGATTGTAAATATACTACAGTAGTTACATAAATACTAACAACTTTTTTACAATTGTTTTTATTTCCGTAGCTCTGCTTACCCCAGTCCGGGTATGAAGGTGTGATGTTATGTATGTATAAATATCAATTAATATACCGAAAGTTAGGTTGAATGCAACAATTCTATGGGCCGTATTAATAAACAATTTATGGTGTTTTTAAAAGTCATCTCCGGAGTCCTGAACAAAAAAAAAAAAAAACGTAAGTGGGTAGACGTGGGAGTGTACGCACCGGATTAGAAATATACTACAACTACATTTGGAACAATCAGGCTAGATATTCACCAGCGTATTAGTGACAGATTGCAAGCCCATCTTCTAAAGGTACTACAAGCCCTTATTCCCTTAGTCGCCTCTTACGAGATCAACGGGAAGACACGGAGTGGCACTATTCTATCCCTGCAACCACACGGACATTGATACGAGTATTTATAGCATTTTTAATATGAATTTATTTACCTTAATTTCTGTTAGTGTTGTACTTATTTGGCTATTAGTTATGATTAATTCAATGGCTTTTATAGTTTTTTTTGTTGGTACACATACGAACATACAAACATACTTTAGAATACAGTCGTAAAGAAATAGAACTTGCATAAGCATAGACGACTATGGTAGCAGCTAACGTCAATTCTATAATTGTCTATGATTAGGTACAATGGCCGTTAACGTTCGCAAAATGCATCTTGATTAAGCCCGAAGTTAGTTTTAAAGAAACCTCTTCGACCGAGAAAATGTTAATTCTATTCGGTCACGAACTGTTCTATTTTCCGGAATAAAAGTACCATTATGTCAGTCTCAAGTGGCTCTAGACAAGATGCCGATTGTCGAAAACTGTCAGAATGTATGATATTGACATGAGCGCTCGACGCGACCGTCAAGCCTAGCCTAGCCTTTGTCGATCCTATACATTTTCGATAACGATAACATTCTCGCAATACATATTATCTAGGGCCACAGGCTATAGCAAAATTAAAATCGATCAGTTGACACGTTGAAACGTAAAGACCAACAAAGCCAAAGCAGATTCAATCCACTCCTGTTAGTAATAAGATTGTATTTAGTACAGAAATTTTGTCTGAGATACTACCATTTGTCTTAGCATCAAAGAAACACACTTTCATATTTATAATGTTATCTAATTACCCATCACGGAGTAATCGACAAAATAACTCACCAAACGTCATAATCATTACCTTCCCAACATTCATAATGGTACCATCCATACCATCACATTACCTTTTAAGTATTATTGTGGTACTAACACCGACCCATAATATCCTTCGGTTAAAGGCACCACAAACTAACAGTTAACTTTAATTTTCCAAGTCAGGCTAGGCAGGTAAAGAAACTGGCTGCAAATGTAAGCCTAGCCTAGATTTACACGCTGCCTACGCTTCTTTTTTCTATCGACTCACAATATAGAGTAAAGTGATCGAAGCGATCTGTCATCTGCGTACGTCACTCTTATACACTTTACCGATTTGCTACAATCGCTAACTTAGCGTTAGGACTTTTCAGAAGCGCGTGGAGCTAACCCCATTTGCTATTGTTTAGTCCACAAGAGATACTATTTTTCCGAACAATTTTATTGTCCTCGCCAGTGATGACGCATTAATCTAAAAAGTCCACGAGAGTGTATAAATAACTTGACATTGCGAAATGCGCATTAACAGGAGTTAATCCGTTAATTGAAAATTTGATTAGATCCTACTTATGTAACTGCGCATGATATTTTTATTTCATATTCATTGTTTTATGTAATGCTAGGTAAGTTCCATCATTGACATTAGCAATATTTATTTAAAAATATGCCTATTGAGTTCCTTGCGTCGTTTCTTCTCAGCAGTGGTCTCCTCTTGGGAAGCACTGGTAGAATTTATTTTATCTTCTTTACTAACTTAGCGTTATCCATCTTAACTAGACCCCTTGTTAGTCTTCTACTTTTGTGAACGATCATTTGCCTAGTTGGGAGTGACCCTGCCTCCGAAGCCAGCGGTCCTGGGTTCAAATCCCGGTAAGGGCAGATATTTGTGTGATGAGCACGAGTATTTGTTCCTGAGTCTTGGATGTTTTCTATGTATTTAAGTATTTATTTCTCTATATAAGTATGTTTATCGTTGTCTAGTACCCATAGTACAAGCCTAGAGCTTAGTTTGGGACTAGGTCAATTTGTGTGACATTGTCCCGTGATATTTATTTATTTATTTATTTATAAATCGGCCCGCAGACTGTTAATCTGTGTTGTCCTTTCACTATTCATCCCAAAGTCCCGTTGCATCAAAATTCGTGACACATGCTTGACAAATGTCGGCCATTTTCCGGGTCCGTTGACCCCTTATTAGGCGTCATGATGGGGTAAAATGGCCTACGGTTTGTCCAAATTACCCGCTAATGTCCAGTTAAGTGGCGAGAAAGCACGCTCTGGCTTAGAGCGTGCCTCGGCTTTGGTTATTCGTCGTCCATTGAATAACTGGGAAATCCTTTGCCTATTCCTCTAAAACTCTATAAATATGTAGTTTTTACGAGTAGGCTTAAAGAATTCAAATTGATAAAAAAAAAAAAACAAACTAATACTATAAATGCGAAAGTTGATTGATATTTGTCCTTCTTTCACGGCTAAGCCGCTAAAGCGATTTCGATGAAATTTGATATGGAGATAACCAAGGTCAGGGAAGACATAGGAAACTTTTTATGCCGGATAATTGGACAGTTCCCGAGGGAATAGCGATAAACGATTTTTACGCGGACGGAGTCGCGGGCAGCAGTTAGTATAAATATAAGGCAGTTCTGAGGAGAAATGCTGATTGTAGTAAGAATAGGCCGGTTTTACAAACACACATACATACATAACATCAAGCCTTCATTCCCAGTGTCGTTTTAATTAACTTAAAATATGCTTTACATTGTTTTTATTTTTTATTTAGATTACTTAAGTAAATCTAACCATAACCCACTTAAATTTGATCGAAATTGAAATTGAAATATATTTATTTACTTTAAGCATTACATGTTTTCTTATTCTATAATCGTGCCAAACTACAGAGCAGTTTGTCGGAAAAACTACTAGGTAGTACATTTCTAGAAATTAATGCATTTGTTTGTGCTACTACTCAGAAGCAATAAAAACGGGTCATTTTCTATTGAACTTCTGTACTATGTGACCCATTCTCATTGCTCTTAACTTCATTAATCTGTGTGTAATAAAAAAAGATTTACCCGCCATTTCTTCACTTTCTAGCACAGAGCCATTCAATCTTGGCAACGTATTTGAAGTTTTAGGATTGCAGTCTGGAGATTGTAGTCTTAAGAAATCGAATGTCTATGAACCTGAGATACAACTTACTTTCAGGTGGCCTTTACGCTTGTGTGCCTTCCACTTACCATAAAAGACACGATAGGGCACCCCTAGGGTAAATTTATTACCTCCAAATTTCAAGTCAGGGTTTAGCGGTTTAGGCTGTGCATTATCTGTCAATCAGACAGTAAATCCGTTCCGAATATGTATAGATAATTTCCCATTGGCTACATTGTCGCCCATTCCTTAAACCAAACGATCAGGCGCTAAATCCTAATTACCTGCGCGTGCGCGTGTAAAGTGCCCAAACGACGAACAAACGTCGTTTAGAACGATAATAATGCGGAGTGTTACTATTCCCGAGCGACCGTGGGATGCGCAGGAGTGGCTGATGATAATTTAAGTATGAACAATCGTCTATATCGAATTGTTTAAATTTAGTAGTACGTTGGTAAGAATGTACATTGGAATCTGTGTCTTAGTACCTACATACATAATTACCATTACGCCTTCATTCCTAGAGTGGGGTAGGTAGTATACCAACAATTCCAAAAATACTTGTTGACAATTTTGTAATCATATTTAATACAATCAGGCTGAGATGTTT
This sequence comes from Acleris holmiana, assembly GCA_949316455.1. NCBI lineage: Eukaryota > Metazoa > Arthropoda > Insecta > Lepidoptera > Tortricidae > Acleris > Acleris holmiana. The sequence goes on along the minus strand of OX438763.1, from coordinate 21,943,092 downwards.
ACTAGTGTATTACTGACAGGTTGCAAAGCCCATCGCCTAACAGTACTACAAGCCATTATGCCCTTCGTCGCCTCTTACGACACCCACGGGAAGACATGGAGTGCTGCCGTGATACCAAAGAAGGCGGCTAACTTCATAGTAATAGTATAAGAATTTTTAATCTAATGTGGTAACAAATAGAGTGCAAAATGATTCAACTACTACATTGCACTTAGCTGCCTTCTTTGGTATGACGGCAGAGTGGCACTATACTAACCCGGCAACCACACATTGTTATTATTGTATACAAAGATAATTATTCTAAATAGGACCGTATGGGGGATTCTAAAATTATGTAAAGTTAGGATAGTCTGTTTCTTTAAAAGAACTACGATAAAGTATTAAAACCGGCCAAGTGCATGTCGGACCACGCACAGTGAAGGGTTCCGTAGCTGGGATGAACGTTCATGGTTGAAGTTTTTTTTTTTTTTTTCTTTAAAATCTCAAAAACTACACAGCGTATCGTGTTCAAAACAATTTTGGTTGGAAGTATTTCGTATGTTCTACTACTGTATTTTTTATTAGAATGTTCTATTTAACAGTTCCAAAACTACCCACCCGGACAGATTTTTTACGAATTTAGAAGCGTATATCTCGCCAACTGTTCACTTACGTAAAAAAGTCACTTAAAAACCTCGCTGCGCTGATGTAACTCAAAAAAAATGTTTCGTCCCCTAGTTACATGTATGGAGTGCCACACCTAAATTTTTTTTTTTCAATTTTACTACATCATTGTATAGCGGTTCATAGAATACATCTATCCTCCAAATTTCATTTATATAGTGCCAATAGGCTCTGAGTAAAATGGCTGTGACATACAGACGGACAGACGGACATGACGAAATTATAAGGGTTCCGTTTTTGCCATTCGGCTCCGGAACCCTAAAAAGCTTACGTGCTAACCGAATAAGCGCTTTCATTAACGGTATAAAATTAAATATGTTTTTGTCATACTAGCGTAATGAAAAATTGAGGTAAATTAGGCTTAAAGCGCGATAAATCTCTTATTACAATATGTTTTAATTAATTTGCCAATTAAACAAATGAACCAAAATCCAAATTCTTCAAATTAATGCGCCATTTTGTTGCGTTTAGACACTTAATTCCGTAAGACTCTTTTAGATAGAGTATTTATCTTTTAGATGGAGTATTTAATTATTATTTTTCACGTGTGCCAATAATCTGGTTAAAATTCACGAGCCTTTAAATGTTTAGTATTTTCCTAAAGCAAAAAAATATGCTATATACATAAATACAAACCAACTGGTTACATTAGTCGCTGATCGAATACGGGCTGCAGAATACGGCAAACCGAATGACGTGAACGCACCATTACTTACATTAATAACCATTTATACCTTATATAATCATAAGTAAGTTAATATTTTTTGTTGAAGTAAAACCCAGCTAACGTTAACTTTGCATTCGTGACAATTGATACCGTGATACTCGTATAGCGCCGTGGTGACTTCCAACAAGGTAATCTAGACAAATCCGAAGAGAGTTAACGTCAGCTTCACTAAGTGATAAATCCCTAAATTAATATAGCACTAATCCCTTACCTTTTTATTTTTTTAGGACGCCCTCTTTAATGCTAACGAATTTTACGACAATCCGCTCTTTGGTGGCTTTATTACAGATACTTTTAACAAAAACCGGGCAAGAGCATGTCGGACCATGCTCAGTGTAGGGTTCCGAAGCCGTTAAGTGCTACAAACATAAAACCCTACAAGTAATAACTAATTTTAAAGGAATTTGGTGCCGTCTTAGGTGATTATAGTAGGTATAAACACTTTAATCGCCTGTATCTCAAGAACCAATTATGTCTACTTAGGGGGACACTTGACGCTAACAAACAAAAGAGTTTTAAAGCTTGATATTTCATAAACGGATCCCTTAATCGAGAAATTATTATCAAATTACAGTTTTCTGGTACGTCTAGTAATAGTCTCATCGCTAGACTGCGGACGACCGACATGGCGAAACACAGCATGGTTATTTAAGGGCTATTTTTAGGGTTCCGAGTTAAACGTCCTACTGATAATCCGAAGTAGTTTATTTTCAAATACTTTTAGGGATTAAGTTACTTTTAAAACAATCTTTATCTTTACTTTACCCTTTTTCTATTTTCTATGTTTGCGTAATGCGAATCCTGTAAGATATTTAGCATAACGGTAGGTAATTTATCATTTTATCGAATTTCACTTCATCGATTGTATGGAATCATTTCATCGAACTCTATTTTCTGCTGAAACTATCATGTTTTCAGGATAACTTAAACATTCATTACATAGGTTAGGTTAAACTTGCAACAGCCAAAACTAAAAACCTCGTGCCGCGAGAAATGCCATTCGATGAAACGATAATTCTGCGTAACGATACGTTCGATGAAAAGTGTTTCGATTAAAATAATATCTACCCAGCATACCACATGCGCTTCATGAAAGTTTAGCAAAATCAACTTTAGAAACTCAATGTAAAGTAAACTTAAAACAAATTAATTTAAAACTTATTGAATATTTTTTCCAAATTCAATTCATTCCAAGCCCCGCTATTTACCCAATAACATCATCTACATATAGAAAACTTGATCAGGGGCCTTAGCCAAGATGCAAACGCTCCTAACGTTTTTCTTTTCTATCGCTCAAAATGTATGGGATACAATACAATACAATACAAATACTCTTTATTGAACACCAAAAATTAAAAAAAAAAAAAAACAGAACATGGAACATGGGATGACAGTCGACCACGTGGATTATCGAAACGCACGAGAATGTCATCCCATACATTTTGAGCGATAGAAAAGAAAAACGTTAGGAGCGTTTGTATCTTGGCTAGGGCCCCCGGTTATCGCCCAAAACTACCCTACATTAAACATTAGAGCTTAGGTTAACTTCTCTATCTTGAGAAAGATCGTTTACGTAATAATTCTCAAAGACGACTAGCCATTTTATTAAGACCTGTAAATTCTCAACAACTATTTGAAATTAGAGGTAAAAGTATACTAGTTGACCCGAAAAATAAACCAACATAATCTGATCCCCATTCTATTCACACATACAGGAACTCTGAAGGTCTGAACAAAATGGTGTTTCGCTGTATAGGATTCCTGATGAATTAGAGAATCACACCACAGGTGGCAACAAATCGCTCAACCTCGCATTAACTGGATTGATGGCAACCCCAAACCACTCAGTATAATTAAAACCTTCCAGGTTTTCCACGGAGTTTCGGTTTTGCAATACTTCTACTTTTGAATTTGGAACGCGGTTTTTTGTTACCTGCCAGTTTTATTCCGGTAAAAATATCGAATATACGTGATAATTTGCAACAAAGTTTAAATATCGAATATCTGGTTCTGCGTAATCAAATGTACTGCGTTCATAGATAAATGTTTTTCTTTTCATGACAGTTTCACAGAGTTATATTTTCGACTAATTTAGTAGTATTTATTTATATTGCAGTAACCTAATATTTATGAAAATTTAAGTGCACTTATACTAATATCGAGCTATAACTGCCGCTCTCCATCTAAAAGATAGCTTACTACAAAGCAATACATAAAACATCCATCTCTAAAGATACGCAAAATAGAAAACCAATAATAAACTCGAAAAGCACCAATACCAACCTAGAGTTTAAAACTTACAAACAATCCATAGTAAGTAGAGCTACAATAAATTTAAAATTGGAACATTACAGGCCTAGGGCAGATCGTGACGTCGCTGTATGAAAGATCGCTCTTAATATACCAAATTACCTCCCAACCAACAAGACCTCTATCCTCACACAGTTATTTCTATTTAATAGTTCTACGTGTCTGGCTTTCTTGCCATTGTATGTTACACAATCATTATAGTAAAGCAATCTCTATTTTCCGGTTGTAATTGTGGTACAGTTAGTAACGGTGTACGGATTTCCTGGGTTCGGCTCCCAGACGAGATAGGAATGAAGGATGCGTTGGTAATACCGTTTTTGTGTCGTGTTGATTGATTTCTGCAGAAGTTGGTTAAAATTATTGATTGATACTTTTTTTTATTTATAACACAAACATTGGTAGTGAGCACCAATGAATACAGGTATGCAGAATCAGAATCAGAATCAGAATAATCTTTATTCAAGTAGGTTTACAAATAATAAACTCTTTTGAAACGTCATAGTAGCGACTTAGCCTAAATTGACTGCAGGTTCAAATCGCGACCGATCAGAGAAGAACCTGTAAGAAACTCTGTCGGATGTCTTTTTTTTTCGACGTTCGCAACCTTTTGTCGTAAGGACTAAACATTTTATTACAAGCAATTCAGTCCCAAGCATTGTTATCATTAATATAGTCTTTAATACTATAATATGCTTTAGAAATTAGGTTACGCTTAACGTAACTCTTAAATTTATTTACTGATAGTTCAGTAACATTACTTGGGAGCTTATTATAGAACCTAATACAATTACCCATAAAAGAGTTTTTTATTTTATGGAGCCGCGTGAAGGGCACTGCGAGCTTATATTTATTTCTGGTATTAACATTATGTATGTCACAGTTCTTTCTAAATTTAGCGATGTTTTTATGAACATACATAATGTTTTCATAAATGTATTGACTGTGCATGGTCAATATGTTAATTTCTTTAAACTTATCTCTAAGCGAGTCTCTCTGGCCCATCTTGTAGACAGCACGAATAGCCCTCTTCTGCAGAACAAAGATGCTATTTACATCAGCAGCACTACCCCACAGTAAAATACCATATGACATAATACTATGGAAGTAACTAAAATAAACTAATCGAGCGGCATCTAAGTCTATTAATTGCCGAATCTTATTAACTGCAAAAACTGCAGAACTGAGTCTACCCGCCAATCCAGCAAGATGAGGACCCCATTGGAGCTTGGAGTCTAACGTTATACCAAGAAACACTGTATCATTAACTAGGTCTAGTTTGTCATTTTTAATAGTTACAGTAGTTTGACTATTTTTCACATGAGTAGTCATGAACTTTATACATTTCGTCTTTTTCTCATTCAGTAATAAATTATTAACACTAAACCAATCGACTACTTTTGATATAGCATTGTTTACATCGACATTAAACTGCTGTTGTCGTTTAACTTTGAACACAAGTGACGTATCATCAGCAAACAAGACTATATCATGGTTGTCCTTTATAAGGTAAGGTAAGTCATTTATGTAGATGAGGAATAAAAATGGACCCAATATTGAGCCCTGTGGTACGCCCATTGAGACCAATGACCCAGGTGATCGTACTCCATTCACGTCTACCCTTTGTATTCTCCCGTATAAGTACGTTTTTATTAAGTTTAGCGCAGTACCTCTAACTCCATAGTGGTGTAGTTTCCTGATCAATGTGTCATGGTTAACGCAATCGAAGGCCTTGGACAGATCACAAAAAATACCTAAAGCATCCTGTGACCCTTCCCAGGCATTAAAAATGTTTTTAATCAACTCAACACCAGCTTCGGTTGTCGAGCGACCCCGAGTAAAACCAAATTGTTTATTGTGTAATAAATTATTATACCGAAAATGTTCCGCTAACTGTGACAAAATCAATTTCTCAAATATTTTACTGAAAGTGGGTAGTATGGATATTGGTCTAAAATTTGTGGGGTCAAAAGTACTACCCGTTTTGAATAATGGAATTATCTTACTATGTTTCATAAGATCAGGAAACTCACCACAATCAACACAGTGATTAAATACGACCATTAAGTCAGATGCTATGACTTCAATTAAGGATTTGAGTACATGGACCGACACTCCCCAAAGGTCACTGGTTTTCTTTATATTGATTGAGTTGAATGCCTTAATTACATCCAAGGCAGTAACGCGCTTGAATTCAAAGTATATACTGCATTCAGGCACGTTATCTTCTAAAAGTACAATGGCAGACGCAGGCGAAGAGTTCAAGCACTTAGTCGTGGACACTGGTATATCGGTAAAAAACTTTTCAAATTCAATTGCGATATCTGGATTGGAATCTATTATTTTACCATCTACTTTTAAACGATAGTCGTTAATGTTCTTTTTTCGGCGACCTGTTTCTTCATTAATTATTTTCCAGGTCGTTTTAATAACATCAGAACTATTCAAGATTTTGTTACTTAAAAAATTTCGCTTAGTTATACGGCAGTCTATCTTGAATTGCTTAGAATACTGTTTGACATGTTCCTTAAACTCCTCACTCGCGTTATACCTCCGTTCCTCATATAGTTGATACAGTATTCTTCTACGCTTATGTAAGTCCGCAGTAGCCCAGTCACTGAAAACCTTTGCACCACCAACCACAACCGATTTGGATGTAAATACTGCGTTAAATTGTTTTATGAATGTGTGAAAAAATGAGTTGTACATGTCATTGGGTCCCTTATCAGTTGTTAGAAAGGGCAAATTATGCACTAGGTTATGTCTCATTCTTTCCACACGGTCTGCAGTTATTGGCACAAAAGTAATTTCTTTTTTTGGAATATTATTCGATACGGATTTGAATTTAATTAATTGACCCAAATGATCCGATTCCAGGTTGCTGATCACACTCTTACCAATAGGAATTATATCAGTAAAAATATTATCAATACACGTGGCACTAGTGTCAGTAACTCTAGTTGGCTCCAAAAAAGTATGTGTCAGGCCGAAAGATTTGAAAAGATTTATTAATCTTTTGGTTAGTGGACTGTTTTCTAAAATATTTACATTAAAATCTCCACATATAATTGTTTTTTTTCTCGAATAAGATAATTTTATTAGAACAGTTTCCATAATCTTCTCAAAAATTTCGAAATTGCCTAATGGTGGCCTATATACACATACAACTATGAATTGCTCTAACTCTATTGCAGCGAGTTCTAATATTCGTTCAACAGATAAGGACACAATGTCCTTACGGTCTTTAAATTTTAATTTATTGTTTAATATGATTAACGACCCGCCATGTATCGAGCTATTTCTAGTAAATAAACTGCCGACCTGGTGGTTGATAAAATTAAACATAGCTTCGTTACTAGTTAGCCAGTGTTCCGTTATACATAAAATATCAATGCTATTACTATTAAGAAATAACTCGACTTGCAGGTCTTTACTCCTTATACATTGAATATTCTGGTGAACCAGAGTGATATAATTAGATACTTTGCTGCTAAATTTGTCCTTATATTTATTACAATTTTGGTTGCCAGGGTTGAGCTCCTCTGTTGTCTTGTGATTTTATGCAGCAGCATAAGCACAGTTGGAGATCAATAAAAGAAAACTAAACATTTTTCGCACCACAAATTTATAAAACAAACGTCCCTACACTAATGTCGTATTCTACTAATTCTTTAAGTTAAAAAATGACAGCACGTGACTAGAGACGGCATTTAATTTAATGAACATTAATGCAACTGGATCACAGTGACATAATTTGAAAATCGAACGTGTCACCCCTGCGTCGTTATTTTTACACCGCCATTTTTGACAGCATAAAATTTTACAGTGCCTATCACCAAAGCGGGGGCGATTACGCTATCGGTCGACAAACGGTCGATTCGTTTAATCCGAGCGAGTTAACTGCCGGTATCTGAGATTATGATGCCATAGATGACTCACTTGCTGAGTGTGAAAGATAACGGTTTTTTTCTAAATATGAATAGCTACCAGTCTTCTTAAACTCTAATGGCTTCTTAGAGGGCACTTCCACAGATTTTCGTTATAAGTGTTATAAGTATAACAAACATTATAAAACTTATTACCATTTTCTTTCCGTAAGTTTCCAATATTAAATGTGGTCAGTACAATTGTGTTGTAAACAGCTTCCACAACTCTTAGCGCGCAAGTCTACTTAACCTGTTTTTACACAAAACTAAATATAGATTAAATGTGCTCAGTGGTTTGTTATTATGAACTATGTTCCCTAAGCACCCAAGCTTCTTGCGTGGTCTAACACTGCTTGTTAGCTTAGATGTCCTTTTTCCCACTAACTTCGCTAATTTTAACAAATTGGGGCTAAAAGGTTTAGTTCGCTCTAACCGCGCTTGGACGGTGCAAAAACAGAGACAAATCATGGCACGGAGGAGTTGTTACGTCGTTCTAATCGCTATCGTTATTAACGCAACAACATTTTTATTTATGCAGGGCCTTTCCTACATGTTGTAGCCCATCTTACTTTTATATTGTAATGATATTGTTGCGTTATGACTGCTCTAATTCACTTGACAGTAAGGGCTACCATAACATCGTAACGATGTAATGAAGAAGCAAGAAAAACAATTTGGACTAGGCAGGCTGCTTATATTCTAGTATTTTGGAGAATAACACCTGACGTCCCATTAGAACAAGTTTTAAAATGTTTTTTTGGTATTTGTTTCGCTGCAAAAGTTATTTCTGTTTGTAAGCTTCGTGATTTAAAATAAGCCTAATTTTATTCTACAAATACAACTGTTCAAATTGAGTTCTCGTGAGATAAAGTTTCACATATATTATAATAGCATACCTACTGACTTATGATCAGGAGCGGCGCGACATATTTCGGATACTTCCTTATTTTATTAAGGACTGTACCTATGGGTGTTTTCACTTTAACGGCTAAAGTTTCTGACCTACAAAAAAAGATAGCTACTTAAAAATTCGGTTCTATGTCAATAAGTCTAGGGAGTCTCTTATCATTAGTGGTGGCAGCAGGCAAGAAAAGGCAAATACGATTATCGTACAAAGGACTAGGGAATCATATCATCAAAATTAAGTACCCCGGGTCTCATCTAACTATATCAAATCTTCAATCAGGTCTTTCGTCATTGTTATCATCATCGTCACTGCTCAATGCAGTACTTCCGATAAAATAAACCTCATTTTTGAGCATTTGTTTAAAACTAATTTGATGTGTCAGTTGATACGAACCCAATTAACGTATCCTAAATACAATATCGATTGACCCATGTACCAGGGGTGCATAACAGAGCAGCAAACAAAGCTTAGTTAATTAAGGCGTCTTATCCGGAGGCTATTTGTCCTGCCGCCGTGACATTATTTCTCTTTTCAAAAACTCAAAAGTTCTAACTACTTAGTATAATACTTAAAACATGTAATCATTAACCGTGGCAAGATATGCTAAATAATGCCCAAACCTTCATTAGGCAAGTTAAAGGTTTATCACAATTAAATGCAAAACTTTATTTTGATAACAGTGACCCTAATTCCAAGTTTTTAGTAGACCATTTTTTGCGAACAACGCTGGAATACTATAATAGTTTTTGTTTATTTCTTCCTGTTCTCTTCTTGTCAAAGCAAATGCAAGATGTAGTAGTAATATGAAAAAAAGTTCGTTAATATTAATCCTAATTAATTTAGTCCTAAAACTTCATTTAATGAGTCAGTTGGTAGAAATCAAGCTAAACATGTACCAGGGCCGCATAACAGAGCAGCAAACAAAGCTTAGTTAATCAAGGCGTCTAATCCAGAGGCTATTTGTCCCGCCGCCGCGACATTAGTCGCGTGTCCAGGGGAGCACACCCCGCCTGATTAGTCCGGGTCAAAAATTTACTCGGAGATCGGAAAGTTTTTGCTAGTTAGCGATGGTGGTAAGGGTCACTAATCTATTAGAATGAAAGGCAAAGTTCAAACTACCTAAAGCAGTAATCATGTATTTACTTTGGAGATTCAAGGAAAGTTTCTGCTGTTCTGCCTGAATTTGCAGAATTTAATTGAAATCATAGTATCAAAATTGACTAGCTAATACTAAGACTGTATTTGATCTATTAATAATTTTCAATAAAACTACTTTTGTGGCTGTTGTTGTTTTCTTTGACAATATGTATAAAAAAGCATTTGTTTCTTAACCCACAAGGCACAAATTGACTTACAAGTAATAAGCAATAATCAGTTTTAAATCACAATACATGCACCATTGCATTTTGGTAAAGTTAGGCACCGTATCCATTTTTAGAAGCAGCTGTATGAACAAACGTGTTGTTAAATACTAAGCAACACATGACAACACTTATAAAGTTTCAAATCTATCCGCTAATTCAAGTTTATCTATATATTCAGCCAGCTGTAAAAACTATTTTTGAAATAGAGAACTGTGACTGTGAAATGTCCTAAAATGACTCAAGCCGTGAGCTCACCTCACCTGTCTCGCTTGATTCGATTACCTTCATACCACCCTGGTGCCCTGGTAGACTGCAACCAGCAAAAGGTTATTTCTCCAGGGAGTTTTTCTAATTTTCCCTCGCAGGTAGTTGGCGGATCATTTGGCTGATTTAATTTATTAATGAAGTTTTCTTACACTGCCCTCCTAAGCAAAAAAGCAGTATCTCAGATTTAATGGCCAAAGCAGATTTAACCCTAAAACGTTGGTAATAAGGTTAAATTTGCTACAGAAGTTTTGTCTCAGATACTGCATTTTATGTTAGCAGGGCAGTACAGGGCACAGGGCATTTGAACTTTAATAATTATACTATTGTGTATAATTTGATAACACAGGGGTGAAATGTTTTTAGCAGGGTAGGTAATGTTACTCCTTTCTAATATGCAACCAAAATTGCTAAAACAACTTAGTGTGTCGTACTGTACGCTCATGCAGCAGGTCTGGGCTGAGATACTACGAGGTTAATCCTTATTACTTTCTACGTGTTTCCGTATTGTCAACGTTTTAGGCCGAGTTAAATACAATACCATAACATAATTTTACCAAATTCAATAAAGGCACAGAAACTGTTACGCCAACCATTCTGAAAAACACAATATTTTTAAGTCTTTATTTGTGAGTACAACATTCTCATTTCAAAATAATTTCCACCGTCCCATTCTTATAATAACAAATTTTAAATCCAAACAACCTCATTATTTCAATCCTCTTACCTTCAATCTCGCTAGAAATTCTCTTAATAAAAACCATGAACCAGGAGCCCATAAGTGCCGCGGTAACCTCCGGGTGTTTTGCGGTGACACGCGCTGCCGCGTCCTTGCATAACGTGTACCTAAATCAGGATATGAAAAACCCTGCTTATACTAGCATCCTATAATTACGTGATCTTTATGAAGCACGGCGTTCTTACGAGGCGATTTTAGTCAACCAGTTCAAATAGATTGATGAATTGAACGACAATTGTATCAAGGACTATTTTAATAAAACTTGATCAATTATTGATACCTTAACAAGTTTTGGCATGCAAGGATTAAGCAAGATAAAAAGTGACAGCGGTTTTCTTTAAAGTTGTATTTGATGCCATTTTAGCGACTGTCAATTCAGTCCGATTACGGGTATACGAAAGTATATACCGCTTGAGACCATGTCGTTTCAATACACCGTCCTACACTTCTTTAGCATTCTACACTCCTAGTAGTTAATATGAAATACGGCAGCGTAATTACAACTCTAGGATAAGTAAAATGCAATTTTAAAGTCATAAAGATCGTGTAATGTGAGTCGGATAATTGCAGGGACGTTTGAGTCGTAAAAATACCTGCTTTAAAATGATTTTACTACTTACAGGGAAAGAGTATGTTAAAGCAACATTAGCGTTTTAAAACCTGTTGGTACTCATTGCTCGAGGGTATGTTTTACGTTACACATTTTGGATTTCGGAAAAATGCACGTAGTACAATATTGTCTAAAAAACTTTGTTTCCTGATACTTGCATTTTTATGATGACGGTTTCGACTAAAATTGCAACACGAATGATTCACTAATACTCTTCAATAAACATTTGTTCTTAAAATTGAACAATTTGTTAAATATCACCTCATCTTAATAATTCTATGCGGTACAAAAAGCTAGAACTACTTTAGTCCCCAATGTTCCTATTCAGATTTGTGTTACCCCTTCTTGCTCACACCCGATATCATTATTTTTACGTTTTTGTTGCTCTTACTGTCAAGTAAATAAACATTATAAACTATCATAACGTTAGTATAATAACGATATAGTAACAAACATGGAATGGAAACCCTGATTTGTTGGTGACATCATCTTTAATCAGCCAAAGGCAAATACCATCTTGGCCTTCTGCAAAACCCATTATCCTGTCTATACGAGCTTTATTAAGAATCTGAGTAAATTTACGATAATCTTACGATATGTTGCGGAGATACGCGTTTTTGCTACGTATATATATTGTAAAATGTATCATTTTATATTGTCGAAGGAAAATTAAAGTGTCTTAATTGTGCCGAATTGTCTATAACGACTAAATTGCAGAAAAATCCCAGCCAGCGGTTGTGCAAATGGATTGATAGTACATAACGCAGCTTCAGAACAATAGGGACCCAATTCAAAATTTCAGCTTTCAAACTTCAAGCCATAAATTCGAGTCGAAATTTAAAATTTTCGAGTTAGGTCACTATTGTTCTAAAGATGCGATAAGTATAGAGTTCAATTGTTAAAATTGTGATAGTAATAACATTTTTCTATTTGACTTACTCAAGCTAAAGAATAGGTCCCAGAAAACACTGCTCTTTTATCAAGGTGTTTATTACCTCTTCACTATCAAACAAACGTAGTCTTTTATCCAGTTTATCCGCCATTATTGTCAACGAGTGAGACTAAAACGCCGTTTTTCTTTAGAGATGTGTATTGACTTACGCTGTTTTGAATTAAACCAGTTCATTTGCTATTATTGCCGACTAGTGCGACCAAGATGTTGTATTTCTTTGATTGTGTGTATGGACTTACGCTGTTTTGGAGGTTTAGCCGGTCATTAATACGCTTGCGACATGCCATTGGATTCCCACGCCTTCTGCATTCGCTATAATGTAGTTAGAGATAAAAGTCAAACGGCTTTATAGTTTTCAAAGTAGCAAGTTTGAAAATAAAATATTTTTGCTAAAATAAATAAACATCGGGGGACAATTTCATACAAATTGACCTATCCCGAAAATAAACTTTAGCTAGACTTGTATTATGGGTAACGATAAACATACTAAAAGTGTTTTAGAGAAATAAATACTTAAAAAACCCAAGTCTCACGAATCACGACATAATTATTTGGACTAACTTGGGAATCGAAACCGGATCCACTAGCTTTGTAGGCAAGGTCACTACCAACTAAGTTAACTGCGTCGTCAATTTGATTATTATATTCGTTTTACTTTTTATATTTAGTAATGAGACCTAAGTAATGAATACTTAGATATATTTCTATTTTTAAGCATTTCCAACCTTTTGAATTTATTTTTATTAGGAACCCGTAAAGTGAGGCAACGACTGCATTTAAACTAATTTATATCACAACCTTTTCTAACACAGTTCAAAATTTTCGAATTATACAGCCCAACGCTTGGTTCTTTATTTAAAAAAAAAAAACCCTTTAGTATTTTCATAAGTGACTCCATATTTTTTGTACTAACTAATACTTCGACTAAAATTTATAATTTAATTTAATTCACGAACAAAAAAAAAAATTGCTCCCGAAGTACTTCTACACTTTATGCCGCGTCTGTACCTACATCGCATGCGATACATGGTGATGTGATAAATCAACTGTACTGCATGTAGGCAGGCGTTATAGCCATGTTTACTTACTGATGCAACGAAGCCTCGATCGTTGTTAACTAGGTACGTAACCAGCTTTACTTTCTTAACCGCTGAGAGCTGTATAACGTATCAGTTAGAAATCTTAGATACTTAAATACCTTAAAGCGATTTGCATCAATCAAATCTGATGCGTGCGTTGGTAATAATGGCTAAAAACTAGGAAATTAACAGATAACGAATAATCATGAAGGGTTGCCCACAATTCTGCCCTGTTAAGCCAATAAGCGTATCTCAAATTCAATAGCCAAAGCAGATTCAATCCTATCCTGTTGGTCATAAGGATGCATTTGCCACAGGAGTTTTGTCTGAGATACTGCCATTTTTTTAGCAGGGCGAAATAGATTTACCTGTATTTCCTCAGGAACTGTCAAATTTTCCGAGACAAAAAGTATCTTGGGTTTTTTACTGGGAAATTTCATTCAAGTCGGTTTGCGATTTAGTTGTCAAAGTGTAACAAACAATTTAATTAAAAATGTAAAAGACAGAGCTACTTTCGCATTTATAATATTACTAGCGATTATCGTTATGTCCTCGGGAACTTGTATTCCTAGATGAGAACTAGCCTATTGGTTTATCGTAATTACTACTATAGAGGCATTCCATCTTAATCCTCAGGGTTTTCGACGCATTTGAGGTCTTAGGATTATAGTCTTGAGAATTCAAATGTCTATGGGTCTCAGATTCCACTTACCATCAGGTGGCCTGAGTGCTCGTGTGCCTTCTCCTTAACATAAAAAAATAAAAAAACCAGGGTGTAGCAAATATTACAAATTTATTCAAATCCGTCCAGCCGTGGTAGCGTAAAGGATACACAGAAAGTTTCGCATTTATAATATTAGTGGGATCAATTAATTAATTAAAGTAAATGATTAAAAGAGAAAGCTTGAAACCACAATTTCTGCTATACCTACCTACTAAAGTATTTGCTATTATATTTGAACGATATGAATTTCACATTTACGGAGTTGAATCAAATAAAGCTTTAAATTAAACCGCTCAAACCTCACTATAATTAAACATCCGTCACTTAGGCTTAAACCTAAGACCCTAAGTAAAAACCGCAATTAATTAATTACATTCTATTCTCCTTTGATTACAACAATAGCGCCTACTGTCTCCTGTCCAATGCATAATCGACGAACTGAACGACATTTCGAATTGCTCCAGAATCGACCACCGCAGGGAACGCCTGTCGTTACCTTCGCCTTGGTGTTATTCCCTTACGTAACGAAAGTCGAGATTGAACTAGGCTAATTTGACCCCTGCTCTCTGGACAAAAGGCAAGGCGAGTCGAGTCTGAAACATTACTTTACTTGACGTAGTTGAAGCTATGCCGAAACCGCGTGAAATATAGGAATAAAGAGCGATCGTAGACTTAAATTAAACTATATTGAATTTTGCTTTGCGTGTGTGTCAGTTTGCAACTATTTCACGCTGCAACAGCTAGACGGATTTGGATGAAATTTTGAATGGAGATGATATACATGTGCTACTTTCATCGCGAAAAAATTCCCTTAAAACGGAATAGCTGAATAACTACTTCTATGCGGACGAAGATGCGGACAGAAACTAGTGTCATATACTCGTTGTAAACACTTTTATCAACCCAAAATGCATGCATTCTCTGGAATAACTCAGCGAGAAACAATATTTTATGCATCACTTTTCCAATTTTACATAATGGATTGCTTTTTTACGAGGAAAATATTGTTTTAGCCAAAAAAGTAGTAGGTTATAAAAGAGTTTAATAAATACGACAAATATATATCCTATGCCTCGAAAAACGCAAACAAGAACCTGATAGTTATCAGCCTCTGAGGCTCGAGAGAACATCTCAAGATTAACGCGTTGCCAACTAAGAACAAAGATGGAATGCATCTAAGCTTGAAATTTCACTTCACCTGGTATCCTTCCTCTTCACTTGGTACTTAGCAGCAGGTTGGACTGTGGGACCCAATCAGACGGTCCCATATACGAACCCATTGTGGTATGAGAATAGACCCCTTGCCTATTGCATATTATGGACGGCTCTAATTGACTTCTGTACTCTATGCTAGTGCGGTTGGGTGAAATTGGTCCGTATCGAATGTCAGTGCGGTAGATAGGTGATCAGTGTGGCAAGTTAAGTCGAAGGTTGTTATACCGCCTACATAATATTGGATCACCCTATACAGTCTAATAATTCGTAGTTTGGCCTTAGACAATATGCGTTTAGCGAGCGATATCGTTATCGAAAATGTACAAGATTGACGTAAGCTGCCGGAAAGTCGAGACAATAAGCGCTTATGTAAATTCCATACAATTTTACAGTTTCGAAAATCTAGGGCCTCAATCAAGAAAGTGCTCAATTCACAGAAAAAGATACCGTCTGTTTAGGTAGGTACTGAAATTGTATTTAATTGTAAAAATCAGTATTAAAGGGAAAATGCATTTTTTTTTCTTACGCTCTCTGGAAAGTGCTATGAAAGAGAGGAATCACTGTGTACGCGAAATAATTGTCGTGATATGAAGTTTTAGAAAGTCATAGTTCAGACCCCCTGCAAAAACCCTCTATATAAAATCGACGACAGGAGTGACGTCACAGCTTTTGTTCCATGTTTAAAATATGAGCACCTTGTAAATAAATTTGCATTTATTCAATAAATTACTACGTTTAAGCCAAATTCGTTAAATTAAAATAAAATGAGGATGTCGAAAAACACAATCTTAACATTAAAACAAGTTTTAATTTTTTTACTAATTTTTTATCACTACATAGTATAAAACAAAGTCGCTTTTTCTGTCCCTATATCCCTATGTATGCATATATCTTTAAAACTACGCAACGGATTTTGATGCGGTTTTTTTTAATAGATAGAGTGATTGAAGAGGAAGGTTTATATGCATAATACTTTAATCCGGAGCGAAGCGAGGGCGGGTCGCTAGTTCTATATAAAATCTTAATAAATTAGTCAAAACTTAGTGTATTGCGTTTTACGAGTATATGCTTTCTTACATTTTCCCGTAAATCGTATCAATGAAACTCAATTCTGATTTTCATGCTTGTTCTCTATTTTGAGTGTTAACAAGACAAAGGCAAATTAGGCAACACTTTGAATTTTATTGTATTTGTATTTAATACTATAGTTACTTGATTTGAGTTCTGTGTTAAACGTTGGTAAAACAATTTAAAAAAGGAAATAGAGACCGTTGCTATAGAACATAAGAAAGGGTGTTTTTATTTTCATTTCACTGTTATAACTGTTTTGTAATTTGTTACAGATTCAGAGGGATGACAGTCTTGCCTACATATAGACAACTTTCCTGGTAAGCGCAGACAACTTCCTAAAACTATTAAAATAATTAAACACACTGCTTTAACGATAGCGTAACTCTGCCAACCTCCACTAACTAACAGAATCTATAAACCTCTTAAGACGCAATACCTACTTTAGTAACATTGTAATTGCTACCTTGTTGACTTAACTTCACTTTTATAATTATGGTATTAGAAGTAGAACCAGGGGACTCGATAGGATAATGCAAGCAAAAATGTTTAAATTCCAAGACCATAAACTGAAGTATTTACTATATTTTGTATTATTTTCATTGATCACCACCTTGCAGAAGATTTATATCTAATCGTCTACATATAGCACAGCGATGCAGCATTGATCCGGAAAAACGTCGGCATCGAAGCTATTCCATTACCGTATTAGAGCGAGATCGCTATCGACGCCGATACGATTTCATTCGACGTTGGTTTTCGAGTTGTATAAAGCGAAACCTCAGTTCTAGTAGAATATTGTAACCTTTTAAAGCTATCATGATTCTATGAACCTTTTAACGTCTTTAAAATAACCGACGAATTGAATGGGACTATATAATTCATAATTATACAACGAATTATTTCTTTTTTTCGCAGAACTGCCAATACATTACCGATTTTAAATATCATAAATGCATAACATCACGCCATTTCCAGAGTGAAGTAGGCAGAGCTACAGAAATACCAACAACACTTCTTGTTAATAGTTCTGTAACCACATTTTGCACAATCGCCAAGAAGTTTACTAGTGTATTAACAGATTGCAAGCTCATCGCCTAACAGTACTTACTATACAAGCCCTTATTCCCTTTCCTTTTTAAATAAGAAGTTATAAAATGCGTCGTTTTAAATTAAACGCAATGGTATTAATTTACAGATGGTAATTTAATTGGAAATATGTGTGGTAAAATTAGGGTTTTGGTAAGTTGGTAAAAAAACCACATAATTATTTAAAGAAAACGGCTATTTAAGATCAGTCTTATAGAAAACTTTATTACTATACCTACAAACAAGAGTAAATCTTATCAAATATACAGTCTTTAAGTGTTATAAAGCCCCTCAATAAATAAGGAAATATGTACACGCTACATACGAGAGATTGAGTTTCACGTGTCTGTACATACACTTATAAAAACGCCAAGCAAACGGGATTAGCTATTAGGATTGCAAAGATAAAAGCCAATAATGTGAACAGGAACCTAAAACTGCTTAAGATCGTATTCGTTACTTGATTTTATAGTCAAAACCTATTGGGTTTAGTCATTTTTAAAATACAATTGACAGCCCAGCATGGCATTTGAATTCAGAATTCAAATGGCCAGTAATTGAATTAGTAACTGTAACATCCCAATCTCGCCTTTACGTTTCAATTTAAAAAGCAATTAGTTAGCATATTAGGGTAGAAATTTAATTTAGGATTTCAAAGACAAAAGCAAATAATGTAAATAGGAACCTAAAACTGCGTAAGATCTTATTCGTTACTTGATTTTATAGTCAAAACTTATCTGGTTTGGTATTTAATGTGTTTTGTAATTTTGCAAATAGGTACTTTTGTCAGCTCAAAATGAGATTTAAGTGCCGTGAATTCAAATGGCCAGTAATTCCAAACTCGCCTTTACGTTTAAATTTAAAAAGCAATTAGTTAGCATATTCGGGTAGAAATTTAATTTAGGATTTCAAAGACAAAAGCAAATAATATAAATAGGAACCTAAAACTGCGTAAGATCTTATTCGTTACTTTTATAGTCAAAACTTATCTGGTTTGGTATTTAATGTGTTTTGTAATTTTGCAAATACATTTGACAGCTCAAAATGAGATTTAAGTGCCGTGAATTCAAAAGGCCAGTAATTCCAAACTCGCCTTTACGTTTAAATTTAAAAAGCAATTAGTTAGCATATTAGGGTAGAAATTTAATTTATGATTTGCAAATAATGTAAATAGGAACCTAAAACTGCGTAAGATCTTATTCGTTACTTTATTTTATAGTAAAAACTTATCTGGTTTGGTATTTAATGTGTTTTGTAATTTTGCAAATACATTTGACAGCTCAAAATGAGATTTAAGTGCCGTGAATTCAAATGGCCAGTAATTCCAAACTCGCCTTTACGTTTAAATTTAAAAGGCAATAAAATATAGATACTTAATTTAGTTAGCATGTTAAGGTAGAATTTTAATTCAGAATTTATCGCCTAATCTTTAAGACTCATTTTGTCACCACCCTGTCTACGCGAGCCCTTTAATATCGGCTTACTGAATCCCCCTCATTCGTTTAGCTATGACAAAAACCCAATAATTTCTGGTCGAGATATCAAAAACAAAAGCCCCTCCACACGTGCCAGCCTCGTCCGGAAACATTTTTAGAGTTCCATTAGACAATATTAAATGATTCGGGAAATGCGTCAAAAAACGCCTTTATATGTTTTTATATTCGAAATTGTTGTTTATTTATTGCTATTACTACGCTTTTATCTGTTTTTAAATTTAGAATAAGAGTTATTGGTTTATACTCCGAAAGTAACTAGGAGTTAAATTGCAAGTATAACTTATCGTAAAAAATCACACAGGCATTATTTTGTGCAAAATATTTTCACAGAATTATGAACAAGTCTTTTTAAAGTTGTTGGTATTTCTGTATCTCTGCCTACCCCACTCTGGGAATGAAGGCGTGATGTTATAACATATTATGTAATTATTATATTAGTTGTCTTAAATAGTAGTAAAGATCGTGCAGAAAGCTTAAGTCAATGGCCTAACTACTGTAATATTTAACTTATTTTTTTGCTGTGCCCTTACAGGGCGTCACATGTATACCTCTGTATTTGTTCCATCCGTTGTTTTGTGTTATGTGACATGCAATAAATATTATGACTTTAGACTTTGACTTTGGTTTTTATCAAGGAAGTACATACATATCTTCACGCCTGTCTCCCAATAATGTGGGCTGGGCAGAGCTTAAATTATGGAACGCCAGGTGCATCGGTTTAATCATACCGCTTTCAAATGAGGAAACGCTCATTCATCAACCTCTTCATGTACAACAAAATATTCTAAATATACTACATCATCGAAACATACACTGAAAAAAAAACTTGGTCGCTTCTAACAAGATTGTGATTGTAGTGCATAAGCGTCTTGATTCCACACGAGCCTAAGGGTCTCCCCCAAACCTATCGACGCGGAATCGGCGTTAGCTGATCAAAAAACTCTTTATGTCTACGCAATAAGAGCGAAAAGTCGTCGTTCGGCTCCGCCGTCGCCGGCCGGAGTCAGCCGAGCCGATTCGACGTCTTTTCGCTCTTATTGCGTAGACATAAAGAGTTTTTTGATCAGCTAACGCCGATTCCGCGTCGATAGGTTTGGGGAGACCCTAACACGACGCTAGACACATCAACTAAGATGTTAGTTGAATCACTAACTTGGTGTTGGTTTGGTACTATCAGAAAATGAACTAAGAGAAAATCTCTCTTGGTTGGCTCAATTTTTTTTGAGTGTAGGCAATAAACGTACAAATTATTTTATGAATACGGAACCCTCGCTATATAAGTCGCGTGCGCACCGGAAGCGTACGCCGGTGCTCATAGAATTATCCAAAATTGTTTTATATTAGGATGTGATGAAATTGCTGATGATAAGTAGAGATTTAACGTTAAGTGCTAGTATTTTTTGTTTTCAAACTCGATGCAATATTAAGTTCGCCACGAAACAAAATAAAACTTAATACAATTCATAGCAATTACCACAATAATGCTGTTTTTTTACGTTATTATTCTATAGCACGTATAGTAAGTTACAGTTTTCCTTCGAAATTTCAACTTATTTTCTGATATCATAGATTCGTCTTTAACAGAATCCGGAACATAGTTTAAAAACATTACACGAATGAACTGAAGAACTTTTTAACGGTTCCTTTCCTCAAATTATTTTATTTGGCATCCATAAATTTTAAGAAAAGATATTTGTTAAATAAAGTATTAAAAACGCCTTTTGATAAAAAATGCTAAGTATTCCAAGGATCTGGTGTGATTGTACCTTTTTTATAACAAAATATCTTTACTTTTATTTATTATATAAAATTTTGCTTGCTTTGATTTGAACATTCGTTATAAGATTATTTTTACCAACAGGCCCCGTTCTCCCCTAAATCTGTAGCTGCTCACCCCATTGTCCCCTTGTCCGCGTACGTGGACAATTGTGTCCGGTGACAAATATGGCTGAAAACAGTAAAAGGCTATTGGTGACATTTGACAGGTTTTGTCTTGGTTAAAACGATGCTACAAAGCTATATTGGTTTCTTATGGCATTGTTCATGATTTGATTTTTGCTATACTCGTACATCGACGCACAAAATAAAATGTCTTATCTACACGCAAGCCTTCAAGTTTGGATTAAATTCCTCAATTACTCATTAAAATTTATATATAGATATGGGCTATTTGAATAAACTTTTAAAATACTTATTAGCTTAACTACTATTTCGGACTAGTTTTTGCGTAGAAGTCATTTATCATTTATATATTTATATATATTTATATTTATTTATTTCCTTGGGAGCTGTCTAAAATTTCGGAGTAAAAAGTATGTAATGTAAACTTGTTACAATGTACTTTACGTCTGTCTATAAACTATCTCTGTATGAAATTTCACGTCGGTCGGTTAAGGCGTTGAAACGAAAAGAAAGAACTAACGAACAAACAAACACTCGAATATAAGTAAAATACTAAACAACTAATAAAGCATGATTAATAATACCCCATGTGCTTGCCGAGTTAGAATAGTGCCACTCCATGTCTTCCCGTGGATGTCGTAAGAGGTGACGAAGGCTTGCAACCTGTCACTAGTAAAATTCTTGGCCTGATTGTGCAAAATGTGGTTAGAAAATTATAACTAAACAGTATTTTTAGAGTTGTAGCTCTGTTTACCCCACTTTTAGAATTAAGGCGTGATGTTATGTATGTATGTATGGATATATAATAAATAAAAAATATTCCTAGCTATCTTGAAAATAAAAAGCAATTTTACCGAAACTAAAACTGCATTCTGCATTTTCTGACCGAGGTTACCCGCTACTTGCATAGTTTAAGCACTTTATACACACTTTGCATTTGCATTGCAGATGTGTGTTAAGTGCTTAATACGTTCGCTGCCACTTACTTGTGAGTGTGTTTCCAACGCTAAATGTGACAAACAAACCAAATACCGCATGTAAGTTTCGAAAAACCTAATTTTAACTAGCTCTACTCGGTTCGCCTATTCACGAATCCCAACCTCTCATCTTATTCTGCGTCCTGTAATTAGGGATTCAAACAACCTGTATATAGACGAGCTTTTGTTCTATCTAAACAACCTGTATATGGGTCTAAAGGCCATTTGCAACGTTAAAAGATGGCGGACGTGTGATTTGTTTTAGACTTTAATTTTTGGGTAATTAGGTGTTCAAAGTTCTTTTCTGATAGTGATTTGTACTTTTTATGCCTTTGTGTCGCACAGTGATTGAAGACTTGGACTTATTTCGTGTATCTGGCATCTTTCTTCTCGTTTCAAGTGGACTCGCAGTGGTGCAGAGGTTAAAACTATCTTGACCTCTGACCTACAAATCACCGTACAACGTTGCCCCCAATCTTCCTAGAGAAGATTGGATTGTAATTTATTGCTATATTGATTTATAATTATATATACTTACTTGACACTGGCGAAATCACTTCACGTGGAAACGCCATATCCCCGCGGTAGTAGCTGTTCAAGTCGCCGCGGGGGCAAAGAAAAGGGTCTAGTAAAAGTCTTACAGTTTTCGAGATAATCGCAACTTTCTAAAATTCCCATATTTCGCATCTGGTTTTTTTTTTCATTCCTCTTCCATAACTTTAAAACTCAGCTCAAATTGCTTGTGAATAACTATTGCTGATTAAATTTAGATAAGTACCATAAGATACGTATCACAACTAATATTCAAAATTTGCAGATTTCTAGTAAATCATTGTAAAAATGCAATGTTGAGCTGGACAATAAACTTAAATCAAACTTTTGTGGTACTTTTGTTGTAACGTTTGCTACTAGCTTAAAAACTTTCACATCTACTTCTACAGAACTTTTACTAGACCTATATTAAGTTGCTTAAATAGAGCAAAGGCTCATGTATATTATACAGGTTGGTTTTGGACACCCTGTATTAATAAAACTGTTAAATTACTTTACTCAACTCTTTTTAATAGCAAGATCCTTGAGGAAGTCCTGTCTTTCATATTGTCCAGTAATGTACATCCTCCAGCTGATAATCATGATGATAATGACGCCATGGACAAAAAAATACAGACTAATTTTACGCAACTAAAGTCGCAGGCAACTATTAGCATTGTTGTGTTCTGGTGTGGGGATAAGACAACCGGTGAAATTACTAGCATCTTAGTCCTCAAAGTTGGCAACGCAATTGAGGTCTTAGGATTAGTCTTGAGAATTCAAATGTCTATGGGTCTCAGATTCCACTTACCATCAGGTGGCCTGAGTGCTCATGTGCCTTCTCACTAACATAAAATGTTTTTTTTTTTAAATAGTAATTTTAATAAGGTATAGCTCGCAAGTATTAATTATGGTGTATCTATATTATTAAAGCCGGTAGTTACCCGTATTATAGTACTTGGAAATAAGCGGCTTATTAATAACCAGCCATATCAAGTCAGAATCATTCGTTCTGCATTCCCGAACTCTAAATGATTAACAGATCTTCCCGTGGGATAATCTAGATCCCAGTTTTCCATAAGGACTTTTATTTTATTGCTAGTTCAGTTATTGGTTTCTAGGTAGTATGTATATTATACAAAAACATAATTATGTGAACTAGCGCTCACGAAAATGACAAAAAAAAAAAAGAATGAGATATGCTTTCAATGTTTATTTTATCAGTGTAACTATTGAATAACAACGAAAAAAAACGAATGCCACATGGACAGGAACTACCATAAATAAAAGAAATGGTAAATTGTAAGCATTGGATTCAGCATATCTAAGCATTTATGGAATTTTGAAACTGTCTGCTTGAACCAAGGAATCGAACCTGTCGAACAAGTGCAGTATTTATTGTTGTCAAAAATAAAAGTAAGTCTTTTTTGCCGCCCATGTGCGTTCGTGATAATACAGACAGATACACAGACACACACATACACAGACGTTATACTTATATAACCCCTCTTTTCTGTCGGGGGTAAAAAGACAGACGTTAACAGAACCACTTTAAAATAAGTAAAACTCTTTAAATCAAGTCAATTGAAAAAAAGGTCGCGCCGGCAGTAAAACCTTCGCAGACGATTCTGAACAGCCATCACGTGTCTCCTAAAACGAAGTAAGCACCACACGACTATCTGTAAAAGTCTATTCAATTTGATTGAATTAGAGCGGGACACACAGACAAGACAGAGACGACAAGACCTCCCTCAGTACCTCCCGACCCGCCGCAAACATATGGAGTCTCTAAATTCTGCGATTGCGATCTAATGTGCCAGTTGTATCTATTCTAAACTTTATTTTTGAACGGAAGTTTAAACATGGAATCCTGGCTCACTTTTCGGGCTTACTGAAATCCGTTGCTAACGTACGATCGCGCCAAAAACCGAAAATGTAATGCTATGTAACGCGGCTCCAGCAGCGGTGCTTCTAGTTTGAAATTCGAACGTTGAAACATCTGACGATCGTTTCGCAACTATGCCTGGACTTTTGGTATAAATTGAGCGAATGGAGTGTTATGACGAAGAGTAACGGCAAAATTTTCTACATTTATTTCTGTGCTCGGTTTTCCAGAGAATTCGTCCGCTTTGTATAATTCTGCTGTTTGCTTGATAATGATATTCATTCTGTGATATAAATTGGCTTATGTCAGTCTTAATTTTGATGTAAACGAATAATAAACTTTCGAACTTAGTAATATTTTTTTATTCTTGTTTTTTTGGAAAATAAATTGCTTATGATCTTGAATTTAGTTTTATCACAATCATGATCATATTTTCCAAATAATCAACGATTGCTTTTCATACCTACAATACAGAATTATATGTAAGTATTATTTTTCACCTTCGTGTAGTTGACATGGAAGCGAAAACAAAAGTCGTTTTTGCTTTACATCTGCCGAGTTCTCAGTAATAGGAGTCATATCTCTGTGCATTTTACTGCCTAGAACTTGACAGATTTGACAGTTTATAAATACGCTCGTATGCGGCACTACTTAAGTGTAAAAAGCCCTAACAAGCTGCAGACGTGTAAAAAGGAACTGAGTAGTTTATTCTCTTATCTGGCTGATTGAATTCTGGGTCAATCCGGGATTTTAGTTGCACGGCGTGTAAAATAGGGCTTCTGTAACAGTTCAAGAATGGACAATTGAGTGAAATAAGTAGTGGAAAACATTGAGGGTTTTGGGGTTATATTTAACTTTTTTGACTTCTTGTACAATTGTCAATGACACAGCGAATGAACAATGGATAAACTTTAAAAAAAAACATGAAGTCACAATTTTTAATTCGTTCGGAAGGAGAAATGTGAGTACAACTTTTCACATTGATAACATTTCTGAGTCTTATACAATCTTGCGAATACTTTAGCTGTCAAACGAAAAACAACCGTTTTTAACCACGCCCTTGGGAAACCCAGGCATACACTACAGATAGATCAACCAGATAAACTTATCACACTCCTTTTTTACCAGGAGTTCAAAAATACTATGTCGTAGAAAAATCTTTCCTTCACCATCGAAACGCTCATACCCAAATCAGCTATTCATCATAGATATTTTGCGTTTTCAGATGTCTCCAACCAACAAAGCTTATGACTTGTTTACTTGTATGTCTAGAGATTTGAATGTGTTGTTAAAATCTCCCACCATTTTCTGTTTGCCTGGTACTTTTTCGCGACAAACAAATTTTTCCTTCGTTTTTTCTTTACAAATAAAGATAACCTGGAGCTGTCCTTCACACAAGAGGAACCTAAAAGGGTGCAAAGATATGTGTATTCCTTAACTATAGTATTGGGGTTGATCAAACATAGGTTAACTTTTCCGTGGCACAAAGGATCCCCTTTTATCCCGAGGGAATTCCCTGTCCGATTCTCCCCTCTTTGTCGTATTGTTAGTTATGTGTCAGTGTTGCATGGAAACTTTGCATCTAGCAAACTGTTTTATTTATCACATCATTTTGCGTATTTTTGTGAGTTCTTTTTCATATCGCTTATTAATCAAATTAAGTGGTGCTTAAGCGGCCCACTCAAACACTACCGATGATGCTTGATTTCGGCCATATTTATCAAGGCCACAGCGAATTTATTTTGCTCTTTAAAATGTTTGAAGTTTGTTAAAATGGATTCTTTTTTTATACTCTTAGTAGTTCTGATATTACAAACTATGGTGTGATTTCTGCCTTTTAGATTAATTTAGCTTGGTTTGATCAATCGAACATGCTCAAGCTTGCCATTGGTTCTTATGTGAATAGAAAGGAAGAAAGAAAGAAAGAAAATATATTTATTTAACATCACAACACCAATATCTACACAACATTACATACTATATCGGATATTAGTCTACCTGTTGTTAACACCGAGCAAAAATCGGCAAAAAAAAAACATGTTTGTTGTATGCGAGTTGTATGTGATAGTATTTATTGTTATAGCGTCAACAGAAATATATAATCTGTGAAAATGTTTAACTATCACGGTTCATGAGACGCCTGGGACAGACAGACAGATGGATAACCGAGATCAGTTTATTAATACGGGCCTTAGTAATAGGACCCGTATTTATCCTTTGGGGTACGGAACCCTAAAAACGACACTAAAAAAGGTCCCCACTCAGCATAAAACTACGACACTGTTAATCAAATTTTGGCCCTCAGATCACATCACCTTTAACACCCCTCTTTTTGCGTCGGGGGTTAAAAACAAAAGTCCAATGCCTTCAGAAACTGCAAGGTATGTGATTAACGTAGAGGCACAAGTTCTTGTCAATATTTTCCTTTATAGTGTGGGTTAAATGCAAACATTTCATTCAACTTCAACTTAAAATTATGACATACAATATATCGCTACAACTCGCAAAAAATCTATCGAATTGATTTATTATCCGCTATACATAATTCAACGCGTTGTAAATGTTTCTTCTCGCGTGTTCATTCACTTTCAGCTTGTAAAAAGTTAATCGATTCAGTCGATTCCGATAAGCCAGTTCCGATTAATCGACTCGATTCGGTCGGTGTTATATTTTGTGGATAGGCTGAAATTCAATTTGTTGTTCGATTGTCTATGGTTTAAATCTTAATAGGTGTTGTTTATTATAATAAGTGATATGAACAAATATGTATGAATGCCGTGTTGAATGTATCGTTTGAATCAGATACGTCATGGAGAAAGTTTTTAACCTCGTTCATAATATAAATTAAACATAACGATACAACTTGTGGTTGCCGGGTTAGAATGGTGCCACTCCGTGTCTTCCCGTGGATGTCGTAAGAGGCGACTGAGGGAATAGGGGCTTGTAGTACTGTTAGGCGATGGGCTTGCAACCTGTCACTAATAAAGTAGTGGGCTTCTTGGCCTAATTTTGCAAAATGTGGTTGCGGAATTATAGACAAGTCTTTTTAGAGTTGTTGGTGATTCTGTGGCTCTGCCTACTCCACTCTGGGAATGAAGGCGTGATTGTTGTATGTATGTATAACGATCTGCTATAGCTCTGTCTCTTACACTCAGTCTAAACTGAATTGCTTAGCCATGTCATGGCAACCCCTTAGTCAAATCAATTCTTTTTATGAAGTGTAATTTTTTTCAAAACGATAGTTCGTATGGAATTTTGTTTAAACGACGACGTCTTGTCTTGGTATTACTTTTATTTGGGTTCCGTGCCCAAAGGGAGCCCAACGGGACCCTAATAATATGCCAACGCTGTCCGTCTTTCCGTCCGTATTAACTTTAAAGACTATATGTTGAAACTTAATAGGAAGTGGTTTTTTTCCTGATTAAGACGGATTTACTAACAAATACATTTTATTAAGAAAGTGAAGTGTTGAGGGGGTCCCCAGCGTCGTTTTTATTTTAGTTGTACTTATCGTAAAATTGGCAATACATATCTACTGTGTGGCCCTACGGGACCCTTGGTGCGCGAGTCTGTCTCGCACTTGACTGGTTTTTGTATTTGTTGATTTACAAATCCCAACAATTGCTGCAAGTTTTGGTCGATTACTTTATTCTGTAGAATAAATAATCGATCTTGGCTATAGTCATCCTCTTTATCTATATTCTATCGTATTGCTTAACTTTCTGGCACGACTCGACCTTAATCTTCTCATTTATAAGCTCAATGTAATTTCTCCGTGATCTTTCCTTGCCTCTTCATCCTTTTAATCCTTCTATGATGTTTTTAAGGAAAAGGTCATGTCGTAGTAGGTGTCCCATCATGGAGAGTCGGTGGGTTTATAGTGGGTATTCCTTCCGCTCTCTGTTGTTGAGCCCCATATACCACTTTGGCCCCCGCCCGGACCTCAGTGGTATGCGTAAATGGTGTCCCATCAGAAATCCTCTTCTAATTAACTTTGTCGCCAGCCAATGGACCTATTTTTACAACGGTTTCCATGGAAATTGTAAAAGATACTTTGAATTGACTAATCTCAAAGGCTTAACACCCAAACAAGGCAACACTTTGTTTTACAATGCAATGCAATGTATCAAAGCGTTAACACTCATTCAAACTAGAAACCTAACTACTATTGCCAAGGTAGAAAATCGCTTTTTGCAGTGGAAAATTTAGAAGCATAATAAATGTTTACTGTATTAGTTTAGAATAGGGTTGAAAATAGTTTGTTAGGTATAGTTAAGTAATTAACTATAGGCTTTCGTGGGGGTTATCGCGAGTTCTATCTCTCACGCGAGGCACGTTAATTTGCCGATTATTAGCTGTTTTCATATTAGATTTATTTTTTAATGTTTAGAACGGTTTTCAGGGTGGATGTTTTATGACCTGCTAAAGTTGATCTAGGGCAAATGTTGCTTAAATTTGTGTCGAAAAACAAAAAAATGTGCTTTTATAACGGTGGTTGACGTTTCTTTTATTTACAAATATTTCGTTGAAGAAGGAGTCATATCATAAAAATGATGTTTTCTGAATCCAATACAGATCAAAATAAAAATAAAAATGGGGAGGGGGGATATTTTTTAACATAAGTACACTTTTTTAACATTTTGAGCTCACAAATACATTAAACCAACTAAGTTACGCCAATAACCTCAAAATAAAATACCCAACGAATCCGAAGGGAAAACGGCTGCAAACAACGTGAATATGGTGCGAAGTGGACTTGTACAGTCGGCTCACGTGCCTCCAACTTCTTTCGCGATATCACCGGGTGGGGAGTATCGGGCCAACTGTACTTTAGGACTAGGGAGAGAAAGAAATTCAGCAGGTTAAGTTTTTAGTTTCTAAAACAAGGCTAGTTTTTATGAAAATAGTAGATATACCGTTTTAAAATTACTCATTAAAATTGGTAAACAATACTGCTTTTGTCTTGTTACCGTATCGCCAACGTTACGATAGCTCTTATTTACTTGACAGTAATGGCAGCCAAGTGATAAACAATACAAAACACGACAAAGGCAATATCGTTTTACTCGTAGATTAGAGACCTACACTTCTACTTGGTAAACCATATTGCTTGACATGTTATTGCATTGTTTTTAACTCTACCGTCATTACTGTCAAGTAAATAAGAGCTCTCTTAATGATAACACTACGATAGAACAGTATTTTTAGTTTATTTAGGTAGAGTTAAGATTTTAGGAGCGAGACTTAGGAAGCGAGTTTTAGGTTATAATCAGAGGTAGGATTTTTTTTCCGTCATGGAAACCATCTACATACATCTACACAACGTCACGCCTTCATTCCCAGAGTGGGGTCGGCAGAACTACAGAATTACCAACAGCTCTAAAAAAACTTTTGATAATTCTGTAATCATATTTTGCATAATCGGGACAATGAGTTAACTAGTTTATTAAATGGCAGGTTGCAAGCCCATCGTCGCCTCCCCCCTTAGTCGCCTCTTATGACATCCACGGGAAGACATGGAGTGGCGCTATTCTAACCCGCCAACCACACACAAAATTTTATCATGTACGTAGTCTAATAGCCTGTCTTTGACTAATTAAGCTCAATAATTAATAACAATTTGCAAAAAGTCTTCCAAAATCAAAGTTTACTGAAAATGGCGAGTAAAAGCACTATTTGGTAAGAGACATGCACAAAACAAAATAACGAAGATTTTTTCATTTGCTTTTATTTTTATTTGTTTTTTAGAGTGAGATGGAACTAGAATCTTGCTCCAAAAAAAACAGCGCAATGCGCCTCGCAGTCTGTCTAACCTTGGCAGCTCCACTGTAATTTACTCCTTTGCGAGTTTATCCAAGTATCGTGAAATGCAGTTTACATGGCCGCTTAAGTAGAGAACGCTGTTGAATGCTACGTGAATTAGGCCGTTAATGAACAGCGTTGTTTTGTTCCGAGTTGCAGGCATCTTATCACGTGGTGACATTTATTGGACTGTTCTAGAATTTGCGGTCGCTAAGCTAGTTTAAAGGACACTTTGACATAATGATGGGATTAAACTAACTTACCTGAAGTGAATTTCTATCCTGATTGTATGTAATATTTGTTTAGAGTATAATCTCCCTCCCACCCAGCAAGTGATCATATCCCAGATTGAGAATGAAAATGAGACATTTTGTTTAGGCCTATGAAAGCATTTTTCAATATTTATGGATCACTAAATACTCCCGCTGAAATTGACGCAAGTCGGTTTCCATATGCATGAGAACGTCCCTATTCCGCCCCAAATTCACGTCTTTGGGACAACACTAGTCAGTAAGAACTATATGGCCGAACTGTGTGTATCGCTGATTCTTGGTCCCGCGCCGCATTCTTATAAAACTTACTACAAAAACTAACGAGAGAAAATTCCTTTTAAGATGTAACATCATAAGTATTAAATGCTTTTTCTTTACTTTTGTTCTCATAAGACTAAAAACAACAGAGGCCTAACTAAACTATCATTATATCGTTAATCGCTGACTCGTTAATAACTCTATTGAAGACTATAATTAATCAAAACCATTGAGCTGAAAGAACTTTGCTCAACGTTTGGAAAATGCGTAGTACATTATCGTTTTGCAACTTAGATAAGTAGATAGCGTAGCGACGAACTATATTTGTGGACATTCATGAAATAATTACATGAATCATCAATGTATGACTATTACCTCGTGAGGCCACCGTACCACAAATAGGGAGATTTTTGTGTGGAATTTTGAATCTACCAAGGAGTAATCTCTATTTACTCCTTGGTAGATTCAAATTTCCAAATGTAAAGGAAGAAATAGACCAAACATCGTAATATACAAACCCTTAGTTAAGCCCAAGTATCCACGGGATCCCCACCAAGAAAGATTCTAAATTCAAAATAAACGTTGAACATTACATAATATTAGGAACACAGCAAGCGAGCCATTGACTTGGTTTGACCGTACCAACGCAAACTTGTCGATTATCGTTTCAAGCGCCTGCCGTTACGTAGGTGTACTTTAAGCGCCAGAATCTTTAATTTCCATTAAAAGTAGACCCGCATAAAGGTCTATTGGCATTGAACGCTAATATAATCAGTTACATAATAATGTTCCCTTGGACGCCATCACAATGCAACTCTTTGTTAATTAACCGTACCGTTTTTCCACGCGTCATCATCCGGGGGCCTACCATGTTTTGATTAGTAAGTGTTGTTGGTGTTTTAATTAACCCCCTTTGTTCATACGACGCTAGGGGGGCGACAAGTATGCCGGCTCATTTTCTCATACTTTCATTCCAAAATTAGACTTTAATGTGAGCAGTTACAGTTTATTATAGATCGAGCAAATACATCAATAGCAAGTAGGTTAGTAATTTTTTCCTTGAGGTAAATTTCAATGCATTGGTTCGCGTGGATGTTTTTTTGTTTGCCAAAAATACTTATTCTAACTCTAATTAGAGTTGATATTGTGGTTGAGTGCGTGATTCTTATCTCGATGTTTTTCCTTGTACGCATGTAGGTACTTACGTGAGTGGGCGGAAAGTAGGGCCCAGCAATGGACACTAATCTACACTATAAAAATATACAAAGACTTGGAGAAGGCTTGGTATCCATGGATCCAAAGAACTGGAGCTTTGTCATGAAATGCTGCTAAGTTTCAGTCAATTAAAGGGATAGAGCTATAGGAGTTATATATTGTTGTCCCGTTTACTGAGTGTAACTTGTCAGGTTTTAACATCTTGTGATTATCTTTAGGCTTGCGGAAAGCTGTCCATATTAATGACAAATGTCGATTTAGTTAACCAGATAACTTAAATAAAAACCTTGAAAAAATACGAGCACAGTCCCTCAATAACTACCCTTAGAACATGAATAAGCTTTTCCGACCCTGTTTACGTAACACATTTCACACCATAAATCCATTAACAGATACAACGAGCTCTCCGTAACGATTTAATTCAATAGCCATATTGAGTTATTAAACCTGTATAATAACATTTTGCGTGAAACGGAACGCGCACGTTAAAAAATGAAAAATTAAAAACATTGTGCCTTTTAAAAGCTTGAAGCTAGTCTGTGGAACAAAGAACAAACTAGGTTTTGCCGCGGAAAAATATTAAAATGGCCGCCCTAACGTCATTAGTGTTGCCCCACGCACACGATTCTGCATGCATCTACATTTTAAAGAGCCAGCTATTTTAGCTCTGTGTTCTGTTATCTGCGAAAATGCTTTCCGCATTATAATTTAAATATGCTTCGTTAAATCTAGTTAAATAGTAATTTATACACAAAAACTTCTTTTAAAACAAAAAGTTAAGAGCTAACAAAGATATTTTTTTGGTGGCATAAATTGATATAAATCTTTACGCCATTACAATAAAAGCTGTGTGCAAAAAGAACAGCTGTCAACAGACGTGCTAATTCTCTTTTGATTCGTTGTCAGACTTCTCAGCTTATCTACGGTATCTTTCTGGCAAATTGATCCTTTACGTTATAATTTGAAGGATCATAATTCAACGCAACTATATCGCGTTCAGAAAATGTATTGCAATTTGATTGAGCACAGAACCAGTTAGTGAGCAAAAAATATCACGGCGACGGTCGTGGTGATGTCATGATATATATCAAAACGATGTCTTTATACCTATACTGCCGATAAGTCGATAATAACAAAGGAAATGATAGAGCGGTTGGATTATTTGTTGACTTATCGATAAAACCGTAATACTTTACAGGTTTCACGTCAAAAAATGCAACGGATTTAGTTAAAATAAAATGGCTGAGATTAAAATACTTTATGTTTATGGTTTTAACGTAGCAGTAGAACGCAGATAACGCAAAACGCAACGGCCACTGTCCATAAATAACAGAGTACTAACCATCAACACCAAATATAGATAAAATATAATTCCCAGAGTCGTATCCAACACGAACGCCTATAAACAAACCACAACGAGACAAAGTCCCATAATTCACGATGAATTGTGGTGATCAAACACGCGAAGTCGCAAACTATTATATTTAAGACCGAATCGGAGTCAATTCGTAATCGATTGTGATTGTAGCGTTTGTAGTGCAACACTATTCGATGAGGTCATCATCGGCAGGTGGGCGGCGGCTGTGGAATTTGAATTTGGAACGAATCATTTTAAATTTTGTTTATTTTTATTCGGCCAGTTTTGTTTGCATAGTTATGTTGACCATAAATTTTGTTTTTTTTTATTCTGTTTAAACAAAGCTTTATAAAATCTCTATGGAGTATCCCTGAAACATATTTATCAAAAAATTATGCTTCAAAATATCGCTCCCGCATTTTATTCGTTCTACCATAATACCATGTAATAATTTATTCGACGTTAATTGCATAACAAGTTACGGAATTAATTACGTAGCATGTTTAAGTTGTATGCTACAAGTTGGTACCACATTGAGTTATTTTGTTTAAATTCTTTTTTTTTATAAATTCGTAGTCTTGTTTATCACTTGTGCGGTATTTTAATTCAACATTAATAACAACAAGATAAGTATTTTGTGCTAATTGGCATGCTAAATTATTACTGCATACATTTTTTGTACAGATCCTTATAATATATATTTTTATGTGAAAGTTTGTGTGTTTGTTTATTACGCTTTCACGCTGCATCGACTGTAATTGATGAAATTTTAAATGAAGATAGCTTATGATCCTGGATTAACACACAGGCTACTTTTCATCCCGGAAAATTTTGTTAATTTCCGGCGGGAAAATGATAATCGAAATCTATATGGATGAAATAGTGGGCATTCCGATTCCAAATGTCATTTGTCAGTTGCAGCGTAACAAACTAACTTACACACACACACACATACACACACACACACACACACTCTCACACACACACACACTCACACACACACACTCACACACACACACAAACTTTCAAATTTATAATATCAGTAGAATTAGTAGGATTTATTTTATTTCTACTGGGGTAACAGGAGTCAGGATTGAATTGTTATCTTCCTGTGACAACACATTATTAAAACAGACTTTATAGTCTGTTCATCACTGTTTAGACTTCATGTTTCTCTTGTAACCTAACACTATCGGGCAATCGTTAGCCGTACTGAATCACGTTACCGGACGCGAAGTGTAAACACGATAAGACGGTGACGTCACCGAGAGGAAGTTCTAACAAACATCTAGAATGCTCACGCGTATACTTTACCTACAGGATTATGAATATACGTTGAGATTGTGTCGATTGTGTCATTCGTGTCGGTCCTTACGCAATTCGCCTATGATACGTTAACGAGTTATTCATTTGCGAACTTGAGTCGCGCCAGTGCGCTTGCGCCTAGTAGATTTTTAAACGATGCTCAAAAAATTTGTACACCTGCTCAAGGTCTCCCCAGACCTATCGACGAGGAATCGGCGTTGGTTGATCAAAAAACTCTTTATCTCTATGCAATAAGAGCGAAAAGATGTCGAATTTCCCCTTAAAGGGATGGTTTATTGTAACGTCTCGAACGCGTTTACGTTTCTCGTATAAATAACATGGACACAAACGCGTTCGATAGGGTTAGCCGCGTGAACAGAAAATTACACTCAATGCGTAGTAACCCTTACCATGATTTACAGTTACGATACTCGCTAGAGATTCTAATGCTCTATCCCTATCCCTCTATTACAATACTGTGAGGGACAGAGCATTCGACTCGCTAGCGAGTACAGTAATTGCAACTCATGGTAAGGGTACTGAGCGTTAAGTGTAAGTTACTGTTCCCGCGGCAAACCGTCTCGGACGCGTTTGCGTCCACGAGTAACGAAGACGCGTTCGAAACGTTTTTTGCATTTAACCTACACTAAGGGCTCAGTAGTTAATGTTAAAATTCGAAAATCGAATTCAAAATGTGACACATTTAGTCCAGATTTTTAACCATGAGTTCAGTTATAATTAATCAAAAAACGACAGTGACAGGGCCACCGACAACTTGGCAGTCAAATCGGGTCATCCTTCGCCCAAATATTGGTCATAAAAAAATATCTCCTTGATCAGTAGCATAAAAAACAGAACATTAAACTTTGAAACATTATTTCTCATAAGTGTAAACATTGTCAGTCACTATCATTTGTACGCAATGTATAATTAATTATCCAACTTCACCCTAAAACCCACGTCAATATCACCTAAACGAACCTCGGTATTAATGAACGGCAAATTACCCACGGTTCCGACTGCATGTACGAACACACAAACACACACGCGTTGTATAACGACCGCGTCTTTCGACTTCCTTCCCGTCTGTTTCATGTTCGCCCGTGCCGTGGAGCAAGTCACAAGCGGAAGCGGGTACCCTTTTTTTGGCAAGTCGATTTAAGTGGTGTTTCAAATTCTTTGTAAATTTCAATTTGTGCTGCTTTCGTCGTTGTAGTCTCGTCAATCAACGATGACGCGCCTTGCATTACGATTTGACGTTGCACGGTTGCGACAATATAAGTAAAAGTAAGCAGTGGCTGACTAAACACAAATACACGTACATAAAAGATATGATTGTAGTAATATTCTAGCATAAATATCAATTGCTTGTGAAACAAACGTGCAAAAGCACAATTTCAATGAATGCGAATGTTTAAAAGAAAACATTTACATTTATTGGAATTGACATGTAAAATACATTCAGTTTTTAACCACCTTTTTGGTTTAAGACCTCTCAACCTGTCAAATAGAATTTCAATGTGTCCTAATAAAACCTTATTTGCAGTTCTAACTATAACCGCCTTACTCAGAGAAATTTTAGAGACAGTTAGGTCGTTTTTTTTTTAGCAACCTTTTAAACCCCTTTTCTACCCTGGTGATATGCAATAGACTAGCCTCCCACTTCTCAAAATCACGTGTTTTATTAAGACTAGGTTTCTTTCCCCTTTTCAGGTCTTAATACAAATCTCCTAGTTTGGACATTATTGCATGGTCACGCGCCGCTTTTCGGTTTACAAATCCCCTCCCTTCCTGAGATATTTTGTGATTTATTTCCAAACACTTCCCCCTCCTTTCCAACCTCTCGTGGTTAATAGATAAGCCCCTGACTTTTTAAAACCATTCCTCGCTATCTCTACCTTTCCCGCTACCGCTCTTCTCCCCGCTCCCTCGACCGCTCTTCTCCCCGCTCCCGCGACCGTCTCCAACTCACGTGCAATCTCGAAGATTGCTCCTCGGCCGCAGCCCCGAATAACGCGATTAAGCGAATGAAAGGGCCGAAACGAACAAAAGCAAATGTGATTACGAGTTGTCGACCCGCCGAAATAGGTAATATTTCTTCGGGATTTGCTGTTTAGTAAATGTATATTACTTTATTACTTGTGTATCTTGGGTATAAAAGGGTTTTTATTTCAAAAAAATATATAGTTATTTACCTGTATAGTAGCGCCATCTATTGTAGAGTAGAAGAAAACTATCGCCTCTAGTGTCAAGAAGCAGAACTAATCTGATAGCGACTTCATCGCGCTTTTAGTTTTGAAATGTCAATAAGTTTTGCTGTACATCATTTCCTTACAAAACTGTATTATAATGCAGACATTATAATAATAATAATAATAATATCAGGGGACAATCTCACACATATTGTCCTAGTCCCAAACTAAGCTCTAGGCTTGTACTATGGGTACTAGACAACGATAAACATACTTAAATAGAGAAATACATACTTAAATATATAGAAAACATCCAAGCCTCAGGAACCGCTGGCTTCGGAGGCAGGGTCACTCCCAACTAGGCCACCGTGTCGTCAATTATTATTATGGCAATTGTTCATGAACGAAAATGTATAAGGATATGTATAGGATTAGGAAGGTGGCAGTCGCTGTACGATCATTATAATTGGTGAAGCATAAAAGTTAAAAGATATATAGACATGAACCAGAAATTATGACCATACATTTTAACCAATCAATTTCCATCGTGAGTATACATCACAATTCTAATTTTAATATATCAGACACGAGAGCAGGCTAGCTCGTTATAATAGGATTTACAGTCCTCGCTTCACTCGGCGTCTACCGGCAACTGGTGCTTACAATCGCAAAGGCCTTTTTGACACATCCAGGACAAAGTTAAATATACATACATACATAACATCACGCCTTCATTCCCAGAGAGGGGTAGGCAGAGCTACAGAAATACCAACAGATTTAAAAAGACTTGTATCAACAAGTCATGTAAGTAACTCAAGTCATTCTGTAACCACATTTTGCACAAGTAGGCTAAGTTGTTTACCAGTGTATCAGTGACAGGTTGCAAGCTCATCGCCTAATAGTACTACAAGCCCTTATTCCCTTGGTCGCCTCTCACGACATCCACGGGAAGACATGGAGTGGCACTATTCTAACCCGGCAACCACACGGGGTCAAGTTAAATATTATTCGTAGATTTAGTACATACTTGTACAAATTAATAACTCGGAACCCCGAAGTACGTTTTTAACGGCCGCACTAAGAGTTAATGAGGATTTAGTCGTTCATACACTAGTTTAAAAAAGGAACGAGTTAGTCTGAAATATGTCTCATCGGTAAAAAAAAACACAGACAGTGGCACCATCTAGGTAAAAGTTCCACAGTTGTAATTCAGTTCCATTATGATTTATGAACCACCGTGATCATTCGCGTATACCATTAAGTAAGACGCAGTGTGCTATTTACCTCGGCATACCTTAACTCCATCGACCTCAGCTAGAATTACGTCAAATTGCTCCAGATCCTAGAATATTGCGAGGCTTAAACTTACGCCGGCTTAATACGAGCAGCCGTATCTAATCGATATAATAACTACTCGGAGAACGTGCGGTGTACACCCGCCTTTAGAGCGCTAATTATTTTTAAACGCCAAACTTTAAGTATATCTTGCAACGGTTACATAGGTGTAGATAACTCTGGACTGATTTCGGATTTAATGTCACTCAATGATTTTTACTTGCCCCATGCGCTTATAGGCATTATATGGAGGCACATATCTACGTCGCTACTCGCAAAAGATAGAGTACTGAAGGTCCAAAGATTATCTACACTGATAGCGAAGCATCGCGACCTGAGCAATGAGCAGGACGCATTTATTTTAAATATCTTGTTGTATTCTTGATCTTGTTTATTACTACAAAGAGTCTAATCTTCTTTGGTTACTAAGTAACAGATACGTCGATTGAATTTGCGAGGGCAGCATTATCGCCGCCGCCAGCTACGACGATACGATTTGCATGAAATGAGCTAACTCTAGCTCGAAAATATTAAGCAAACACGAGAATCCGCGAGCGTTTCATTACGAATTGTTTTATTATTCCCGCTGGCCGCGGAACAGAATTGGAATTCTTCGACGGCGCGAGCGAGATTTTGCTTATTAAAAAGATCTAAGTTGTTGCTCCTTTACGAAGATTCCATCTGGGTTCAGTCACGAGCTGAACGCCCTGCGATACAATAATAAGCAACGTTACACCCGGCCGGTGATCAGGGAATAACGCCCGAAACTAAACCCGGAACAGAACCGGCTTCAACGCTGATCGACGCGCCATCGACAGAACCCACCAGTAATTAAAAGTTGGCGCGAACTACCTCAAGTTAGTTCGTTACCTCCGAATGCATAAACTTGTCCTAATTAGAGCGGAATTCTTTCAGCGCCAAGATTTGGAAGTTGTCGCCGAACTCCGACGAAGTGTCGCAGCTTTAATTGAGAATCTTGGGGAATTCGCTTTGTCGGGAAATTCGTCGTTGAACAAACGGTGGCTATGTCGACAATTTCGTCGCGAAGTTTTTGCGCCGTCGTCCCGCCGCGCGGGCAAACACGCGGGCCCTGCGGGGAAGGCACACAAGACGGAGTTACATTAACGCCGTCGGGCGGAAAAGGCGGTAGGCGCGTTAATTAAGCAAGAATTTACAGTATTCAAACGACGTAAACTTTAAGTCAAAACCCAGAAACTTACTCCCAAATTTGTTTTGCGTCTCGGATCTTCATTAACTTTACGAGTCCACCATTACGTATGTTTGACTAAAGGCACGTTAGTGCTGCGGTCGCGCGACACTCCTAATCCGACGCTCGAGTTTCGGCTAATTTCCAAGCGCATAAGGCCCGAATTCGGCCCAATTATAAGTCGGGTCGGCTCAAATTCGGACCAATTAGATGAGCCAACGAACTGTGTCGCACTCGGGAGCAGTTTTGTCGGCAATATAATTTATTAGGGCGGCTCGAAGTTGCCGGCTTCAACCCTTAAAGACTCGAGTGAAATTTGATTACGGCCGCTTTAAACGTGTCCCCTTGGCCGTACTCAAAGTTTTAAACGGATGAGCCCGGTGGCCGGACGATCTCGGGATAAAATGCACGCGACATCGCGACAAGTGAGCGATTATTACAAACGCTGTACACCCGTCCGGTTGAAAATGAAAATCTCATAAGTCTGAATTAAGCAGCGGACGGTTAAAATTAACAGATCATTTATTCTAATCCCGCAGCCACCGTTCTGTCAGCCACGTCCGTCCAAACCCCACACCCTGCATCTATGATGATAAAATAACGTCAGAAAATACCCGCCCGACATGGAACAAATCACGTGAAGCGAGGAACACTCAAATATCTCAGCGCCAGTACGGAACAAGTATTTCAATACACACAAAGAGGCTGCAAAAGGAATACCATTCGGAAATTTCCCCTGAAAGGACATTCTTCGTTCGAATCAATTAAATTCTTTTGTCGTACTTTTTCTCGTGATTATTTTCTTAAGGCAGTCATAGGGCTCAGCGTTTGGGGAGGAAGGGACATCAAAAAGCCTACGATTGAATCGCCTTAGCTCGGTACTCGAGGAGGGCAATTAAAGGTTTTGAAATTGATTCGGTGAATCTTGGGCCCTTTGTAAACGGTGTTATTGACATTAGCGGACGCAGCCGATCGACGATTGAAGTCTCAATTTTGTTTTTGGGAGGATGATTTAGAAAGCCTAACGTATTTTGAGAGATATTTGCTGAAGCATCTACAAATACTCGTAACGGTTTTGATAAATGAAATTCGAAGAAAAAAAACCATTTGCCAGTGAGTTACTGGAACTGAAACTTAGTCTAAAGTAACCCATTGAAGAGGTTTCAATGCTTTGAACTACAGCCATTGGGAGGAGTGATAAATCATTAAAATTACTTGCGAGACCCTTGATTAATCAATTAATCACCCGAGATTGGCTCGTGTTCGCCAATGATAGGGTCCCGGCACGAAAGGGTTGATTTATGGCAAAATAATAGTCTCTTGGGAATTTGAAGTGTTAACTCAACCTTAAGTTGGTGCTGCGTGCGAGTCTGCGTTACTAACTTGGATTGTTAACATGCCTTTTGGATGTTTTACCGAAGCGGTGTTTAATTAGCTCCATTAACTCAAGTTCCTATCTACGCTTTTACTTAATAGAACTATTACATCCGTTTCAGAAAATTTAATTCTGAAGCAACATTGTCCACATCATTATAAAAACTGACCGTTTCGTGGATGATATTACATAAAATTAATAGAAATATGGCCACTCTTTAAATTATAATTGATTCCATAACAAGTAAATAATTTAAAAACTACACTCTAAATTGCATATTGAGTAGTTTTAAAAATTATCCGTTACTTTCAAAATATCTTGCATGTTTTTGTACACTTAATAAACAATTACAGTGACAAAAGCGTCACTGGACGCGCGACATCACCTGCGCCATCTTGAACTATCTTTATCTTACATCACGAAAGACTAAGACCTCCTCCAGAGACTAACATGCCTAAAACCTAGCGCTTAACATCGCCAGTTCATTAGGCCATTAGTCTCTGAGTGATGCCTGTAAGTGCAGCTTGCTAATGTGTTGCTAATGCACCCAAAATGCAGCCCGGGGGAACTGGCTCAAGTTATCG
Source organism: Acleris holmiana (assembly GCA_949316455.1). NCBI lineage: Eukaryota > Metazoa > Arthropoda > Insecta > Lepidoptera > Tortricidae > Acleris > Acleris holmiana. Next base: position 21,901,765 of record OX438763.1, on the reverse strand, counting down.
ATGGTATGTCAGAAGCTTAAATATTATACTCTGTTCTCTAGTTTAGATCTGAATGGTTAAGTTACTACAAAGGACTAAATTCGAAACTTGGTGTTTTGCTTTCAATCGTCACTCTTGACTTAATCGAGAGGAAGGGATGCAGACAATGTTACTTCGGCCTTCGATTTTTAAAGTGGAGCTTCTGTTATTTTTTCGTGTTTGTGCGGTAGCTTAAGATTTCATCTACGTACTAGGTGCTAAAGATGGCGTCTAATAAGCGTTTTAAATTTAATATATTTACCAATAGAGTATAAAATTTACTACCACATTGCACTAAGTCTCCTTCCTGGTATTACGGCAGAATTGTGGTTTAAAAAAGCAGTCCACGTATATTGCAGAGAGTTGAAAGAGAAGAGAAATCGGACTGTAGCTGCCAAAAATACCAATGTTTTAAGATATAAGGAATGATTTTAGAAAGTCTAAGATTGAAGAGGCTATAAAACACCAATGGTCAGCACTGGAAAGCAACAGGTTGTAGAAAATAAAGGAAAGAATAACTTTTTAATTAATTTTACCTGAAGTATTAAAGAACGTCTACGCAGAACAAATAGAAATTAATAACCCTCGCTTTCTAGATAAGTAACAAAGCCAAACTTGTCCAACGAAAATAGCAAGTTGCCAATAAATAGCCAGTAAATCATCCAAGTTTATGAGTAATGTTAGAAGCGTCCATCAGTTCGCGGATATCCTCCGAACATTACCGCTCGAACCCCATAAAGGAACTCATACGTCCCTCGTGTTGTTTAACACTCATAATTTATCAAGGAATAGTCCATTAACTCAAGAATGCCACATGCTCCGGAGAAAATATTAACCGTTAACCCAATTTTTCGGGGACGTTTGTAGTAGTACTCGTAGTATATATGGATGGTATGGTTGGGTCGGAACGAGCTGGCATAATGTGGCGGTGGAAATTGGTTGTTTAGAAAGGGAAGATATTGGTTTTGGTGACAGCTATGATAGTTGAACTGATTGGGAGGGTGGGTTAAGGAATGTCTTACCAGGAAATTGTCAAACGTTATTACTGTTTCATTACGCTTAGGTTCAGGGATGACTGAGAGATTGTGTCCGTTGGTTTATTTATACAAACTATTATTCTCCACATGTTTCGTAATTTAAGCTGAAATAGAATAAGACTTGCAAAATTGGGATGTCAAGAGCCTAATGATGGAGTCAAAAATAGGTTACAGTGGCCACAGGGTCTCTACTTTACGTTTGTTTCTTTTTCTGTGCCCCAACTGTGTTAGTTTCTGTTTGATTATTTTTCGTCTGGTAGAAAAAGCCATTAGGCATAAAGTCCGACATTTGTGCTTTTTTGTGCAATACAGATTAAATAAATAAATAAATAAGCACTGTCTTAACAGTGTCCAATAGCAAGATTCTGCACAATATACATACTGTTCCGTGTATGTACATATATGTATTTTACGATCATGCATTCGTTTGTGTATCTTATTCTATAAATATATGAACTATAGAAACTTACAAAAGTGATGCGCAGAAAAAAACCACAACACGAAGCAAATAAACAGAGGACCTTATGAGGACAGGTCAAGCTTTATCTTGGCAGGTTTTAAGATCTCGAAATCCTAGCAAAACCATCTGATTTGAACATGAGTTAACCGACTTGAAGTGAAACGTCAGTTTGCTCGCGATGTTTATCTGCGAAGCGCCAATCAGACGTTTTGCGGCTCAGAGTTGACGAGACCAACCACAGATGTAACAATACAAGGAGATCAGACATACCGGCCAATTCGTATTGAGCGTGCCTGTCGCAAGTTCACTAACCCACACAAAGCACAAGTAATTGAAAAGACAAAGTACGCACACTTGTATACCGACACTCCTATTACACAATACACGCGCATCATATCCATGTCATTTTGGGAAGAATCGTAATATTCTTTGTGATTAGCACGCGTGCACACTCGTTAAAGGGAAGTTGAACTTGCGACAGAGTATGCACATGGAGCTAACAACTGCGACGCGGCCGCCGGTGGCTTGTCCTCACTCTAGTATGCTCTGATAGATCAACGCGCAGTAGAGCTCATTTAGATTTGACGCACCGCTCCACCATAATTTACATAATGAACTAGCTGTTGCCCGCGACTACTCTCAACTCTCAAGAACTGAAACCGATGATCGCGCTCATCACACAGTTTCCCTAAGCGGGAAACCCGTCAAACCCGACCTCTACCTTCGTAGACTACTACACTTACTATCCACTAAGCTAAAATAAGGCTTAAAGTTTTCGGGGGAGGAGTACGTAGGGTGATCGAACCAGTAGTGAACAAGGTCCAATGACGGACACTCGACTCTTATTTTACAGAAGATAAAGGTTATTTGTTTGTTTCGCAACAATCATCAATTTATACCTTATATTCTTTGAATTAAAAGTGAAGTGTCCATTTATGGTGCCTGTCAGCTTAAAGTGTCCGAGACTGGTGCCATCACCCTATGTACCTATTCTACTGGGTAAAGTAATATTGAGTTTGACTTAGAATCGTATTGTCAATGTAATGATAGCTCTTATTTACTTGACCATAATGGCGGCTGAGTTAAAACAATGCGATTACCTTAATAAGGTAGCTCTAAGCGTTACTCGTACGCTGCTACTTCCATAAATAAGAAAAAGAAAGAAAGTAAGAAAGAAAGAAATATACATTTATTCACTAAACACAACAAGACACACAAAAAGTTCCGGATACTGGCTCAGCATGATGCTGAGGTGCTAGGCGCCTGCAGTGCTGATTTTCAGCCAGCACCGATTGCGACAGACGGACGAAACGTTGCACAAACTAATAAATAAATGAAAAGTAATTAAAACTGTATTAATAAATGGTTTATTCGTGACAAACATAAGTACTTAATTTAAACACGGAATGGAATAAACGCAGGCAGAATCGCGATGTACTTTATAATATTAATATAAAAGTAACTTGTAAGTTCTCGTTTTTTACACGTAAAAGTCTTAAGTATGGCATACCAGATTTTGCAGTCTATTTTAGAGTACAAGTTCTTAGTTCAACACAAACTGTTAGTGTAAAATGGGGCAGAGAATAAATAAGGCCGGCGCCCGCCATTCTCCTCGGCGCCTCGGGAAGGTTTACGCGGGAAGTAGAAAAAGCGCCCTCTAGTGGGGCGGTTAAGTAACTACGATTTAAGGCGCCTTTACGTTCAGAAATAAACTAGAGGGCACGCGAGCGTTTTGACAGCTTGGTCTAAGAAAACAAGCAACGTTCAGTTTTGATAACATGGAGGTATTTTATATTTTTGTTTGGAGATTTTGTATTATTAAATTTGAAGTAAAAAGAAAAATCAAAGTTACATTTTCTAAAATTTATAAAAAAGTCACTCGTTTTTTTAGCGCGCCAGTTTAGTACTAAAAACATCTTTTTAAACATTGTTACAAATTAACAAGACGTTTAAATAATTACAGTTTAGGTATTCCAACTCTTTTAGCAGAACAGTTACTAGATAACGTTAAATCCGGCCACTTATTTTGGTTCGCAGTAGCAAAACCAACTCTTACAAATATTATACAACCACTCAAAGCACAAAGAACAAATATTAACTCTTTCCGAATAAATTGGTAAACAAACGTTACGGACGTCAAACGAAACAAAGACAATAAGCGTTTTCACAATTCAAATAAACTCGTATTAAATTTCAGCGGCATTCGATAAGTCAGAGAACAATAAACAATTCTTAAATTGACGTTATCTTAAATCCGATCAAATTTTTGGGTAAAGATTTGGCCATAGAACGGCGGAGTTTTGCGGTTGTATCGATTCTCTGGACGCCCGCCAACGGATTGTCGGCACGCCTAACTTATGGGGGATTTGAAAATAGAACAAGTTTTTTTTGTATTTGGCCTGTACGATTCGACTTAACACAGTCAGTATGTAGACCTTAATATCGGATCCAGTTTTAAAAAGAGAATAAGGTTTTCAGGAAAATAATGGCTGTGAAAAAGTTAAGGTACCATTGAGTTTTATTATCAGCCAGTATGATCTTTTACTTATGAACCGTGTTTTGTTATTCGTTTGCCAAAATATCTGTTATTTCCCTAGTATAAAATGATGTAAAGTGGCCCTAGACAAGCGGTTGGCGAACGTTATCGTTATCGAAAATGTGAAGGATTGACGCAAGTTGCCGGAGGATCGCTTCGAGCGCTTAATGTCAATTCCATACTTTTTATCACTTTTCCATAATCGTTTACGCTATCATTATGTATCCTTAGGGGATCCCAAAAAGGTCTGACTGAACACAAAACCCATGATATTCTTATGGTCAATACTTATTTTTGTTTGGACTTATCGTATAGACATAATAATATATGACAAAAAAATGCATTGTTCGCCAAAACTTAATGTATTCTTTTCATTTCAGGTAATGCACGCTCCAACTCACGTTAGAAATCTTCGTCAAGTATTAGGTAACGTTAATAGCAGCCTTACAAAGCTTTATGGTTAAGGACTTCAATTTTTATGCCAATATGAAACCCTGTCATAATGACAGAGTTAATCACTAATGTTAGCTTTCTTTCATGTGGTTTGACAGGGTTCCATAGTGGCATAACAATTAAAGTCCTTGACTGTACTGGCAACGTCGGGGGTTTCACTTAAATTAATTAATTAATTAATTAAATTGAAGTTGCAAAATGTGATCCTTTACTTCTATAGAAGAAGGCTTCACGGAATTTATCTGGGAAATAATATTTATCTGGGTTATGTGAAACAGCTTCCAATAGTAAAATGAGTTGACATTTTTGTCAACTGCCAAAGCGCACAATTAATTTAAAAAAAGTTAAATATTATCTTACACTTCAATAAAATAAAATAAAATAAAAAAGGAGGTTCTTAATTCGTTGTGTTTGTATAGTATTTTATATTACGTAAGTGTCTCTCCATAACTAAATGCAATTTTGTCTGTTTTCAAAATCGAAATTACGATTACGAATATACATTTATATCTCTTAATTTGTGCATCTACCTAAATTTAAAATTTGTATATGTTATTTTAATTTGTATTTTTTATTTTTAATAAAAATACCATAAAATTAGGTTGATGCATTAATTTAACCAAAATTTGTAATATGGTAGAGCAATTAAATTGTCCTGGCGTGTTATATCTATGGAATTATTTCCTAAACAGGAGTGAAAACTAGCCAGTAATTAATTTAAGAATTAGTACCTATCAGAATTATATCTTTCTTGAACATGTTATTAACTTAATTCATACTTGCAGATATTTCTGTTCGCATTCAACGGCTACCGGCTAGTATCATTAATTAACTTAATCAAACTACATTTTAATCAAAACTTGACGTATTCAAAAGCACCATTAATTACTCAGTCCTTAATTAACTTGGGGTAAGTGCAGCGTGTCTTCTATTCATCCCTGTTCCCCGTCATTTGATAACACTCCATCTCTTTACCCTTGAGATGAAGATATATATTGTTTTATTATTATTTTACTAAAAAGACGATAAAAATTTAATCCTGTGTACTACCTTTAGAACGCCAAAGCCGTGGTTGACAACGTAAAGTAAACCTAAACATCTTTGAGGAAGGTTGATATTAGCTCTGTGTTCTAGCCATCAACGGGCGTTCTAAAGGTTAATTATTAATCTTAATTATTTCGACAATGTCGAGTTATAGATACTTTTTGAACGCCATAGCTATCATGGTTGACAACGTAAAATAGACCTGTCTTTAAAGAAAGTTGATATTAGCTCTGTCACAGGCTCTGTGTTCTAGCCATCAACGGGCGTTCTAAAGGTTAATTATTAATCTTAATTACTTCGACAATGTCGAGTTATAGATACTTTTTGAACGCCATAGCCGTAATCGTTGACAACGTAAAGTAAACCTAAACATCTTTGAGGAAGGTTGATATCAGTTCTGGTTTCTAGCCATCAACGGGCGTTCATGAGGTTAATTATTAATTTAAATGATTACGACAATATCGAGTTTAAGATACCTTTTGAACGCCATAGCTATCATGGTTGACAACGTAAAATAGACACAGGTCTATTTTACGTTGTCAACCAACACAGAGCTAATATCAACCTTCTTTAAAGACAGTTTAAAGAAGGTTGATATTAGCTCTGTGTTCTAGCCATCAACGGGCGTTCTAAAGGTTAATTATTAATCTTAATTATATCGACAATGTCGAGTTATAGATACTTTTTGAACGCCATAGCCGTAATGGTTGACAACGTAAAGTATACCTAAACATCTTTGAGGAAGGTTGATATCAGCTCTGGTTTCTAGCCATAAACGGGCGTTCATAACATAAGGTTAATTATTAATTTAAATGATTACGACAATATCGAGTTAAAGATACCTTTTGAACGCCATAGCTATCATGGTTGATAACGTAAAACAGACCTGTCTTTAAAGAAAGTTGATATTAACTCTGTGTTCTAGCCATCAACGGGCGTTCTAAAGGTTAATTATTAATCTTAATTATTTCGACAATGTCGAGTTATAGATACTTTTTGCACGCCATAGCTGTAATGGTTGCCAACGTAAAATAGACCTGTCTTTAAAGTAGGTTTATATTTGCTCTGTCTTCTAGTCATCAACGGGCGTTCTTTAGGTTAATTATTAATCTTAACTATTTCGACAATGTCGAGTTATAATACCTTTTGAACACCATAGCCTAAGGCATTAAGTTCACTCAAATTTGTATTAATGCAATATAGATTAAATAAATAATATCAGTGTGTCATTACAAACATTCCTTAGGTTTGCAGTCTTGAGATTGCAAATTACTATTTTTCTCAGATCAGTGATCAGTTTAGTGGTGATAGGACCCTGTGCAAGGTCCGCCCGGATCGCTACCACCATCTTATCCATTAACCAACCGCCAAGCAACAGTGTTCGCATTGTTGTGTTCCGGTGTGGGGATTAAGACTGCCGGTGAAATAACTAGCATAGAGGCATTCCATCTTAGTCCTCAGGGTTGGCAACGCATTTGCAGTCTTAGGATTGCACGCTTAAGATTGGTCTTCAGAATTCAAATTTCTATGGGTCTCAGATTCCACTTACCATCATGTGGCCTGAGAGCTCGTGTGCCTTCACCGTATCATAAAAAATACATACATAACATCACGCCTTAATTCCCAGAGTGGGGTAGGCAGAGCTACAGAAATACCAACAAATCTAAAAAGACTTGTTGATAATTCTGTAACCACATTTTGCAGAAGTAGGCTAAGAAGTTTACCAGTGTATTAGTGACAGGTTGTAAGCCCATCACCTAACAGCACTACAAGCCTTTATTCCTTTAGTCGCTTCTTAAGACATCCACGGGAAGACATGGAGTGGCACTATTCTAACCCGGCAACCACACGGGACAAAAAAAAAATGAAAAAAAAACACTTTCCATTTGGCCCCTTCTTCTTTCCATTGAAAAACACGAGGTGTCCACAAATTTGACTTCTAAAACTTACAAATGCCTCAAATTTCCCGACGTTTATATCGGTAATCTGAGCACCGCAGGACCGCAAGGCAACAGTTTAAATTTATCAAATTATTCCCCCAAACTGTTTAACGTGGTTGTTTGCAAGTGTCAAATCAAATTTATTTATGACGGATTTACTCCCCGCAACACCTGGGCGTAGGGTGGCCATGGTAATCCCGGTTATCCGGGCAATTCCCGGTTATAAAACATGATCCGGTTGGGATATTCGTTGCCTTTGTTTTTTGGTTATTATATTGAACGTGGTGAGATTGAAAAAAGGAAGTAAATGATGAATGTAAATGGAAAAAATATCGCGGTTATAAATGTAATGAAAATTTGTTGATTTAATCTCAGTACGTCTGTTTAAGATGCAACTATTGTTGTTAGTTATTATGAGTGCGCCTATGAAGGCCGCTCCTTCTTATTCTTAAACAACTCACTTTACTTCTATTAACATTAATGCATTATGCATTTACATTAATGCATTTATTTATCCTTACGTTGTAGGGCTTTACGCGGACATAAAACGACTGACGTTCTTTATATATAAAAATTACGTGTCACGTTGTTTGTCCGCGATGGACTCCTAAACTACAGAACCGATTTTAAATTGATTTGCACACCGTATGCAAATCGACCCAACTTGAAAGATAGGATAGCTAACATTTCAATTTATAGTCGCAATATTGACAATCAATTATCTATTAGCTCCAAAGGATTCTTACAGATGGCGATATCTGTTGACTGGATTGAGTAAATATTCAATAGATGGCGCTATGTTAAAATTACAAACGTTTCATATCAGCTACAATTCAATAGCTAACAACCACGTGTGGGAGGTACTAGAAGTAACATAAATTGCAGCGGCCGAAGTCGCTGGCGGGTTGCTAGAATTATATAAAAACAAAACCCGATTACTAAAAATACATTCATATTTTAATCATTGCTGACGGCACGACTCAGCACGACTTGAGATGCAGTCAGTATGTTTCAAGCAGCGGACCTTCAAAGTATTTATTGAACTATATCTTGAACTATTGAGGTGTTTCTAAGCCATATTAAACTTGTCAAGTCCATTCACAAGTTCACAACGCTTTTTCTTTGCTTAAGTAATAACTTACCTTATTTAATGAAACTTCATATCATGTAACATCTGCATAACATTAATTATTACCTATTTCGCAATCAGTTATCGGCACACCATTCACACCCGATCCTACTGTTAACTTTAAACCAGACTCACGCGGATACCCGTTTTAAGTGCCTATATCGGGTTTATTGGGCACCCTATCCGGTTTAATCCGGTTAAATCCGGTGCGGTCGGTGCAAGACATTGGGCGATAATTATGGTAAAGGACGCACGTGGGGTGTGCTTTGCATAAAACGATTTACTAATCGTTAACTAGTATTTCTTTTATCGTCGTTTTAAAAGTTTTTATTTAAGAACTAAATGATATCTTAACGACGGGTTAGCATAGTTGGTAGTGCCTGCCTACGAAGCTAGCGATCCCGGGTTCTATTCCCTGTATGGGCAAATATTTTTTTGATGAGCATGACTTGTTTTTGTCATGGATGTTTTCATGTATTTAAGTATTTATATCGTTGTTTAGTACCCATAGTACAACCCTTGAGCATAGTTTGGGACGAGGTCAACTTGTGTGAGATAGTCCGAAAAAGAACATTTAATAATATAATAATAATAATAATATATCAGGGGACAATCTCACACAAATTGACCTAGTCCCAAACTAAGCTCTAGGCTTGTACTATGGGTACTAGACAACGATAAACATACTTAAATAGAGAAAACATACTTAAATACATATATAGAAAACATCCAAGACTCTGGAACAAATATTCGCGCTCATCACACAAATATCTGCCCATACCGGGATTTGAACCCAGGACCGCTGGCTTCGGAGGCAGGGTCACTCCCAACTAGGTCAACGTTTATACATTAGGTAGAATATTTTTATTAATAATTACTGGTAAAACAACTAATGACAGCTTAATCCACTTCTAAAATTACATATGAGGTAAATCGTCAATAACTGGCCACTTAAAAAAAATACATTTAGTTACTGGTCATATTTTTTTATACGGACTCCGTTAGTAACGATGCTATGACAGTACTCCAATATTCCTGAATCTAGGTATTGTAGTACTAGTTAGTACTGTAACTGCAGTAATATCAGTATATCTCTTGCTTTACTCATATAATTGTTAAGTGGCCAGTAATAGACAATCTACTTCATTTAAAAGGAATAGTACTTCAGTAATTACTGGCTGGTGTCCCTATACGGCTATAGTTAAAAAAAATACTAGGAGACAATGTTACTATAAGATAACACGAACTAGTTAGTGAAAATTTAATTAATAATGAAACAGACTGAAACGTATATTCAACACAGTCGTGATCTATTTAAAAATGTGATAGGTACTTATTAAAGACTAACTTCTGCCCGCGACTGTATCCACGTCGACCATCCCACGGGAGCAGTGTCTTTTAGAGATAAAATGTAGTTCATGCGTAGATTCAGGGTAAAACCTATCTCCGTTTAAAATCTCGTCTAAATAGAGGAAAAACTGAACATAATAAGTATTTTCTTAGTGAAATTTTCCTCTATATAAATAAATATCAGGCAGGAGACAACGTCACACAAATTGACCTTGTACCAAACTAAGCTCTAGCCTTCTATGGGTATTAGACAACAACACGAATTACGATGAGCGCCTGTATTTATTCCGGAGTCTTGGATGTTTTCTTTGTTATTAGGTATGTATCTATATAAGTATGTTTATTGTTATCTAGTGCCCATAGTACAAGCCTGGAGCTTAGTTTGAGACTAGGTCATGTTTTTTTATTAAAAAGTAAAAGTACACATGGCGCCTTACAGAATCAAACGCAACATTATTTAGTCAGTTAAACTTCGTCATCCAACCGAACCGGATGGCTCACTTCAGTTACATAACTTCCAGATAAGTAAACACACATCGAAAAGAAAGGAACAGGAGCGTTACTACTGAAGACACTTAAGCCTTCGTTCGCGTCACCGAACAGCTAATCTACCAGCAAATGCTATTATGGTGGAGAAAGCTGAACAGGAACACAATACTTTGTACATCGAATATAATAAAGACTTTTGTACGCCAATGTTTAACAACGTGTATATAATAAGCGGGTACCTTATATTTTATCGAAACACCTTTCAACGAAAGTACATCATTACGCAGAATTTTTATTTCATCGAAAGGTATTTCTCGTCGCATGAGTTTTTTTTTGGTGGTTTTAAGACTAACCTAACCTACTTAATTAACGTTTAAGATATCCTGAAAACATTATGAAATTCGGTGATTTCATTATCAACAAGTCTTTTTAGAGTTGTTGATATTTCTGTAGCTCTGCCTACCCCACTCTGGAAATGAAGGTGTGATGTTATGTATGTATGTATGTAAATATAAATAAATAAAATTTATTTATTCGTTCACTAATAGTACAGTTTTTGCATTGGTTGGTGACCCTTTGTAACTAACTAAATAACTGTGCTAAGGGAACGCCACTCTTCCATTTACACGTTTCTTAGTGTACATTGGTAAATAACAGAGGAAATGTATTAATTATACTAATATAAGATTTATTCCTTATAATTAGTTGGTAAGAATACAAGAATAACTGAGTAGGATAGTTAAGTTACTATTAAATACATTTTTAAGAATCGCTCGCACGTGTGTGTGTATGATTCGTTCTTCGATATTGCATAACGTCTGCAGAAAGGCAGCAATAGATAAAATATCGATATGATTCACTTAGTTTATACAATGCAAGTAGGGTATTATTGGGGATTCTGGATCATTTGTCCTCGCTGCGCTCGGATGATCCAGAATCCCCAATAATGATCCAGGATCCCCAATAGTTTCCATCGATCAGGGATCTAGTCGGATGATCCAGGATCCCCAATAGTTTCCATCGATCAGGGATCTAGTCGGATGATCCAGGATCCTCAATAGTTTCCATCGATCAGTGATTCAGAATTCCATAAACTCAACAGGTAAACGAATGACCTGACAATCCTTCAATGGTAAATTTGCATATTCTCGCCTCATAAATTTCTATAACAAAATATTTTGTAAAGAGAAGCAAAACCGGAGTGCCGTATAATTCAATTTTATATTACTTATATTTTTGTTTACGGCACTCCGGTTTATTTTTCATAAATTTATTTCTTTGTTTATTCATCTTTGTTTATTCATCTTTGTTCCTGTTAACACTTTCCACACAACCATTGCTGTACTAATGTTATAGGATAGTCCCGCTAACAGTTTTCTGGAGTGGCCAATTCCATACTAATTGTTTAAGGACAAGGCGGTCTTTCGATACGTTCCAAAGGGGCGCCTCCTCTGTACTGATATTTACTCAACCAAGACAATGCTAGAACGCTGATCTATATATGCGACCGATCGTAAAAACTTTGATAGCGTGATTCAGGTCTTTTTCAATTATTACTGTCAAATCAAAATAAAAACTGCAAACTTTTTTTGTTTTCAAGCTATCTTCAGTTGTTATTAAAAACCACATTATTAAAAGTGTTGATTAAAGTGAAATACATTAATTATTCCAATATTTGTGTATTATTCAAGTAATGAGAGATTGTTACGACATCTATTTAAAAAGGTAGGTACTTAACATCTGCTAGTCTGACGATAAAGTGACTCACGCGCTACTGTTACTAAGAACTGCTCAATGTTATTGTTAGCGTAAGATGGCGCTATTTGACAATGCTATTTGAATGGAATAATACAGTGAAATGAATCTGCGGTCTTTAATAAAGTAAAAATTTCGTAGGTGAACTGAAACTTAAATAAATAAATCGACTGAAACTATTAAGTTTATCTCAACACTGTAATCGTTCGCGATGTACATCAAAGTTCGAACATTGTTACGACATCTATTTAGGTAAATCAAGTGTCAACTTTATTGCTGATTGACAAGAAACTCCGCGCTGTGTTTACTAAAAACTTCGTTAATCAATGTTAAGATGGCGCGGATTAATACAAATAATCGATATGAAACTAGCACGATGTTTTTACTGTTTACTAAGAACTTCGTTAATCAATGTTAAGATTGTGTGCATGAATGCAATAAAGTAAAATAATTTCGAACCTTGAGAGCCATTACATAGCATGCTGTATGACATGTAAATAATAGGAAGCGTAAGTAATTTATGTTCATGCTTCACATGATTCGAACAAATATATGTGTTTTTCTTTCTTCTTTATAGCTAAAGCCGATTCACAAATTCTGAGAGTTAAACAAGTTATTTAAACAATAAGTATAGTAAGTCGTTGCTGTCTTCAAGCCAACCAGTGCCTGTTTTATATTTCCTTATTTTTTTTATTTTTTTTTAATAATAAATATCAGGGGGACAATCTCATACAAATTGACCTAGTCCCAAACTAAGATCTAGGCTTGTACTATGGGTACTAGACAACGATATAAATACTTATATAGAGAAATAAATACTTAAATACATAGAAAACATCCAAGACTCAGGAACAAATACTCGTGCTCATCACACAAATATCTGCCCATACCGGGAATCGAACCCGGGACCGCTAGCTTCGTAGGCAGGGTCCCTACCAACTCGGCTAACGCATCATATCGTCTTCATAGTTAGGCTACATTCGGTACATAGAAACGCATTAAAGTACATGCAGCTACCAAATACGAATAAGGTTTCAGGTTAACGCAACAAGCTGGCGCCGCGCCTTATAGGTGTAAAGGATTGGGAGTGATTCACAATAATTATATTTTATTTTCTAATAGACGAACGTCTGTAATGCAGAATTAAGGTTTGATTTTGTTTGGACAATCTCATTTGAAATAAAATTATATTACTAATAATTTTAATTGGTAACATCTAAATGCAGCCTTAGTTTATAGGGTTATAAATGGAGCTTCCATTTATTTGAGCATTCAATTGGTAGTGGCAGTGCAGTGAGTGAGACAAGTAATTAAAAAGAAGCAGCAAGTATGTACGTAATATTTTTTATTTTTTATTATTTATGTTGATTGTGTTTGGTTAGTGATGCTTATTCAAATACTTTTAATAAAAATAGGTCGGCAGTGTTCAATCCGTTCGATTCCGATGAGGAGATTAGCTGTGCCCAGCAACAGACTGCATCTACCGCTTCTACGAGTGCAGCGAAAGTTAAGACGGTAAAGGCGAAGCAGAGAAGAACTAAGAAGGCGGCGGAACTGCACGGCTGTGATTCAGACCTGGACAGCGTCGTGAATGCATCAGCTGCTCAACCGAAAAAGAGACGAGTCGCTGTGTTTCTTGATTCCGAGGTAAGATGCGCGATTGTTTATCAAAACATACTTCGAGGATACGATAGCTTAGTTGGTAGTGACCCTGCCTACGAAGCTAACGGTCTCAGGTTCAAATCCGGTAAGGGCAGATATTTGTGTGATGAGCGCAAGTATTTGTTCTCAACTATTGGCTAGGTCAATTTGTGTAAGATTGATTTATTATTATGATGATTTCATTAAAACTGTTTTTACCCAACTTTAAACCGAGTTCAGTTGGACTGACCTCGGTCATGATAACAGTTTGTCGCTGGATTTTTTTAATAATTTAAGTGATTTTCTTAATTGTATTTATAAAGGTGAATAATATAAGGTTGCTAAATAATTTCAGGGTGACGAAGAGGAACCGATCAGGGCCGCTCCGCTACGTAATTTTTTGACAAGAAGGACGGGCTCCGGGTACACGCTGCAACGAGATCCCAGCCGGCGCGGGGAGTACTACGTCGAACTCCGAGTCTTCACCACGCGGGAGCTTGAGCCGGTAGCGACGGAAGCAACCAGGTGGAAACATGCCTTTTTCACATATAAAGGGGCTGTAAATAATAATAGCCCAGTTTTCAAAGCGGTCAGACAAGTTGCTCAGGCTGCTAAAGAAGAGTATAAAGGCGTGCAGCCTGTGTTGTACCCGTCAAATACTTTTTAACTAATTTTAGTTATGTGTTTATTGTAATCTGCTACTTTACAGTCGGTTTAAAGGCAAATTCAAAACTTTTGCGGTTTTCAACAAATGTAATTATTACAAAACAAAGCACGTCTTACATAGAACAAAAATAGTATAAGATGTTCTTTTGCGATGTATGTAATGTTTCCGTTCCAAAATTAGCAGCACATAAAAAGACTAATATCCACAAGTCTAATAGTTTGTTAAGTACGCGGCTTGAAAACGTTTATATAATAGCTAATGCTTTTCGGAGTAGAATTGTTAGTTATAAAGTCAATCCCTCAAATACGAATATTACCCCAGATTCATTTTTATGTGAAAACTCTGATATAGCACAACAACTTATTAAAGATTCATTACAAAAGCATGTCTCACTCAAAGTTAATTTGGAACTTTTCGTAAAGTATTGTTTGCCAAAAAATAGTGAAAGTTCCATTAAGTCATTTAACACTAAATACGATATAGTTTTGCAGAGTACAGACGTTTTATCATTATATAAATCACTTGCTGATGTACTAATTACTAAATGTGCGGAATTTGAGCTCTCGGAATCAGGATGGACAATCGAATCAGTTAGTCACTTAGAGATAAACATAGTAAAATACAATCCTTTGAGAGCTGGATCGTTTATACCATTACCAAAACATATTGCTAATACAAAAGCTTGTTTGAATATAAATAATGAGGATAATCACTGTTTTATATGGTCTATAATGGCTCACTTGTATCCTAGCAAGGTTAACTCAAACAGAGTCTCATCTTATCCCAAATACCAAAATGTTTTAAACACTTCCGGCATGGCATTTCCACCAAGCATCTCTGATATAAGGTGGTTCGAAGCCAACAATACTGATATTAGTTTTAACATCTATGGTTTAACAAAAAATGGTAGTGTTATGGGCCCTTTATATAAAACCGCTAATCGTAAATTACAGCACATCAACTTGTTATTAATAACTAAAAATAGTAAGGCACACTTTTGCCTAATAAAAAACTTTGAGAAACTTGTTCGCAAACAAATAACTAAACATAAATCTAAGATACATTTGTGTGAAGATTGTTTTTTATATTTTTCAACAGAGGAAAAATTAATTCAGCATAGTTGTGCAGGGGTACAAACTGTTTTACCAGAGGCAAATACACAACTTTTTTTTTCTAATTTTGAAAGAACTCAGGAGGTGCCTATTGTGATCTATGGTGACTTCGAAAGCTTATTACGAGAGTATTCAGATAAAAGTAAATCTATGTACGTGGAAAATATTCAATTGCATGAGGCATCTTGCTTTGCATATTACATTTGTTGTAGAAGCGAGCCTTATTTAAACGACTATGTTTCTTATCGCGGTCCCAACTGTTCGAAAAAGTTTGTGGAGTCTATATGTAATGATGTGCAGCGATTGTACTCAATATTATCTGTCAGCAAACCAATGATTCCGCTTACGCTAGAGGAACAGCTATCATTTGAAACTAGCACTGCTTGTCATATTTGTAAAGACAAGTTTTCATCTAGTGATAACATTGTAAAGGATCATGATCACTTCACAGGTCGATATAGAGGGCCCGCTCACAATAGTTGTAATTTAAATTCAAAACCTTGCCCATTTATACCAATAATTTTTCATAACCTTTCCGGATATGACTGCCATTTGTTTATTAATGAACTCACAAACGTATGCGGTCGAATAAACCTTATCCCAAAAAATAAAGAAAAGTATATTTCGTTTACGAAGTTCATTCCAATAGACCAGCAAAATGTAGCTCAATTAAAATTTATTGATTCTTTCAACTTTTTGAGTTCAAGTTTAGACAATTTAGTAAATACAATGAAAAAAGATGATTTCCAACATTTAAAATCATTTTTTGGAGATGGGGCCAAGTTTGATATAGTGCGAAGAAAGGGTGTCTATTGTTACGATTATATAAACTCTTGGCAACGTTATGAAGAAACCCAGTTGCCTCAGGCTTCCAATTTTTTTAGTAAACTCTCATCAGAATCTGTATCTTCTGAGGATTATAATCATGCCTTACATGTTTGGGAAACTTTTGCTATTAAAAACTTAGGAGAATATACAGATTTATACTTGAAATGTGATGTGCTTCTTCTATGTGACGTTTTTGAAAAATTTCGAAGCATGAGCCTTAAATACTACAATCTTGATCCCTGTTATTACGTATCGTCACCATCATTAAGTTGGGATGCTATGTTATTATACACAAAAGTAAAATTGGATCTACTCTCCGATATAGATATGTATCAAATGCTGGAAAACGGAATAAGAGGAGGTCTTGCTCAATGTTCACATAGATACGCAAAGGCGAATAATAAATATCTTCCAGATTTTAACATTAACGAGCCGAATAGCTTTTTAGCCTATTTAGACTGTGTAAATTTATATGGATATGCAATGATGCAGCATCTGCCAACAGGAAATTTCAGGTATCTTAACGATGATGAATTAGCAAACTTTAACGTTGAAAAACAGTCACGCGATTCTGATACCGGTTTTATACTGGAAGTCGACCTTCACTATCCTGTTGAACTTCATGAGTCTCATTCAGATATGCCATTTGCAGCTGAAAAATTTGCTCCTAGAGGAAGCAAAAATAAAAAATTAATTGCTAGCCTCTACGACAAACATAGATACATTATTCACTACATGCATTTAAAAGAATGTTTGAAAAATGGTCTTGTTTTGTTAAAAACATATAAAGTTTTAGCTTTCGATCAAAGTAACTTTTTAGAACCATACATATCTTTAAATACCACCTTGAGACAAAATGCTAGCTCAGATTATGAAAGGGATTTTTTCAAAAAGCAAAACAATTCAATATTTGGCAAAACGATTGAAAATAAAAGAAAACAGGTTGATGTAAAACTTGTTAATATCTGGAAAGATCATTCAAATAACACAAATAAATTTTGCGGCGCGGAAAAATACATAAGTGCTCCCAACTTCAAAAACTTGGCAGTTATATCTGATTCATTAGTAGCAATTCAGTTGCAACAGACAAAAATCGTTTTAGATCGACCCATATACGTGGGTTTCTCTATTCTAGAAATAGCCAAAAGTCATTTGTATCGCTTTCATTATGATGTGATGAATGATTTCATTATGATGTGTTTATAAAAATAAAATTCATCTTTGTTATACGGACACTGATAGTCTTTTGTATTTAATTCATACAGAAGATTTCTATGAAGATATCAAAACACACATAAAGTATTTTGATACTAGCAATTTTGATGCTAGCAACATATTTAATATGCCCTTAGTGAACTGTAAAATTCCAGGATATTTTAAAGACGAAATGGGGGGTGAGATCGTGAAGGAATTTGTAGGTTTGAGAGCAAAACTATATTGCATAGATACCCAAATTTCAACAATCAGGAAAGCAAAGGGAATAAAAAAGTGTGTTACAAAAAAACTTAATATTAATAAATACAAAAATGCTTTATTTCAAAATGAATGTTTTAGAGATAATATGTGTGTAATAAAATCAAAAAATCATAAAATTTTCACGCAAAAAATCAATAAGCTAGTTCTTACAAGGGATGATGATAAAAGGTGTGTATTAGAAGATAATGTTTCGACTTTGCCTTGGGGACATTACAAATTAGCATTTTAATGTGGCAGCACTGTAAAGTAATAGAAATTTAATGCAAACGTGTGAATTGTAACATTTTTATTATTTTTATAAAAACAATAAATGATGAATGTATGCCTATTGTTTTTCTTTCATTTACCTCCGCCAGCTAATTAATCACGTGCTTAGTAATAAACCCGCCTAACTCAAAACTATTAATATTTCCATATTTCAAGACGCACTCTTGATTTAAAATAAGTTGGCTTTTTTTTATTTTGAGTTACGCTAGTTTTACACCTATTGCAATCGTATTATCATGACTCGATCGCTTCTACTGTCAAGTCAATAAGAGCTATCACAACGTTGATAATACGTTAGCAACAGGGAAACAATCAGACAATATAGAGTGAGGAGCCATTAATAAAAATTATTAAATGGGACAACCTCACACAAATTTACCCCAGTTCCAACTAAGCTCTAGGCTTGTGATAGGGTACTAGACAACGATAAACATGCTTATATAAAGAAATAAATACTTAAATGCATAGAAAACACCCCAGACTCAGAAACAAATACTCATGCATGCATTACACAGATATTTGCTCTGAGCGGGAATCGAACCCGGGACCGCTAGCTTCGTAGGCAGGGTCTCTACCAACTAAGCCAGCCACGTCACCAATAGAGTGGCTGAAATATTGATTAACTTTAAGAATTTAATTAAACAAAGTTGCTATTCTTTTATTTCGTTATAATTGAGATTCAGACAAGGAATTTGATACTGTTGCAGAGAAACAAGTCATAACATGTTAAAACGAGTTGTCCCTGCTTGTTTAACTTTGGCTCAGCGCGTAGGAATGTGGCTACGTAAAGAGTTGCTGACGCGGCGTGCGCGCAATTCGACTTTATCTTCTTAGTGTATGACCCAAGTTAAATAATAAAAATTTAATGTCGGTTTGTAGTTCCGCTACAATACTGTTGCAGAGGAAACAAATCATGACATGTTATAACGTGTTATCTCTGTTTATTTAACTTTGGTTGCACGTAAAATAAGTTCCACATTCTATATGAACATCATTTATTAAAATAAGGTTGATAATAATATTAAACTTAATAAGGTGAAAGTACAACAATAATAATTAAATAGCAGGCAGACTTCTTATAAACCATTGTCTTTACTAATTTACACTTAATGAGACAAAAAATAACATATTTATAACGCCAAATTATTTATAAATAAACATAAATTAAAGAAATTTATGATAAAATTAAAACAACGCTACATTAATTACATTACGGAAGAAAAATAATAATAATTACTATTTTTCTTCCTTAATTCAAACTTCGTTGACAATAACTTATATTAATTGGCTCTACAAAGTAAGTAAATAACAATATAATTGGCATAAATTGATTTTATAATTCAGAACTATAATATAAAATAAACATGGATATATAATAGAAATAAGTCACAATTATACATATATAACTAACACCGAAATTAATCACTTTCAAGTTTTTTCATAATTTTTTTTAACACATTTTCTGTGCTGTCCAACACTTCATCATACGGATCACACACGAGATATTGCGCACTAACTGAACGATCACTGTAACACTCGTCCATTGTCTCAATGTTTATTTTAATTAAATATCGTCCATTGCGAATGTTATTTTTAATTACAAATGATGATCCTTTTCTACTACGATCCTTTTTATTAATACCCGATTTGGTATTTAATGCTTTCAACTCCCTTTTGTCCCGCGGAGCGTCAGGCTCTCGCGTTACGGTTGCGTTACACATGTTTTCTCTACGGGCTAAAAGCTCTTGCCGCTTTTTTTCCACTTTTTCCATGTAACCGTCAACGTCTTGAGCATAATAAAAAGGATGATCCTCCGGCACATCGTGGAAAACGGGGCTGACATCATATATGCTGCCAAAATCAAGTCGATCATTCTGCGTGCTGTCTTCCATAATTATCTGAAATATAAAAGTGTCATAAGTTTTTATTTAATAAAAATGGCAATAAATCCAACATAACTGGATGAAGCAATAAAAAATAGATTTAATTACCTATATATTTTAAATACGCTGGACCCACGTTAGAAGCGAGACAAATGTCGACTGCGACTGACGCTCGAGTAGCAGCAATTTAGATCTCGGTGTATAATATTCTTCGCCTAATATAAGACAGGAATGTGTAATTAGAGAAATGATAAAGACTTACAAAGATAATTCATTGATTTAGGATGATTATATTATTACAAGTATTTATTTGATATTATATTAAATTACTGAACAGAAGGCGAAATGAAATTTATTAAACAGCCTGTGTCAATAGAAATCAGCAAAATAAGTGATGGATCACATTGCACTAATTATAATAACAGACATAGTATGCTTCTTCCCAACTCTATACGATGTATTATATGTGGACCATCAAATTGTGGAAAAACAAATATAATTTTAACTTTATTGCTTCATGAAAATGGGTTAAAATTTCGAAATGTCTACATTTACTCTAAAACAACTTTTCAACCTAAATATAGATTTTTAGAGGAAGTTCTTAAAAGAATACCCGAAATTAAACTGTTTATGATCCACGATGAAAAAGAGGTAATCTCTCCTCATGAGGCGATGCCCAATTCAATATTTATCTTTGATGACGTAGCTTGCGAAAACCAGACTAATATTCGTAATTACTTTTGTATGGGCAGACATAAAGGAATAGACTGTTTTTATTTAACGCAGACTTACTCTAAAGTGCCAAAGCAATTAATACGAGACAATGTTAATTTTTTGATAATTTTTAAACAAGACGATATCAATTTAAAACATATTTATCGTGAGCACGTAAATTCTGACATTAGTTGGGAAAAATTCAAATCGCTTGCCGCAAATATATGGAAAGATTCACATGCGTGTCTTATAATTAACAAAGATTGTAAATTAAATAATGGTCGATATAGAAAGTCATTCGATGTTTTTGTAAAATTTGAATAAATATAAATGATGACTAAAATAAAATCACTTTACTTATAACATTAAGAAACATCGGGGGTCTTTTTAGACCGCGTTATTGATTTGCCATGGAGACAGACATAAAAACACAATTAATTAAATCTGTAAAGAATATTAAAAATAAGTTAAAGAAGATGCAGCAAGAGGAGGATGATTTAGAATTAAAAAATAAGAAGATTTTGAAACCATTAACCGATCCGCTAGAAACCATGATGTTTCTTCATAATTCTCCTAAGCAAATAACATCTTATAATGAAAATAAGCATAATAACAAAAATATATTATCAAATGATGTAAACGCGGATTGTATCAAAAAGGATAAAATAAATATTCCCAACATACTTGAAATAAAAACTCCTACGAAAATGGAAAATAATGTGGCAAAAGTAAAAAGCTTTGAGGATGTCGATTCTTATTTGCAAGTCCCAAATAAACCTTTTAATGTTGCCTTTGGAGTAAGACATGACGGTGAAACACTTATGATAGGAAATTCACCTGCAACGCTTAAATCTTATGGGGAGAATTCTCCTAATAAAATATCTACGATTAATGTAAATGATAAAAGTTATGAACTAACGCCAGGTTTAAAAGAGCTTTTATTTCAAAGTAAACCGAATTGCGACAAAATAAATGAAAAGGATAAAATAACCTATAAAGATATTTTGGTGCACACTAATGTCCATAAGAGAGGTTTTAGTCCTCAAGGTCAGATACAAGGTAATTCAGGAATGAAATACTGTCAAATTATTAAACCCCTATTTCAAGAATCCAGCACGGCAAAGCAAGGTGGTAATCTGCCTTCCTTAAAAAAATATAATTCAAATACGGATTTTGTATATTGGGATGATCCTAATGAGTTGATTGAACGTTTAAAAATTTTAATTGCTTCTAAAGATGCTGGCAACACTAACCATGATAACGAAATAATTTCGATTATAGAAGAACTAAAAGAAGCAGACATCATTAAGGAATAAAAAGACTTCAGAACCAACTGTTGATTCAGTCTCATTGTGTTGGTTGAACATGAATGTAGATAAGTTTGGACACCATGTGTTAAAAAAGCATAAAATGAATAATTTTAATGAACCTCCCTTGGCTTTCATAAATGTTACCGATTGTTTTGATGCAAAAAATAAGATAATTAAACATATTGGAAAGCCTATCGATCCAGAGGACTGCGCCACAAAACAGTATGTTGACAATACTGCAGATAAATTGTTTAATAAAATAAAATTAATTAATCAAACATTAGCTCAGCTAGAGACAGAAGTAAATAGCCTGCAACAAAGTATTGAAACAGTTTCATTTAAGAACAAATACAAGAAATGAGTAAAGCAATCGTAGTAAACGAAATACATAAACAAGCGCGGAAAAACTTTCCTCGAAGACATGTAGTGATGAAAGATATAGATGATTTATGGCAAGCTGATCTTATTGATATGCAATCTGTTTCAAACAATAATTTACAGTTTAAATATATTTTAGCCATTATTGATACTTTTTCTAAGTATGCATGGGTATATCCATTAAAAAAAAAGAGTAAGGAATATATAACTCAAGCTTTTTGTGATTTGTTCCAAAAAAATCGAATACCCAAAAACTTGCAAACTGATTTAGGAACTGAATTCTATAATAAAAAAATAAAATCATTACTTGAGTTACATAAAATAAACCATTACTCTACATACTCTACTAAAAAAGCATCTATAGTGGAAAGATTCATAAGGACTTTTAAGAATAAATTGTACAAGCAATTTAGTTTAAAAGGAAACTATAAATGGATAGGAAACACACTTTCGGAAGCAATTAATGAATATAATAATACGATACATAGAACAATAGCTCTTAAACCAATTGAAGTCAGTGAAAATAATAAGGATGCTGTATTACAGAAATATAAAAAGCTTTTATTAAAGAGGAGTTCAACAAAGGAAAAAAATAAATTTGCAGTCGGAGATTCCGTTCGTATAAGCAAATATAAAGGAACATTTGAAAAAGGATATACTCCCAATTGGTCAACTGAAATATTTACTATTACGAAAGTACAAAACACAAACCCAATAACGTTTATCATAGAAGATGCTAGACATCGACCCATCTTAGGATCATTTTATGCTCACGAATTGCAAAAACCTAAATATAAGAACATTTATCTTGTAGAAAAAGTATTGAAGAAAAATGGTCGAAAATTATATGTAAAATGGTTAGGTCTACCTTCGCAAGAAAATAGTTGGATTGATAAAACAGAAATCTTATAAGCAGCAAACATCATAGTTTAAGCGCATTTTAATTGCGCACTTGAAACTGGACAGAGTATTTCATCGAAACAAAAAATAACTTATTTATTAATAATTTATTTACAATTCAACAAAAATGGTAGGGTCAAAACCTAAATCGAATGGAAAAAACAAGAAAAAAATTGTGTTCACTCCCTCACAGAAAGCCAAGTCTGGCGCTGGTTTTAAAAACACTTTCAAAAATATTGTTTCTCTTACAAAAAAACATATTAAAAAGTTAAAACCTACATGTAAAAAAGCGGCTATTGAGTTAGCAGTTGCTGTTGCACGAGAATTGACGAGGGATTCAGATACTTCAGTAAACATTCCCCGGGTGATACCTGTGCCAAAAGTTGGAGGAGTTTTGCCCCTAATACCCATTTTTGCCGGATTGTCTGCTGCAGGTGGTTTAGCAGGTGGCGCAGCTGGTATTGCTAGAGCGGTAGAAGCTATTAAGTCTGCTAAACAACGTTTTCAAGAACTCAAGAGGCACAATCAAAAAATGGAAGAATTAAATTTAGGAAGAGGGTTGCATCTCAAAGAGCACAAGAATGGATTAGGAATTTATTTTAAAAATAAAAAAAACTAATGCAGAGGCTACCTAAACGAGCGTTAACTAACATCGACATTCTCGAATATTGCAAAGAAATTCCCAATTTTCGAGGAGTTTTCATGCGAGATCAGTTGCCAAAACGTCCATTAAAAAAAGAATGCGGAATTATTAATCTTGATAGTTCCCGGAATTCTGGCACTCATTGGGTAGCCTATGCAAAATTAAATAATTATATCGAATATTTCGACAGTTATGGTAATTTAAAACCACCTGAAGAATTTTTAAAATATGTTGGCTTAAATATTTTTTATAATTACGTTAACAAGCAAAAAACTCATCCTTTCATTTGCGGCCACTTGTGTATAGACTTTTTAAACTCATTTTGGGATCTTCATAAATAGCTTACACTTTCAAAAAACATTTTAGTCAATAACAATGTCTATTACATTCACAATCACTGGAAATGAATCCATTCTTCGATCAGAATTAAATACTCATTTAATATTAGAAGACGATTACGAGTGCGGCTTACTGTATTTTTCAACATTTAATTCAATACCTAATATTACTGACAGCAACAATGTATTCGCTTACGGTAAACAGAAGGATATTAAAATTCCTTGCGGCGCATATGACCTGTCTGATTTATATGAATATTTAAAAAGTAATATGAACAATTGTCAGTTTAAAATCGTTCCTAACAACAATACTTCTAAATGTTCAATTTTTTGCAGCGAACCGATTAATTTTAAGGTAAAAAATAGTGTAGGTGCATTATTAGGGTTCTCAGAGATGTTGGATCCAAATAAATGGCATGAATCAGTCAACCCTGTATGCATTATTGCTGCGTCTGTGATACGGATCGAATGTGATCTTGTCCAAGGTTCCTATACGAACGGTTTGCCTACACATATAATTCATGAATTCGTGCTTAACAGTCCGCCCGGATATCAAGTAATTGAAGTACCTAAAAATATAATATATTTTCCTCTAAAGAAGAAACATATTTCGTCAATTACGGTGAAAATATTAGATATACAGGGAAATCTAATTAATTTTAATAACGAAAATATTAATATAAGTCTTCACTTGCGAAAGTCAAAATGATAATTTTTAACGATGATATCTGTAACAAAATACAAAGACAAAGTCGTTCTAACTCCACTGTCAAGCGCAACGTCAGACGAACTAGACGCAAAAAGGTTGTAGCAATAACAAAAAGTAATAAAGAGTTTCTTCGCGCTCTTGGATTAAAAATATGAGCATCCTCCATATAACCGACGATCCGCAATTCGACAATTCAATTGAAAGTTATGAAATCCATACTTATAACCCATACAATAACAGTTTTAATGAAAATGATGAAATACGAATACCTATCCATCAGCAAGATATATACGTATTACCTTCAGCTAGCGCGTTATACATAGAAGGATATTTTTCTATAACAGCTAAAGACGTGAGTGGTGTAAAAAAAGTGAAAAATGTTAAGTTGACAAATAACGCTATATCATTTCTTTTTCAAGATATTAGATATGAAATGAATGGGATTGAAATAGATCGAATTAGAAATGTTGGAATCACTACTACAATGAAAGCTTTAGTCTCAATGAATGGTGGAGAAAGTAAAGCTGCTGCAATGTGGGGTTGGAACGTGGACGGATTTGATGATCACAGTGGAAGATTTAGTATTCTTTTACCACTTAATAAACTATTAGGTTTTGCGGAGGATTACAAGAAAATAGTTATTAATAGTAAACATGAACTAATACTAAATAGAAGTAGTACAAATCTTAATGGTGTTGTAACCGAAAAAGATGATTCAGTGGAAGTTAAGGTAAATAAAGTTCAATGGCGCATGCCGCATGTTAAAGTTTCAGATCATCAAAGGCTTGCATTGCTTAAACATTTAGAAAAAGATAAACCTATGCAAATAGCGTTTAGAAATTGGGATTTATATGAATATCCATTATTACCAAAAACAACCAAACATACATGGTCTATAAAAACCACTTCGCAACTAGAAAAGCCTCGGTATGTAATTTTTGGATTGCAAACTAATAGAAAAAATAACAAATTAAACGATAGCGCTGTATTTGATCATTGTAATCTTAAAAATGTGACTTTATTTTTAAATTCATACTATTATCCATACGATAGTCTTAACTTGAAATTTGATGAGTACAAATACAGTATATTATACGATATGTATGCGAGATTTCGTCAGTCGTATTATAACCTTCCTATAGATCCGCTGCTTGATCTTATACAATTTAAGGAAAAAGCTCCATTATATGTGATTGATTGTTCGAGGCAAAATGAGCATTTAAAAACTGGACCTGTTGACGTTCGTTTAGAAATCGAAACAGAAAAGGATTTGCCGGATAACACTAGTGCTTACTGTTTGATTATTAACGATCGTTTGGTGGAGTACAGACCTTTGAGTAATATTGTTAGAAAGTTGACATGATGTCGACAGCAATAGTTGATGTGCAGGGGTTTAAAACGGACAACAATTCATTCATTGTCAAAGAAGTTGCAATAGCTGTTAATGAACAATTACTACACCTACTTATTCTACCACCTTGCCCACTGCACAATCTCTCTCCAACCGAACGTAAACAAGTATCGTGGATACAGAGAAACAGAAAAATTAATTGGAATGATGGATTTATACCTTACGAAAAATATTTAATGTATATCCAAGAGTTTCTGATTGATAAGACGATTTTATGTAAGGGTCTGGAAAAAGTTACCTGGCTTAAAACTATTTTAGATCATAATGATGTTATTAACCTGGAAGATATGAACTGTCCTAAATTGTTAAGTTTGTACGAAGAATATAGATTGTCAAGTGATGTGTTTAACTGTATATATCATCCAACTGTATGCGCGCTAAGAAATGTAACTTGTTTAAGAAAATGGTGTTTAAATAAACATGTTTTATAAATTCTTTTTATTTATTATCTTATAAAGGTAATTAACCCTGAGTTCTCAAATCAAATAGTATTTACTTATTGAATTACGACAACGTCAATTACTAATGTCAATTTTAATAAAATTTAATCAAACCAAAAGTAAGGTTAAGAATGATAATGGGGCTACATACGAGTATATCATGAAAATGGCTGAAAGAGAGCAAACATGGAGAATTTATTTTAAATCGTGCTATCAAAGTTTTTACGATCGCTCGCATATATAGATCAGCGTTCTAGTATCGAAAGACCACCTTGTCCTTAAACAATTAGTATGGAATTGGCCACTCCAGAAAACTGTTAGCGGGACTATCCTATAACATTAGTACAGCAATGGTTGTGTGGAAAGTGTTAACAGGAACAAAGATGAATAAACAAAATTGACTAAACAAAGAAATAAATTTATGAAAAATAAACCGGAGTGCCGTAAACAAAAATATAAGTAATATAAAATTGAATTATATGGCACTCCGGTTTTGCTTCTCTTTACAAAATATTTTGTTATAGACATTTTTGTATCTACATTTCGACAGTATCAGTCGAATGAACGAGGCGAGGATATGCAAATTTACCATTGAAGGATTGACAGGTCATTCGTTAGGTCACTACCTGTTGAGTTTATGGAATTCTGAATCACTGATCGATGGAAACTATTGGGGATCCTGGATCATTATTGGGGATTCTGGATCATCCGAGCGCAGCGAGGACAAATGATCCAGAATCCCCAATAATACCCTACTAATGCAATTGCAATGCAGGACTTTCATATGCAATTTTAGACGTGCGAGTATGTCGCCGGCGTCACAGCATATAAAGTTTTTTTTTTATATATGGCATCGAGAAGGCAAACGAGCACACAGGCCACCTGATGGTAAGTGGAAACTGTGACCCATAGACATTCGCATTCACAAGACTACAATCCTAAGACTGCAAATACGTTGCAAAGCCTGAGGACTAAGATGGAATGCCTCTATGCTAGTTATTTCACCAGCTGGCTTATCCCCAAACCGGAACACAACAATGCGAACACTGCTGTTTGGCGGTAGGTTAATGGATAAGATGGTGGCAGCGATCCGGACGGACCCTGCTCAAGGTCCTACCATCCGCAAATGAAAATAAAAATAATAATAATAATAAGGTAATGTTCTAGATACGTTGGAACCACTTCAATTTCCCCTGTGCCCCTGTTCAGTTGGAGGTAGTACAAACTTTTATGTATTCCAAAACAAAACTTTGTGTGTTGTTGTTTATTGTTTAGAATAATCATTATTAATGCCAGAACGCTTCACGCCAGCCTTTTTAAGGTTCCGTGCACGAATGGAGCTCATTGGAACGCCTAAAGAGCTTTATTTTTATTGTATAGTAAAAACGGCAAAACATAAGTGTCTAATTTAATATGATTTTAGTATACAATAAGTGAAGAAAAACAAAAAAAACTAAAAATGTTTAAGTGGGGATTCGATTTGAAATCGAATTCAATTCGTGATCTAATAATCCCCCCTAATCCTTCTGTGCGGCGGTACGGAGCCCTCGGTGCGCGAGTCTGACTCGCGCTTCACTGGTTTGATTTATCTCCTCGTGACCACCATCGTTAAAATACGATCGAAACGTTGAGTTAATAAAACTACAAATGTTTAAAATCATCTTTATGTTACACTTTGCCGTTCATTAAACTTCAAAAATTAGGGTAGTAATTTTGAATGGAATTTCATAACTGCCCTGTTATCAGGGCCTCTATTCAGGTGCGTTAAAACGATATCGTGTTTGACACGTTTAAGAATCGTTTATGTCACAGTCGCCATTATTGTAAATGACATAAGAGTTATCAAAACGTTGACAATACGGAAACAGGTCAAAAACGATATCGTTATAACGCAGTTGAATAGAGGCCCAGTACGGGTAGCACAAGTAGTATTTTCTCGCTTGTCGCTCAGTGCGTCACTATCGTTACAGATGGATAAAAAGGGAGATCCGAGCGACAAACAAGTCGTGGACCACTTGTGCTAGCCCTCCTGGGCAGTCTGTACTGTAATGCCGTATGAAAATCCATTACTACCCCGTATTGTTTTTTTTTTAATTCTAGATGTCGTTGTCAATCAACCCACTTTGACACGCACCCTGCAAACCGGAGCGTATTCATTGAAATTCACAATTAAAAAAAAAAATACTCTACTTTGAAATCCGTAATTCGAACTTCGGATCGCCCTGTCACTTTTTGCAAATTAGTTACGCATCGAGAGCAAAAGGAATAGCAATAGACAAAGTTCGATTTACGGAATTCAAAGTAGAGCACCTGTTTGATGACGCGCTCGTTCTTCCTCGAAAGAATTAATTTGTTACTTTTGTATTTTATTTATTTTTAAGTGTAGTATAAAGCAGTATATATCACTCGAGGGTAAGTATCTGTACTTGCTAAACTCGTGTGGTTTACGGGCCTCCGTTTTGCGTCGGGCCGCAAATGCACACTCGATTAGTACTCCGTGCCTTACTCCCCTTGGTGAATAAACGACTATTCATTGTTTTGTTCCTATAAACGCTCAGATACTCCAATGACAAACACTATCAGCCTCTTCCCTACCATCGTGAGTTCCTAATTTAACTCGTTCACCGCCAAAGAACTTCACATCGCCTCCATTCTCTATAGAATTTTGAGACTTCGGTATTAAACATGATTCCAACTTAACATTCGTCTCGGCTTTTTTTCCTCCAAGTCCCCCGGGAACCGTCTGCAGGGAATCCGATCCAGTGGCGTGACTCTACGTGTTGATTCCCTTTTAATAGACGTGACTTGTTTTAGAAGGGTTCTGCACGTTTGCCTGAATTTTAGAGTATTTCGCCATTTTGCCTTATGCTTCATTCTTCGTTATCTTTTGTATGTAGTACGAGGTCCCTTGAGTGAGGATGATTCTGGCTGAAAATTGGCGGCGTGTTATATGTTTCTGTGACCTCAGCATAATGCTGAGGCACTCTACTATTCACTGCCACAAGGACACAGATTATATTCTTTAGTATCAGTTTTAACACTTTTATTCAGTAAATAAATATGTTTATTACTTACTTTTTTATATAAATTCCAGTTGGAATCTTCCTTGAAAACTAAAAACATTGGGTTTTATTTACAATGCCAAGATAGTTTTATTAGTCATTATTATTTGATAAGATATGCGGATTGCCGCTGAATGTGAGAAGCATACTGCAGTAATACCGAAGCATAAGCATTTTATACTTTATGTTGTAGTTAGAGAGGACAATAGAGAGATCTCTCTCCAGGCGGGTGTTATGCCTGGGGACCGAAGTCCATTTGAATGAAGTTGGAAGTGGTATATAAGTCAACCGACTGAAGAAACTTCGTTAGCGTGATGTAGCGCACTGTCAGATTTTTTGTTGCGCTGTCTGACGCTGGCGGCGCTGGAGAATTGGTTGTTACAAGTTGTCACTAGATGTCGCTAGGTCGCCACAATGTGGTTATAAATAGAGTATAGAATGCTTCGACTACTACATTGCAGTTAGTCGCCTGGCTAATCGTAGTTAAGATCTTTAGGGAAGTAAGGGAAGAAGTACATGTCTTTTGGGGCATAATGATAGTGATGACATTTTATTTTGTAAATCATCTCGAAGATGCATTCTTATTATTTGTTAGGTTAGGTAATTCCGAGCGAGACAAAGGAATATCTTAAGATTACCATCTTCCTCCTTGGAAAACATTCAAGCAATGCGTTAGATTTATACTTGAAATAAATGATGGTGGCCATGCAATTGATCTCTATTTAAATTAACCATTTATTATTTGCGTTGCAGCCAAAATCATTCCCTAATGCATGCACGAGATTTTAAAACTAAGCCATCATATTTACCAGCCATTTCTATGCTTATAAACGTGTCCGAAAGAAAAGAATCGAATGCATAAACAAGTGCTCAATAAACTCAATGTTTCACATGAAACTCGATTCGTACATCGAGCCAGGATCGATTCTCTTCAAAATGCAAACCGAGTTCAAGTTGCGTTTGGCTTAGGGAATACTATATCCGAGATGCCTTCTAGGGGACTATTCCAGTCGTGTGACAAAATGAATCGCGATACAATCATGCGGTATTGCATTTCGATTCAGTCATAGCGCAGATATATCGCTAGGATTGTAACTCCTGTTGTGATTATTCGATTGTGCAAGTTAAATGGGTTTCTGATGGAAATATGTATTAGTTTGTGAATATTATCTACAGTTACTGTATTGGACTGGATAAAAGAGTTTAAAATTTAAAAACTTCATTGTAAAATGCATCAGTCATAGTGCTAGAAGAATCTATATGATTAGATATGGAAGAATGGTTCTAGCGGAAGACCAGCAATGTCCGCAAAGTGAGCAACATGCTGGAGCCATTTCTTATTATCTGGTTGTTAGTTTGGGTTTGTTGTTATTTTATTACTGTTAATATATTGGATGTTTGAGTAAACGTTCTAAGACATCGCTTCATAAGTTGATAACTGACTGCAGCACATTTTAGACTGTCGATATTTTGAAAGTTATGCAATATCTGGCGCCATGGTTGGCTTAGTTGGTAGTAACCCTGCCCCCAAAACTAGCGCTTCCTGGTTAGATTCCCGCTTAGAACTAATATGCCAGTGATGAGAGGGAATATTGCTTGGTCGTAGATGGTTTCTCCGTATTTATCTTTGTATTTCCCTATTTAGGTATATTTGTTGTTGTTTAGTAGCTACTTATCATTTATTTCCCTAAATCTATTTTTAATTCAGTATACATAGTTGGCTATCAGATCCCACGTATAAGATTTTCTTCACTCAGTGTAGGCAAATTTGTGAACAAAGGAAACGTTCCTATCTTTTTATCAAGCCCTTTTTCCTGTCTGTGTTGTGCATAATCTAGACCTTCCCACGAGACCGCACGGAGTTATGCTATTTCTTAGCGAAAACACTTGAATTGTATCGTAGGTCTAAAAACGTTGTCAAAAGTAAATTGTTTAGGAAGGTAGCTGGTGGTGACATGAACATTTATAGGTACGGTCACCAGAACGCAGAATGTTATTATTTTTGACATACTGTCTCAGTAAGTAAGTATAACGTTAACGTAACGTCATCGAGAAAATTGTAATGTGAATTGGAAATTTTGGAATCAACGCCCCGTGTCCGTATTCAGTACTAAAATTTAATGGCAAGTTGACATTTACGTCGACTTTCGTATCGTTATAGAGAAGTATTAAATAAAATGATTGAAACGTAAATCTGTTTGAGAACTTTATGCTTTAGTTAAGGCGATGTTTGTTTTTGGTGTCTCGCATCTATCTCGCTTTCATATTCTTTGAAAATGACGAATAGGAAGGTATCAGAAACATTGTTAAGACAATCTAAAACTATGTATAAAAATTACTAGCTTTGGCGTGCGATACATTTATCGCTATTCCCTTGGAAACTGTCGAATTTTTCGGGATAAAAAGTGAACCAAATATCATCGAGATCCGTTCAGTCGTTCTTCGCATTTACTTAAATATATATATATATATGAACAAGTAAGATAAAATCTTGTTTATATGTTTGATTATTTGAATAGGTCTGAACACAATAATGTTTATTAGGATGAATAGGATGACTATCTGCTTGTTACGGCATTGCGAAAAAAACATTAAATCAATCGGGTTGCTAGAATCCAACAAAAAATATAAGACAAGTAACATATTTAAATCTAACTCTAGAGTAGTAGAACGTTACGGAAGATATGAATAAATGTCTTATACAAGGAAATGAAGTCACTTTAAATGTTTTGCTATTTAAATACAACATCGACAGAGAACACAAGGAGAAGTTCGCTTTAAAACAATTCCAAGATGGTTCCGTGAAGTCCAACTTTTATCCGCCTAAGTTGTTTTCGTTTTAAACAAATGCCGATAGATGCAATCTCTTTCCAAACTGGACTTTGGCCGATATAACCGTAGATATAACAAAAGTTCAAATTTGTACTTTTGATTCGGAAATATTTTAGACCAATGAAAAAAAATGCTCTACTGTTAAATAACGGGACGGTAATGAACAATTAATATAATATAATATATAATAATAATAATATAATATAATAATAATATATCACGGGACAATGTAACACAAATTGACCTACTCCCAAACTAAGCTCTAGGCTTGTGCTATGGGTACTAGACAACGATAAACTTACTTATATAGAGAAATATATACTTAAATACATAGAAAACATCCAAGACTCAGGAACAAATACTCGTGCTCATCACACAAATATCTGCCCTTATCGGGATTTGAACCCAGGACCCCTAGCTTAGAAGGCAGGGTCACTCCCAACTACAATCTGTGCACTGTAGGATGGTGCCTGTGACAGCTCATATAAACACGTGTTACACATTGTTTCTTTAACTGTTCATAAAAACGATATTGGTTCAAACCTTGCGACGCCTTCAAGAATTTAAATAAATAATCGCCTAATTTTAATAACCTCGCTTGTGAGTACAGTAAGTGATTGAAGTTACGAAATACGGCTGTCGAGGGCACCATCCTACAGTGCACAGATTATAGGCTAGCGTGGCGTCTAACTAAACTAACTAAATTGACTTTTATTTCCATGGACTTCCGATACCGACAAACCAGGTCAACATCTGTGACAGATGCAGTTGATTAAATGAGGTTAAGAAGAACTTGAGGAGTGTCGGTTTGACTCTCGAGTTCAAGATGACACATGAGAGATACTATTTCAATATTACATTTGCAAGTGAAGTGGCGCACAATGGAGAAGTGTGAAAACTTTCCCATTTAAATATGTCGAGAATCGGAAATGTTCTTGCAACTTAAATCCGGCGTTCATTTTACGGCGAGAGGTAAGGACAGAGCTATTAGCAGTTACATATCTCTGTCCTTTTCTCTTAGCGTAAACTTAACAGCATAGCTGTCATAATACCCCCCCCCCCCATAAGTAGAACAGAATAGAGAGACGGTAGGCTTACCAATAAGTTGGCACTATTTTTGAACGGAACCCTAACACTGATTGTTTGGCAGCTTTATAATACCAAAATAAAGATTTTATTTCGTAATTTTTCGTAGTTAGTCTCGAGATATCATTTTTACGACTACACTTTTTAACTCGTCTTATTGGAGATAGTTAAAAGACTATTTAATTACTTTAGTAAAAAAGTGTTAAAATACTTTAATAACTTAAAATTCAAAGCTATTTCTAATTAAAAACGTGACTATTATATAAAGAAAATCTTCAAGTTTCTATCACCTCATTTACTGCTTGGCTATGACTGAGGGTCAATGCGTTTTATTTTAAATGGAATGTTTTGAAAAAAAAATACTCACCCTTCAAACTGGAAGAGACCCGTTGTATCCCTTATACGTTCGCCTTTTTACTAATTTTATATTTTGTAATTTTAAAGTTTGTGTAATATTATTCTTTAAATACCTAAATTTTAAAACTCTTCTTGCGCCCTTTTATTTATTTAATTAGTATTAAAACGTCATTATTCCTGCCCCGCCCGGTCTTATAGGTAATTTTTTCACATCTCTAGTTTCTAGGTCGGTGAGTGATTTGAAACGTGTATTATCAGTCAGATTATCAATTAGTCAGTCCTTAGTCATAAAAGCTTTATATCCTATGAATGGAAATAGTCTTGCTTTAGTTTCCTTACAGTCTTAAACCTGTCTTGTAAAATTTATAAACAAGATAAAGCGTAGTCCATTTTATAGGCGTATTTTGCATCGTGAATGAAGTTTATAGAGCTGCTGAGCATTAGTATCTCATTTCAATATCATACTTAAAGATCCCGTTATACTAGCTGTAGGGCCATGGAGTGTAAAATTGTCTATCGATTTTAAGTAGCCATGGTTCGATTTTTAAGAATCGAGCGTTCGAAAGTTGTATTCGAAAATGAAATCAGTGGGGTTGGTAGTGACGTTCTTTTGCGGTTTATTTGCTATTTGTTTCGAGCACTCACTTCTCAAGATGCATCGTAAGTTAGTGACTCGAAAATCGACAGAATGTATTGACGTAAGCTGATGACAGATCGCTCGACCGCTTATGTCAACTGAGGCGATAGAAAACAGAAACGGGCCTCTATTCTACTACGTAAAAACCTTATTACACCTTTTATATAGTATACTAGCAACACGCCAGCGGCTTCGCCCGCTGCAATTTTTTATTTTTTCATGTCTCATAGGGGTATAAAAAATAGGTATTAGCCGATTCTCAGACCTACTGAATATGCATATAACATTTCATAAAAATCGGTCTAGCCGTTTTGGAGGAGGATGGCAACTAACACTGTGACACGAGAATTGTATATATTAGACTAGCGACCCGCCAGCGGCTGCGCCCGATGCAATTTTTTTTTTTGTTTCTTTCATGTCACTTAGGGGTATGAAAAATAGATGTTGGCCGATTCTCAGACCTACTGAATACGCATATAAAATTTTATAAAAATCGGACAAGCCGTTTCCGAGGAGTATGGTAACTAACACTGTGACACGAGAATTTTATATATTAGACTAGCGACCCGCCAGTGGCTTCGCCCGCTGCAATTATTTTTTTACATCACTTAGGGGTATGAATAATAGATGTTGTCCGATTCTCCACCCTAGCCGATATGCACGCTAAGATTCACGAAAATTGGTCGAGCCGTTTCAGAGGAGTTATCCCCGTGTGGTTGCCGGGTTAGAATAGTGTCACACCTTGTCTTCCGGATGTTGTAAGAGGCGACTAAGGGAAGGCTTGTAGTTCTGTTAGGCGATGGGCTTGCAACCTGTCATTAATAAACTAGTAAACTTCTTGGCATGATTATGCAAAACGTGGTTACAGAATTATTAATAAGTCTTTAGAGTTGTTGGTGTTTCTGTAGCTCTACCTACCCCACTCTGGGAATGAAGGCGTGATGTAATGTATGTGTATATTATTATATTTTACTTTTGACATGTTGTCGTATAGTCAACATATTTACTGATCTTATTACACTTGACAGTCATGGCAGCCAAGTTAAAAACAATACAATTGTTATTGTATCGTCAAAGAAAATAGGCCCAGGGCTAGATGCATATCGGTAAGTTAGCGATTAAAGAAAATAGACAAAATGGATAGGATTGACGTAAGCTTATGACAGCTCGCTAATAGAAAACAGAAACGTTACCAGCGTTTGCCTACAGCTAGTAGCTAAAAGCTTTTAACCCCTTAACGCATAGCATTTCGAAAGTGAAACGCTGTCTTTAAAGTACATTTCCAAATTTGAATTTTGACCAAGCTACGTATTATCTTACTGCATAAATTATAAGTTTGAAATTTACTTAAAATGTTAGTTTAAAAATGAGCTTTAAAGACATTTAATTTTAGTTCAAATCATCAAAACAACCTATTTAAAAATATAATACATGCATTACGCCATATATGGCTTCATATGCGGTAAGGGGATAAAAGCCATATACATAACTCGATGTTTTTAGATGGTCTTTCTTTAATAATCAAATGTAAAACAAATATTTGCGGTGAAAATATTTTACCTGATCCTGGATTCAAAACAGCATCGTAAGCAGAGAAGGCTTTAGACCAGCAGTACCAGATAGAATATGAGATAGGTTTTACATGATGACATATAGTCTCATGTTTTGTGGCCCGGCAGGAACAGAACCCCGGTACGCCAATCAATCTCGCAGATTAATGACTGCAACACTTGATGCTTAATTAGTGTCCGGGTATTTAAGATTTATTAGTACTTAAGAAAGACCGTTCGTTGACCTAGAAAGCTTTTTATTGTACCTTTATAATTTTCAGCAGTGATCAGGCTACTTAATTAACGAGCAGACAAATGTACAGACAAATTACTTTTCAACGTTATACCTTATTTATTCAGTGTTTGAGTAGTATTTCTCAAGCTATACTGTAAAGCATAGGAGTTGATACAGTTCACTAAAGATTGTTCGTTTTTCAAAGTTATCCATTTGCGCCAGTCAAATCAAATTGTGTCATAAATAAGTCCATTGACCTATTTCATAGATATCTAATTAAATACACTTACAAAATATTTTATAACTATGTTATTAATGCGTTATTATACCCGAATGCAAACGCTACGCTGGTCAATGCAATTTTGTTGTATATTACCACCAGTTCATAGCCTCGCATCTGAACATTTAAGTCCTAACTTACTCAATCGTAAACTTGCAAAATTAATCTTCCTCACTTCAAAATAAAGTTTAAATTTCCAGTCAACGCGCGTGACGTGAAGTCTTACGGAACTTGGCGTCGGACGTTTTTAACTTTTTAAATTAGTGTTACCACTTCAATATTTAATCTGTTGACAGTATTTTGTAAGCGCTCGTGTCGAATTGGGTTTTAATTTATTTTGCCCTTTTAAAGGTCGAAGTATCCACTTATCAATTGTAAACCACCATTTAATGAGAATTTTAATTTATTGGATTAGAGCTGTAATCGAAATCCATCGGAAAACGGATCGATTCTCAAATTTAATTTAACCTGTGGCTTCCTGCATATAAATTGAAATAAACTAGACATTTTTCCACCTGGTATCACTGAGAACAGTTTAAATTTGTTATTTTAAAATTCGAATAACGAATGTCTGTTCTTTTATTACACTTCGAAACTCTTTTTTTTTGTTTCTCAGTGACAGGTTTATTACGATAACCCTGACATTGATTAGCTGCTTTATACTGTGGGCTCTATTCTATAGCACATCGTTATCTTATTGTTAACGTTTTGGTACATTGAGCGCTTTTCCACCGACGAGACAAGTCGAGGGGAGACGCCGGCCCACTTCCACTAAAACTGCTATCGCAATTTATCGCAGTCTGACTATTAAATTCAATAGAATTTACAAGCGAGATCTCTCGAGCCATAGCCGGAATTGTGTTTCCGTTGCTCATAAGTTAGTTACTTTTTGTAGCAATATTAAGGTGCGAATTGTAACAACAAATACACTCGTGGACAAACAAATCATATGGGTCAGAGTGCGTTTTTCATACAAACGAGGCTATTTCGAAGCCTTGGTTCCTGGCCAGGGGTTGTTTTGAGTGAGTTTTAATGGTGGATACTCCGAGTTTTAATAGAGGAGAGCAAAAGTTCTTAAGATACCTAACTGATCGCACAATCAGTTAACACCACAGCGAAAGAGTTTGGGTCAGCATTTGGATTTCCTTACATCGTAAACCGTTCTATGAAGAATGTCGACATTTTAAGGGTTAACTAGATACCAAGGTATCAGAGGCGACTGAATCGTTAGCAAAATCATTGCAATCTTTTAATACAACCAGGGATAGAGCCCCTGAAATGAAAAATGACGCGTCATGCGGGTTCTGTCAAGACACAGAGGAGAGACTGCGACTTCCTCTGCTCATAGCTGCTGCGACCTAGGGCGATACAACATGGACCCACAAAGATACAACTCACTGCCCAAATCATCTGGAAATTCCTGGACGCAACGGGCATTTATGAAGGCACGCTAGCCTGCCTTCGAAGCTAGGGGTTCCTGAGTTCAAATCCCGGTAAGGGCAGATATTTGTATGATGAGTATTTATTTCTGAGTCTTGAATGTTTTCTATGTATTATATAAGTAAGTTTATCGTTGTCTAGTGCCTAAAGCTTAGTTTGGGACTAGGTCAATTTGTATGAGATGGCCTCCTGATATGATATTTGCGGTAAACTCTAAACAAAGGGCCACAACTCATCTCAACCCCCCAATAATAAAAATGATAGCATGTCGTCCCTCAGACATATTATCATCTCCGGTTGTTCTTATTTGGCCAACGGTGACTAGCACGGACATTAGGGTCATACACAGATTTAGGTTACCGTCTTTCCTGTAGACACACCGAAAGTTAACGTTTTTAAGGCCTAAATTTCTGGCTAAGCCCATACCCGCAAAAACGCCGTCAGGACTGCTTTAGACCTATCATATAAAAACATATATGCACACAAGCTTTTAACTATTGGCCACAGGAGAGACAAATTTTGTTTTTAAGAGTGTGTATGATCCATAACCTCGTGGCCAGAATCATCCATCAGCAACTTGCTTTTCAATATGGTCTTGTTGAATCCAAAGTGCCATGCCATGACTACGTACCAGCGCTAGTTCTCGAAAGTGGTCGTGCTACGTTCGTAATCGTATCGTTTTTTTATAATACTTATTTTTTTAATTAGGATTATTATTTTACT
Source organism: Acleris holmiana (assembly GCA_949316455.1). Taxonomy (NCBI): domain Eukaryota; kingdom Metazoa; phylum Arthropoda; class Insecta; order Lepidoptera; family Tortricidae; genus Acleris; species Acleris holmiana. The sequence continues at coordinate 21,862,635 of OX438763.1, read as the reverse complement.
TTTATATTTGAATATATTTATAAAAAACTTAACTCACAGATTTAAAATAAACATTATTTGTATTGCGTAGTCTATCGCGTAATTTTATTCAAGTTATCTGTGTATTTGGTTATTTGAACTCATAAGTAAACATGAAATATAATACTGATATTTTATTAACGAGTAGCTACTCGTATGTTCGAAATGAAACGTTATTTCAATGTTAGGTCGTTTAGTTTCTTCTTTTATTTGAGTGTATTTTTGTAGGTACTTTCTTCTTGTTAACTTTACGAGGAACTCGCTTTATCCTACCAATATTATAAACGCGAAGGTTTGTATGTATCGATGTGTGAATGTTTGTTACCCTTTCACGCTGCAAATGCTGGACGGATTTGGACGAAATTTGAAATGGAGATAGATTATACCTTGGATTAACACATAGGCTATTTTCCATCCCGAAAAATTAAAAGCTTCCGAGGGAGTAATGATAATCAAAATGTATGTGGACGAAATCGGGGGCAAAAGCTAGTAATCAATATTTTTACTAGCTTCTGCTAATCTAGGGTATAAACTATATCCGTTCCAAATTACATCCAAATCCGTCCAGCTGTTGCAGAGTGAAAGATTTACAAACTAACACACACACACTTTCGCATTTTTAATTATTAAGTAGGTAAGTTATCCATTATGAGGTCTAAGGGGTCGATATTCATATCACTATGTTTAACCCTTCTTGCTAAATTTGATATTAAAAACGTTTATTTAAACGTGTATTTTGAAACTTACATACATAACATCACGCCGTCATTCCCAGAGTGGGGTAGGCAGAGCTACAGAAATACCAACAACTCAAAAAATACTTAATTTGATGATTCTGTAACCACATTTTGCACAAGTAGGCTAAGATGTTAACCAGTGTAATAGTGACAGGTTGCAAGCCCATCGCCTAACAGTACTACAAACCTTTATTCCCTTAGTCGCCTCTTACGACATCCACGGGAAGACAATGGAGTGGCACTATTCTAACCCGGCAACCACTCAGGGTCAGGGACTGTGTAATTATAAAGAATTGTTTATAATTACACAAAACAATTAGAATTAGTAGTAGTACTATTTTGAAACTCACATAGTTAAATTATGCAAACACAACTTAAATTCACAGTAAAGCACATTCCTTATGGATGACACTGTTTATTAAAATTCGACGCTAACACGTGTATTACATTCTCACGATTCTGTTAACTGGCTGCTTATTTATTACGAGATTACGCTTTTGAATAACGCTAATGGCACATTATTTATGTTAATCCGAATAAGTGAAAATATTACTAATTCTCGATGAGCATACAGTTGGTACCTTGTCGCTGTGACTTGATGTATGGGCTACGGAACTAACGCAGCCTATTAGTATGAGCGACAAGGTTTTTTTTAATATGCTTATAAAAAATTAACAAAATATAAATATCGTTTTTACCTTGTATTGTGAAAGAAATGTTTAAATAAGATATACAATCAATTAGGTTTCGGTTCTGTGTCAAATTTTGACTTATGTAATGTCTTAAGACTTTAAAGGAACTGCCTAGTTCATTACATACTATAAATAATTATACTTTGTCTATAATAATAACGTTGCGTTGACTTGCTAAACAATATTACAATAACTTAATATTTAACATTTTGATAAAATATTTACGTTTAATTTATAATTACAAATAAAACATTATTTTCTTGTCTAACAGAAACAACATGCGTTCATTTTTTATTTTAGACAGCAAGTCACACTAATCATCTTTCTCCCTTTATCTCGATCTCTACTGTCATCACGACACAGAGATTCAAGTGATAAACCTACGGCGAGGTGGCCACTGAATCGTGTTATAAAAAAAAAAACTTTGAGATACGTGGCCGCCTGGAAGTTCAGGACGCCAAATGCTTACCGCCGTAATCAGAGACATTTTTGGAACAATTAATTTATTCCTTTTTCAAACTTTTGTATTAACTTTTGTTTTGTGGTGGTAGGACCCTGTGCAGGGTCCGTCCGGATCACTACCACCATCTTATCCATAACCACCCGCCAAACAACAGTGTAAGCATTGTTGTGTTCCGGTGTGGGTATAAGACAACCGGTGAAATTACTAGCATAGAGGCATTCCATCTTAGTCCTCAGGGTAGGCAACGCATTTGAGGTCTTAGGATTATAGTCTTGAGAATTCAAATATCTATGGGTCTCAGATTCCACTTACCATCACGTGGCCTGAGCGCTCTTGTGCCTTCTCCTTAACATAAAAAAAAAAAAAACGTCGCTTAGGGCCTTAGGGGCTTAGGGGGGGTTTGATTAGTAGTTGACTTAAGTACTACTGTAATGATTAAAATTCAAAAAACTAATCGATAATTTGACACATTGGTTTAGATTAAACAATGAGGACCTGTTGTTTGACCAGTAGTTAACTAACTAATGGTTAAATCTCATGGAAATGTATCAAATTTTCGATTATTTTTCGAATTTTTAACCTTTAGTCCAGTTATCTAATAAAAGTTCAGTTATATACTAATTAAACAACTCTGGCGTAGCGTCGCGAGTGTCACTCGATAAATTGTCAAAATGGCTAATTTAGAATCGTAGGTATATTAAGCAATAATATCAAAAAAACTTGCCGTCGGGTTTTTGTACCTCGTTTTCTGTTAAACTTGTTTTAAAGAACTGTGTTCTGTTTATTTTGCACGAGTAAATTTACAGCAATCTTTCTTAAATCTACAGCTGCGTCTCTGTCTTTCTTATTATACGAACTAGTTTGCTTACTGCAAATGAAGTTAAAATTGTTCATTAAAATTACGAGATAAAATCTCGAACGAAGCGCTTGTGAAAAACCCTACACGGTGTGTGGAGCCGTTCCAAAACCATTTATTTTGCGTGGAATCGCATCGTAAACGATAAAAAAACATTTAAATCGCTATGCACTCGGTGCTTCTACCTCCACGCCGCCGGTTCGGTGCGGCAGACGCTCGGAACGCCACCTGGCTACACCGCGCACCCACTAAATTCAAATTAAGAACCAGTCTTGTCCCGCGTCATGTTTTCTTTCCCCGACGTATAAATTAAATGGCATTCATGTCCAACGGCCTGTAATAAGACTTGTTCCGCTCGTTGTTTTATTTTTAAACGATTCAATTCCATCGTGAGAAATTTCGGCCAGTTCAATTAAATTTCGAATTTCGAACATCAATGGGATTTAGAACGTTTTTGTAATGTCAATGCTTACGTGTCTTTTTGAACACGAATACACAAGTTATTTCGATGTACATTATATAGGACATTTACGTGTAACGTTTTCTTTTTCACTTTAACATGGTAACGTTATTAATTTACCAGAATATTGTACACCTACACAGCAAATTTCCCTCCCTTATTTCTAGATCCAACATGAATTTTCAATATTTATAACACCGTACACGTGAAATTCCTTTTAGAAAATCATTTATTTAGCCTTCCAAGAGATAATTAATTGTAAAGAGGGTATTTTCAGCTTTATTATAGAATTAGTTTATCTAGAAACCGTGTGGCTTGGATGAAGAGAGTGGAACAAAAACAAGTGAGCTCGAATTTTGTATGAGTCATTGGAAAAAAGCCTTGCTCTTTCGTAATTAGGTACGTTTCCCAGTGAATGTAAAGTCTGTATAGAGGAGTGAATGAATGACATATCCGCCGACGCAAAAACCCGTTCCGAATGAATTACATTCACTCATTTAGGTCTCCGTGCGCGAACAAAAAGGTCTTTCTAAAGATGGTTTTATGCGTGTAATGATCTAATGATACGAGTATATTATATTCGTCGAATTCTACTTTTAATTACACTCACCTTGTTATATTAATACGAGATTTGAACTGTCATAAGAATTTGTTGATTTTTGTGGTGGTGGAAACACCAGGTGGTGCAGGGTCCGTCCGTATCGCTACCACCATGTTACCCTTTAACCTACTTAACAGCTGTTTGCATGGTTGTATTCTGGTTTCCTGTAAGACCTAAGTCTTCGGGGTGGGCACGCATTTGCAGTTTTGAGACTGTCATCGTAAGATTGCAAAGGACTGGGCTTTAGACACGACTAACCATTATGTGGCCTGTGAGCTCGTTTTTCTTAAGCATATTAAAAAAAATTAAACACTAGCGAATGTTAATTAATTTATAAATCTTTATTGCACAAATGGTGGACTTTAGAACATATTCTTCGATTTGAGGTTCAACTTCATGTTCAATTCTTTGATTACCTATATGGCTACCAATCCAGTAGTGGTACAATTCTGCCAGTATTAAGGTTGGAAGTAACAAATGATCGGTGGAAATGTTTTTCCAAAATCAGATTCTGATTGGTCTGTTCGGGGAGAATTTGAGGTTATCATTTATACTGAAATGACAGGTGTTAGTTAATCGACTTTATATCTCCCATTTACTAGTATTTACATACATACATAATGTCACGCCTTCATTCCCAGAGTGGGGTAGGCAGAGCTACAGAATTACCAACAACTGTACTTAACTTGTTGATTATTCTGTAACCACGTTTTGCACAATCAGGCTAAGATGTTTACCAGTGTATTAGTGACAGGTTGTAAGCCCGTCGCCTAACAGTACTACAAGCCCTTATTCCCTTAGTCGCCTTTTACGACATCCACAGAAAGACAAAGTGGCACTATTCTAACCAGGCAACCACACGGATTACTAGTATTTAATAGTGAAAAATTAAACCACAACCCTAAGAAAGTAATACAAAGTAATTACCTTGATAATTATCAAATGCCATCCAATTCATTTACAAACTTAACACTAATATCCCCTTTTTGACAAACGCTCCTAATTACTAACTCCAAGCTATTCCGAACTTCTCCGAACAATGCCGAATGGGACCGGATACTTCCTTGCGTGACCTTAGCAGTTGTCAAGAATGTGCGGTGGCCCTAATGGCGGAAGCTCTTTCGTATGCAGTGACCCTAAACTTTATGTTTAGTGGCATGCGATGGTATTGTCACTTGATGTATGGCACTGTTACTATTAAGTTGCCAGCTTACCTAATGGCAACTGTAACGTTTTGCTTTTAAACTACTCGTTTAAAGAACTACACTCAGGAGCAATAAAAACGGGCCACTTTTTACGGAAACGCTTTATTAAATGAACGGTTGTCATTGGTCCTTGTCCTTTACTGGTGCCTTAAGATACTGTAAAATTACGATTACTCAACAAGTTATTAAGGTGACTAGATCTCATAGAATGTGGCCCTACATTTTAGCAAACTCAAATTTTAGCAAATGCTTTGACTTTAAAAAGCCCCAGCGATACGTTAATTACTACAGTAATTCACGGAGTTAACCCTTCAGCTGCTCATTAACACGGATAACGCGCAATATAAAAGAGTGACGTGGCGCTTCGCGGCCATTCATCACGGCAGCGGGGGGTTAGCCTCAATGGGCGGTGTTTCCATGATTGATTCGAGTTCGGAGGTTGATTGGTTGGCGAAAAATGTTAAAAGGTTAGATTTAGTCTAAAAAAGCTGGCTAGTTGGAATTAATTTAAAAAAACATCGTAAAATATTTTTAAATGCTCATTTGGATTTAACGCTAAATGACCTATTTGAACTTAGAAAGCTAATTTGATAAGTTTTATATGAAAAATAATAGTTGCAATTGATTCCAACCATGTAAACTTCTACCCTAATCCCCTTATTAATAACCGTTGAATAAGGTTGGAATAGTTACACCATGATTTAATTTTGTCCTTATCTGTCATTGAGACATTTGAATTTGACAGATAATGAAAGGCATAAATAATTAAATAAAATAAATATCAGGGAAAATGTCACACAAATTGACCTAGTCCCAAACTAAGCTCTAGGCTTGTACTATGGGTGCTAGACAACGATAAACATACTTAGATAGAGAAATACATACTTAAATACATAAAAAACATCCAAGACTCAGCAACCAATATTCGCGCGCATCACACAAATATCTGCCCTGACCGGGATTTGAACCCAGGACCGCTGCCTTCGGAGGTCACTCCCAACTAAGCCAACGTGTCGTCATGGTATAACTAAGTATGTAAATAAGTCTCGGTCAGTTTTAAAAGTAACTGTTAGAAATTAAATGAAAAGAAATCTTTACTGTGCGAGATTTAGATTAATATGGTTTGCAGTTATGGTGGCTTTATAAATAGATTACTTGGTAGTATTAACAGATGTACACACATTATTTAACCCTAAATTAATAATTCATGTCAATATTGATACATTAAGAACTAAGCTTCATTCAAAAAGTAGTCATTTAATTATTTCCGATAACCATTGTTTAGTGAGGGTTTTAAATTTGTTAAAGTCGTGATGATTAAATGAATTAGGTAACTAGTTAGCAATGTTTTAACTTAGTTGATGCTTTGTACATTTTATGCTTGTATTGTGATCTTACTTTACGAGGAACTGTGTCCTGCTTTAGGTGAAATAGGTATTTAATTTATGTTGGTACACAAATACACCAGTTTGAAATCAACAAACATCTCATTTTTGCAAATAGTTGCTGAATGAGACCAATCCAACAAGTCCAAACTCGATGGGTATACGTTAAGTATAGCGGAGATCCTGTTACCACCTTCCGACTCCCAGCTTCCAGCCACTCCATATTGATGACTCACGGTTGTGTCAATCAGGCACCCGCCCACCCATTCACCGATACAAGCCTTTGAAAGACTAACCTCTCAATAGAATGACCTCTTGGAACGAATATGACTAAGTTATTTGTTAAACTAACCATTCACTATAAGGAAAACCTTAACACAGAAGCACAGAAAACCCTTTATATATAGCGCTTTAAAAAGCATATCGAACGGATTTTTTAAGTAAACGGCTTATAAAACCCATTCGAAACCCCTTGAATGGGATAGCGGGTTTTAAACGCAAATCGAACGGCTTGGCGATTTAGCTTTTCTAAGTAAAACCCTTATAAAAACCCATTCGAAACCCCTTGAATGGGATAGCGGGCCGGTCCTTGGTGTCAATAGACCAATGTAATGTAATGTATATAAGTAGCGTAGCTTGATTTTGTGGATAGAAAACACCTACACTAACTGGAAAAAATATGTTAGAAGGTTGGGAAAACTCTCATCCGAATTTCAAAATTCTTTTAATGATAGAAAGCTACATATAGGCTTTATTATATAACATTGAAACCGAAGCAAAGTGTAGGCGGATCGATTGTCTATAATATATAATAAAAATGAATCGCTGAATGTGTTGCTAAGCGCAAATCTCGAGAGCAGCGGAACTGATTTCGCTAATTCTTTTTTTATTGTATTTGTTACTCTTAGGAGAAGGTTCTTATGAAAGAAAAAAAACGGAAAAATCTACCGGGAAAGTCAGATATTTGCAGCGGGGCCAAGCTGCTGGCGGGTCGCTATTTACTAATAAAATAATTTACTACTTTACACAAGTAAAAAACAAAACAAAGATGCAAAGACTTTTTTACATTCAGCGCCATGAAATATCATTTTCACACAAGTTTGACCCGATTTCGTGTCATTCCACTAAATCTTAAGTAAGGCATGTTAGTTTCGTTAGTTGTACATAAACACGAATCATCTGCGAACCATCAATCAGACCAGATGTGGGTGGGAATCTTCCTTAACATAAATCATTAATGATTTAACACTATTATTAGTACATTAAAGCTTATTAGTTCATAAACTGGACTACGATATGTAAAACACAATTCAGTTTTAATTTTTAGGACCGGTAAAAATGTGCCCGCATTTAGTAATTTGTAGTTATTATAGTTTCGAATTAAGTTAGTTAGTTTTATAGTTTTAGGACAGATATCTATCAAATAACAACGCGTTAGCAAGAATACGACGTGTATTGTCACGTCAAAAAAAATCGATAAGTATCGAATTTTTGAAAAAAAAAAAAACCTGCTGTTTGCAAACTATTGAAGATTAAATAAAATATGAAATTGTTTTAAGTAGGTATACCGGGTGTCACCTGCAATAGGAGCAATAAATTTAGGGATCGTTTCCACACCACAAACGTAACAACATTTATTCTACAACTTTTGAAAATAACTTATTACCTATTTACTAAATATTAATGAATTTAGATTTTCCAAGAAAGCAATGTAATGCGAAAACTACGAAGTTTGTAGGCTGACAATAGATGTCAACTAGAGTACACTGAAAATGCTATTTAGTTTGTTCGAAAAAATCCCAAATAATAAAATAAACGTTTTTTAAATATTGTATAACAAATGTTGCTACGTTTAAAGACGAACGATCCCTCAATTTATTGCTCCTATTACAGGCAACACCCGGTATAATGTGGATTTTACGTAATAATTTATTTATTTCTTATTATAATATTATCAAACATATATTTTTTTGTTTCAGATTACAACCCTATTCAAAATGGCAAGACACCCGGACCCCAGACTGAATAATAACGTAAGTATCGATCAATTTATACTTCAATGCAGGTAGTGTTGGAAAATGTCGATACATTTAAATTTGAGCGCAACACTCCGTTTTACCCTTCAGTACAGTACGTTTATAACATGTTTAGTTTAGTACATGACACCTTTGTCCAAACTTCAAACACATAACACCTTATCTTGGTCAATTAGGTTTTTGCAGACATCCCCTGCCTTTTAGATCAATTTAACAAGTCCTCTGTGGGTATCTACATTATAAATAACCCATTTAAACTTACAGTGGAAATGTTATTGACCACCTTTTTGCCCTTCAAAGGACAGTATTTGAGACCAACCTTATGTTGCAAATGCAACCTTATAACTAACTGGATAGGATTGAATTTGCTTTGCCTACTGAATTTGAGATGCTGCTTTCGTACTCATCCAGTATTGCTTAGCAGCTAGAATAAATAGTATTGCATTGTCAACTTTTGATACGTAATCAGAATTTCAGCCAATATCGATAACTGGACCGTAATAATCACCCATTAACTAACAAGCAATTTGCATGAACAAAACTCTACAGAAGTTAGTCACTTTGGTTGAGATAGGGCAGGTAAAAAAAATACGTGTCTGTTCTTTTAGACTACTCCCTAACATAATATATACAGAGTGTAAATTTCATAGGGGCATATATTTTAATAGCAGTTAATTTACACTAGTTAATGTAAATACTTGTGTATCAGCAACGTTAGTTGTGTTTCATTTTTTCTTACTAATGAATTCAGCAAGCAATGTATCACACATTGCGTCAATTAAATTAAAGCGTCCACGTATTCGTTGTCATAAATTACGGTTCGCCATTGGTTTGCTTCGCCAGTTAATGGCAAAAATAAAGATCATTAATTTATATTACATAGTATAAAACAAAGTCGCTTTTTCTGTCCCTCTATCCCTATGTATGCTTAAATCTTTAAAACTACGCAACAGGTTTTGATGCGGTTTTTTTTAATAGATAGAGTGATTGAAGAGGAAGGTTTATATGTATAACACTTTAATCCGGAGCGAAGCGAGGGCGGGTCGCTAGTTTTAAATAAAATTACTTATTAATCGTGGCGGCTGATTCGCTTGAGATTGGTACTTATTTTCCATAATATGTTCTTGCACTTGGATACAATACAGGTAATCGACGACCGATGGAAGCTCTCAAACTTCGTACATTGCTCCTAAGAGAAACTTTAAAAAATTAACTACGCTTCAATAATAATTGTTACCAACAAAATATCTTACTCACATGATTTGTGTCATTAACTACGTCGGGATAAAATATATGCCCGTATTCAATTTACTCGCTGTATAAAAATAAATCATATCAGAGCTGGGCAGTTGGGTACCTTTCTAGTTAATTAAAAATTGTCTTACAAAAGGGTGATGGGCAATTTTGTATGGACCCCGTCCTCCCCCCTCCAACAGTAACGGGCTGCAGGTCTATATGTTCATTAGGACCCAATAAAAGACAAAATACTTATCTTCGTAGCAAAATCAATGGGAATTTTTTAATGAAAACAAAGGGCCAGGCAAGGCAAATCATCTACATACGTGTTAATTTTCAATCAAATTCCATAGTTCCATACGATAAGATTATGATTTTTCAAGAAAACCCCATACATATGGTGATCGTCGCCATAGAAAAAATACATCATATTGCCAAGATCTATAAACTGGCACATGTTTCATCACTGTTGGTGGGTGGGGACATTTTTACCCATCGTCCTTTGAACTAAACATACTGGCATACAAACAAACATAAGTCAAATAAAAGTTAGTTATCAAACTTAGTTACTGCCGCTCGTTTATTTCCTTACTTAACCTCCTAACGCCCAAGGTCCTACCCGTAGTACTTACTAACTTTGTCATTCAGACCCAGCTCCTTCGACAGTTGTGTAGTCATAGCATACCACGGTCCTACCAGCAGGACTTACTAGAAATCCTACTGTAAGGCCGAGGTACGCTATGATTACACAAGCGAAAAGCTTAAAAAATGTTCTTTAAGTGCTTGGGTCGTAATGACTACATGCTCAACTTTTCGTTGGGCTTTAGGAGGTTAAACTACTAAAGTGTAAGAAAGACAATGGACCCCATGTACCAAAATAAGTTTTGTTTTTATAAGCATCTTTGATCTCCGGATAACAAGCAGCTATTCATTGAATGTTTGTCATTTCTCCCGTAACTTTCGAAGCTCAAATGTTTTCTCTAAAGTTATATTCATCTTAGTTGCGAGTTTATTTCCGAACTCAATTTAGAGGAGTAAATACTGTTTGTTCGGCGTGCCATTGTGGCCCCTTCAGTTTGATACAGCTACAAACATACATGCATTACATATATTTGTTTAAAGTTATGGGAATTCACATGTAGTCTAAGGGCTGACTTGGCAGGTTTTCCCATACGAATTATTATTAAGTACCTACTTTTACACAGTCATGGAAGAGCCTTATGTTCGATGGGTAGTTTCTACCAGCAAGCCAAATTTTCGGAATAATAAAATAAGAACCGAAAGGTAACAAACAGGTTTAGAACATGCGAAGGCTATATAATTCGTATGGGAAAACCAGCCAAGTCAGCCCTTAGACTACATATTTGGATTTTGCATAGAACTTGGCACTCAATCTCAGATCTCCATTCTTTTTGCGGCGAAGCCCACAGCAGAGAATAGTTTTTGTATTGAACTTGGCTCTCCTTTTTTACATTTATGTTTTTAGTGGGATATCATTACTTTTTGTAGGTAAGTCTTACCTACTTACTAAAAAATACAATTATTATTTATTTAAACTATTGCCTATACTATACTAAACCTACGTACCTATTTATTATAGGAATTGTAATAATAATAAGTATATACACCTACCTACTTATAACTATAAAATTGTTATTTATTTAAACTATTACCTATACTATAATACTATACGTACGTACCTACTTATTAAAGAAATTGTAATAATAATATTACTACAAATTATAAGTTTTCCTTAAGAAAACCTAGCAATTTCGCAGCATAAATCGCAACCTTACAGGTCAGATATCGAGAGACAACCGGACAGCAAGACGGCGCTCGCGCTTATGAGCGCGGCTGCCGCTCGCTCGGCCACGTTCGCGTCAACGCAACGGTTCGATTCGGTTGTCACAGCGCAAGCGCCGCTCCGGCGTCACTCGGCGCGCGCGCGTCGTCTATATACCGAAAATCTAAATGCCTATTATTTTATCATTATTTATGAGTAGGTAATGATTTTACACTATTGATGTGCGCTAAATATAAAAATAATAATTAATCCCAGTTAATAACGTAGGTACCCTAAGTAATATTAGGTATTTATGTTAAGCGTTCATAATAGAATCTAATTATTTAAAAATTGTCAGTTTTTTATTTATTCCTTTGTATTCATCTAATTACCTATCTGCATACCAAATTTTAACTCTCTAGGTCATCTGGAACTGGGTTAGAGTTTTGGTCTATAGGTCAGTCAGTGACAAAAATGAGGAATTTTGGACATTAATATCTAAATAACCGTTTGAGATAAGCTTATGAAATTTAGAACACATATGTATCTCGCAAGTCTCAATATATGAGCCAAATTTGATACGTTTATGTAAAATAGTTTTTGATTTATGAGGGGGTCAAAAGTGGCTCCAAATGGTTCGTGTAATATTACACACGGTGCGGCTCGCCAGTTCTGTTTCTTGAACTTGGCTTGACACGCTCCCGCGTGTCTAGATAGACAAATTTGTCGACGGATCGCGTCGTCCGTCAATTCACTTGTCATATATATATATATATATATATATATACTCGTACCTATAATATTTGAAGAGTTCCCTCAATTTCTCACGGATCCCTTCATCAGATACTGACTTGGTGACATAGGACCGCTGCGGGGGTATATCTAATAAAAATATATTTTGAAATCGGACAACTCTGTAAAAAAATATGCGTGATCAGACATAAAAAAATATCGGGTTGACTTAAGAACCTCTTCATTTTTTGACGTCTGTAAAATACTATTGTAAAAGATAGTAGGGTTTCGAAGCTTCAACCAAAAATAAGGCAAAGGGTATCATCACAACAGAGGTTAAGGTTTAAAACAACACAACGCCGGGAAAATACATAGATCTGCCTGTAGGTATAAATTCGATCGTATATCGGGAACGGCTTCGGGAACTGTGGTAGCACCCAAAGGGACTTTTGATCAGGACACTTAAGTCTATAACATATCTAAATTTCATGAAAATTTACTGAAACCACATTTTCCTAATAACTTTTTCGGAGTCCTTTTCCGGAATAAAAAGTAGCCTATGTTATTTATTTAAAATTCAGGGTATAAGCTGTCTCCATTCCAAATTTCATTCAAATCCGTCCACCCGTTGCAGTGTGAGAGGGTAACAAACCATTATACACACACAAACTCACGCATTTATAATATTAGTAGGATAGGTTAGTTGGAGGCTATCCAATCAGTACGCAACCCTCACAGTATATAGAGGTGAGGTCATTAAAAGAATGTAATAACACAATACGTGGTGCCCCGCGGGGATCATGAATGCAAGTGACGTGCGTCTTTTGACGATTAAAACTTTTTCTGCAGATCCTTCTCGTTGAAACATAGGTATTTACATGATGCTAAAGTATTCACATTTAGTGACAGTATAAGTCTGTTTTGTCTTGTATTTTTTTCGAAAGATTGAAAGGATTTGGACGATATTGAACCACTGGTACTTTTTTCCAGGTATAGGATACTTATAATATCGAGCGATTTATATTGTCACTTGATCTTCACAGTGTTCACATTGTTGTGTCCAGGGGGTTATCATGGGGAGCCTGCCGTTTGGCCAAAATATTTTTGGTCAAATGTATCATTGCCCAATATATAATTTTTTCAGAATTTACTTTAGTACCATCGTGTAGAACCCTATAGGTTAGGTTAGGTTAGCTTTTATAAAACCCTGAAATATTCACGGTTACAGAAAACAAAGCGGGTTGGCAAATGAAAATTTTGGGAATTAAACATTTGACCAAAAACTTTTTGACGAAACGAACGTAACCCGGTTATCATGACATGGTTAAGCAATTCAGTTTACGGTGAGAGAAAGAGACAGAGCTACATAACTGCTATAGCTCTATCTTTTACGCTGATCCTAAACTGAATTAGGCATGACATGGTAACCCCCTAAAAAAGTCAGCCGATGATATGACTAGGATAAATATATTCCATCTTAGTCTTTAGTATTCGCACGTTTGTAATCTTAAGATGGCAGTCTTGCAAACATTTGTTAGCCTAAGGGCAATGTTACCATCAGGTGGTCTGTATGCTCGTTAGCCTTTTCCACGTCATCAATAAAACTTGATTGTTTTGAACGTTCCCTGAAATCGACAGGGTTCTATTGTGGTGCACGAACGTATGTACCCTTGGCGGGTACATTATCAGCACATAAGCGACTTATCCTGCGCGTGCGTCGCTGAAAAGCGTCTGTTTCGCTCCGGCCACGAGCGGCGCTAATTTGCAAGCGAAAAATCATTTAAATAATAAAACATTAACACACCGCTTTATTCGCTTTGGTTTCAAGATGGCGGCTCCAAGCGTATTCATTGAATAGGGTACTAGAGTTTGTTTACTATTAAATATTGTAAGCATGTTACCCTTGTGCAAAATAATAAAAATCTTCAGATTTCTAACTAAAAGTTCCATATCATATATTGAAAAGCGGAACCCTTATAAGATGAATTTTTATTACGAGCAAAGTCGACACTAGTTCACGCAATTTTCTACTTTATAAAATAGATTGCACAAGTTGCATTCTACAAAACTTTCGACTGTGCAAATCGAAAATATCGAAGAGAATTGACGTAAGGTGACGTGACTCGTGCGTTGATTCGCCAAGCCTTGTCAAACATTAACTTTAAAACTTCTTTTGAAATCTAAAAGGTAGTAACTTAATACGGGGTCATTCCCTACATCTATTCATCAGTAGAAGCAAAAAACAACCACAAACGGTTTTGTTGAAAACAAAACCTTTTTCTATAAGTTAACATTTATAAGCGCTTATTTTGTGCGGTGTTTGAGAACACGCCTTAAGCTATGTACATACGTAATGCGCATCCAATGCACCTGTATAAAATGCATTCACGATGCGCGATGCAGCCATTCTATCTGAGCAGTGGGCAAAGGACAGGCGGTAGCGGAAACGCTTACAGTGCGTCGTATTAAATATTAATGTCTCTTTTGAATCATGGAAATAGAACAGAGTACTAAATTATCAAGACTTATATTTGGCATGTGCACAGTAATAATATAGGTACTTAATCATTTTCTATAAATAACGCCACGCCTTCATTCCCCGAGTGGGGTAGGCAGGGCTACAGAAATTTCAATTCAAAAAAAGACTTGCTTATAATTATTTTGCAAAATCTGGCCAAGAACTTAACTAGTGTATAAGTGACAGATTGCCTAACAATACCTACTACAAACCCTTATTCCCTTAGTCGCCTCTTACGACATCCACGGGAGGACATGGAGTGGCACTATTCTAACCCGGCAGTCACACGGGGCTCATTCTCTATCTCGCTTTATTTTTTACTCTTCTAGCTTAGCAAAAACGATACAACATTAATCTCCCAGCAATGTAAATAGCGTTTTGATACTCGCAGTGTCGAATATAACCCTACAATAATAAATTTATACTACCTATTAATAGATGCCTTTTGGTTGCCGGGTTAATATTGCCACTCCATGTTTTCCCGTGAATCTCGTAAAAGGCGACTAATGGAATAAGGGCTGTTAGGCTGTGCTTGCAACCTGTCACTAATGCAGTGGTAATCTTAGCCTGTTTTTGCAAAATGTGGTTACAGAATTATCAAGAAGTCTTTTCATAGTTGTTGGTATTTGTGTAGCTATACCTACCCCACTCTGAGAATGAAGGCGTGATGTTATGTATATGTATGTATCTATGTATTACTAGATTAGATCTTAAACTTAGATTGAGATCATTATATTGTAGTGCCCTTGCAGGGTATCGCATGGACTAACCTAGATATAAGTTTTAAAGACACTTGCTGTATAGGATTTGTTCCATGTATAACAATGAATAAGTGATTATAAATCTCGCACGCTAACATGTTTTTATCTGAAAGCAGTAGGAAAAGTCTTTATTATTGCTATGTACTTATTACTCGTGCAATGTTAATACATACGAATTAAATAGAGTTTACGTTTAATTTGATTTTTGGTAACCTTCAAGGATAAGATGGAATTTAAATATATCCTGCTTTTAGTTTTGATTCATTTTCTCTACTAATAATAATTTCACTTACTTGATTGGTAAAATAACTACGGAACCGCCATAAAAAAAAAACATACGAGAACTAAAAACCTCGCTATGAGATTGCGATGTTTATCTTTCCTTCGATATCGTGACGTCATTTCCGCTATTGTCTATAGCTTGCGCCGATATTAAGGCAGTGTTACACTGTTGCGGCCACAAATAGCTTAACATAAAATAAAGCCGTGGCACATGCGACCTCTCTGGGAACCGGCGCCTGCGCATCCAAACTTCGCAGAGCTTTGCGTTTACATTTCATGCAGTGAGTCATTTCAATGGGTCTTTTGTTTAATAATTGTATGAAAAAGCTATGGACATTGATCTAAAATACGCCAATGTTCGGTTTTGGTGTTATATTATTTAGTAACCGAACTGCTCTCGGTTCATAATCCAAGGAATTAAGTCAATATTATAGACATATATTATTAGTATAGTATGTTTGTTTGTAACGTGTAATCTCTGGAGTTCCGGACTCAATCCTTAAATAAACTTTTATGGAAAGCTGACATGATTTTTGAGCGATATAGAGCTAAGTCGCAGACAAACTTAAATCATAAACTCAATTTGCGACAATTACATAGCCCATTTCTACTTCAAACATGCATAGAATTAATCACAGCGACCGAAACGTATTTACTTAATTCATTAACGCTATCCATCGATTCGTCCAACGACTATCGAATAGTTTCAATCAGGCTCGAATCGAGTGCCTCGCGAATCGCACGCGAATTCGTTTAGAATTCACTTAATGAAACGTTTATTCGAATGGAAATTTAGTTAGTTATTGAATGACTTTAGAATTTTGAATTGTTTAATAGTTTAGAATATGTTGATAATATTTGATTTGGTATGGATTGTGTTGTTTGATGTTAATAAATAAATCTTATACAAATTGAACTAGTCACGAACTAAGTTTTAGGCTTTTCTATTATTCACTGCGACAATCGAAGCGACCGAGACCGACACACAGTATCGCTCGTCTATAACATTATGCGCACGTCCACCACAACGTATATTAATAATCGAGCAAGAGCATGCCGGACCATGCTCAGTGTAGGGTTCCAAAGCCGTCTACAAATATAAAAATCAACAAGTAATAACTAATTTTGTATTTAAAGTCAATTGGTGCCGTCTTAGATGATTTTAGTAGGTATAAACACTTTAACCGCCTGTATCTCAAGAACCAATAATGTTGGTGGTGATAGTTTTCTTTTAAAATTCGTTACATGCTCTTTCATTTAAGATTTTCTTCTGATTTTTAGTATTTGTAGTTTTGGCTGTAGGGGGGGACACTTGAGTCTAACAAAAATTAGCGCTTTAAAGCTTAATATTTCATAAACGGATAACTTAATCGAAAAATTGTTTTTAGAAACCCGTAATATAGAGAAGAGAAAAAAAAATACATCCCCACGTTAAGTGTACAGTAGGGAAGGTAACCTAAAGATATTTTTTTCCAAATTGTATGCTGGCGTGACTAATATGTATATTCATGCTAAATTACAGCTTTCTAGTACTAAGTTTCTGAGCTAAGCTGCTGACGGACGGACGGATGAACGGACGGATGGACATGGCGAAACTATAAGGGTTCCTAGTTTGACTACGGAACCCTAAAAAACGGGAACATCTCACACCAATTGACCCAGTTCTAAGCTTGAACTCTGGGTACTAAACACCGACAAACGTACTTATATAGACAAACTAGCTGTATCCCGCGACTCCGTCCGCGTAGAAGTCGTTTATCGCTATTCCCTCTGGAACCATTCAAGTTTTAGGGATGTAAAGTACTCAATGTCGTTCCCAGTTACTTTCACATTTATAATATTAAAACTTTAAACATAGAAAACGTCCATGATTCAGAAACAAGCAGGAGTAGTCTTTATAAGTTACTTATTTTATTAAACACGATACTATACATTTTAACTATAAGCAATTAATACTTAAAACAATAAGATTAGTACAGGGCGGTTACTTAAATGTAGGGTAGTTTCACCTTTGTACTGTTTACAAAAGTTTCCTTCTCAAAGGATAATACTTAGGAAATATACGCACTTTGTTTTGAGGAGTTCTTCGTCGAAAACGTTATTGAAATATTAATGAACGCTTCAGAACATATCACGAACTTAGAATTGTCTTCTCTCCAAAATTAGTTGTAGTTTTCTTAAGAATACACTGGTACACTTTTGAAAATAAATTCGGAGAGCAAATGCTGAATTCAGTTGTTTTAGAAATGTTAAAATAATTTATTGAAGTTAAATAAAACAAAGTTCAGAATATAAAGTTTTTTCAAGGCTTACAACAATACTAAAACTGAATTCAGTTGTTTTAGGAGTGTTACTTTAGTTTTAGTTTTTATTTAGGTGCTCTTAGAACGTCGGGCCAATAACACGCGGATTTTTGCTCGAAAGTGCCATGCGACGAGGCCCTGTGCGCAGGCGGCTCGTGCTACGAATGATCTTACCTTGCACTCCCATACGATCGAAGCTCGAACATTATCATTATTATTATTTGGGTTTGAACGACACGCTAGCCTAGTTGGTGACCCTGTCTTCAAAGCTGGGTTCAAATCCCGGTAATTACAGATATTTGTGTGATGAGCACAAGTATTTATTCCTGAGTCTTGGATGTTTTCTATCTATTTAAGTATATATTTCTCTGGGACTAGGTCAACTTGTATAACAATGTCCTGTTTTTTTTTATATATATATACGGGAAAATAATACATTTATTGAAGATACATAAAACAAAGTTGAGAAGACAAACAAAGAAGTTTTTTTAAGACTAATTACTTAATTGTTTAATCATTACAATACTAACATTTGAAATGCCCTTAAGGTTAACGTAGCACCACTTGTCCTAGATTGATTATCGTAAGCCTATCCTAATAACGGGCTTACACCATTAGAGCAATCTCCTCTCGCCCAATTAATCCCAGAATTAAGTCTAACCTTGAATTCTGGAGAACTGGGAGTTCAAGAAACTAATTGTGGATTCAATTTATCATCGCAGTCTCGACGGGATAAGACCCTTAGTGTCGTTCGATACACTTATAAATATTAAAAAGTATAAATGGTTTTTAAGAATAAAGTAGCTGTGCTTTTAGTATTAAGTGAGTTTAGCAGGTTTATGTTAACGCTTGAAACGAGATCCAATTGTCATTTCATTTTGTTCTTGCTATTCTAATTAAAAAAATCAAACTAAAATGAAAATTAAATATTATTTTTAAAATCGCAGATTATTATTTGGCATTGTTAGTTCCTAATAATTATTAGTTCAAACTAATAAAATAAACATTCTTAGTTGTCTATCTTCTTCAAGGTTTACAGGGTGTAGTTATTACTCAAGCGAGTTCGTGAGAAAAACTCGTTCATAAATTCGAACGTATCGTACGAATAGTCTCAACTCGACACGACAGACGTTGCGGTAAATATTTAATGTCGATGTTTGCACAAAGGGACGCCATGAAGTATGCAAAGTGTACAAACTAAATGTAGCGACCCACTTCGAAAGATCGATACGCGGCTAATGAGGTTACTTGATGGTGTTTTAACATGAAAAATACGACTAAACACTTCATTAACTACGTAGTAAATAGCATCGGTGGTCTCGTCAATTAGGTCGTTGACTTGTGGTTGTAAGGAGATGACCTATGAGTTTTTCTAACTAAGGTAAATTACTTGATGCTTATAAGGTAAAAGAGAACGGCTTTGTAACAGAGTTAAGCGCCAAAAGATCCTACATGATCAACTTATATCTGATAAGTGATAAAAATACTAAACATAAACGAACGACAGAGTTTTTCAGCATGATAACTTCGCACAACGTCGCTATATTTTGCTAATAAAGTGTAGCCAAATATTTACGCTGAAACTCGTAACGCACCGAAAACAGTTGCTAAGCGAACATCCCTTGTTTTAGGGCAAAGTTCCCTACCTTTATGGTACACACAATGCACTACACAGGTACACAACCACTACAAATTGACCTTGGAAGTAAAAGGCAAACTTTATAAGGTAGGGATCAAGGTTTTCTGGTTGTAACTTTTTATTATGATTCTTACGACTCGGGGTTTTTTGATAAAAATATTACCAACCCTTAGGGTTAAGACGCAACGTGTATATCTGAGTTTGAGAGCACCCTTTGAAGTAAAATAAGATTTTTGACGTCGGTAAACATTTAGTGGGGCGATAGTATTATGTTGGGAATATGTAATTGGCTTCGAACATATTGCTTTTTCTTTAAAGGAAACGAGAAATTGAGGCTTTTATTTGTTTTGGTCTTATTGTGTGTTCGCTTTTCTCATACACCTTTTGAATTCGTTTTCGATGGCAGAACTCTGGCTTGAAATTGGAATGCGTATATTATTTAATTGAATATTATTTGAGATCATAGAATTTCCACACGCAGATAAAATTGACCCACCAAGCTTGAATTATCCACCTAAATTACGTACGTAAAGTACCTACCTAAATTAGCCGTTAATTGCTTTTGTCGTATTGTGACTTATTTCACAAAAGAACTTTCGACTGCCTAATCGGCCCCCTAGCCATCCTGAAACAAAAACAATTACAATATGCACGCATTCCTTAAAAGGGGTCCTATCCCAAAAACAAAGCCTGGGAAATATCTCGCGTCGTGTTTACATTGCGAGTGCAGCAGACAGCACTACACGAAAATAACCGCGGAACGTAAAACGGAACGGGCGGAATATTCGCGGCCATTGGAGCAGGGATGACACAGATTACCGCGGGACAGATTGCTGTTTCGTTAGTTTTTGGCTATATATAGCAAATGTACAATACTAATTATAGATTTCAGCTATCTTACACTGTCATACTCCGATTAGACAGTCCGTCCATGTCATAATGTCGTTTGTTAGAGACACAAAAAAAGACGAAAGCTATTTATAGCTTGTAAGTACTTTGTTATGTGCTAACTTTTTTGCACAATTACTCTAAATTTTCTTTCGCATAAATTTTTCTCCAGTTGAAACGGGAAATATTTTTAAATTAAAAAGGTAAAGGCTTTGCAGGCAGGGTACCAACAAAACCAATGCATCGTATATTTTTTTTTGATTGTACATACTATTTGAATGTAGTATCATAGTGAACTTTCTTTCTCTACCGCCGCTGTTGTCTAGCTGTGCAAGGACGGAGCTGCGAACGCGATTATTGCAGCTTCAATGGTGCGATTAACCCCCAGTGGCATGCTTTTGTCGTCGTTCGAATTTCGAAAACGTACTTTTTCGATGGCCAGTAATAGCCGTTGCGATAAACCGGCCAGTTTTAAAACCAAATTTGAATTTTATCAAACCGTTCCAGGACTTCTTTTTTTTATTGTCGCTTTAATAGCCTTTTGTTGGATGTAGGGTGTGAAAAATATAAGTTTAGTTTTTACTAGACACATAGAGGGTGAGCTTTTCCTAAATTAAATAACTACGTAGACTTTATCATGACTTGGAAAGTGGAAAGCAACGTTATTTCAGCTTAATTTGTTTATACGTTGCAAGTGGATGCAGTTCTGTTTACCACCTGTAGCCTCAGCCGATTTAGACAAATGAGGTGACGACAGGATCGCATTAACCCGGAAGCGTGTGAAGCTCTTATGACGTCACTGGACGTGTAACATGACGTCACTTGCGATTAGATTATAACTTCGTAGTAATAGTGAACTTATAGAATTTAGACCACCTGGTTAGAATGCCTATTTATCCTTGTAATATCCACGACACAGAATACGGTTTTGTGGTTACAGAATTATAAACAAGTCTTTTTAGAGCTGTTGTTTCTGTAGCTCTGCCTACCCCACTCTGGGAATGAACTCGTGATGTTTTGTGTATATGTATATCCACGACACTATTTTCATTTAACATCTAACAAATTTAATATTTTGCATACTTTTTAGGGTTCCGTATTTAAAGGGTGCTATCTCATCTCATGAACCGTAAAAGCTTGAAACTTAAACGTTTCCCAGAAATGTATTACGTACTATAGCCGCTATAACAACAAATAATAAACGTAAAATAAAGTTACAAAATAGAGGGGGTCCTTATAGAAAACGTGTTTTCTTCGGCGTCGTACGGAACCTTCCGTGTTCGAGTCAGACTCGCACTTAGTCGGTCTTTTATTCTTAGCCATTACGAGCACCGACAAATTTTCTATTATCGCTTATTCCCTGTAACTTTCGCTCTAACAGCGGTTATCTGAAAAAACGAAACGAGAAGTCGTTGCGGTTCCATTGAACTTAAATCCAATTGGCCCATTAGCTGGATGGAACAACGCAATGCAATGGCTCACTTACAACGCGTTCGTATAAATCCGCTTAGTTGGTAAACTACGGTAATGGATAATGTTTGAGGTGAGCTCTTGAATGAGAATTGGCTGAAAGATCTTAAGGTTATATTGGTTTGTAAGTGGCTTGCTTTGTACGTTCGATGTCAAAGTGCTTACATTTTTGCACCTTATTTCAATGGAATAAGGTAGAAAATGTTAACCTCTAACGTAGACTGTACTAGTTTATGCGGAATCAAAGGTAGAGGAGATTTTGACATCTATTATTTATGGCCATGAAAATTAATAAAATATAACAACAGCGTAAACTAGGACATCCTGTATGATGAATCCATAGAACACAAACAAATACACTACAAGCATTTGATTTAGTCCCAAACTAAGCTACCTATATAACTAATTGTAAATACATAGAAAACATCCAATAGGAACAAATATTCGCGCTCAAAACACAAATACCTGCCCTTACCGGGAATTGAACCCAGGACCGCTGGTTTCGGAGGCAGGGTCACTCCCAACTAGGCCACCGTGTCGTCACTTTGACAGCTTACTGTTCAAGTCACAAGGCTTATATTTGCATAATCACACTGTATAAAACAAACAAACACTTTATTGTAAAAAAAGAAAAACAAAATCAATACAGTGAAGATAAAACAGAAAGTACCAATGCGAACTTATCCCTTTAAGGGATCTCTCCAGCTAACCCTTGAGAGATTGACACATATTTAAGAAAAAAACATATCAGTTAAAGTAACCAACATAACCTATAATTAATAAACACATTCCAATATCTGCATAGATGTTCTGTTGTATGTGTCGTTCATGAGCACACAGGGTGTCCATATTTGCCCTATTCCGCACGACTTACTCCGAGAACCCACAACTCCAAGGGGTTGGGTCAAAAAGTTTAAGTTTGATAGTGTCTTATTTGATTGTTTTGCTCTTAAATAAGTCCAAACTCCTTCCTCCTTCCGTTGCTCAAATTGCATTCAGAGAGAACTACTAACAACACTGAACCGTAAGAAACTACAGTACGACTAGTAAATTGCCCGTTTCAGCGCTGCTTGACGAAACTTCAAAGACATAGCATGTACCGGAAAACTTACTTTGGAGAACGTACAGGCGGATAGGTGTTTCAAACTGGTGATGTTTCAACCCTGAATCACCCTTTATGTAGTTTCGCTAACTTATTAATCAATGAGTGCGACTTACTGTATTGCCTGTCTTAAAAATCATTTAAACAAAGTTGGTGATATAAATATGCAGGCGTATATGTCAAGTATTTTTAACGACTTTTATGTATGTATGTAAATTCTTTATTGCACCAACAAAAGATAACAAAGTAAAAAACGAAACAGAAACACAAAAGGTATGTACAAAGGCGAACTTTTGAGCGATTGAGACAGAAATAAAACAGCGGATGGCTAAACATACAACAATTCTTTAACAATTTTTCTTTGTCTCTTTAGACAAGATAAAGCTAAAACCGTTACGTTTTGCTATTGGAACTTATCCAATTTTTTTACCGTGCAAAATCATCAATCGATCGATGGTTTAACGTGAAACTCAACAAAGTCTTAGGAATTGGAATATAAAGAGCATAAGTTTCCTCAGCGGCACTGTAGCAGGTAGCATGCCTAACAGCTGTACCCGGGTGACTGTACTGGCTCGGAGCCAGCGTTGCATTTTTTATCGCAACCAGCCCGATGACGCCAAAACAATAACTTTTATTGCGACGCATCAGACAACGGACTCGGCGCCTGTTTAGTGCATACTGCGAAACGAGCTTAAGCCATGTGACTGACGAACAGTTTCTTTGACACTTTTAAAGCCCCAGAATTCGTTATTGAGTCTTATTATAAAATCGGACACGAGCATGTCGAATCATGCTCAGTGTAGGATTCTGAAGCCGTTATGTACAACAAATATAAAAAAATATAAGTTATAACTAATTTTGTAAGTGTTTTGGTGCCGCTTGAGTCGCCTGTATTTCAAAAACCAACGATGTCTACTTAGTCGTGATAGTTTTCCTTTTAAATTCATTCATATGCGTTTTGGTTGAAGTTATTTTTCTGATTTTTTGTATTTGTAGTTTGGGCTGTATGGGGACACTTGTCTTAACTCTTACAAAAATTAGCACTTTAAAGCTTAATATTTCATAAACGGATCCCTTAATCGAAACCTATACAACGATACCCCACACTATGTAGACGAGAAAAAAAACACCCCTACGTTTCGTGTAGGGGAGGTACACTAAAAAAGTTTTTTGTTCAAGGTTTTATTTTACCACTTACTTTACTTTTTTACGTTTTTTTTATCCGTGTTTTTGCCGGGATAGAATAGTGCCACTCCATGTCTTCCCGTGGATGTCGTAGGAGACGACTAAGGGAATAAGGGCTTGTAGTACTGTTAGCCGATGGGCTTGCAACCTGTCACTAATAATACACTGGTAAACATCTTAGCCTAATTGTGCAAAATGTGGTTACAAAACCAACAAATCTGTTTGAGTTATTGTTATGATGTTATTAATGTATTTACCACTTTGTTGGCGTGTCTAATATGTACCTATATTCATGCCAGTTTACAGCTTTCTAGTACTAAGAGTCTCTGAGCTTGGCTGCGGACGGACGGACGGACGGACATGGCAAAACTATAAGGGTTCCTAGTTTGACTACGGAACCCTCAAAAATACTCTTAAGACTCTTAAGATTTTGCTTCTTTGCGACTAATCCTTATTAGTCCTTTCGTTAATTAGTTCGTCCTGGCAAGGACAAACTCGTCACCCTTTAATTGATTGCTTGAAATAAATACCAATTAGTAAGATTAGTGTATTGTCTTGTGCCAACCAAATGCACTTTTTATAATAAAACACTTCAACAAACTGCTTAGCAGTTTGTCGGCGAATTAAACACTCTTTTCTTAACTAATACATGCTTAGAATCTAATAAACTAAACGAAACATTTGTTCACAGTGTACTTCGGGTACGCTAAACTAGGTAGTTGCTACTTAGTATCCATAGCCAATCAAAGTATGCCCCGATGTCTAAAAAGTTTAAACGACGTCTAAACCAATAAGAAAAATATCACAATATAAATTCCAAAAAAATCGCATTAACTTGTTAAAAAATAAAGAATTTTGATAAAGGATGTTCCAAAAGTAATACAGTTTTAATGTGTTTTAAACATGTCATAATTCTTACTTGACTTATTCCCTGATATCCAAGCCTCGATTAGCTGAAACCGTTAATGAGCAGTAAGCCCGCACCCTCGTCAGATCCCCGGCCGTCCCACGGGTCCCGCGCGATTCCCGCGCGTTTTTAATTAATCTGTTATTCGCTGAGCTTTAACAAGATTAAACCCAGAATGTTGGTTGTGATCTTGGTGGTTCTGTGGTTTAGTTTGCTAAATGAACTGA
Source organism: Acleris holmiana (assembly GCA_949316455.1). Lineage (NCBI taxonomy): Eukaryota > Metazoa > Arthropoda > Insecta > Lepidoptera > Tortricidae > Acleris > Acleris holmiana. The sequence goes on along the minus strand of OX438763.1, from coordinate 21,837,149 downwards.
GTTGGCGGATACTGGTTGACTTGAGAAAGTTTACGAGATTTTAAAAGTAAGCTTTACGCTTTTAAAATAATTAGTAACAAAAAAAATACTATTGACTCAAATCATAACTGTGTCGTTGAACAATTTAGGACACCATGTTAATCACAAATGCTTTTTTTTAATCTGACAGGCATTTAAAATCATCTTTGTGACATTAAAACTTGTTCCGGCATCAGCCTGTAACGTGTTTTTAAATCAAATAAAAACTGCCGCATACTAATCAGACTAAAACCAACTTCCATAAACGGAATCAAACAAATTGCAACTAAAATCAAATTGTTCGCAAAATCAAACTTTTATAAGTTGGCAGCGTTCCACCCGCCTGCAGATCATCCGTTGTAAAAGGTACTTTCGTTTGAATTACGCAAATACACTGCCCGATTTATCGTTATGTAAGTCGGTCTGTTAAGTTTTAGTGATTTTCAATTCGGGATATTGTTGGTGGAATGTTCCTGATATTTTACTGAACAGCTATATTTCGAAATAACAACACACTGTACACACTATACAGCATGTTGTAAAACCTTAATGTGTGAATCAAAAAACATTATTTTTGCGTTTAGTTATCTCATCTAATCAAGGTTCCTAAATAGACATTCGGTTCATTACTACATTTTAATTAATAATTTTCTTGCTTGCATTTTTTTTTTTTTATGTTAATGAGAAGGCTCACGAGCACTCAGGCCACCTGATGGTAAGTGGAATCTGAGACTCATAGACACTTGAATTCTCAAGACTATAATCCTAAGACCTCAAATGCGTTGCCAACCCTGGGGACTAAGATGGAATGCCTCTATGCTAGTAATTTCACCGGTTGTCTTATCCCCACACCGGAACACAACAATGCGAACACTGTTACTTGGCGGGTGGCATAAATGAGACTCACGTGACATCTAGAATAACTAACAAACTCGTTCTCTTCCAGTTACTTTTTACGTTTTGGTCACTAATATGGAAACATAAAATGTATCGTCTGTTGAACCAACATTTAACTAACTCGTTAACCAGCTGTTAACTGGAAGTTTGTCAGATTTATCAGCCTAACGTGCCGTTAACGATATCTTAATAAGCGATCTTGCTTCATTAAGAATAAAGTTGAATTTAATTCATTTTGAATGGTCGGTGTTAGTTTTTGATTGTGATCTCAGTTATGTATTTCAAGTTCATAACCTTTACAGTAAGTGTGTTACGAATGGAGCTCTAAAATATACCTACAAATCAACAAACAAGATACAATTTCCATCGTTATTTCTATACCGCCAGGTTTGAACTAAAATATAAAGGGTCTAGCCGAGCTACCATAGAGAATTCGGCCCCGGCTTAAAACAGAACTCATTTCACCAAATACGCAAAGTATTAATGGATCTTTGTTCTGCTTACCATCTATAGAACAAATTATTATTTAGGTTAACAGCCGCCATAACACTGTCACTATTTAATCAGGAATGTCCTATGCGTTTTCCAAGAAATTCTTCCGTAATGTACCTACTACATTCGTGAATGTCTACCTTTTTTATCCACCCTTTATATTCTACAACTTTAACTACACTATTTTAAGTGACATTATTTTTAATATATTATATCAAAACTAACAGTTTTCCTAATCTTTCGGTCCATCAGCCAGCCGGTCAGTTATCGACTGCGGACACTTACGTGGGCAACACTATCGGCTGATTTATAGAGACGTCCTCCATGACTTATCGACATCGACACTTGACTCGTTTGCTTGACACGCTCGTTTGAATAACTGAATATTTTGTTCGTCGTTAATATTTATTAGGATTGTTGTTTACATAGAAATTTCGCCCTATTCACATTTTTGGAAGTTATTAAAGAACTTCGGGGATTCGCGGGGGCTTTTATTGACATTAAAATTTTGATAGAGAATGTAATAAAAAAAAGTATGTGTTATAGATACAGGGTGTTCAGATCAATCCGTGTATTACGTTATCTGTAATTCGGTTATCAAAAATCAGTAATTAAGATATCTTAAACTATTCATACAACCACCATCTAGTTTTCGTCTTAGATTTACATGTATGACTGACAGTTCCGTACATTTTGTCAAAACTTTACTGTACTTTTCAAAATCTAAACTTACATTTGCTACAAGTGGCCCCATCATGGGCTAAACCCAGTTTAATATAACTGGCACAGATTAGCAAGTGTTGCTAATTCTGAACCAATGTTTGATTAGCGCCTGCGCCGAATGCGGTGCGTCAGAGGTGAAAGACCTGATTTAACAGCAAAAATAGACCTTATTTACTTATCCATTTGTCTCTCAAGAGATAAGTGAAGAGCTAAAATACCATTTTAAATTAAGTCAAGGATAAACTAAAATCGTGTTTATAGATTATTAAGGTGATGTTAGTAAATAAAACTTACAACCAAAGATTACATAGAAAATATTAGTTTATTGGCAATGATTACTCTTTTTCATATTCTGCACTGCATGTACCAAATACCTAATTAGTTAATACACCTTGTAGATTTTCACGTTCAAACACTTGGTCACACAATGCTGTCCTCCTAAGAAAAAAAGGCGTAGTCTCATAGACCCGCGTATGTATTAGTGACCTTATTTCTTAAGCTGTGAGGTAAAATTTGCATTGTTTATCAAATTTCGCATGCGTCCCTTTTATTTAGAATGGCAGAATGGGCTATGCATGATTGCGTGACTGTCCTAGTGAGAACTGTTAAAGGGGAAAGTGCATGCTTAGTATAATATTTAAATCTCGGTCTTGATTGTTTTTTTAATAAAGTCATTGATATAAAATCATATAACCACGCAAAAACACTTAAAACCCATAAAACCGTAACGTTAGTACGCTGTGATTTTTATAAACAATATTTAAGTGTAACATTTTATTTTTTTAATTTGTACTAAAACAATATCTATTCATTTCCAAATTTGACTTCATGTAAGAAAAAGTTGGTGTCTTTTAAAAAATGTTTTTAATCCGGGACGCTCTTCTAGACTTTTTGATTTATTATTTTTATTGAAAACGTATTTGCTCTTGGCTAACTCTTGCCTTTGGACGATAATAATTTAGTCTACGATGAAGCGAGATCAGTCTGAAAATGCCTATTCGCCCAAGTTTTGAATAGTTTCAGATCCACGCTGACCCACCTAATTAAATTAACATTACGCGATGGGTTTTTTTTATCCCTAACATTATTTAATTTATACCGCTATGAAAAAATACATCCCTTAGCGAAATTACCTGTCTTGGTCACGCTGTATAACAGAATCCTAATGAATACCCAAGTTAATTCTGTTTTACCGTGTATTGTGAGCCGGCTAATTACCCGTCTGCTAAGCTGAGACGCGTTGACTTTGTCAAGGAATGCAGGTGTGAGATGCACGAAATACACCACAGCTAAATAACAGTAACACAACTCTTGGCATACTAAATTTAACCACGCCACTACGAGCACTAGTGTGTATACTACGCCTTGGGGAACTTTAAGAGACGAGCATTTCTTTCTCAAAGGATGGTGACGCATCGGCCATTTCTATCCTGGTGTCTATGGGTATGCTAGCTATCAAGCTAATGATTTGGTGGACTTATATAGATTTATTAAGATCTAATGTCCAACAAGTAACAAACTTCGATAAACAGCTTACACTTACCCTTACTTAGCTTTTTGACGACACGCTAGCCTAGTTGGGAGTGACCCTGCCTTCAAAGCTAGGGGTCCTGGGTTCAAATCCCGGTAAGGGCGGATATGTGTGTGATGAGCACGAGTATTTGTTCCTGAGTCTTGGATGTTTTCTATGTATTTATGTATGTATTTCTCTAAATAAGTATGTTTATCGTTGTCTAGTACCCATAGTACAAGCCTAGAGCTTAGTTTGGGACTAGGTCAATTTGTGTGACATTGTCCTGTGATTATTTATTTATTTATTTACCGATTCTCTGAAAAATACATCCTGTATGTTAATTCAGCACGTGGACTGTTTGTGTGCTGAAATTGAAATAAATTTATACAGCCTTTAAATCATGATTAAAAGACAAAACAGTTTAAAGGCTGATCTTATTTACTCACTTGACAGAAGCGCATGGAGTTAAACCCAGCTTCTGCTTCGTCCACAAGAGAATATACTCATGGACTTATTTCCCTTATAAGTCCATGGGAGTGTCTATAAATAACTCGACATTGGCGAAACACCTGCGCGGCTAGCACATGACAGCGCGCGAGATAGACTACCTTCCATTGTCTAATTAGAACGATCAGAAAAAGACAGGTAGTCTATCTCGCGGGCGACATTTCGGCACCAGCACAGGCTAAAGTTTCTATTTATATATATTATAAGGAAGATAGCGAGATAGTTGGTGAAGCTGCTCTCTCGGCTGTGGCGTGCATAAAGCCGCGCCACACGAGCGACGTCCGCGGTGCGGTCGTGAACTTACGTGACGTGTTTTAGCTTCGGGTTAGTCTTTGCGTAGCCAAGTTTGTTTGAACTAACGGAGTACAGACGGTGCGCTAATGAAGTTGCTCTGTTATAAAATCAGAGTATTATTTGTGTATTTTACCATACCCTATTTTTTTTGTTTACGGGGAGAATGTCACACAAATTGACCTAGTCCCAAACTAAGCTCTAGGCTTGTACTATGGGTACTAGCCAACGATAAACATACTTATATAGAGAAATATATACTTAAATACATAGAAAACATCCAAGGCTCAGGAACAAATATTCGCGCTCATCACACAAATACCTGCCCTTACCAGGATTTGAACCCAGGAACGCCGGCTTCGGAGGCAGGGTCACTCCCAACTAGGCCACCGTGTCGTCATTTCGATCTTTGTCTCTAGTCATCTTTCAATGCACATCGTTCAAAATGTTTAATTTGTTAATTGGGCGTTTTTTTCAAAGAAAGTACCTCTAGGAAAGGACTAAAATTAACAACGGTATTTTTTCCATTACGTCACGAAAATTAACTATTACTGCTTTAAGAGAAATAGTGGCATCTCAGACAAAACTCCTGTAGCAAGTTCGACCATGTTGCTAACAGGGGAAGTTTGAATCTGCTATGCTCATTTAATTTGAAATACCGCCTATTGGCTTATGAGGGCAGTATATAAATATATGAGTAACTTTCGTGGCGTAATGGAAAACATATCGTTGTTAATTTTTGTCCTTAACTATAAATCCTTTTTTTTAAAACACCTAATTGGGTTCGAATTTCTAGTTATTAACAAAGCATCTAGCTTATTCGTTAACATAAACTTGAAAATTCTTCAACAGAAACAAAAACACAAACAGGAGAAATTCTAAATTTGTCCGAAATTGGGTTTTCTTGCCGTAGGCTCTCTGCCTACGCATAACCTTATACGTCCAGCTATACTGAATCAGTGCCCATAGTCGTCGATTGTATATATTTATGACGCCTTATGTTGATAACGGGCAGTGAAAGCGTGAACGCAGTCAGTGCCCGGTTGGTTGATATCCATACAAATTGGTCACGATATGGACTCATTGGCTAATTGCTTCTCTCATGTTAAACATAATAATCGTAATTTATTCTTTAACAACGAATCTATTATGTCTTCATTATTTTTTATTGTTCGTTTATCTTATACATTACAGCGTGTTTGTTGGAAAGTTTAAATTGATGATTAGTTACATTAGTTAAAAAATTAGTTTCAATGTTGTCATTTAATATGTTGGGTTAGGAACTTTCAATTGGACTATTAAATTGTATTCTAATTTTAGTTATGATTTAAAAGTCAAAGAGAGCCGTGACCGTAAAAGTTAATTTTATTACTGAGATAATTATGACTTATTTATTATTTTCAGAAAAGGGGAAAATAAAAAAATCTTTGAGATTTTATAACGTAACCAATCATAACGTCTTTATTTAGTATTCGAATGCTGAATCACTTATTCAATTGTGAGAGGCATTCGTAGGCGCGACACGGCTCGAAAAATACATTACACAAAAATTCCCTTCCCACGATTGACTACGTCAATAAAAAAGGAAAAATGTTATGCAAAGGACTCGGTGAAATAAAGTGAAGTGAGTGAATATAACGGGGAAATATTCAGCTTCAGATATTTTAGCCCCCCCCCCCCCTCCATCAGTTCCCGGGAATTTTACCTGCCTTGCTTAGTAAAATAACATTTCCCATGCCAATATTAAAGTTGTCAGACAAGATGGCTGGCGAGGGCTGGATGAGAAGGACCACGATCGTGCTCGGTGGCAAACAGGAGAAGCCTATGTCCAGCAGGGCTTGTATAGGTTGATGATGGTGATGAAGATTATGATAATGATGAACGAAATACTAAATCAAATCAAATGTCAAATAATAGGGGACAATCTCACGCAAATTGACCTAGTCCCAAACTAAGCTCAAGGACTTACTTATATAGAGAAATACATACTTAAATACATAGAAAACATCTAAGACTCGGGAGCAAATATTTGCGCTCATCACACAAATCTGCCCTTATCGGGATTTGTACCCAGGACCGCAAGTTTCGGAGGCAGGGTCCCCAACTAGGCTAACGTGTCATAAATATGAAAGAAATAGAGACAGCGGTCCGGGTGTACCGAAGTGTAAACTATGTAACCTATGTCTAAAGCACACACGTAACCATCGTCTTTAGTGACTACAAGGGGCCTATGTGGACTCGAAATGAGGCTTGGCTATGCCCCACCACCGGATACCAACTGACCGGGGCGCTCAACTCGGCACCTCCCCTGAGACAGTGGTCAACCGGTTGAAACTGCCCCAATTCAAGTGTGACCCACGCAACACGAGACCTGGAATGTACCCAAGGGTCTTTTTCGGGATGCCAAGAAGACTATGGATCTGTGCAAAAGAACCATAACTCCATACACCACGCCAGGACAAAGTGCAAGATGTGGCCCGAACACACTCACTTCCAGGAAGTCCTAGTCTACTCGTTACTAGCTGAACAAGCTCAACGTGGCTGCCAAAAAGTCCTGGTGGGTAACCAGCACACTCTAATCAACTTCCTTTCTCTCCACGATGTTTCCTCAGCACTACAACATGTCCTCCTTTAAGGCGGCTTAAAAAGAGTATTGACTGAACGGCAAAAACTTGGCTGTGCCCCTGGTATTGCTGATGTTTATGAGCAACGGTAACTACTAATTCTATGGTTGCAAAAAAAACTTATAGCTTGCATGACACATAGTACGAGTGATGACACGTTGGCCTAGTTGGGAGTGACCCTGCCACCGAAGCCAGGGATCTTGGGTTCAAATCCCGGAAACGGCAGATATTTGTGTGATGAGCGCGAATGTTTGCTCCTGAGTCTTGGATTTTTTTTATGTGTTTAAGTATGTATTTCTTTATATAAGTATGTTTATCGTTGTCTAGTACCCATAATACAAGCTTACAGTTTAGTTTGGGACCAGGTCAATTTGTGTGAGATTGTCCCCTGATATTTTTTATTTTATTTATTTATATAATTTGTGATGATGGAAGCTTAAATTCAAGATTTTTTTCATCAGCACTGTCGTATTTTGCCACTGTGATAGATCACTTGAGTGATATGATGTTTAATGTTACAAGTTTCTATACTGGTACGCTTTGGTTAAGAAGATTGTGAGTACTTGTAACCCTGACTACGAAGCTGCCGGTTCGATCTCCAGCAAGGGTAAATATTTGTTATTGAGTGTTGGGTGTTAAATATACTGCTATATCTAGTACCTATTCTATCTGTTTAGGTAGGTATATATTTTTTTATCTTTCAATTTCTATTCTTTGTAAGGTTGATGGGTCATACACACTCTTAAAAACAAAAGTTGTCTCTCCTGTGGTCAATAATTAAAAGCTTGTGTGCATATAAGTTATGTTTTTATATGATAGGTCTAAAGCAGTCCTGACGGCGTTTTTGCGGGAATTAGCTTAGCCAGAAAATTGAGCCTTAAAAATGTTAACTTTCGGTGTGTCCACAGGAAAAACGGTGACCTAAACCTGTGTATGACCCTGATACCGATTACTTGTTACTTCCAAGTTTGACACTGGTAGAATTGTCTCATAGAACAGTAGCGATATCAAACAATTGAACTTCTTCTTTGTAAGGTCGTTTGGAAGAGAACACTATTTAACGAAAAGATGTCTGTTGACTTTGTAACATTTATTTTGTTTTTACTTTCTTATGCTGTAATTGTTTAATACATAATATTTGTTTAGTGGTAGTAGGACCTTGTGCAGGGTCCGTCCGAATCGCTACCACCATCCACTAACCTACTGCCAAGCAGCAGTAGTCGCATTGTTGTGTTCCGGTGTGGGGATAAGACAACCGGTAAAATTACTAACATAGGGGCATTCCATCTTAGTCCTCAGGGTTAGTAAGGGTTAGTCAGGATTGCATTCTTGAAATTGTAGTCTTTAAAATTCTATGGGTCCCACGCTTACCATCAGGTAACCTGGTCGCCATTTTTTTTTGTAAAATGTAAAATTTGTGTAAGTTCATACTCATATATTTATTTATTTAATGTATTCCTAACTGTGGATTATATTAAAATGTACGCGATTATAAAATCTTAGTGTTCCCTTACCAAGAAACCTTCCGTTCCCGCTAAAAGCGCTTCCGGAATTTTTAATTAAGCTCTCAAGCTCCATCCAAGTTGCATCCGCTACGCAAACTTACAATCTTGAATTTACTCAACAAAGCTCTGCATCACTTGTAAGACTGGTACTTAAGATGTCGGGTGTGTCGTGGTCTCTGAAATTTTATGCATTAGCTATCTCGCGGACGAATTCCCCGCTGTCTGGCGGAGGCGTCAGCGACCCTGTCAAAATATCGTTTCGTTATGCATTCGCTAGTTACGCTACGCTTGCAGTCAAGCTATTTTAAGGGGTCTTAACCGGTTAAAAACCGGTTTATACCGGTTTTTTCGGTTTTGCTCCGAACTTTTCTAAGGAGCGCGAACGTTTTGAGAACTTAATTTTAACGTTAATTAATCGGTTTGATTCACGGATGGCGAGTAGAGAAATCAAAAGATTTTAACGGAATAAAAACACTAAGCGGCGCTTGTTTATATGCCTGATAAGCGTCTTGTTTAATCGTTTTTTTAGCTTGAAACCGGTTAATTCAAAAAGAACTTTATGTAAAATTAACAAGTGTGCATTATCAACAAGTATTTTTAGAGTTGTTGGTATTTCTGTAGCTCTGCCTACCCACACTGGGAATGAAGGCGTGATGGTATGTATGTATGTATGTAACTTTATGTAAAGATTCCTCGGTAAACCGGTTAAAAACCGGTTTATGCGAACGGAACCGAAATGATAAGGTTTTGCGTCAAGTACGTAATAACGGTTTGAAAATTAAACCGGTATCCGGGCCCTGGTTTTGACAGGAGCAGACAAAACGGCATAATCGCGACGCGGCGGCTCGAGCACGTTCCGGGAACACTATCTCATTTGCCACTGCGTCGAATTCTAATCGTATCGTTAGAAACTAGCGTATGCACTAACGAAGCTTGACGTGACGATGTTCGATTTGTCATAACTCATAAGGCTTAAGTTTAATTTAAAGTCTAACAAAAATATTTCACTTTTGACAACCATGATTATAACCATGTTTATTTTTAAATCAAAGATACTTGTATTCAGAATATTTATTTCCATTAAATGTTGTTTGTAGAATAGGTTGTTAACAATAATAGTAAGTCCAACATACCTTGCCATTTCTGGCATAATTTGATGCTGATACAATATTAAAGCTACAAAATTAATTTTAAGATTCAAACATGTACTTCAACCTCAGGGTAAAATATTCCACGGATTCCACCCCAAAAACCATATTTTACATTTAGTTATCCTATTGAATGTTACATCAGGAATGAGCTACTTATTATGGTTATACAATTATTTAACCAATTTAAGATGGTTACCACTTAAATAATTTTATTTTTTAGGGTGGGCAATGTTCCCTCTAGGGCTAAAGGTTATGGTAGAAAAAAGTTTTAAAGAAATACAGCTTATAACGTGTCAATTGTGGGGTAAAATACAGTTCACAATCACATCATTCGATAAAATATAGACGAGTGGTACTTGGCCCTGAATTGAATCTAACCTCATTTATTGTCATAATCGGGCCATTTGTTTAGTTAGCCTCTAGGGGGAAACAAAAAACCATGCCTACATACATATAGGTCAGAAACATAACCCTCGTTCTTCACCAGTCAGGTAAATAGCACCCCTACTAAATTTACGATGTTTGCTCACCTATTGCGTGCCCAGGATAAAAAATTGTATACATTCATGACGCATCTATGTGTCTTTGGTAGTGAATGCGCTCGATAAATCGTACATTCAATTCGAAGATGCAGTACGACAATTATTTACAGGCAACTCGGTGCTTAGATTAATGACTGCTGAGGAAGCAAATAAAGTCAAGAGCGCTTAAAAACGGGTCACTTTTCATACAAATCTACTAACTCTTTGGCCCGTTTTCATTGCCTTAGACTACATCCAGCGCGCGGCACATGCTCCATCTAGATTATCGACAGTTTAGTTTTTTATTACTCAGATATCCCTGTCTAACTGGTCTGTAATGACAGAGATGCACTGAACGACAGAGGTTGAAGTCTACTGTAATAAAACATGGTGGAACACGGCCATAATAAACTGTTTCATCAAAGTTATCAGGGAGGATTTATTATGGAACCACCTGCGAGAAAGTGCGGAAAAAAGCAATTACTTATTGTATTATTAAACCGTGTTAGGATGTAAGAAACGTGCGATAATTTGGGCTATGGAAATACTGGTTTAGGGTTTGACTCTTTATACTTTTATTTAGGTAACGTAACAACATTAGACCTATTTTCATCGGGATATTGATCGCGATCACCTTTAGGTTTAGTCTCTGAATATTTTGAAGCAGTTACACGCGTCATAATAATGGGTAGACTTAATAACACGCCTCGCGTTCTATTTTCTCAAGTCTTAAGAGACCTCATTACCTATGTGACAGTTGCATAATGAATGGACTAACTATTTTGTGAGAGAAATGCTAAGTACTTTTATTCTGTCTAAATTTAAGAAATGGTCATTCATCACTCATTTTTCGTATATCAAATACTTGTGAGAGCTAAAAATTAACTTTCATTTAAGAGTTGTTATAATAAAACTGTTAAAACTGTTATTAATTTTGGGGCGACCATTGCCCATAGAAATCATCCAGTCCTTTGCTTAATCTTGACAATTTACTATTTCAGTTATAAGATTAAAAATTGCACCATTGCCTAGACGAGTCAGTAGCCCGAAGTAGCGCATTAACGCTTCGCCTGATTTGCTACAATCTTGGCGCTCGATGCATGTTGCGTATTTATAGCTGCACTAATTTGCGCAAATCGCTCGGGAATCGATAATTATAGCACTGCGAAATTAAATCCGACGCCGCCATGTTTGGATTAAAACTTTATATTGAGCGCTGATGACACGATTTGCCTGTTCAATATGAGTTTTAGATAGTGATAACAAAGTATAATAATTGTACTATGGTGGTCCGTGGTTACAAATATATTAACTGACTCTTGGATTACGTTTTTCGAGTGTATACATTATGTGTGTATCAATTATTCGATTTTTGCGTTTCGATTATTCAATTTTGGATTTGTCTTTTTATTCAAGTAGTGTCATAACATTTGATGCTTAAATTTTGATGCTGTAGAGGTAGCAAAAATGGCTATAGTATTGGTAGGATTCCCACAAAGTGACCCGAGGATCTAAAGAAGATCGAGGGTGGCCGATAGATGCAAGTAGCACAACGCCTACGTCATTGACATCATGGAGGCCAATCCATCAATGGACGTCATTCGGCCGACGTATCAAGCCGACTTTTTAGCTAAATTTCAAGTTCTAAGTCCTGATGCTCCATCAACACCGGTATTCTACTAAGGTGGGTCCTAAGCTTGCTCTATGTTTGACTTGTTAAAATGTAGAGAAGTTTCCGCCATTATAGTGCAGCATTATAGCACCTTACCGTTTATACATTGTGACGTTAGACAACATGCTGTTATGTAGCATGCCACAAAAACGTAGCCGCGCCAATTATTTATTTCCTAGACTAGGACTCCGTGATGTATCTTCTAACTCCCTTACTTATCAACGTGGAATAACCTTGGGGTAACTTATGCCATGCTTTGTCCGTTTCTGTCAGATGCAAATGTCACAATTACAGATAAGGACAAAGCATGGCGTAAGCTACCCCAAGGTTATTACACGTTTATAAGTAAGGGGTTAATATATAAAACCGTGTAATAATAACGTGACTGAGTGACTGACTGACGGACAACGCACAGCCGAAACTGCTGGACCCAGGGATTTGAAATTTGTGGCAATACATTATATACATAACATCACGCCTTCATTCCCAGAGTGGGGTAGGCAGAGCTACAAAAATACCAACAACTCTAAAGATCCTGTAACCACATTTTGCACAACCAGGCTAAGATGTTTACCAGTGTATTATTGACTGGTTGCAAGCCCATCGCCTAACAGTACTACAAGCCTTTATTCCCTTAGTCGCCTCGACATCGACGGGAAGACATGGAGTGGCACTATTCTACCTCGGGAACCACACGGGCATGTGGTAATATTTCTTTGATATTCTACTGGTGCACTAAAAAGGGATTTTTGGAAATTTATCCGCTATAAATAGGGTAAGAAAATAGGGGGAGTCGCGGGATTCCTCTAGTAATCAATAAATGAAAAATAGACTATGTAGTTGGTCCCGCAAACGATAACGCATCAGAAAACAGAGAAAACGTAAAGGATTTGTAAACTGTCGTAAATTGCGAGTTTTGTACTGTCGTACTTACGACACATACATACTTATGTAGAATGTTTTTCGTTAACCCTAGAGGATTGGTCCGTGATTCACAAGATTTTTATTTACCCAAATATTAAACTGCTACCTACTTATCAATATTTACTTTTAGTTAACTCTTTGAATCGTTCTTTTCACTACTCAGGCAAACGGGATGGTAATTTGCTACTTTTATTCCAGTAGAAAACTCAATGCACTTTCGGTTTCGCTAGTTTCTTGAAACACTTATAAAAATGTGGCATGCGGTATTGCAGCATGAGCCCGTAGGAACCCTTGGTTCATCCCACAGGAGAATACCCGACCGGTTTACGATGAAGGAATAAATAATTTTAGCGCCGCGCGGACGGGGATCATTTTTCATTCGGTTCATACCGGAGTATGAGCTTGGGAGGGTAGGGCTCATGTTACAAGCTGAAGCTAGTTAAATAATTAAAACAAGTAAATTTTAGTTTTGTGAATTAACAAAAAAACGTAATGTAAAACGCTAGATTTAAGATGTTGCCTGGCGATACTTGCTGGAAATTACAAAACTTGTAAGACCAGGACGGCTAGCACTATAAGCCAATAGGCAGTGTCTCAAATTCAATAGCTAAAGCAGATTCAATCCTATCATCCTAGTCATGAGGTTGCATTTGCTACAGGAGTTTTGTCTGAGATACTGCGATTTGCAGGGCAGACTTGCCCGCGATATGATTGTCCTTCGGATATCCCTTTCTAACTAGTAAGCGAGAAAATACAAGATGTGCTAGCTGTACAGGGACATCGTAGACTGCCAATACTATGAAATAACAAGAAAAACGTTACACTAAATAGACTATGATTTTGTCTAAACCCTGATTTTTAATTGCGTAGAATTCTGACGTTTCTTGGTCTTGCCAGACTACAAAATATTCCTTGAACGTGTGGTGCAAAAAAGTAAAAAAAAAATCTTTAGAATATTACTTATATGATTTACATATTAGAATTTAAAAATGAAATAATAAAAAGTTAATTAATACAAAGTAATTTTATTTTAAAATCGCACAATCCATACATAATATTTTGTTAAACAAATTTCAGAGGAAAAAGATAATAGTTGTTGGTATCATTCAGATCATTGTCATGTATTACAAACCTTTGGAGTTAAATTATATTATTATATTTAATCATTTTTGTTTTGCGTTTTTATTTTGGGAAAAATAGACTTTAAAATGACACGTAGGCTAATGATTTGTTTGGTTCACTAATGTTTTACCAAATAATCATTTGACAAACCATATCGTTTTACAAACTTTCATTTCGCGAACAGGTACTTCCCGCCGGATAATTTTATATTTTTTATTGGTCAAAAGTCCAACTTAACCTAACTTATTTAATAGCCTATGCAACTAATGTAATATGTAACGGTTTAAGCACAAATACATTTTTGCGAAATGAAAGTTTGTAAAACGATATAGTTTGTCAAATGATGATTTGGTCATAAGTCGGGATACCGATTTGTTTACTCTACCTTATGTATGTGGAATAGCAACAAATTTAAATGAATGCCAAAAACGTCAACAATTAAAAAAATGTTTGTTACTCCTGAAACGTCAGAATTTGATAGCTGTCAGATGGCTGTCAGAATTCTACGCAATTAAAAATCAGGGTTTAGCATGTTACATTTGTGACACTATAATGAAAACAACAACAAATACGTTTGTATTTTATACACAAGCTGTTTGCCGTGACTCCGTCCGCATAGAAGTCGGTTATCGCTATTCCCTTGGGATAAAAATTACCCTATGTCTTTCCCTGTGACTAAAATTATCTCCATACCAAATTTCATCTGAATCGGTTCAGCGGTTTATCCGTGAAACCGTAGCAAACAGGAAAACTGACAGACAGTTGCTTTCACGTTTATAATATTTATATAGATATACAACACAAATCTTTAACTTAAAAACCCCTCGTTTTTTGTCGGGGTTTAAATATAAAATAAGGTAAGAAACAGGCTATTGCAATTGTGACACGCTAACACCTAACATCCCTTTCCTTTTCTAGCCGTAGTCGGATAAGCCGCCCCCGCTACCTCTCGTGTTTCAAGCCACTCCCATACAACTCAGTACACAGTGCTATACTAACATTTATTTTAACTTGACCTGTCCTCGTCAAGAGTAATTAGAAAATTCTTTCAAGCTTTCTTGGCACCGCTGGTAATTATATTAATAGTTTGTGTGGCATTGAAATAACGAAACGGTGCGTTAAGAACGAAAAATAAAACTTCGTTCGTTTTTTTATGGGGTAGGTACTTATATCCCGTGTGGTTTCCGGGTTAGAATAGTGCCACTCCATATCTTCCCGTGGATGTCGTAAGAGGCGACTAAGGGAATAAGGTCTTGTAGTAGGCGATGGGCTTGCAACCTATCACTAATAAAGTAAACTTCTTGGCCTGATTGTGCAAAATGTGGTTACAGAATTATCAACAAGTCTTTTTAGAGTTGTTGGTATTTCTGTAGCTCTGCCTACCCCACTCTGGGAATGAAGGCGTGATGTTATGTATGTATGTATGTATGTACTTATATATTATTTCATCGAAAGGTACCTATTTCTTGCCGCAAGAGTTTTTTTGTTACTCATTTGCACCTTCGGTAGAACAAGGGCACAATGTACAATGTGACTAAAGGGGAAATTGTGCTCTTGTCTGGTAGAACAAAGACACAATATACAATGTTACTGAAGGGGAAATTGTGCCCTTGTCCTACCGAAGGTGCGATACATCTTATCATGTTTATTCATTGCTAACCTAATCTAACCTACGTAAATAATGTTTAATTTAAGATATCCTGAAAACATAAGATTTCAGCAGAAAATAAGTTAAAGGGTATCTTATCTTATCCTACAGATGGGCCCTTTCGGATACACTTCAATCCCTTTAGCATATTTGTGCTATCACCCTCTTACACACTCAGCTGTTCTAATGTGCAGGGTTCCTCACGATGTTTGTCCTTTACCGTAAGAGCTTCGGGTAATGAGTACTTAAGTACATGGTGACTGCGGGGGTTCCAACTCGAGACATCTTCGGGAAAATTCGGGTTCCGCCATAAAAACCGGTTCCGAGTGTTTAATATCCCTGATAGCTGTGCAAAACAAAAAGCTAAAAAAATATTCAAACATATTAAAGCCCTAAGCATTACGGTAGGTACTAGAATAGGATATAAGCGTCGTCTTACCTTTTTAAACGTATACGCGAAGTTTCACCTCCAAAATAATATTACTTCCAACCGACCACAGACTATCCACATCTAAATATAAAGCGCTTTTTATCTATTAAAAGCGCTGTAAGGGCGCAAACACGTCGGCACACGTTCATGCGTCCACACGACAAAGGACAAAGAGGACAAAAAGGTGTCCACACGTCCGCGGGAGCCGGGACGTCGTGAAATATGGCCACCGCGGCATATCCCGATCTCGGAATAATATATTTAAAACATGGCGGCGGTCCACAAAATGGATTTATTTTAATTTAAACTCATTACATTGTTTTGTATATTGTCGTGCTTGTAAAATGGTAATGTTGCTGCTTATTATTTATTAGCTTGGTATCAGATTTGTTTTATAGTTTTGTTTAAGTTTCACTTTAGTACGTCATGTTTTACAATTCACGAAGACCCTTCCTAATACTTATTTTAACCCTGCACGACTGCTTAAAAGTACTTAAATTAACAAATGGGGCGAGACTTCGTTTAAAAAAGCACTTAGTTATTAAGTTGACTCGATAACGGCAACCAATACAGTGGGGTTATATCAAATCTCGAAAAAAACGTTTAAACTATTCCACTCATAAACGTAAAAATAAACATTCTTAATAATAGGTATCTTATTGAGTGACTGTAGCACCCAATCCTAAGGCAGTGGCATCAGGTGCGAGATCCGACTATTGAACTGACAAAGCTTGGCCATCTCGGACCCTCTTGATAAATTCTACCTGTGAGTGGCTGGAAGTGTATCAAATGGGTCTTGGACGGGCATAAGTAATTGGGGAGTGATACATTCGTTAGATTGAGTTAAGAATCCTACAAATATAATGAGTGTCCTTTTACTACGTGGCTATTAGAGGAATTGGGAAACATTTGTGTCAAATATATTTTAACTTGTTGTAAATTTAAACGGAAGCATGCTAAATACAATTCTCTTCTTTTCCAGAGCGTGGACAACGAACTTCATGAGTGCAACGAAGTACAGAAAATGGCTAAAATGGTAAGTACCTACTGGCACTATCTACGCTTTGCTAAACGAAACATTGTGCTATCGACTCGGGAAGCTGGAAAATGGACGTGAATTGTTTCGGGCTGAATGTTTTGAAGCTCATGTTTTTGTAGAGTAACTCCAAATGTCATTGTTAGTCTATTATCTTACTGGCCAGTGTCATTTAATGTTAATTTTAAAGCTCATTATGAAAGGGAACAAAAATCCTCACCATTTTCTTTGGCGAACCGTCTTTTTTCTTCACAATTTCTATGATAATGAACGCACTACGTACCGATTATGGCTACGGAAAAAGAGGCTCTTTTAAATAAGAGATGATTCCCATTCGTATTGACCACTTGATATATTCGAATCATATGCGCCGTTTTACGCAAATCCTTGCTACACCCGGACCCTTTGACAAATCCCCTTTTTTTGCTTTACGACTCGAGCGATCCACATCGTCTGCAAGGGCATACATAAAACTAGGATCCCAATATCGCGCCATCTGCTGATCATCCCGGGAAATCACTCAGGGAGGACAAATTACGGGATATCTTTACTGCAGGCGTCCTTGCCCCTTCAAACTGCGAATAAAAAATCTTTACTTAGAAATGTATCGAAACGCCTCGCGCCGGCTAATTATTCTCCCCCGTAACTCCCGGCGCCTTTATTCTCGTATTTGTCCTAAATTGTCAATGACTTTTGAAGAGGTTTTTTTCGCTTTGAGGGATACTCAAGAAAAACATAAATTAGACCGGCTCCTTTGTTGCTTTGTATCAAAGGGACGAAAGTTTTAAAATGTTGTTTAGTCTGCTAGTCTCATTACGAGTTGTCTGGGGTTCGTTATGAATTATTCGGCGATGCCGTATCACGGGCACCTACGACGCCATAAAGCCGAGGTAAAACAAAGGGAATGAAAGAAAGCCACGAATAATATCGGCCCTCGGCCGCCGGAACCATGTTGGGCTTAAATTTTCGGGTTTTTCCCGGTTTTTGGGCGAACTTTTGGGGTTTTCCTTCCTGACTTCCTAACAGGGGTCTCGGACCTCGATTCCAAAGTTCACGCCGCGGTTTTCCGTTGTCTTGTTGGAATTTATTATAACCGGAAGGATATTATAAGGAGGTGAACTGATTTGCAAGTTCTCATTTTCTTTGTACGCAGCTTGGGGTTCGTGTTTGTATGTACTTAAGCCGAGTTGTTTGATCACTAGTTAACTGAATTAATGGTTAAATTCGAAAAAAATATCAATAAATTTGACACATTTCCTAGAGATTTAACCATTAGTTACGATTTTTAACAATTATTTAGTTTTACTACGGATCAAACAACACGCTTTTAAACAAATAACTATAGGGAACTGGCGACAATAAGGACACTGGGACACTAGGGAAAAACGAAGTACTAGGACTGCAGAAATTAGGCAACGATATAGATACCCCTACAATGAAAAATATCGAGGACTACACGAATATAAATGCTCATCTCACAAATATTTGCCAATACCGAGTTACTATGAACGCGGGACCGCTAGCTTATTACCCACAAGCTAAGCTAATCATACGCCCCTTACAACAGTAGCTATATATAAAGTAACTTTATGTATGGCACCTGTATTTGAACAGCTAGTTATAAAGTACAGGGTGTCTAGAATTGGCCGTGTACAATGGATAGCAAGACAAACAAGTTAGTGAAAGGCTGCTTAAGTCTGAGTTCGCTCCGAGCCCTTTTCACTTGACGTACTCTTTGCTCCTGTGTGTAAAGATCGCGTGTGAGGGGGACAGAGGGGGATGCAAGAGATCCAGACACCATTAGAAGGAAAAACTGTTGATGCTTTGGCTGAGGCTCCTTGGATTGTTGTCATAATACAGCGTGTTTCAAAATATGCAGTCGCTCCTAAGATTTAAAGAGCCGTTTTACGTACTTTGGCATCTAGTTTTTTTGCATTAGATAATGCTAACTGCCATAATTATGATACAGTTTTCATAACAGGCACGTACGCACAAAATAAATAAATATAATATTTAAATAAATATCAGGGGACAATCTCACACAAATTGACCTAGTCCCAAACTAAGCTCTAGGCTTGTACAACGATAAACATACTTAAATAGAGAAATACATACTTAAATATATAGAAAACATCCACAATACACAAATATCTGCCCTTACTGAGATTTGAAACCAGGACCGCTGGCTTCGGAGACAGGGTCACTCCCAACTAGGCCAACGTATCGTCCATGCCATGTGTTGTGTTTATTTATCGTGAGTGTTTGAATTTTAAAGTAATTTAACATGATTCGTTCATGTTACTTATCGAAGTGCTGTCATTTTAATTATACTC
This sequence comes from Acleris holmiana, assembly GCA_949316455.1. Lineage (NCBI taxonomy): Eukaryota > Metazoa > Arthropoda > Insecta > Lepidoptera > Tortricidae > Acleris > Acleris holmiana. Next base: position 21,817,742 of record OX438763.1, on the reverse strand, counting down.
TGTCTTTAGTTTTACTGACAGATTCATGAATGTAATTTGATTTATTTTCGAACTGATACACAAGTGATCTTGTACCGACCAAATTGAATTTATTTCTTAAAGGTCATCGCCACACCTGCGATCCCTCTGTTGTTACCGATATAGATAGACGGTGTTCATCGACCTTTATGTAACTCGTTTACCGATAACGATGCTGTTAGCTTAGTGACTGCCTACTTAGCTAGCCCGAGTTCGATTCCGGCGACTGAACGTGTGATGTAAACGAATATTGATTCCTGAAACTAAGTGCAAAAAATACTAACAATATGGTAAACAGTTCTTTGGAGGATACACTATCAAATAAATCCTATATTAAAGTAAAAGTTTCATGCGAGAGTTTAATTTAATTCATATTTACATCACACAGTTGTAACTCCACCGAGCACCCTTCCATAAAAAAACGAAACGATCGCATCCACCATTCTCTAGTATCTTAAAAGGTACCCTAAAATGAGATGCAAAAGGTTTAACTCTTTTCACCCGAAGTCATACATGTAGCCTTGTGCAACTTACACCATGTATAAGCATATTCACTACCAAAAACTCATATACCGTGTTAATTTTGTATGCAAAATTAAAAGCGTGGCAAGGAACGTGTTATCATATAAAAGATGTCCCCCATAATCCTTTGCGTAATATCATTTGTAGCTATTCACGGGTTTTAGAGAACATCATAGATTAGGGGATAGGCTTACGCTGTTTTTAATTGGTAAGGGTGGTAATATGTTTTAAAGATTAAGTATGTTAACCAGACAGAATAATTAATAGTAGCAATTGAAAGAGTAATAAACAGTCAAATAAATAATAATTAACGTTTTAGATTTAGCTCCAGCAAGGTATAATCCTTACTTGTATCATAATTGCAAATGAAAATTTGTGTGTATTGTATTTGTTTGTTGGTTCGGTCGTCACGATCATTGGATCGTGCCTTAACCAAATCGCTGTGTAATTTGGTAAGTACTAAAAAAACATTTACGGCATCTGATTTTATTTTTATCTCGGAAAATTGGACAGGTTTCGAGGAAACATTTATAAACAACTTCTGCGCGTACGGAGTTGCGGGAAAAGCAAATACAGTTCCAAGATAAAGCCACTCACAATTTCTTTTTGCATGTTTCAATGCTATTGAAATTGTTTTGAACCTCTAGTCTCACCACTCACCACTTGACGATTATATTCAACGGCAATTAGATGTAATTAAAATTCATAATGGCTTATTCTACAAGATAAATACAAAGAACAACTCCACTTTCCAGTGCAAAGACATTATTCCTTTTCAAGAATCATGTCAGTAACAATATATCGATAGAGAGCACACTTCATTCCTTATCGGCCCCGTAAATTACAGGATAAACTTTTTAATTCTACCCTCATTTGTACCCGGTTATCGTGACGAATGAACCCGGGTTAACTGAAGATAACCCTATCACCGCTGTTTAGGGTTGTTTATTACACGGTTTGAGTTATTGTGGGGCACGGTCTTGGTATTGACATGGTATAATATGTCAAAAGCGTCGATGAATAAAAAAAAAGTGTTTAAAGTCGGCGAAATGAATTGATTCGTCGGTGCGTTTATACGCACTACATATTAGTGTTTATCTTCGAACTTGATGATTCGTCATTAATTACGACATAGCTCTGCCAAGTAGGCACCTAACGACGCATACTGCCTACGGGCGCGCGGGTCTAATTAGTTAATAATATCGGTTGAACTTAACGACGCTAAGGGCGAGTTGTTTAATCAGTAGTTAAACCAACTAATTGTAAAAATTCAAAAAAAGAATCAAATATTTGACATATTTCCTTGAGATTTAACCATTAGGTATTTACGATTTTTAACAATTACTTTAACTGCTGATCAAACAACAGGCCCTTTAGTTCAGGTAGGAAGTGTTAATGTTTTAAGATTTTTAAGAAAATATAGTTGGAACTCAATGTAATTTAGTATCCTACTGTATATATATTAAACAATTTCACGAGCACCAGCGATAACGCACTCTAAGTACTTAGAATTAAACTTTACTTTCAGTCTGCTCTTATAGTATAGTACAATATTCCCAGAATAATAACTAACCCAGCCTCGCTCCCCCTGCTAAGACCCCCACAACACAAACTAACGTCAAATGGATTGTGTTCGAATGACTGACAAAGACGCCGTGTGTAGCAAGCTTTAGGGTGACATGTTGGGTGGGTCGGATTGGCTAGCTCTATAAAAAAATAGGGAGACAAAGGTGTATATTTCCACGGTTTAAAAACCACGAACCTATCCTGCGAATCGAATAAGGATTTTTGGTTTTGACCGCAGTCATTTCAAAATATGTGCCAATTTGACAGCTGTCAGTTCAAAATATGTTTGTGGCATTTTAGAGATTATATTTTGTTGCGTTGACAGCTGTCAAACCGGGTATCTTAAAACGGCGCGACTATAACTAAGTATTATAACCGACTGCTCAGGCCCTTATAAAAGCGATCGCATATATGACGTTGACCAAATTAAACGTTTGCTTATACTATGAGCACGTGCGAAACATACAACCATCCCTTTTCCCCCAAGCACACAATTTTTGACACGTGGCCGTAATAAAAATGAGAGAAAAGAGTCGGGTGGGGCTCGGGGGAGCGCGCATCTGTCGATGTAGCTTGAGAGTTGAGCCCCTTCGGGACTTCTGGGCGCCTGGTACCTCGAGGTTAGTAAAGTTGGATTAGAAGGAAAAAAAATTATTATCTACGGTGCTTTTTGTGAAGTTTTTTAGCTTTTAACTATGGTAATTTTAATTATGGGTGCGATTTTGTTAAATCTGGTTTTTCTTGTTGTAAATCTTAAAACTTATCGGTGTGTAAAGTACCCAGTTTGCTCCTTCTTTCGCAAAATAAGCGCGCGACGAATTTTACCTCACTTGGATGACGAATACACACACAGAAACATTTACTACAAATGATGTAATTGTGTAACTTTCAATAGCAGGCAAAAGCAAGTTCTATGGAAACTCAAGTTAAAAAGACTTATGAGATGCATCATTACCAAGGTAACACAGTCACAAAGATAAGAAAGTTTAAATTAAGAAAATTTGACAAATTGAAACGGAGATCGAAATACGTCCAAAGTCCTCATTAACGCATTCAAAGAATTCAGCTACAAAAGTCCGCTACTAGGGGGGCAGAAATCCAAGGGGATCTCACCGCAGAATAGCCTGTACCGTACCCTCTTATATTGCCCCTGAAGGCCGATGCCACGTTAATTCCGCCCGTATTTGAGCCTCGTGTTGGTTCTTCCAACAAACGCAAGATAGGGGACGAGTTAAGTTCATGGTAATTGTCAAATATTTTTGTCGAGTTTCACAAACGACAAACAGGGGCGTTTAAGTATTGTGTCCAATTAGCAAGTTTCGTTAAATCTAATCAAAGCACGAGCAAAGCTTTACAGGAAATGGTCTGTTGCTTTATAAAATTATATTTCGTTACTGAGAAGCGGTAAAGAAATCTTCCTTATCTACAATGTATCTTTTCCAAGTAACCGAATATTAAATAAGGAATTGTGAGAAGCGTTGAAATATATTCCTAATTCTAAATGAAATGAGTGCCCCAGCATCAAACAAGGTCTTTGATCGGTTTGTTATTGTACGTCGACACGTGCATCGGCCGCTCACACGTGGTACCGACACTCCATGTAAACAGCGGTTTCACCATAAAATACCTTCTGCGGTGCATATCATGCGCGATGTTTGAATTAAGAATTAAAATTTCACGCTGGCTGAACACAAAATGTTGCCGTTTTAATTATTTTAGAAAGATAACGTGAGGGTTCCTAATTCGAACTGAAAACGTGAAAAGGTTTTTTATCAATCACGATTTCTGTATATACGTATCGAACGATTGCCTCTGAATATTTTATTGCAAAGCGTGCGCCGCGTTGATATTAGGTGTCCATTGTCGTAACTGAGTAAATAATGTATGCTGTCTTATGAATATTTTTTTTGTTTGTTCACTATCTTCGGCAAAATATCTATCGTATCGGTCGTTATTGTGCGGGTGCGTCTAGGCCGTCGCTATTGACCTAGTTGGATCAAATAATGCCTGAGTAAGAGAAAGATAATCAAATGGCTCATACTTGGACGATATTAACTTAGAAACTGTGCCAGAAGTAGTAATTGCGTTACTTATGTTCATGATTATTACGGTCCGTGGCACACTTTGTAACGACTACAAGTTATGTTTATGACATTTGTTATTATTTGCTTACTCCATTTCTCACAAGACAATAACTAACACACAATTGCCGCATCGTAAATACCACTAAGCCTATCAATACCAATAAAGAACCCAATTTAAAAATATTGCAACAATCAAGGCCAATGACAATACTGTCGATGTCATGAGTTTGAACGCTGAATGGTGTCATGTCATCCATTCATCAAGTTTCCTTTTACAATAAAATAACTTGGTTCTCAACTCGATTATAATCGGCCAGATTCTTTTCATAATATCCAGGTCGACTGTTATATCCATGTAACAGTTCAATTATAAAAGCAATCAAACATATTGAGGTTCACGATATATTTTAATTAATTGACTCGCCACAAGCAAAAAACTCGACATTAAATATATTACAGCTGTGCATGAATCACATTTACTAACGGAGTAGCGTTGTCAGTAAAAAACCTAGTTGACCTATTGCAACTCTTTTGTAACATTCATAATATTGTACTCAATATATCACTGGCCACAAACCAAACATTTCTATAACCATTGCGTATTAAAATAATAGAATACGCTTTTCCGATAGTCAATTTTTCCTTTCAGGCTTTCACATAAAATAATACTGGCCGGCCAGTAATAATAACCAAATTGCCTATTAATAACCTACAAACGTGGGAATAGACCGAAGCAATCGCGACCTCGTGCGCGGCTCGATCATTATTAATTAAAACAAATATGTGATGTCGAGTTTTCACCGATATTTAGTGATCGGTTTATAAAACGAGTTAATAACGTGTTATTGAACAAATTAGTTTTTTAAACAGGTAGTTTTAATGCTATATGTAGTGACGTACAACGTCATAAAAAATGTTTTTTTAATAAGTTAGTAGGTACATAATTAGTAACGAACATTTTTCTTTTTTCTAAATGTTATATATGGCACATTTTATGTCTATGGAAACATTATTTATTTATTTGCCAAAATCTATGCACATGACAGGACATTTCTATCGATTTCTCCGCGTGGCTGCATTTCCCCATTCGTCCCTATACTCGGATTAAACTGTCAATTCGGACCCGTTGTTTTCTCCTTTTTTACTGCAACGGAACCCTTCTTTACGGCTAAGTGAGCCGTAATTTAGGGTTCCGCAGCTGCCACCCGTGTAACGCTGATTGTATTGCGGGGGTGCCGCCCTTGTGTGGATTACTAGAATGTTACTTACAAATAAACTTATTGTTATAGCAAGCTTCAAAGAAAATCAACCCTAAAACGAAGAACACAAGGATTGTTGCTAGTAATAACGAGCCTCAAGCAAAGTTTGCTTTTAATTACGTAACTTTTTTCATACAGCGACTCCAAAGTAAGTCAAAGAAAAATCAATTAATAATTCTTATGTTCGATACTTGAATAGTTCCTTTGTTTACTGGTCATTATTATTTCAAATCAAACGTTCCGAATTCCAAATTCGAAAATGAAGGCCCGGTTTACCAATCGCCGGTAAGCTGGAGTTAATCAAACGCGCGCTTTACACGTAATCGCTTCTTAACCCGTCCCAAAGATAAATTCGGCTTGAGGCCTCCGTTTATTTTTGTTTAGACAATTGGGAGTGGCAATTAGCACGAGACCTGCCCGGGACTTTCATTACATTAATCCCGGGAATAAATTGCGGGAGGGATAAATTAAGTCGCGAGTTAAACCGAGCACTTAGCACCGGAATTAACCGACGCTTAATTGAAACTAGAAGAGTTTTAAAATCGCCAGCGCTGATAAGCGCGCTGTAAGCCCTTTCTAAACAATGGTTTAGTTACCGGACCTCGTAAACAGTTTATGTTCGGTTTCCAACCTTACAGTTTGTTTTATTTTTGTATTTATTATGAGACTAATAATGTCAGTGTAGTTTTAACTCTGTTAAGGGTGTGCCATTATTTGACTAAAGCTTTCATCCTAATCAAAATAGCAACGTCAAATATTAAACCGAAATTCGAAACCAAAATCGGTGGCACGTGTCTTTGTATTGCAGTATATCTCGTAATAATAGCATCTATGTCACCCCCGACTTAAAGTAACCCCTCAGCTTCGATCCAAAGTCACCGCTTGGGCCTATTGTGTGAAAAATGTTACTTTTCGCACGATCTGTCAATGAAGTAAACAAATATTTCGATTGGGGTGAAATAAATAGGGAATAATTTATTTGTAGTAGAAATTGGCAAATAAATAAATGTGTAGCTTAAAGTAAGTAGTAATGAATATGGACATTTTCGGCTTTAATGAAATAAAACTTTGTCGCCATATGTGACCTCTTAAGTATTTTCTTGCCAATGTTAGACGTTACGAAGAATTAGAAGGCAAGCCTAATTTTTTTAGAGTGGCTTAAAAAAATATATATCCTTACACACCTCAAAGTCAACTGTTTTTAAATAACTCAAGCAGCACTCTGCGTAATCGCAACGGAAAAAAACGAGCCCCATACTTCAGTACTTTACCCAAATGGGGTTTCTCTGTTTGTCCTCAATTTCCCGTTTAATTTAATTGTCTTTGCCATTATCTTATCTGGAATAGTTCGGTCCTTATTGCTACCAATTTATTTTTTGTAACGGCTGAATCTTGAACTAGCGTGGTTTAGCCGAAGTTCTGCGATAGTGGCGCCGCTCTTGAGTGAACTAATAAGTTTGTGAGGCAATGTTTGTTTTTATACGGGCACTTCGGCGCCGGCTCGGGCAAGATCGGCCTTTTTCGGTCTTTTGTTATTTTTCTGGAGCTCAATGGCGCTATTATTAACAAACGTTTTAGATTTATTTTTACAGGTCCAACATTTTGTTATTTTAGCGAACGTGAGTTTTCTTTACAAGCCTGAATTAAACTAACATTGGCTAAAGCCGCCTATTTGCAATATTTATATAATACACCAGGCCTCCAAAGTTCTAAACAAAATGGACTTATAACCAAGTATTTAGCTCGTTTAGAGTTAGCGATAGAAAATTTCATCCCGATACCTTTTCTTACATTGACTTTAAAAAGCCTTTTCGCCTAGCAGACGGCACCCGCGCTATTTTAAGTGCTAGTTAAGCTTGCGGAAACCATTAACCTTGCTGCAGTCAAAGAATGCACTTTGTCTTCGCACCTTTCCGCATACAAAGCACGCTTCCTTAAGGATCCAAGTCGATACGGCAATTAAAAGAAAAGCTGTGTTGTGGCTTTGTCCGTGGTTTAATTCCTTTTCTATCCCCGATTGGGCATTGGTAAATTAATGACTTCGTAACTATTTTCATAGATGGCGCTTGCTCTCTGTGATAGAAATTTTAAAACAAAACATCTCCTTAGCATAATGCATTTCATCGTAATACTTCTTACCTTTACTACCTTGTTTCTTTTGTTTAATTCAGCCTTAACGCTTCAGCGCCTCAACCGATTAATAGAAAATTTGGTACAGACAGACAGGATGATTTTTTTATCCCGAAAAAACAATAGCCTGAGAGAATAGCCATAAAATCGTCTACGTGGACGGAGTCTTGGGCAAACGCATTTACACAAAAGGCACGTATCACTTACCGACTTATCAAATGTCACTTTTTAACTACATTTTTATGTGTAATACGACTACGACCATATTTCCAGCCAAGCGTTGGGGGCAAGTGAGGACATAAACTAGGCGCCGCTGAGTTCGCGTGCGTTTGACTTCAATCGCTTCTTCTGATCGACTTTACGATTCCACCTAAACTTCCTTACAACTATTTTCATGCAATTTTCAAATATGATTCTTGGTCAGGAAAGGAGGGAAAATATTGCTTGAAAATGAAAATAGAGTAAGTTTTTCTTGCGAAAATTTCATTACTTCTCCCGATAAGAAGCTGCTACCATCACAGTATTACATTTTAGGGATCTCAACTATTATAATTATTGATTACATTGCAAATCAAAGTAATTTCAAAAATGATTACACCATAAACAAACCAAAATCATTAGAGCAAAGTCAATGCGACCGCAAATCGCGGATTAGCGCTGATGCTAACTGCGGTTTGATTTTGATCCGATGTTACCGAGTCGTGTGCCACTGGGCCTTGTACTAGATTAATATTTTCACGGTTTTTTTTATTTGGACTTGGGATTTGGCCACTTAGACAAAATTAATAATGAACCCTACCAAAGTCAAATTAATTTATGAACTTTCCGCCTGTGGTTTTAATATTTAACACCCCATTGTCCTAGCGATATTACAACCCCATGGCATTATTAATATCTTCTATTCACGAGGATGAAAGCGAGTTAGTTTGATTAAAACGTACGAATTGGTAAACTTTGGTTAACTTTGGTTAGTGTGTGATCTTGAAAATTAAACATTTATGAGGTAGGTATTTAAAGGCCCGGCTCATAAACGCCTCCGGAGATCCCAGAGCTGGTGCTGCTCTCTCAAAGGGTTGGGCTAGCTATCTAGAGAGGTAATGCAGCCAGTGTCATAGGGACCATGCCGCGGGCGGACCTGTTAGAATGGGTGTTCTTTTATAGTTGTTCTTTAAGAAGCTCAGTAAGTTTTGTTTGTTTGTTCATTTAGTTTATTAATTAATATTTTTGAATTGTTATCATTGTTACAGTATGTTAATAAAAATCAATTAAAGGGCAAACTATAATGACAACTTATTTACTAATGATTTAGTATAATATTATAAACAGGTAGGTAGGTAATATTAAACTATATAACTAGCTATAGTGAAAGAGGTCTTGAAAATCTTTCGGGCTAGGGTAAAGTCAGACTAGTCAGTTAGACTGGCATTAGAGTGTACGAGAGCGAGTGAAAGAGGACAACAAAGACTTGCGGGTGAAGATTTTTTGACATTCAGAGACCTATAAATGAACCGAGAAATGGGTACGTAGGAAAAAATATATTTTAAAAAGATAATTTTGAGAAGTTACATGAATAAATGAGAAAAAAACAAGAATTTCTGTAAGTTTTATTAATCTGGTCACTTCTAGTCACGCGTGCGATGAGGCACACTCATGAAGCGAAGACTTATGTAGCTTAAAAGCGTAGATAGAATATTATTTACCTAGACGGGACATGACATAATAATGCGAGTAAAATAAATGTTTTGAAAAACCTAAAAACCGTCTTTAAAAAGCAAGAAATAACTTCTTTTAATATGATTAGGGCAGTCCAACTGAATTCGGCATTTTGTTAAAAATATAGTGGAACGCCCAATTCAGTTGGACTGACCTTATTTTATTCCCTATCATTTTAAAAGTAGTTATTTCTTGCTTTTTGAAGACGGTTTTTAGTTTTTTATAACATTTATTTTATTTTTTACCTTTTCGTGATCATAATAATACTTTTATGTCGTCCATGTATATTTATTCCTTTAACATTTCAGGAGTTCCCTTGATTTCCCCAAGATGCCATCATCAGATCTTGACATGCTGGGAATGGGACCAACTTAAAAGTATATCAAAGCGCAAAAAAAAAAAAAAACGGTCCCGTGGTCTTAGTGTAAAAATATCCCGATGATTTGAGAACATCCTTCTTTTTCTGAAGTCGGTTAATAAGAGAACCACAATACGGAATGACATATCAATAAAGAAGGCTTCTTTAGTTTCTATCTCACTCCGCGTATAGGCTGATTTTATTTCGCACCACAACTGGTGCCAAATAATGAAGTGGATTGTAATTTAAAACTATTTTATTGTGTGTTGTTTGTTTTTATGTGTTTTCGTAGGTTTCGTGGACATTTGTATATTAGGCTGCGACAGCCACAGTGCTCGAAAAGATGATAAAATAACCGTTCACCGGTTATAATTTCCCATGATAAACCGCCTTAATAAGGTAGGCACTCAATGACAGAAGCTTTGTCTGCTTAAGGTGATATCCTATTTGGTCGGGTTGTCTGTATTGCTATCTCAAAGGGTATATGCGAGCAGTATGTATTAGGTACTCTGTCGACGCTATGTAGGCTACAAGAAACCAAGTCGATGTTGTACCTACTTTAATGGTAATGTTTTTTTTTTATCAGTTCAACTTGTTATCCAATGCTTGAGAAATGTTTTTTATCCCATTTATTTCGCGACGCAAAAGACAATTTAAAGACAGAAGCAAAATTGACACATTTTCCCGATCTTATATTCAATGTTTGATGAAATAAAAACGTCACCTGATTCCTTTCCCGTTAAACTCTCAAATTAAATCACCATTAAAGATTTTTTGCATCACAAAGAAAAAAATGGGTCGACGTTTTCTTTTATATTTCCTTAAAAAGTGATATTAATTTTGTTCGAATCAATATGCTCCAAATTCTTTACACGTGCAACGGTTTTTGGTTAGTGTTTATTTCATCTAGAAAAGTTTCCATCCGTCACATTTATAATATTAGTGAGGAATAAGGATTAAAGGGCAAGAGCTTGTTGGACCATGCTCAGAGTAGGGTTCCGTAGCCGTTAAGTACTACAAACGTAAAAACCAATAAGTAATAACTAATTTTCTATTTAAAGGCAATTGGTGCCGTCTTAGATGATTTTAGTAGGTATAAAAACTTTAATCGCCTGTATCTCAAGAACCAATGATGTCTACTTAGTCGTGAGAGTTTTCCTTTAAAATTTGTTATATGCTCTTTCATTTAAGTTTTTTTTCAGATTTTTAGTAGGTATTTGTAGTTTTGGCTGTAGCGGGGGGGGTGACACGTGAGTCTAAGGTGCACAAACAAATAGGGATGAAAATAGATGCAATCAAAACATAAAAAAAATGCTGTCAACCCTATCGAAACAAAGTGAAATATCTCACCTCATATGAGCTCTATTGAGTTGAAATAAACGGTTTGTTACTCCTAGAGCATTTCCTCTGTCAATATAATTAAAAAATAAAGAATAAATATGCCAAACACAAAAAAGGCAACATATACTAAACGACATAATATTATACCACTCATCAAAAATGACGTGATTGCACTAGACACGTAATTCTTTTTTTAAATGAAAGTTATAATATAAGCTGAAAGATGGATGATTATAGTTAATAATAATATGAGGTAATATGGGCACATTTTTAAGTAAGTTTAGTAATTACCAGGTTTCCAAATATTAAACACATTTTTTGAATAAAAACCTATTTTTTGTTTTTTTTTTTTAGTTTTTTTTTTTATTTAATAGATACAAGAAATGCTCTAGGTTTAAAAACCCGTTTATTTCATTTCAATAGACCCAATATGAGGCGAGATAATTCACTTTGTTCCGATAGGGTTGACAGCAATCAATGTTTATTTTTGTCGTTTGTGCACCTTATCCAAGGACACACTGTATATGCCTGTAACACAGACGTGTACCTAATAAAAATAAAAAAAGTTATATTTAAATATCTATTTATTCATTCATTTGTTACAATTAACATTAACAGTACTAGGACCAAACATGCTAATTGAATTGTGGAAAGTGGTGGAAAAAGGTGTCGCCACACTTACCCCGCGGCCTTTCGTTAAATGAAACACAATCTTCATTTATAAGCCCTTTCGCTTTCGGAACGAAGACAGCGAAGTTAGTGAGACGGAAAATGCCGATATCTATGTCGGCTAAGCTTATTAGCTCGAGTTACACGATCATTTAGTTCGTAAGTAAAAAGTTGTAATAGTATTTTACATTTAGCACTAATGTTTCGATAAAAAAACACTATCGACTTTCCCTAAAGAGTTACGAACAACAAAACTCCAACAATTTCAACAAACTCGAAATTCCAATTTCAAACTTGAGTTTCTTTTTTTATTCGTTCGAAATGCATCTACTATCAAAATCCTCGCCAGCCAGTGCGTTTGAAACTTACATCAAAAGTCCATTCGAGACCAGCCGATACGTCTTGGCGTCGAGAGTCTCAAACTGTCGGGTCCCGGAGCGTCTCCACCTTTTGAAATTCAACGATATTTTAATGGCCACTATCGGGTTGCCGCAATTGATTTTTTTTTTAACTTCCGCTCTTGAACTTTGACAGAGCCCGATATTGCTTTGCCCCAGCATTTATTTACCGTCTGAATGTTAAGAAGTTTACTCCCAATAAGTAGTTCGCTTTTATTTGCTTTACGTTTCAAGATCCATTCAAAGGTTAATATACTTATCCAGCTTGCGAGCTATCTACAAAACAGATTTGCAGACTCCGAGAATTCAATTTTAAGGTAATTTAACCATACTTCAACAGATTGTAGTTCGTACTTTTATAATTAATCTGTTTGGAACTCTGTTCAAGCGATATTAAATAAACTAGACCTAGAGAACTCCAGTTTTTCGCGGGTCATTTTCGTTTGGGTTTGTTTAGCGCGAACACTTCTATCACAGAGGACTATTACCTGTCACTGTCCAGCGATACCGGCCGTATTTGTTAATTGAACTGACAATTTGAACAACGCACTGACTTTGTTCTATTTTCAAATCCGAATCGAAATGGGAGTGGCGCGGGAATCGCTCGATTTTAAATATCGAACGCGATTCGCATTTATCCAACATTTTATACTGTCTTCGATGTCTAAATAATCTGTGCAGTGTTTATGTTGATGAATGGCTGAACTTTCCTAACGTAAACATTGATGTTGAGATTACTCAATCGTACTATTTCAATATTTACCTTGACAATATTTACGTCATTGCGCTATGCAAATGTTCCCAGTCCTCGATAAACAAAGCGATTGTCGCCTCGTTTAAGGCGTCGTTGGATTAACTTTCCGTTAATGAAACCGTTACTACGCTTGTACCGCTCATTGTGCGAGGGTATTTTATCGCGCGATCTCTATACAAAATAAATCGGCTCACCTACTGTTCTACTGGAAATATGGCGCGCTGGCTTAATTAAAAACTCTTCGTTACGCGCGCCCGGCCTTGTCTTGCTTGTTTTAAAGTTGCGAATGATATTATAAGAATGTACTTTACTCGGGTAACTTGTTAACTTTGAGTATTAAGAAAATTAGGCAGTTTTTTTTTGCGTCACTCACAAAATATTTTAAACAATGCGTACAGAGTTCCTAATACGAGTGACGGTAGAAGAAAACATCGCTCAGCGAACCAATCGGCCACTTCCCTCGAATGGAATAAGCGAAAATAATAAGAAAACAAAACGCAATCGGCGCAATAGCCGTTTAAAAATCGAACGGAAAACAAAAATATTGTTCGACATGGAGAAGTTAGAGTTCCGATAACGACTCGCGAAGAGACTCTGGTCCAGTTCATTATTTTCGAAAAGGGAACGTTACGGGTTCTGTTTTTCATTTTCGGCTCCCTCTTTCGCCATAAAGGCTGATGTATGATTAAAGTTTGCGCCTGCGTTGCGTGTATTCGAACGTTCGGGCTCCAATTTGTTTTTTTTCCTGGAAAAATAAAACGAACATGATAGCGTGCCGGGCTTCGGGTCTAGTTCAGCGGAATTTATTTGGCACTCATTAGTTACTCCATTTTCTTTTTAGCTAAGTTACAGTAACAAACGTTACACCGGAATTACTCTTGACAGTTTTTTTTATTAATAATAATGACATTGGTAGCGATTATTATAATAAGCCAATTAGTATGTTTCCTATATTTATTAATACATGTAGGGTTATAAGGATATTTACATAACCTGCACTACCTCGGCTATAATAAACCAAGTACTTACAACGACAATAACCAGCGCCTTAACTACGTCCGCAACTCATAATTCCCGGCCATTTCTACCCGTCAACGGAATATTCACACGTTGTATATCAAAGAAAACGAGCTCTATTACGGCCCAAGTCTCACCTCCGCGCCGCGGCAAATAGCAATTATTTTTAGCAACGAACACCCATAATTACCACTTGGTCCCTTCCTCGTACATTAATAATAATTAGCACTTTCTCGCCTACAATAATTCAATCGTACTCTTCCTTTCAATTTAATTAAAATATCCGCCAAACGCCACCGTGTGACCGAGATGCGACTCATTTTAAATTTCGAGCACTCAGGTTCGCTCCAATTAAATTTTGAAATTAGAATTTGCGTTCCGTCCGATACGCTGAAACGACAGTCAAATTATTGGTAATGCTAACTAATCGTCTTACTTCGACGGCATTTTGCGTTATGATTTATAATAGATAAAGGTACTTTGCTCGGTTACGACCGCCTAAAATGGATCCAAAATTGAAACGCACCTGCTTTCTACTAATTTAGTAAAGAGATAATGTTCGTGTAATTTATTAGGTACGCCACAATTTTGTAGAATATAGTGATAGACTGTAAGATTAACCTTTGGCTTTAATATTACAATTCTAAATCAGCTCGAATAAAAAGAAATCCTAACCCAAATAAATATTAAACGAGTCAGTGCATCACAACAATTAATTTAGATCACTCCCAATCTGTACCTCGAGATTTCTTTCCACAAGAAATATCGCACCATGATAGCGGAGGCAGCATTGTGATCTATCCAAAAGGCGGGGCATTAAATTCTGTGGAAGCGTTTTAGTGCCCTCGAAGCGCTGGCGGCGTCCATAAACTAATGTTATTCGGTCTGTTATGTGCCTTGCGGGAGCGAGGGCTCGCCGCGGACCCGACTCGACCCATAAATTTTTCATGAAGCAGCCATTTTGCGACAAGACGCGAGAGTGGTGATTGAAAAAAGCGTTCCGCGATATTGCCTCGATGGGCGAAGAGTCGGAGATTTGAAATTGGAATGCGTTCAGTAAATTAAAATGGCCAGTGTCGTCGTTTCATTTTTCAATTAGGAACGCGGCTAAGCTGCCAGTATCGAAACTAGGATGTGGTCTGCGTCTAGCTCTTACGGCGTTTAAATATAGTTTATTATTGCTCGATACGTACGTGATACTTTAAAATCAACATATATGGGCAGCCTTGTTACATTAATATAAACGAAATAATTGAGAGTGTAACCGACTTCCGCCGCTTCCATGTTGTCCGCTTTTAAAATTGTTGGCCAGATGCGGCTTTTAATATAATCAGTTCGATGACTCGTCGTTTCATAATCGAATAGTGAAATCCAAAATAATTGAATGAAAATCGTTGTTGTAATATCTTCTCAGTTTACCAAAGCGAAGGCAATCTGTGGAGGGAAGGCGAAATGGAAACAGGCTCGGATAGCCCCAAGTCAGTATAATTGATAGGGCGGCCATTAATACCCCACTCGCGCCAAAACAATACAGACAAATTACAAACAGATTCGCAACATCTGCGTATTTTTACGTGTTAACAAATATCCCCCGTGGAGAATAAAAACGATTTTTTAATAAACTAACGCAACTTGATTAAACTTCAATGAACACTTGAGCTCTGTAGGGAATTCCAAAAGTTTTCCAATCAATTACAATTTGAAAGTTTGAATTCGAATTTGAGTTCCATTTTCAAATTTAAAATAGTTTGAAAAAGGAAGTTCGGAATGCTACCGTATTCAATAAGTCATAAAGTTGTAACGTAGCAGAACTATCTAAGGGTATTGAGATGAAGTGTAATTTGTATTAGCATTTAGTTATGAATCAATTCCGTCCACCGCAGGCGAATAATCAATGGCGATGCAAATAGGGCTGGCAACAGGCGGCTTGAGGACTCTGTTTTTGGTGGTCGGCGCCTCGGGTGTTGAGATAGGGTTGGGTTTGTTTTGAGAGTGGTCTCGGTGTTGAAGTACTTGACCGTGATTTACTTTGGAATGACTTTAAAGTGCTAAAGGAACAAAAATAGGCCCTAGAACTATACAAAGTATTACAACAATGCAAAAAAAAATTATTAGGAAAATTCAAATTAATGTCAACCCTAGCAAGCTGTCACCTCAGTCATTGACTGACAGGGTGACTGCTAGGGTGGACGTTATTTTCGGGTTTGATAAACAATTTATTTTCATTTGGTATTTTTTTTAACACATTGTATTTTTAGTAAATCAATATACGGAACTTAGCATCTAAATAAGGGTGTCACCTTGTTTCACCGTCACTCATTTCACAGAACGCAGGGTTTCACCGAATCTGACTTCATCCAAAGCAATTTTCTTCTGAAACTGTGTTGTTTTCAGGTAATTTTAAACATTAATTGGGTAAGGACCTCACTTAATTAAATTTTCTATGAAACTTTTCCGTTGTGACACTAAAATTAGCCATACATTTGGGATAATTTTCGTGACACAACGGAAAAGTTTCATAGAAAATTTATTTCTTTTCTTTTTTCACTATTGTTGTTTGTATGGTTAAGAACTATGGTCCAACTATTTGGTCCTTACCCAATTATGTAGATTAGGTTGGGTTAGATTTGTGACTATCACAAAATCTAAACTCCTGCGCATAGAAAATCCTGATGAAATAAAGATTCTGAGAAGTGATACGTTCCGAAATTAGTGTCGGTGAATCAAGGGTAAACCGTAAATGACATTATTGTTCGGATTTTTACTGACCATGTTATTTAGGTACATTTTAATGTTAATTTCATGCTCATGACAAACCTGAATGAAAAGGTGACCATATTAAACCTTAATTTGTAAATGGAATGAAGTACTTGAAAGATGACATGCATGTTATTTAAATTACAACCCTTTACCCGTTTTAAGTAATAAAAGCGGCCAAGTGCGAGTCGGACTCGCCCATGAAGGGTTCCGTAGCAGCAAGTAACATAATATAAAAGTTCGTTGTAGCTTTGATAAATGTCTTTATGACGTATTAAAAAAAAAAACTAGTTACTAGATCTCGTTCAAACCAATTTTCGGTGGAAGTTTGCATAGTAATGTACATCATATATTTTTTTTAGTTCTATCATTCTCTTATTTTAGAAGTTACAGGGGGGGGGGGGCACACATTTCAACACTTTGGATGTGTCTCTCGCGCAAACTGTTCAGTTTAGAAAAAAATGATGCTAGTAATCTCAATATCATTTTTGAAGACCTATCCATGGATACCCCACACGTATGGGTTTGATGAAAAAAAAAATTGAGGTTCAGTTCTAAGTATGGGGAACCCCCAAAATTTATAGTTTTTTTTCTATTTTTGTGTGAAAATCTTAATGCGGTTCACAGAATACATCTACTTACCAAGTTTCAACAGTGTAGTTCAACTTATAGTTTCGGAAAAAAGTGACTGTGACATACGGACGGACAGACAGATAGACATGACGAATCTATAAGGGTTCCGTTTTTTGCCATTTGGCTACGGAACCCTAAAAACTGTCAGATTAAAAAAAACAGCACATTTATGTTTAAGAATATATACTTATACGTTATAAGTATTTATACTCGTACGCCCAGTACGAGTATATTCCAGATACTCTACCAACCCTAACCCGAGATGCCCCAAATGGCGAGATGGACATTTTGTGTAGACTGCGGACATGTGGCGAAATGGAATATTAATTGCTTTAGGTTTAGTTCTTGTGACGTTCCACCATGTCGGCCCGGCTGGCGCGGGTGAACGATAAGTAAACACTGGAGGCAGAGACATTGTGCTCCAAATCTTTGTAATATTCATGACGACTGGATTTTGATAAATGTCATTTGGTCATGATGGAATCGCCTTTCTTCACCTACAGCGGCGTTCTTGGTTTACGATAGAAAACCTTAATATTTCATTGTCATCGGGTTATATTAGTAACTAGCGACCCGCCCTCGCTTCGCTCCGGATTAAAGTATTATACATATAAACCTTCCTCTTCAATCACTCTATCTATTAAAAAAACCGCATCAAAATCCGTTGCGTAGTTTTAAAGATTTAAGCATACATAGGGATATAGGGACAGAAAAAGCGACTGTTTTATACTATGTAGTGATGACGGCAACTTGTCAAAAAAAATATATGAAAGAGGTTTATTTAGTTACCTACAGAGCGCACGGGCACTTTTCCACGTCCAAATTTTACCAGCGGTTTTCAGGAATGGTCTCTTCCTGAAACGAAGCGCAGCAAGAAACTCAACAGTCATTTAACATAATTATTATATTTATTATACTTGTTACAATGATTATAAGTAATCTAGATGACATGAATATTGCATACAACAGGAAATCGTGTCTGAACTCACAATTTTACAACAGCAAAAAAGTAATTAATAAAACGACGGTGAGGGGTTCAAAATTTACTTGCAAGATTTGAACAAAACATGACCAGGAATAAAATAAACAGTTTAAAAAACTAAAATCCTTCTTCAAAAATCAAGAAATAACTTCTTTTAAAATTATAGGTACCTTATAGGTCAGTCCAACTGAATTCGGCTTTTGGTTAAAAATATAGAGGGACGCCGACTTCAGTTAGACTGACCCATAATATTTTTTATTTTTTGTATTTTGAAGACGGTTTTTAGTGTTTTAAAACATTTATTTAATTTCTTACCTTTTAGTGATCATAATAATACTGTTATGTCGTCACGTAAAGTTATTCCTAAAATATTTGAAGAGTTATCTCAATTCCTCATGGATCCGCTCATCATTTACCAACTTGGTGGCAATAGGACCACCTCGGGAGTACAATCTATTAAGCAATAAAAGATCAAAACAAAAACCATACAGTCGAATTGATAACCTCCTTTATTGAAGTCAGTTAAAAAAACAAACTCGCATTAAAAAAAACCATTTTCTGCCTTTGACGCTAAAGCAAACGCCCAAAAGTCTGGCCGCACACAACCCAAAGGCTCCGATTTAAAACTCCATAAATAACTGAAACCTAAACCCGGTTTACACCGTCGCAAGTAATACGGCGTTGACAAGCGCGATCCGGTCCGGAATCCGGAACGCTCAAATGAAAGGGGTGCTCGTTCAGATTATATCGCTAAGCCTAGTGCTTAGACCTTTCAAAGGAACTAAGACCTAGACTTTGAACACTGTTTATTTACAAGTAAGTTGCCAGTGTTGCCACGTTTCAAATCTTGTGTAAGTTTGAGACGATACTATATTTTAATTAGTGATTTAAAGACGTGAATAGATATAAAGAAGTACAAACTGATTCATTTCGCAAACAGATCATTTTCGTAAACGGTTTTTTTTCCGTAACTGTAAATGTTTCTGGATTTTTGAAACACTAACCTAATTAACCCAACCTTACCTATAGGGTTCTACACGATGATGGTCTGAAATGTATCCTGAAATGTCAAAGTTTCGGAATAAAGCTGTGAATCAAATGATATTTTTGTGAAATAAAGCAGTTTGTGAAACGTTTCTTTGTGAAGTTACAGGATACCATTTTTTATCCCAATTCCATTCGCTAGTTACTACATATTTTTACTTCTTACCTACCTATAAGTAGAACTACTTAAACGTATTTTTGTATTAAGACCAATGTTAAAAACTTAATCATTAAATTCCGAAACTCAATTTGATATAGAGTAGTGGCCACATAAAGAATCGCTTGCGTTTTAACAATATGATTGTCTTGTCAAATTTGACCACTATTCAAAAAGTGATTGACCATTTTTATTGCTAGTGTAATGAAAGAAAACAGGGGGGTGTTATTTTCAATACTTTTATTTATATTACATTAATACACTATGCTATCGTCGGGGACTCCCCGTTACTTGACACAAACAATCGATTTGCGTTCCATCGAGGTTCCTTACTTACATTTACATATATACATAACATCACACCTTCATTTCCAGAGTAGGCTAAGCTACAGGAATACCAATATCTCAAAAAAGATTTTTTATTTAACCACGTTAAGATGTTTACCAGTGTATTAGTGACAGATTACAAGCCCATCGCCTAACAGAACTACAAGCCCTTATCAACTTAGTCGCCTACTTACATTTAAACGATAAATAGCAAAGACCTAGCAAAATAGCATGCAATAAGTTTACTATAATTGTTTAGTTTTAGTAACTGTAACCTTATTGGATTACAGTAGCTACGAGTATAATTTACTTCTGATCATTAACTTATTAACTTAGACACAAAGTAATGAGTAATAACGCGTATGTAGGTACATAATATTTCAATTTTATATGAAAGCAGATATTTTTTTGCAAATCCTTACAAAATAAAGCCATTAAGAACCGAGATAAATTGAACATAATTTTAAACCTCAAAATGTAACTAACTGTAAAATAGATCATGATTTTTTTAATTGACAAGTCCTATTTGTAGGCAGTTAACGACGCGTTTAGCCTATTAGACACTGCCTATGAAGCTAGCGGACCTGGCTTCGATTCCCGGTAAGGGCAAATATTTTTGTGATTAGCGCGAGTATTTATTTCATGAGTGTGTATTTAAGTATTTATTTCTCAACATAAGTATTTTATCGTTGTCTAGTACCCATAGTACAAGGCTAGAGCTCAGTTTGGGGCTAGGTAAATTTTTGAGTTTCTAATATTTATTTAATTGGATGGAATAACGCAAACTTTCCTAACTATGCCGCTACCACTGAATAAACTACATGTAATACTTATTCCATTGTCCATCTCGGTGACGACAAAGACAGCTTTAAATCTGTAAGTGAAAGATAGACTAAGTTTTACAACGGTAAACAAGCACCTTACTGGAAGGTTTTTTATTTAAGGAAGCAAGACCGAGCAACCGTCGATGTAAGTATTCTGATATAGGCATGCCATCTTATATTAAGCTCGTGTATATCCTATATCAAACCTAGGGCATTTTTCGAAGCACAGGTATTTACCTGCACTCGACTACTTTAGAAGCTTGAAAGCGTTCACAAGAAAATTCTTTGATATACGACCTTTAGTAGAAATATTCTTGGAAACATTCAATTTGTCTTGTATTCTGTAGAAAATTTCAAGACAAGCGATGTTTAAATTTTTCGATATCTTTCAGAACTTACATGGACTGTTTTAAATGGAATCGCTGTAACGACATGTTTCTACTTAATAAATTCAGAAACGTTCGAGAATATTATAATTGAGATAAAATTAGTTTTCCGAGTCTTCGAGATTACTTTAGATTTTAAATAAAGAATCACAGAAGTGGTTTCTCATTCAAAAAATGATATTTAAATGTATAAAGTGTGCTATTAGAACGTTTGCTTTAAGAAATTTCTTAAACAACACAAAATACATATGGTTTTTTCTTAAATAACTGTGGTATTTTTTCTACACTTTTTCCCTCCTTTTATATACATACAACAAGGAAAACGTAGGAAACAATTTTTAACATGATAACAATGATCTATCATAGCCTAAGCAATTGCGTATTGTCCCAGCTTCTTTCATGTTATATCCTGTCGTTACATGCCATATCCCGTTCGTATTCTGATGTATCCCCGCGAAAGGAAAAGGTGGTTGATCGACAGCAAAAACATGAAAAACACTTAAACCAAACATTTTGGAGCGGATTACTAACGGATAAGGCGAGAAAGTCAATCTAACGGAAAACCGTTGTTTTTCGAACAATTTACCGATCCGGGCATCTTGCGAGATCAATAACCGGCAAACGGAACATTCCTCAAAAAGATTTTCATATTATTATGCTCCCGATCACAAAGCCTTAAGGATCTCTTAAGCACTCTGATTGGACCAAGGACTTACAATGACTCTCGAATTGTAACAAAACACTTATTATTTTTAATAAAGCTGAAAAGAATGACCTCCGTAATAAATTTCTCATCAAAAGAGCTTCTTAAAAAATAACAACACAATTCGTTTCCTCATGAATCCATAATTCAGGGAAGTAAATCGGCGACCGGAAACTGTGTAACCGCCGCTTCCTGTTACGTTCCGTTGAGCCGCGCCAAGATGCTTTCTGGGTTCCGTGGCCGTTAGGGGCCCGCGGCTTGAGTTATACTACGAAAATATCACAATTATGCCGCCAAGTGATGATAGGCATCAAGGTAAAAAAAGGGGAAGTTGCGTGACTCATAAGCATCTATTATTATTATGTTGTGCCAGTGACAACTTCTCCAGCAATTATAATTTTGAAACGTAAATCTGGGAAGAGTAGCATTCACACTATCATCGTTATAACTTTGGCAGTAAACAAAAAGTTAGATTTTTAAATATTTGAAAACTATACACAACTTGAATAGAATTTAAATCTCATTACAAAGATTGATTTTCAATTTATCATAATGGTACCTACATACCTATATAAACAGTTGAACTTGTAACTCGGAAAAGAAAATCATCCTAAAATGTATTATATTAGTTAATAAAATAACTATATTGTTAACATTATTCCTCCGAAATAAATTACAAACTTAATAAGTAAACGTACAAAATAAATTAGTAGATTAATTATACCTTCCGGCATTCCTAAACGTTATTTTCTCCTTCAAGAACAATGTGTCCGTTATTTTTTTTAAATGAACACTATTTTCTTCGCCAGTTTCTCGCTTGTCAACGGTTTTTGTCAAAGATGGCGGCCGGGCGGATGGCCGCGGGCGAATATTTCCACGACACTCTGGAGACGCTCTTCCGGAATCCGGACTGAAAGCATGGGATACCAGCCTTTTCGGATGGCTGCAGTCTTAAATCTTGAAGTGTATTCGATATTCGAATTTGTCGATGCCCTCACTCGAGGGTTGGCGAAATTTTTAGCCGTTACAAATATTTTAAACACAAACAAATTTAATAGTCGCCTATGGAAACGTATAAATGTTAATCATTCGAAATGAATATTAAGTAGGCATTGTACTTATTGAGACGGTTTTTACACATTCAATACCGCAAAGAATAATACGTACACGTGGTAATAACTTATTATTTTAATCTCTAGACAAACATCTAGAAAAAAGTAGACAATAGACAATTTTCCACAAAACTAAGTGCTCGTTCGTTGTACATCTATCTCCGTTTTATTATTTTTATTAATAAGACTTATTCATTTCAGTTTTCAGCAAAACGGCGTGGATTTAAAATTAATTATTCTCTACTATAACAGTTAACAGCCAGTCTGTCTAGACGCAGCCGAGTACTTCTGTAGGCATGTTTTCGACCGTTTTATTATATAATAAAACGATATCTGTAAAAAAAAAATTGTTACATCCCGAAATCACTTACGTATTTAATGGTTAACAAGCAACTATTATAGCCTTAAAATTGAACCTAAAATTGCTAATGTCTATGGATCTCAGATCCCGCTTACCTCATAAAAAGCATTATACCTTAACCTTGTTGTATTATACCTTAGCCTTCAAATTATTTTATACATCATATCAAAAATGTATTTTATTCTGGATTAACATTCCGGAAAATTTATAAGAAACTTGTTGAAAAACCGGCAATCCGGAACTTTTATTGTAATACACTAAACCATGCGATTTTCGGACACCGCCTTTTATTTACGGCCAGCACCTGGCGACACTTTTTCTGACACCGCTAGAGTGCTCTAGCTGCCACTGACACTTTATTATTAACGGACTCGAGAGCGGTGTCGCCCCCAACTTGGTGATATGTGTGTCTGCCATGGACGTGAAATGTAATAATTTGTGGTCGAAGTGCCAAAAGCGGTCACATGTTTATGGAGAATAAACCCAGTGGTTTATGACGTATATTTACGAGTTTAATTTATTTATTTAGAAGCTGAAGGTAATAAAATTTAAGAATGCTATATTAAATTTTATCGGTGAATTGAAATAACCATTTGACTTTATTTGCTGAGTTTCTGTCATTGCCAACTTTTTACTATAAGTTATATTAAATATCATTTTGAATTGTAGCCAAACACCTAAAATTGAGGACACAAATCGAGAAGTATTCAATCTTGTTTTTTGGTATATTCTCTATTAAAAATGTTTTATGTTCATTACCTTTCAATTGAATAGAATAGAACGCTTACAACAACACATTAAGAACAAATTTCAACTAAAACAACACACTGAACATAACATGGCATTGAAAAGGGCCCTTAATCATATACCGCAGCAAGCCGCGGCTGGTGGTCTATAAAAAGACTTAAAAATTAGCGAAAATCAATATAATCAACAACAAAGGAATAAGTTGAAAAATGATTGCTATTGCTACATTGCTTCCGGTTTTAATTATTTTATTTTAGTATCGGAACTTTTTTTGTGGCAATATACTCGTGAGATACTACGTACTCCACATACAGCCATTGACTTTACCTTACCTAGGATGTAGTTCAACATCGTGACTATGTGATCGGTGGACCGCCATTAATATAAAAGAAGAAGAAACTATGTGATCCTCGATGATGATGATGATAGGTGGGGACGTCGAGCCGGAGCAGGCGGGCGGTCGATCAGTCTCCCGGTCATTCCGCCCTGTTCCCCTTGGTGAGCCGCAGGTTACTGGCCCGGCGACGCTCCCATCCAGCATGGATTCCATCTTCTTGTTTTCCTACAGAACAGAAATGCATCCTGTAGGTTGATGCTTTTAAGTGCTTCCGTTGATAACTTGTCCTCCCCGAATGTTTGGTATCTCAGTGATGAGTACATGACACTCTCGGCTAGGACGTGTTGGCTTGTCTCCTCTTTGCCTCAGTGCGGGCATAGAGGATCCTGTTTAATACCTATAACCGTTAGATGTCTGTTGAGCGGACAGTGTTCAGTCAACACACCCGTTATCAAACTGAGATTATACTTACCAAGATTCAATAGGTATCTTGTCCTGTTTTTGTTTACCCTTCCTATCATGAGCTTGGATTGTCTGCACCCCTGTGTCGTGCGCCATGCCTCATTCGTCTTTGTTTCTATTCTTCCTGCGATGACGCCCTTTGTGATCATGTAAGTGCCTTGTCGTTTCAACGCCGAGTTTAAACTACCATGCGATTATTATAAGTTGAAATATCAACTATAATAATCGCATCTATATATTGTTGTTGTTTTTTAGAGTTGTTGGTAATTCTGTAGCTCTGCCTACCCCACTCTGGGAATAAAGGCGTGACTTTATGTATGTATGTATGTGAAATATCATGACGCGTTACGATATATCAATATATATTTCCTTCTATTCGTCTCTTTTCACTTTCGTAATCTTATGCAGGATTTAATAATAATGGATATTCGCAGGTCCCCTGGATAAATGAGCCACACGCAGAGACGTTTCATTCCTATTTGCTGGTCATATCAATAGCACAGCTACGAGTATATAGCGTGATTAATGAGGATTCGCATTTTTATCGATATATGAAGGGTATATCAGCAGTAATAACAAGCCTGTTGGACCGCCTAACAGTCCAGAAATGGACGGTAAAATTAAAAGAAAACGATAGACTGCGAATATGATAAACTGATAGGCTAAACGTTAGTCCAGTGTGCCATTTAGAATCATTTGTAATTATTAAAACAGAGTCAGCTCTCATCTACACTTCTACACTTTACAATATTATAAAGAGGAAAGATTTGTAATTTTGCATGTTTGTAACAAAAAAACGCAAAACTACTAGACCGATTTCTAAAATTCGTTCACCATTAAAATGCTGGATTACCCTAGAGTATCATGGGCTAAATTTTATTTATATACGCGGTGAGATTTTCGGGCGACTGCTATAATGTATACTATTAATTGAAGAGGAGTTTACTGACTCTGTGAAAGTATATCTTAGTCCAATACTACGCATAATTCGGAATAATTACAAAAACTACACAATTAAACAGCAATAGTCCGTTTGTTTACCTCTGCAACCTACGTCATCTAATCCGGGCACACAGCCCGCAGCCCTGGGCAAATATTTGACCCCCTCTATTAACCCGCACCTCGTGATACAGGGTCAAGTGGGGGTGGAAGGCACTGACACACATGATACAAGGCTTGACATAGGTACGGATAATACTAGTGGAAAACTACATATAATATAACGTATTTCTTATGTAAGTAGACATTTTCCCGCGATTCCTTCGTAAAAAAGTTGTTTTACCATCACCATGGGATCTGTTTAATTTTCTGAATTCAAACCGGGCGTCTATTCCACATGGTTACAACGATATCGCCTTTCCGTCAACGTTTAGATAACGCTTATTTGCAGACCAGGGCTGGGATTCTACACCTGTCTGTGTGTTTCTGACCTGTGGTGCTAGACAAATTGCATTCGACAATCGTTAGCGATTATGTTTCGATTGATAAATGTATGGAATTGACGTAAGCCACCGAGATAATAACGTGACACTTACGTCAATTCCATATATTTTTCAATCGAAACATAATCGCTAGCGAGTGTCGAATACACCTTGTCTAGGCCCACTGTTTCCGTATTGTCAACGTTTTGATAACTCTTATGTCTTTTACAATAATGGCGACTATGACATAAACAATTCAAAAACACGTCAACGCGATATCGTTATAAAGCAGTAGAATAGAGGCCCATTAATGGCGGTCCAGTTAACAACGATACTTTAACCCCAATATCGTTTAAAAAATATATAAAAAGTTGTTTATTCAGTAAGTAGGCCGCACGGGCACTTTTACACGTCAAAATTGTACTAGCGCTTCAAAGAGTAGACCACTGCTGAAAAGAAGCGCCACAAGTAAGCATTATATAAAACAATTAATAAAATTAATATATATATATATATATATAATTATATATATATATATATATAATATAAATAAACAAAATAAAAAAATGACACATAAAAGAATAATACACGGCATTACCACATAGTACAGGTATACATTGTTCTGCGACAACAGGCTCGTGTCTCAGCATACGCTGCGAGCTGGGTCAGCTGCACAGCTCTTATTATCAGACTGCACCTACCTCTCGGTTGCATTTTAGTGAGTTACAAGGGAAACATTACTACATCATGCGTAGTTAAGCCGGAAAACCTAGTAGAATATTCTATTCTATTATATTCTATCCTTCTAGAATATATAGGCCCCCTACCCGGTATTGCCTTTGGTCTAGATCTTCGCTATTACCCTGGGATTGTCTGATTTTCCCTGAGATTATCTGGATATCTTATCTCCGTCCTTAAGTTTTAAACCATCTCTGTAATTTTCACATATAATGTACCGTTCCTTGTTAAGACGGAACATTTATACAAACATACATAACATCACGCCTTTATTCCCAGAGTGGGGTAGGCAGAGCTACAGAAAAACGACTTGTTTATAATTCTGTAACCACATTTTGCACAATCAAGCCAAGAAGTTTACTAGTGTATTAGTGACAGGTTGCAAGCCCATCGCCTAATAGTACTACAAGCCCTTATTTCCTTAGTCGCCTCTTACGACATCCACGGGAAGTCATGGAGTGGCACTATTGTAACCCGAATTTATTATAGAAACATTCTTTTGCATTTATAATAATACGAAGCACTGATTCTAAGAGTACATGTATGGCCGCACTTAGGGCTAAGTTAATAAACTCATCTTGAACCTAATGCCCGTCCCTAGATATGTGATAAATGACAAAGTTTAATAACCTTTAACCTTCGTGGACCTATCACAGAGTAAGAACAAAAGGCATAGAAGGAGCGATAAAATAAAAGGTAACTTACAGATAGCTGATATGCACAGTCTTATTGGGATTTTCAACATAGTCGTACATTGTCGCACACTGTCGCAAGTATAAACTACGTTTATATATTGTATAGGGTAATTTATAAAACAAATAAACATGGTGACCAGTTGCTGACCAGTTTACACGAGTTGACAATACCCTGGTGTGTACGGCTAGTTTTAACAAAAACTATGCTCTATACTCTTTTCTTTTTTTAACTTATTTAACATTCGTATTGAAATTTTCGAAACGGGTAGATGACTTTATTCTATGGAACCTACTCAACTTAAAGGAAAAAAGACTTCGTAGTTAAGTAGTTTAATTGTTATTGTTACATCATATACCCTATAAATTGTGTATACATACATACATACATCACGCCTTCATTTCCAGAGTGGGGTAGGCAGAGCTACAGAAATACCAACAACTGCAAAAAGAGTTGTTGGTAATTATGTAACCACATTATGCGCAAACAGGCCAAGACGTTTATGTTTTTTGTGTATTTCTACATTAAATGCTATTTTTAGGTAAAACAATTACACTAACGACGGCGCTTATGGACATCAAAAAAGTAGAAACCTAGAGCTTTAATTTAGGTCTGGATCAAATTGTCCTCATTATTTTATCGAGATAAAAAACGAAAACGCGTAGGTAATATAATGTAGTAAATTTATTGCTCAACCGCGCCATCTATCCAATAACGCGAACTGAGCAACTTAACTTAGTCAGCGCCTAACTTCAAATACTTCGAATAACTTAAGTTTCGAGTTAACCTGAAGTAAGTTCAGTATTCGTTAGCCGCTGTTGCCGTCGTGTTCGTCGATGATTTCGTGAAAATTGGCAAGTTCTGATATTAGATCAGACACGAGTAGCTTCAAAGGCAGAACTTTAGCCCTAGGCTACCTAAACACTGGCGTCTTTAATTATAACCTCAAAACATACTTTTCAAGGTAAATCTTTCACGCAACTAGCTTAGTTGCTTTTGATCCTGGATACAAACTAACGCTTCCGGATTCCATTCCCTGTGTGGGTAAATATTTAAGTGAGGAGCGCGTATTTAAATTTGTTTCTGAATGTTTGTTATCACTACATAGTATAAAACAAAGTCGCTTTTTCTGTCCCTATATCCCTATGTATGCATAAATCTTTAAAACTACGCATCGGATTTTGATGCGGCTTTTTTTAATAGATAGAGTGATTGAAGAGGAAGGGCGGGTCGCTAGTTTTATATAAAACTAACAACCCGCCCTCGCTTCGCTTCGGTTTACGTTAATTTTCTGTTACACACGTACTTAAATCAGAACATATTATACATAACGCACTAAAAATTATCTTACTGATGGTGAAAACCGCATCAAACTTCATGTCGTGGTTTAGGAGGAAATAGCGAATATACAGACAGACCTACATGAAATACACAGTACGTAGAAGTACATTAAATACATCCAAAACTCGAGAGCCTCTAACCTAACCGCATTATTAAACAGATGCAAATACTGATGCTTCTCTTAACAAATATAAAGTCTTAAAGTTTGTAGCGTTACTACTGAAATTCGCTGGAATCTCGAAAGGAGTCCGCCATTACGGCTCGAACGAGGGCCATAACGCGGAACGTCGGGGTTGCCCTTACTCAAATTCGCACTAAACATCGACTTGGAAATTACGAGCACCCGTTTATTTATACGCCTCGTAATATTTTTGGCTGTTATTCTTGTTGCGTATTTAAATGGGTTTTGCAGCGCTCAAGTTAAAGGTTTTTTTTGGGGTATTGAGCTTACTTATGAGTTACTTTTGTAAGAAATGTTCGTGGAAAAACCTTACTTTCTGTAAAGTGTGTGACCTTAATAAAAAATAATAATGATACCTTTTTGATAAATTAAACATAGCCTACTTATTTGACGCTTTATCTATAATTGAAGCTGTTTGTGTTGGGCTACATTATAAGTATATAGACATAATTAATAGTAATTAAAATTTTAATAATTTCATTTCTTATTTATCCGTTAAAAACAGCTAACAGCTTTACATACATTTAGAAATTGAACTAACAATACAGCCAAAGTTTCTCGCATTTAGCAACTGATTATTTCAAAAAGAAGTCTTACAACGATTAAACAGTGCAAGTAATTTAACAACTACAGGCCGCCAAATAAAATACATATTGATTAAATTGATATATAGCTTTTTTACCTTTTATATTATAGTAATATACACTCGTCCGTTTATATTAACTTACCGGCGTTGACACGACGTGCAAGAAGTCACATTACAAATTTACTAATATTTACCTATTCTACAGTAGATATCTCCTATCAAAAGTCATAAACCCACAAAACATTTTTATGCCAACTACGGCGCCCATGAAAACGTAACTTACCGGACAAAAGCCGACCTTTCCGCGCTTCCCATAACGCTAACCTCCGCACATAACTCGATCATAACTCACCGTTTCTCGCGCGCTATCTTGGTAGCGCTTTACGATCTGAGCCCGATCGAGATACGAATAGGCTGAAGGGTCCGCCTTAATGAGGGATCTGATGCTGGCAACATTCTGAAGACGCCACTTTACTCGTGTAGGTTAAGCTTGTGCGTGTGTGCGTTTGATGTGGGTTTGGACGCAAATCAAGTAAGATTCGACAAAGCCAAGAACTCGCTTTGGTGTCCATTTTGTATAGAGATCATGGCGGTTGGTAGTGTAAACCATTGTCAATACGGTTGGTGCGCGTCATTGTCAATTGTATCGCACTAAATATATTTTTATTTTAATCGTTTCACACACACATCGTTTAACAAATAAAACTAAATCTATGATAAAACTAAGCCTAAGCTAGATCCAAAAAGTAACACTGCTTATTTACTCAGATTTGCGGAGGTATATAAAAATGACAAATAACAGTCAAAATTAAAGTCATCAAGAATTTTACACGCAGAACGACAAAAATTACAGCATTTATAGACATAAAAATTTAACCAAACCTTTTAGTTTTCTTCGTCAGCTCCCTAAATCATTGTCGAAACTTCTCGAAGCCTTTCCGATTTATTCGCTTTCCGCATCTGTCCCGTATCGGCGATCGCTTAATGAAACTAAAGAGAATACGCCTCGGAATCCAACATGGCGGCGGATTTATTCGCCACCCGATGGCATCGCGATACCCGACGACACACGTAATTTAACTTAGATTTATACCAGTATCAAAAAGAAATTATAAGAAATCCCTCAGCCGTTGTGGTCACCCCGGTTTCTTAAAGTTAATAGCCGGTTTAGACCCGAGATCTGGTGATATATCTCAGGATTGTGCTGAGCCTTTAATGTTTTTGGAAAGAACGCTTTCATAACGCTGGTGGAAAAATCTATTAAGTCCATCATTTACATTATGAAAAGGTATTGAACTCGTAATATATTTTCTTTTGTTAATTAAACAAAAAATTACAAAGATAGTGCGTTTAAGTTCTGCGTGACGTCACGCCGCCGTGGCAAACATTTAACCACGTTGTGACTCCACAAGCCCCCACTCTCGATCTTTGATGCACGTTATCTTTCTATTTTGATATACGTGTTCAATATTATTTGATAACCTAACTGACGAATTAGTTGGTTTTACCGAGGAAGCGTCCTTGTACTTTTGCATGTGATCATAATTATCTTTGTGGGTTTGTACGTAATTCAAAAACCTTTTATCAGCAGCAGCCGAAGTACCTACGCAATCGAAGAGCTCAAAATGATCTGCACTCGACTCTGTTGTCAAGAGAATACGTCGTGTCTAGATCATTTTGAGCATGATATTCTGCTTAGCTACTTTTGATGCTGACTGTACGAATAACAAAAAGTTACTCATAACAGTAAAGATAAAAAAACCGACACTGAACACCTTAAATTAAGGTAGTTAAAAATGAGAGTAGCTTACAGTAGGTTCTACCTACGTCTCTTATATTATATGACTTTAGCTTGATCTCAGTATTTCGCTACGTCCTGATCTGAGTCGTTTTTTGGCTTAGTCAAAAAGTGTTTTCTGGAATACGCCTTAATAACCTTTGTTGCGTAAAAAATACAACTGAAATTTACTTTTATTTAACATAAGTACGCAAACATTTTGAGTTATGATAAATTCTCTGTAGATAACCTAAAAAGGGGTGAAACAAATCGACGTTTCAGTCGTAATGTATGAACATTTGCGAAAATAGAAAAACGGCTCCTACGAATGAGACAGCGGTGTATGACGGATGTTGATAATTCTAAAAACGGCTGAGTCTGTACCCACCCTTATCGTTCACGAGTCGTTAGGTTGTTCACACTGAACTAGATCATTCTCTTTTACGTATTGGAGTACAAGAAATATATTTGGTTAGATCTTACTTTTTAGATCTCTGTTTTTCTTTGAAGATCGACTTGACGGGAAAATTCTAATGTTGCTTGACTTATGTGGTATCTTATAGGGCGTGTGGCAGCTGCCACGCCGACCGCCATATTGCGAGTCTTGCCCGCTAACCTGGGGTTATAATATTCCACAAGGTAAAACGATATTGCTTATTGTATTGTTTTTAACTCGGCCGACGTTACTGCCAAGTAAATAAGAGTTAACATAACGTTAACAATACGATAAAATTTCAAAAGTAATATGGGTTTGCCGATTAGCATAGATCCCATGCTATGTGTTTTTTTTTAAACAACATGATTTTCAATACGTCGATGGATTAACTCTGCCGTGATATAATAAAAGTTAGATGAAAAAAAACATTCTAAGTTAAAATTAGCATATTTATGAAATGTCAGACCTTTGGCGACTCTATTAATATTAAAGCCCTCGTAAAAAGGCTGTTTAACAACTATTTTTACCTTTAAAATTATTAATACTAATTTTTTTTATATCATCTGACCGAACTTCGACCTATAAATAACCTGTTAAGTTATCACCCGACTGCGTAAGAAGGAGGGTTAAGTTTTTCGAGTGTATGTAATTTTAACATATAAAATGTCGTTTGATTCGGCTTGGTTTTAGGAATGACAATCCTACAAATCGCACTAATATTATAAACGCAAAATGAATGTTTATATGCATGAATGTGTAGATGTTTATTACTCTTTCAAACTGCAATAGCTGGACGGATTTGTATGAAATTTGAAATCGAGATAGCTTGTACCCTGGATTAACACATAGGCTACTCTATCCTAGAAAATTTAAAAGACCTCAAGCAAAAAATCTAAATCTACGTGAACGAAGTCACGGGCCGGAGCTAGTTAACAGTAACTGCAAGTCAAAGAAAAATAGTTTTTGAAACATTCTGCGATCCCACACGAAAAAGGCGCATTAACACACTCGTTAATACAACGCGGGCGACACGCAATCACGCCGACCATCCGTCTCGGCGACGATTCCGCGACGTTTTCGCGACGTTGACAGATCGCTGGACCCGCCAACAGAACAGCTGATGAGCCCTGATTGGTGACACGAATACTTAGCGGGGTAGGGTCTTGATAATAAGAAACGGTTTAGGTAGGCACAGAGAACTACATAAGTATATATCTGTATATACTTATAGGTATTGAAATAATTGGTTATATTGACGCATATATACGTCGTCATCGTTGGCCCAAAAGGCAGGCGATAAATTGTTATAAATGTAATATGTTTGAGATGATAAATACGCCTTTATCTTCGTCTTAATGCGTTGTTGTATATGCATACGCTACAAAACATTGACAAATGTAATAAACACGAATAATATAGACAAAACAGGAAACCTAACCAGAAAGAAGAAAGCTAAAACTAATGAATCTGTAAATTTATTTAGAGCCTTTTGTAAAACCGAATAAAAAAAGGTTGTGGCTTTACGACTAATGAATTCATAGATTATTCATCACATTTAACTTAAAAAATGTACGTCAATCTTTATTATCTGAATTTATTTTAGTAACACGTCAAGATGCGCACACTTTCTTGAAAGCGTGCGCATCCACCTGTGTCATTGTACTTAGGTAGCTTCGAAACAGCGTAACTATAATCTTGAAATGAAATTCATATTGACCTCCACAGTAGTTAGAAAACAACAGACACTACATATTTCTAGAAGATTAATGACGCGGTTGAACTCCTAACATAAAACTAAGACAAGTTCCATCCGCAATTTAACATAAACGCTCTTGCTGCCATTAAATTTTCAATCCCGAACGCACCCGAAGCGTATTCGGTGGCTGTCGCCGCATCATAAATCTAAACTTTACAAGCTCCGCTAAAGTAAACGACTTGGGAAATCCGCTTCGCAATTAAATAGACGAATCGTCTTACGTAAAATGCATTTTTCAGTGCTCAAGTTATTTGAGCGGTTGACTGGGGCGCCATAGCTCACGTGTGGTCTTAGCTCCAGCATTTTCGACTGGTTCCAATTTAAAAACTCGAATGTTACTCAAAACTTAATCTTAAAAACAACTTTATCT
Source organism: Acleris holmiana (assembly GCA_949316455.1). Classification (NCBI taxonomy): domain Eukaryota; kingdom Metazoa; phylum Arthropoda; class Insecta; order Lepidoptera; family Tortricidae; genus Acleris; species Acleris holmiana. Next base: position 21,783,782 of record OX438763.1, on the reverse strand, counting down.
TTATAGAAACAACGTCTAAAGTTTAAACTAATACTCTACTGACTTATGATCTTGTGAAAGCAACCGCCGATTTCGCGAGATCCCACAAGCCAAGATTAACTCCCTGCCTGCTTATGTACTCCTGGTACTTTTAACGAGTTTCTTTGGTTTACAGTGCGTCTCGAGAATTATTTACGAAAACAAATAGCCGCCGCTGATTTATGAAAAGCAATTGTTAAGAAATAAGGGCTCAAGTTGAAGTCGTTATTTTATTTCAGCTTGAAGGCGTGCACAAAGAGCTAATTTCTTTATTTATTATCGTTCTTCAAGCACAGCTCTGGGTGCAGGCAGATTCACAAAGTTCTGTAATTCAAGTATTTTTGAAATTTTTTGAAACAATAATATACCATAACATATTTTATGATATAAATACATGTAGTGTTGAGCACTCAGCGAGAAAATACTTTCGGCGAGCAGAATCTATTCACAAAGGTGCTTGTGAAAGGTGTTCAGTATTTATAAGAGCCCATGATGAATGGTCCCAAGAAGCAGCGACGTCTAAAAATAAGTGCTAGGCTTAGCGGAGGAACACGTACCACCGCTACTTAGGCGGCACGACTCGAGGCAATTTTCTATCCTATTTCTGTCGGAAGTTGGAATTATCTGCGATCAATCGGACAAAAGAGTCGAATGAACAAACTTATTTCTCGAAAGGCCGACAATTTATCACCGGCATCATTTGTTTCGGCAGACGTCAGCTATAGTATTGTGTATTGTTTACGGGTTGCGAAGAATGCTCAGATAGATTTGATTAAAGTGCGGAGACAAAAGAAAAGTGCGTCTGTTGAGATCTCAGGGCCTCCCCGGGCGGGAGGGGGCGGGAGGGGGTAATGGCTGTCGAGAGGCAAGGGTCGTGAGTGACACTTCAAGTTGTAATCATCCTAGCTCCCTTTCACCCGTGAGTTGGTATTTTTGTGGGCCTCATTAAAACTAGCGAGAGGGCCCGCCGAGGAGGCGGCATCAGGAATGAATTGCGAATTCGCATACGATTTTCTATGGACGGAAAAGGATCGTTACGTTTCTGTGGAAATAATTATAAGTTCACAGACCTGAGTTCTTATTTGTTATGCCCGATTATTTACTTGGAAGTAGTTTTTTTTTGTAAATATGGTTCGTCTCGTCGTTCTCGTCTAAATGTCGTCGTGAAGCAGTCTTTAAAATTCATAACTAAACGAGAAAGGGCTCAATCAAACGAAATGAAATGGCAGAAAAGATTACTTTGCCAAATTACATTGTGCCAATTTATGAAGAGGCACTTTAGTGAGGATTAATTTATTTAATTAACGAGCAAATCAAATAGCATTTTTAATCTTTAAAAAGGTCTGTGTTATGTTAGTGCAAAGACAAATTTCATTTTTTCAATCGGCCTCACAGTTCATTATTAAATGATTAATGCCTGGCGTTACTATCTGTACGACCGGCTTTAAAACTGTCGCTCATTACACAATTGTCAGTTATCAAACGAAAGCACAAGATCGCCCGACCGCCAAGTGACGACGATAGTCAGGCTGCCGGCTGGCCGCCCACAAATTTATAGCGAATTTGGTCGTGTAGCGACGGACTGTCAGGCCTAGATCGCCGCGCGCCCTACACTTGCAGTTCGAAGAAATCATCAGGCTAATATCGGCGGGCGATGTTAGTCTGCTATATTGGCTGGCTGACTAGTTTCTTTAACAAATACGCACATATCACACAAATTTACCCTTATCGAGAATCTAGCTAGCTTCACAGGCATGGTCACCGTCAACTATAACCACGTCGTCAATGCAAGTGTTTAGTCATAAAAACTGTAATTTATCGTGGGTTTAGTTAGAGCTTTAAGAGATGTACAATTCTCAATAAGATACATTTCATTTAGTTTGAAAGCAACCTGTGAACCCTAGACCAATGAGAGAGATCCTGTTTTCATTTAGTTTTGTCCTACACAATATTAATGGGTAATTTCCAACATTCGCACTCTATTATTTATGGATTCTGCCTTATTGGCGGCCATTACGTTATGAAATTAAATGAAGCTTAATTAATACATGCCGTATTTATTTATACTCAATTAGGAGCGGACGCAAATGTAAGCAATTCTGGATAATCAAATATTGTGTTTGGTCAATTAAAACATAGGATGACATTCAGAATTAAATAAATGTTAGTTTAGTCATTTTAGACCTTACAAACCTTTGCATAAAACAACAACCAAATGAAAAAATCATAGATATATTGTACGAGTATACATCCAAACTCGATATAAACGTACACCTGAACATCACAAAAGAAGCGCCAACGCCAAGTCCGTAAACGAACCTGCAACTCTGAAAAATGTCCAACACAAAACTTATATTTCATGCCAACAGTTTCAAAGAAAACCTGCGCTGCACAAACTCCATCGTCGTAACAATCGAATGTATTCCTGCATCGCAAACACTGATTTAAAGCGAGAATCGTTCGAAAAGAGCGAACCTCCGTGTTACAAAGGCTTTTTGCTCCGCGTAACGACTTCCCGCATCGAAATTCGACCGTGTCGATAGAAGTCGATACACCCCGATAGCCCCGAAGATACGAGCAAAAGTCAAATGAAAACAGTGGTATGAATATGCATTATTTTTTAAGTGGAGTTCGTGCTGGCATAATATGTGAGATTGCATAATTAGGCTCATAAAAATGGTAATATATTTACGTCTGGGATACGTAGGGTTTTAAAAGGATACGTGTAGGTATGGTTGGAGAATGACCCTAAGACCCTTGGCAATGTCTTTATTGCTTTTGAAATAAGTACGGTTTATTTTGTGTTTAGTTTTGTAATGGGCCATAAAGTCAAAATGGTAATCGTTAAATTAAGTAAGAAGTTATTTCAATTACAACAGTTAACAAAGTAACTAACTTTTACTTACTATTCAGACTTTTACCTATATTTTTATGGGTTTATTGGTAACTTGCTAACATATTAGCGAGAATTATCGTCAAGTCAGTCCAACCTAGTTGGGTGGGAAAGTCACGGCACGACCTGGCGATTTCGAGCAATTTGCTAAACAACTTGGCCCGCACACTGCCCGGTCCTAATAAACTGGACTAATAGCCGGTCAGCGAACATGAAAATGAGTAGACGAAGGAGCCATTTATAGTACTATTTTAATACATACATATTCCAGATAACCTTTGGGCGATCGAGAAATAATAAAGTTAGGATTAGAAAACAAGCAAGCCAATAAGGTTCGAATTGGCTTATTTGGCGTCATTATGTATTTGCTACAACTTAATTAAATAACTTAACTTCAATTCAAACTAGACCCTATTTAATTGGTACTTACATACAAACACACATACATACATCACGCCTTCATTCCCAGAGTGGGGTGAGCAGAGCTACAGAAATACCAACTAATCTAAAAAGACTTGTTTATAATTCTGTAACCAGATTTTGCACAATTAGGCGAAGAAGTTTACTAGTGTATTAGTGACAGGTTGCAAGCCCATCGCCTAACAGTACTACAAGCCTTTATTTCTTTAGTCGCCTCTTACGACATCCACAGGAAGACTTGGAGTGGCACTACTCTACCCTGGCAACCACACGGGACTAATTAATTTAATCTGAATTAATTCTACCTCAAATACTGGCCGCCTTCAAATTTCGTATAAAGGAACACATTTTTAATTTAAAATTATTCGCATATCATTGCCATTACCTGGCCACATGGAATTTTTGAAAAAAGAACATATTCGAAAATAGTGTTCGGTTTATTCGCCGTCCAAGCGTTTTATTAGTGGGGCTAGGAGTAATTTGCCAGGCCACCGCAAGCGCGTATGTTTATTACAGACAAAGCCACCCTCGCCTCAGCCGATTTGCATAACGGCTCATTCGTAATTACAAACCATCTCGGACGCATCCTTTGTAACGTCTGGGGTCACCGTCACTCCACTTGCCTCTAAATAATCGGAATTAAAACCGAGCGTAATTAAGTTATACTTAGTTGGCTTGGTACTTCGCCGAGCCTGAATTTTCCAGAACACACTCGTTGGAAGCCTGTCTACCGCAGGCTTATTTCTGTTGTAAAAAGTAGGATTGCGGAATTCCCAGCGGAAACAATTATATGTGGTAAACAATTTTAATTTTGCAAATACGCTTCAGTTCAATTTTGTTGTGGAAAGCGCGTTCGCGTTTACGAACGTAAGGTTTCTAATTATCAAAACTCCCATGTAAAAGTTTTTAATGAACAGTGGTTAAGAACTTTTATCGCGCTGGGTGTGGTCAGCTCGCTATTTTTAATAAAAAATCAACAACTTACCTATAAACTTTAGTATATTATGTCAAAACAAAACAGTCTTTCTTGTAAAATTTCCGAGCTAAAGCTATGAAGCTAACCTCAAAATAGGAAAATATTTATTCGAAAAACGAATATGGTCTATTATGAGTATAATGACAGCCAGTATAAAAGTTTCCACAGTGAACACCACACAGCCGTCCTCATTACGGCGTTTACGAGGCGCGCGTAACGACGCTCGACCGATATTCTTATTTACTGCAAATTGGCTCGCCTACTGGATTTAATAAGGTGTGGAGTTATTACACCTTTGTTTCATTAGAGCGGTAAGCACGTTACGATGTTCGCTAGGTTTAGTTCTCTTTTCGAAAATGGCTAGGTACTCAATGAGTTAGTGGCCAGTATTTTTTTAAATATTATTTTATGTAGCACCATACAGGATGAAGTATGTACTTTATGCGAATACGTTTTAAAACTTCGATTTTATACTCTCTAGAAAATACGTCTTTTCTCATTTAAAGATAAAGTACCAACCGTTTCACTTACAAAGTAGAGGGACATGCTTTTATCTGCAGCTATACGATGCTTGCCTACTTAAAAGCTGTATCGATTACAAGTATATTGAATCATGCAATTGACATACAATCTAGTGCGCCATCTATGAAGCGTCATGTCAAATGCACGCTTTTAGCTCGGAGAATAAATGTGGAACAATACCCGTTGTTGGGTGCAGTAGGAACTAATATTGTAGCCCGGCAACCCTTGTAAGCTGTATTGGGGTGTTTAAACAATATCAAAGGAAGTTTAAAGTTAGGAGTGGCTTGATGTTTGTTAACTTAATACAAATTCTATTAGCTTTGCCTTTTATTATATTAAAGTAGCTACCTTGCGTATTAACACATTGTTTTATATCGCTTTGATTCAATATTTAACCCCCACGTTCAAACTGAAAAAAGGCATCACGAGTGCTAATAAGGCTGTTTAATTGCGTTTACCGCCGTTTAAATCAACCGATTTCTCGGCATAAGCACTTCTGAACAAGGCTAACGTAACAAAAAGTTATCAAACCAAATGAATACGAAATTCAAAATTGGTGTCATACTTGAGAATGTTTCAATTAATTAATAAAGAGGAACTCGGGGACGGAATAACTTTGTTTTTGTTCGCGGCGCGGGTGTAACGACGTTACAGTTTACATTGGAGACGTATGCGGGAGCGCTTTCTTTGTCGTATAATTAGCTTTTATAGCACTTCATAACTTGTTAATTACTTCATATTTTGTGATTAAAGATTTATTGCTTCATTCCAGTAACGATTTATCGCTAGTAATGAAATGTTTTTGGAAGTATCTTTGTCTATTTTCTAACGCTTTTAAAGTTAAACCACTCAAACCATTTGGCAAAGAAGCAGTATAAACCCGGAAAAAAGATGGTGTCCTTATATTTCTTATCATTTATAAAACTCGGTAGTTCCCACAATAATATACGTTAAACGAGTTCTACGCGACATCACAAGCAAAACCAAATCATCTATATTTTACTTCTACGAATGGGGGACATGCATTTTTTCTTTTTTACGCTCTCTGGAAAGTGCTGTGAAACTTGTGAAAGAGAGGATTGACTTCCTGCAAAAACACTTTATACAAAATTGACGACAGGACTGACAGCTGTTCCATGTTTAGGGTTTCCATAAGGATCAAGAAATTTACATTTATTTCGTAAATTACTATGTTTAAGCCAATATCGTTGAATTAAAATATTACGTAAATATAATGAGGATGCCAAAAAAACCATCTAAACATTAAAAGATGTTTTAAATTTTAACAAGTTTTGATTCTATAGAAAATCTCAATAAACGGGTCAAAACTCAGTGAATTGCGTTTTATATGCTTTTGTTACATTTTCTCCTAAATCGTATCAATAAAACGCAGTTCTTTTTCATGCATGTTCTCTATTGAATTATAAATATATTAACAGTTTAATATGTTATTATCACCAATTTCTTATGTTTGGATTGGACATAGTTAATTAATTTCTCTTTTTCTTTTTCCCCAGGACACAGTAACGGTGCTTACACACGGCATTAATATCATGGTGAGTTTACAGATATATATTTATCTTACCCGGTAATCTATCCTATAACCTCTTGAGGCCCACCATACTACAATCCGGTAGATTTTTGTGAGTAGGAATTTGAATCTACCAGCAAGGAAATAAAGTTCAATTACCTTTGCACTTAAATGACATTTTCAATTTTGAAACAAATAAAAATCAACTTTATGACACTTGAAATAAAGTTTAAATTAATTGCCTAGATTATGTTCTTTCTATAGCACACCGGGTCGTACGAGGTTAAAGCAGCAGTATTCGCACAGTTGTGTTCTGGTGTAGCGGCATTGAAATACTACTTTCCATAAAGTTGCTCACTCAAAAGCCATAAAAGCTATGTCATATGTCCTATGTATACATTGTTTTCTTTTTTTCAACAAACCAACGCTCTTTAATTTCAAGAAAACGCAATTATAGCAATAAAGTGGCAATTGGGCGGTTAGCGTTTGCTCGGTGCAGTCTCAAAGCGTCATAACATTTGTTAGACGTTTGTGGTAATAAGTATTTAAAACGTATACCGGTCAAGTGCGAGTCGGACTCGCGCATCGACGTTTCCGTACCTTCGCCGCACAGTAGGTATTATAAGAATCGCCGCCCATTATCCTCGTAAGACCCAATGTGCTATAGAAAGTACATAATCCTGGCAATTCAATTTAAACTTTATTTCAAGTCTAATAAAGTTCATTTTCATTTGTTTCAAAATTGAAAATGTCATTAAGTGCAAAGGTAATTGAACTTTATTTCATTGCTGGTAGATTCAAATTCCTACTCACAAAAATCTAATGGATTGTAGTATGGTGGGCCTCAAGAGGTTATTGCGAGCCATTCTCACACGACCATTTTTTAGCATTTGTGATTTTTCAGGGTGTCTATCATTTCATCAAAACACCTTTAAGGGATCCTGTCATTTCACAACCAACGTTTCACAAATGATTCATTTCACAAACATATCATTTGACAATCCGCGTTTTTTTCCGAAACTGCAAATAATTCTGGATTTATTTCAGGACCATCGTGTAGGTTATTACACCCTATAGGTTAGGTTAGGTTAGTTTTATAAAAATCCTGAAATATTTTTAGTTACAGAAAAAAAGCGAGTTGGCAAATGAATATTATAGGTTGCAAAACGATGCATTTGTCAAAGAGACAGAGAACCCACCTTTAATCGAATATATAATTTCATCGAACGCTATTTTTTGCAAACCATAATGTTTTCAGCGTGTGTTAAACGTCTAACCTAACCTAACCTTCGCTACTCGTATTAATGTTTAAGATACCCTGAAAACATTATGGTTTCAGCAGCAAATAGCGTTCGATGAAATTAAATTCCATTAAATGATACATTCGATTAAGTAAAATTCGATGAAGTGTTGAGTTACTAGTTTTTCTTTGTACTATAATGATACCAAATTTGACAGTTATACGATACAAAAAAAATACGTTGAAAAAAAACCTCCCTTGTATGGAGACCTTCATCATTATGACATGTTTATTTCTTAGAAAAACTACCGTAATAACACGTATCCTATCCGATATCTACGATTCCAAAGATACAGCTCTTTAAAGCTATGACATACGAACAGACAGACGTAGGCGCAGTAATAAGGTCCCGTTTGAAACCCTTCGGAAACAAAACCCTAAAAGTTTGCTTTATCCGTTATAATACCGTGTTATGTCTTTCACGTGGTTATACAATTCTTCATAAGTGTTATTACATGTAAACGTTAATAAGTGCGGTAAGAAACCCCCTGTATGTTTGTGACATTATGACCGATTAGAACGGTTATAATGGTCGTGGTAATACACCTGTAAGTGCGGGTAAACCCGCAGGCGCCAACGAGTGCTATGTTTACGGTAACGGTACTAATTGGCGGCAGGTTACCGCCGTGACGTCACGCTCGACGGCCGCGTTCATTAGCGCCTGATTAGAAGGGGTGCTGGAAATAACGCCTGCAACTGTCGTATAATAACTGTATAGTGGTGGTATAGTAGTGCTACAGCTTACTAATCCTACGCTTTTAAGGGTGTTTTTTTTTTACCACGGTTCTATACCAGAGCAAATAAGGTGTTTGTGTGATTTACTTAGAAAAGTTCATATTTTTACATCTTATCCTTGTGAGACCCCGTGTATAGGGTGTACATAATCAAGGCAATTAAGTTATAAAATTTAATTTAAAAAAAAATAGGTGACAATCTCACACAAATTGACCTAGTCCCAAACTAAGCTCTGGCTTGTACTATGGGTACTAGACAACGATAAACATACTTATATAGAGAAATAAATACTTAAATACATAGAAAACATCCAAGACTCAGGAACAAATATTCGCGCTCATCACACAAATATCTGCCCTTAGGATTTGAACCCAGGACCACTTGCTTCGAAGGCAGTGTCACTACCAACTAGGCCAGCGTGTCGTCAAATAAGGTGCAATACCGTGTGACTTACTTATAAAAGTTAATATTTTTACGTCTTATCCTTGGGAGACCCCGTGTGAGGCAATTCAGTTTTAACTTTATTTTAACGACTGTAAAGTTCATTTTAAATTATTTCATAACTTGAAATGGCTTTATGAGCAAACCTAATTGAACTCTAATTTCTTGCTCGTAGATTCAAATTCCCACCTACGTTTATAGTAGGGTGGTCTCACGAGGATTTTTCCATTTGTTAGTTACGCAGTATTGTCCTATCATCGACAATCCCTAACTTGTTTGTCAAATTCCATCGTTTAGCTGTAATGCGTGATTGTTAGACAACCATCTAAACATCGTCACAAAGTTTATTTATACAAGTACGAGTACAAAAACTGTATTAGATTAGAACCAGCCTTAAGCCTAAGTCCTAATGTCCTCTTAAAACTAATTAATTTACTCACTAAATCGTACAAAAGAGATATCTTGCGAAATTTTATAATCTTGAGCTTAATCAGGCGCTATTGTGGAGTGCCCAGTGGCAATTAACAACTAGTTTTGTTATGACTAGTTCTAAGAAAATTCATTAATTTCAATGTATTTTTTTTCTTTTATGTACGACGTAGAAAGTTAATATGTCGTTTTTTCTTTTGCTATTTTGTATGAATATACATAGAAGGGATAATTTCGTAATGAATAGTTTCATATTTATTAGGTGTATACAAGTGATAGTAGCCGACACTAGGCTCTTGGGGTTCAACGGAAACCTTACCTAAGCAGCTACGACTATAAAGAATCACCCTCTATCTACAGCGATACAACCGAAAACTCAACCGAGTCCAACTTTCGCAGCCTTTTCAATTTCAAAAAAGGAATTAACGCGAAGTTTAAACACTCAGCGTCAAACCAATGAAGTGGACTCGATTGCGCTCTGGAGCGGTCACTTGCACTCTTCCACTCTTTGTCCTAATTGCGCCTCTATGCCATGTCCGCTCCGTAACGAACTTTACAAACGGCCAGCATTCTTTTTTCGAAGTATCCAACCTTCTTTTTAAAAACGGAACGCGACGCGCAAGTTAAATAACAGACAGACGTAATTCTGTACCTCTAAAGCATTTCTCTAGAAATTCAGGCAAGCCAGTTACAGCTCTATAATTTACGGCGTAATGTTGTAAGTGATGTCTTGATTTTGGAGTAACGACATAATAATTTCTAAGCAAAATTTTGATGTTTGAAGGGAAGTTAAGTAAACGAAGAAAAATTAACAGCGAGGCAAAGCCAGAATATATTGAAGTGTTTACTGGCTCGCGAAACAACTCATTTCTCACAATTAGCTCACGCAAACTTCATTTACTGGCCTCGCAATGTTGCCATATATTTTGCAATTACGCTTGATAATTACCAGCACCAAAATGTTGTCATGCAAACGTATATTTTTCATCCAAAAAATACCGCATAAATTGTAAAAAGACACCACTACTTTTCGTAGACAATGTTTTCATCAGCAGTAATAACTAGCTAAATGGGAGCTTTTGAAATAGAAATGTCTTATTAAAATGCAACCAAGAGCAAAATACAATTCTCGAGAAAGTATTTCTGCGCGCATTTAATTAAAATAATTTGAGTAAATTGAGCATCGAAACGGAATGTGAAAGCGCGAGTGACTCTCATTAATGTAACTCGATACATTTAGAAAGACCTTTGATTGTAAAAAAAAAATCACTACGTTATTTCGTAAAATAGAGGAGATATTAAAAAAACAATACGACTGCGACAAATACTAGAATTGCCGTAGTCCTCCCTTTTTAGGGTTCAGTGCCCTTCGGACTTTGCTCTATCATAAAACACACGTTTATGTAAAGTACATACATACATACATAAAATCACGCCTTCATTTTCAGATTGGGTAGGCAGAGCTACAGAAATACCAACAACTCTAAAAAGACTTGTTTATAATTCTGTAACTATATTTTTCACAATCATCCCAAGAAGTTTACTGGAGTATTAGTGACAGGTTGCAAGCCCATCGCCTAACAGTACTACAAGCCCTAATTCCCTATGTCGCTTCTTACGACATCCACGGGAAGACTTGGAGTGGCACTATTCTAACCCGGCCACCACAAAAAAGTAAAACAATATAATTATATAAACCGGCTAAGTATGAGTCGATCTAGCGCTTAGGTTTTTTTATTAGTATGGAACCCTTCATGCACGAGTCTGAGTCGGACTTGCCCAGTTGTGTTTAACCTTCAAATTTTTACCTTTGACTCCGTCTGGGTGAAACTTCTCGAGATAAACCCCCCCAACTCTCTTGCTGAATACCTTTGTACAAAAAATCTCGTCGATCTACTCGTGTTGTACCATTTTTGCGTATGAAACGAATAAAAAGCCAACACTATCGCTTGTATTTTATAAGTAGTGCATAAGTATGACTTGGATATTTCTACACGCCCAAAATGAAGCCAAAAGGTTATCATTCGCGAGAGAGCCAAGCTATACGTAAAGTGACAGCTAATTTCCTGAAACGTACCTCAACTTTTTATGGGCCAACTCGACATTCTGGTCACGCTCACTTTCGGCAGTCTTCAATGAGTATATATGAATTAAAGAGGAGATTGTCTATGGTTCGCTTTACTTTTGAACTTTAAAATTTGGCATCGTTGGTTTCATCGTACCGGATGCTCCAAGTTATTACGTTTCGTATATTTGATTATTATATCGGCGAACTATACCAACTTCAACAAAAAATCAATGATAGATACAGATTAAATTATAATTATGTCCATAACTTAAATCAAAAGACGACATTTCTGCGGAATTTGAATTGTTGAAATTGTGTCATTAAACTATGTAAGGCCAAGTTTGAATTAATGTAATGGCGTTTTATTTGCTGTTTCATTTCGCAAATCAAAATGTATTGAGGTCTATAGACAAACAAACCGAATCAAGACGATAATACTGCATGAAATTCAACCTGCGCGTGCGGTGTCAAACGCAGCGACGTTTTATACAGATAAGCCCACAGAACAAAAGGGGTATCGCATGGCGCCAATCCGGAGACAAAGGTATTTTGAATTGTAACGGAAATCATCTGATTGGTTAATTAGATTCACATTCATGCATATTATGCACAGTGGAAAATGAAAAGGAGCTACAATGCGAAGAACAGTGTTTGTTACTGGCAGCTAAGTTAGGGCCCTCATCTCTAGGGGCCAAACGAGAATCCGTTCGGCAACGTTCGATTGTGTTCGGCAACGCTCGACGGCGATTGGGAATCGCCGAACTAATTGCAAGCGGAACGCCACCACACGATCGACTTCATTAGATTAGCTATCCACGTACTCTCGCGGCGAGGACTCTTTAACTTTCTAGTGAGAAATGATACCGGATTCCCTCTCGCATTTTGATAGAAAATTGAACAGTAAAATCCATTTATTTTCTATCTTTTAACTACGAACACAGCGAGCTCGATAGCCGCTTTCACGTCACAACGCAAAATATGCACGAACTGTTATTTATTGTAATGTAAAAGTAATGCAACGCGGCGCTTCAAAAACTAAATAAATATTGAACACGATAAATCTTTCTCCTGTTTGAAAAATCACCGTACACCGTTACATTTAACCTACGCTGTATTCTGAAATGTTTCATGGAAAATCGACTAATCCAACAGCGGTAAAAGTAAATTTTGAGCACGCTCATCAATAACCATTTTGACAGCTAAGCCGCCATTTCTCATTTGGCTTGCAACGTTCAAGCGGAATCCGGCGAGAAACGCGCAGTCATAGGTCGCGTTTCAAACAAAAAGCGCTGCCAGCCTGTAAACACTGACGGGAAGCGAGAATCCGTTTTAAAACCCATTACATCGAAGCTTTAATTTCACTTTGGAATCTTCGGAGCGTAACTAACGTAGCGTTGGAACAGTGGCGGGATTTTTCCGCCGCTAATACGGGTGCCGCGCAGTAGATCAACTTCCAAGTCATTTATTCGCAAATCGAGTTATTGCACCTCGCAGATCGCTTTACATCGAATTACATGTCTCGTCTAGCGTTCGCTTGCAGGATTTATTATTAAGCCATCGCCCTTGATTACTGGTAATATTTTAAATGTGCTTTGTTAATGGGCAGTGTTTGTAGTCACGTTTCTCCGGAGCGGGCTTGCGGCGAGCGATGATAAATTAGTTGAACAAGGTACGTTTAACTCGATTTAAACTATGCACTTACATTTACTCTGAATCTCTCATGTGTCGCGATTTATTAAGCATTTAAACTGCCCCATTACTGAGTTTGTTTGCTGAAATTTCACAAAGACAAATCGAGTTACAAACGTAGCGCCGCGTTTATTTTGCTGCGTTCTGTTTCGCATATCGCAAATTAAATAACGTGTTGCGACTGCGAATAGTAACTCTGTAACTCACTCAGCTCATGATCGCATTAAGTCGCTGAATTTTGAAATAAGAACGATTATTTACGACGCGTGCGGGATTTCAATTTGATATTAATTTTGATGTCAACTGTTTTAGCGGGGCGTTTTGTTATTGCACTATGATTGAATGTGATCGTATGATAATAAAGTGATCGTAGCGGACGTGTTTTGATATAATTAAATTATTTAACAAGCAATAATATCATATGCTTGTGAATAACCTCTTTATAAATCGAATGATTAGTTTGAATTTGGAACACTTTTTGAACGTGCGAGAGGTAGTGGGCCGGGCGGGGTCCTATTCTCGTGCGGTTCGTTATTAAATCGCGCCGTAACGCACGCGAGCCTCCGTGACGTACTAATTGCCGGGGCTCGGCAAGAGCTTATTACAGGGTGTTCACAACCGGTCGTGCTTGACGACTTTTATTTGCGAATAATTTATTTCGAGTGCGTACTACGTGGTAAATGTCAGCTACAGCATGCTTACTTTCAATAATGTAAAAATGAGAATTCTTAGCAACAAAGAAATACGTTTTATTCAGTGTTAAAACAGGGACGCATATTTAAAAAAAACTAATACGTTTTAAAAGGTAATATAAAATCAATACAGGGTAGAAACCTTCTATTAATTGAATTCTCTCCAAGCTAAATAATAATTGCTTTTCGTACCTCAAAATTAAGGTGTTCTAAAAAGATTTTCTTAAAGGCGTAGAGCTAATGAAGTAAATAAGTAAATTCAGTTTTTTTATCTCTAATAACATTCAAAATCTCATCTGTTATTGGCTTACTCAAATGTATCCATTTCTTAAGTATATATTTCACTGTATCGCTGTTGATGTCCCAAATAAACTAAATAAATAAATAAATAAATAAAAGGCTATGGCCACAGCCTAAACGATAACCGTCTTAAGGGTTAAATAAGGCATTTTTGTTGCGACATTATAACACTAATTAAGGTGGGTTATTACAGCTACAGCCAGTAATGCCACCCAAATTACCACTTTAGTTTCGGAAACTAGTTTAATACTGTATAAAGCCAAATAAGGCAGCGTTACAACACATGAGTGCACCAACCTCTCTACAATTACGTCCGTAGACATTTGGGGGTAGATCACGCAACTCCGCGTTCCGGAAAGATTGCCATCGGCTCTAGTAGCCCCCTCATTGTTAAGGAACGCGTGTGCGACGAACAAAATGGCCGCTTAGTGCCACGCTTGTTCCGTTTGTTTGCGAGGGAGACAATATACGCTTAGATAAGCCTGTGTTGCATAAAAGTCTAGACTCGTAGAAAGTTTGTTTTGTTTTATATGATTCACTACACAATGTACAAATAGCTTCAATTTTCATGTGTACCTGTTAAAGCCTGCTCGAATAAATACCAATCGTAAGTGACATTCAATATTTCTTTAGCACGGAATTTTAAGAAAAAAACCGTGTATTTTTACCTTACGTGCGTAAACACTTTATTGTACAGAACAAAATCCATGATATCCAATATTGAACAAAATAGTTAGGAATTAATTGAAGAACTTATACCTTTAAATTATGTTAAGTATGCGTTTTAACTTATACAAAATAATCGAAGGACGGATGAATTTTCATAATATGTAATTTTCATAATTTCCATATAAAAAGAATTTAATAAAAAAAAAATCTTCCTTTTTCACAAAGCTAAAGACAATTATTAGAAAGTTAGCTTTGTCTTACAAAGTCCGTATTTACATTTTGTTTAATTTAATGTAGCATTTTATAAATTAAAGTTTGTATAGCTCGGTTTTCTGCAAAAAATCAATCATCAATCAATTGCGTTTTTAGTGGTGGTAGGACCCCGTGCAGGGTCCGTCCGGATCGCTACCATCATCTTATCCATTAACCACCCGCCAAGCAACAGTGTTCGCATTGTTGTGTTCCGGTGTGGGGATAAGACAACCGGTGAAATTACTAGCATAGAGGCATTCCATCTTAGTCCTCAGGGTTGGCAACGCATTTGAGGTCTTGGGATTATAGTCTTGAGAATTCAAATGTCTATGGGTCTCAGATTCCACTTACCATCAGGTGGCCTGAGTGCTCGTGTGCCTTCTCCTTAACATAAAAAAATGAAAAAAATAAAAAACACGTCGTTATGTTTCTCCGTTACCGCGTAAAAAAAAGGACAAACCAATAACCGCGTATTCCTGTCAGAAAAATAGGAAGGATATTAATTACCAAGGTCTTGAAATTTTAAGTGCATTTAAGCTTATTGGCCACTTAATCCTGGGTTTGACGTAACCTTTTCCTTTATAAAATATTAATTACAATCTATATCTTTCTTTTGTTGACAGTTAATCGACAAACTCGACAATAAAGTCAGTTCCCGAAAACGTTTTTATTTACTTACAATTGAAACAATTACTTACGAAAACAATGAAGCGCGTTGAAAACACCGCACGCAACCAATGACAAATGAAGACCGAAACGAAATTCAATTTAGTTTTTTTACCACATTTAATTATCGAGCTGGTATCATAACAAACCTCCGCTCGCGTGACGAGCCCGTCACTTTTCCGTTTTTATTTTTCTCTTTTTCATAAATAGAACGCTCCTAGTTGTCAGAATTTCGTTCGAACATGCCAGGGGGAGCTACTTTTAAATGTTCCACTAGTTTAGATACTATCTGTGGTTGTTTGTTTTTCGTCAAGCCAGCGTTGTTTTTATTGTGTGATTTTTTTAAATTACCTTTTAGCTAGACTTTGCTTTTCTACTGTAAAGCTGCATTCGTAACTTTGACTTGGAATTGTAAAATAAAACGTACAAACAGAACGCTTTTTAGAGCCTCAATCATGAATAAACTGTTTTTAATCCAAGTAATTCGTCCCTTTTTACTTTTTCTGAAATAATTTTGATTAATATTGCGATTGCAAGGCATCAAAAGTTGCTTTACAATTCTAGTGTCTCACTTTGTTTATCTAATAGGAGCCACGACAAAAAAAACTTATTTAGTATTATACATACTGTAACAAACTCATAAAAATTAACGTAATTGTTGTCGATCAATTGTGCCAATAAAAACTTGCTCTAGATAAATAAATTGTTGTCAATAAAAACAAATGGCGGTCGGTTGCATAATAATCAAACCTTACGTTCTTGTATTGTAAGCGTTAGCCGTTTTAGGGTTCCTTATTCAAACTAGGAACCCTTCTTAGTTTCACCATCTCCGTCCGTCCGTTCGTCCATCCGTCCCTGTAATTTGGCATGAACATACATATTAGTCACGCCAACAAAGTGGTAAAATTAAATCTTGTAAAATATTTTTTTTTGTCGTGTACCTCCACACGTAACGTGGGGATGTAGTTTTTTTTCTCGTCTACTCCATGGTGTTGGTTGTAGTTGGATAGGTCTTCCAAAAATATTGTGGGTTTGTGGAAACAAGTTTAACAAAAAAACTTAAATAAAAGCGCATAATTAACGAATTTAAAGGGAAAACTATCACGACTATGTAGACATCATTAGTTCTTGAGATACAGGCGATTAAAGTTATTTTTTATGCTTGTAGTACTTAACGGCTTCAGAACCCTACACTGAGCATGGTCCGACATGCTCTTGCCCGGTTTTATATCCTGTCAGCGATAGAGATGATCTCAATAACTAAATATCACTATTAAAGAAACTTAATATTACAATAACATGCATAAAATGCTTATTTGATAGCAGTGAATGTGATAAATAAATGCTAATATTACAGATAAAGGCATTACTCGAATCCTAGGGTTTAAATGCTGTATCGAATTCGGTTTGATCGGATCTTTCGAATTTACTTTTAAATTCGAATTTGAAATTGACACGGATTGAAGGCTGCTGTTTCTTACACAGCACAATTTCGACTAATTCAACCGATTTACAAATTCGACCTTAGACGTGTTTTAGATAAGGTTCCAATCTGTAGACAACACTAGGCGACTTACAAGCTTAAGAAAGTGAGCCAATTTGATGAATGACGTCACAGGGTGTTTTATCGCGCGAGCACATCAGGCTAACGGCGGTGACCGCCGCTTGCGACGTTCCCTGATAATAAATGCATGTTTTATAAGCTTTTTATCGTACAGACCCGAATTTATGGGTTTGCAGTCGTTTAACTGTTCCCACGGCAATGCTTTATCGTTTCGTCGTTTAAATCACCCATAAACCATTTTCCCTCGATTAAATTAATCTCCTATTAAAATTACGTGAAGACGCTAATGTTGTAAGGAAACGCGAATGAGCATGTAATAACGAACTTGAAATTAAAGCCGCATAATACGGCGTGAGGGATAATAAAAGTACGAGTTAATTCGACGGCTGATACGCACCAGCGACGATATCATTTCATAAAAATGAGCTTTTAATGGCCGCCTCTTCCTCACGTTACCGTTGATCGTTTTTCTATTACGTGTAACTTCGACACGGTAAAAATTGTAACCGCCTGTACTTGCATTCCAAATTCAAACATATTCGTAGGCAGCTAGTCAAACTGTTTTCTACAGACAACGTATACGTTCCCCTAACGAACTTTGTCTGCCTGCTCGTTCTACATTCAAACTTTGCGATTAAACCGTTTGAGGCTGTTTAGCGTAGTTCATTCGATAACGCGCAGGATAAACTAAAACACGAATTTCAAATAGCGAACGCTGTCTCCTATAGCGGCGGAAACGCCCAGTGCATTTGCCCGCGAATTTAGCAAAGTTATTTGGCGAGCGAACGGGGCACTGGTCACTCGCGTATTGTTCTCGGCGTCCCGACCACATCGCCTACGGAACCGTGTTCCGTTTCGTGCCTCATAAAGAACCCTTTATTGCTTTTGTACGTGTGTGCGTGAGCTATCTATGCATGCTTAAATGTGCTAAGAAATCTCATTTGGACACAAAAGCTGGTCATAAACGCACTGTTATAATTCTTGTTTTTGTTGTAAGTCTATTTTAATATTAAAGCGCATGGATTCCGAGCCGGAAGCGGCGGCCATTTCGCGCGAATCTTGTTGAATTATTTGCGCAGAATGGCGGCAGTGGTCACTTGTGTATTGTCCGGTATAATTAACAGGAACTAGATGAGAGTATTACGGCGATAAAAAGCCGCTAATTGGTACACGTAAATTGCTCGTTTAACCCTTTTTAGCCATTAAGAGCGCAAAAACGTTAGTTTAAGCGAGAATTTAAGACCGTTATAAAACCGCCTTTGATCAGACAACATTCCCGGAAATTAGACTTAGGTACATAATCCTACCTCGGGTTTTAAGATTATCGTAATTGATTCCTTTCAATAAAACCTTGCCCTCGGATGTAATCTCCTGAGACATCCACTATAACAATAACCGTCGAACAAACCCAATAATCCCTCCGAACACGCTAATCACCAAACGTTGACTTTTCAATCAAGCCACGTCTCTCAAAGTGACTATTAATCAATTCTCAGTCGATACTCGAGTCGACACTCGATTCGATATCGGCCGTCTTCCACCTCGTTCGGTTCAATCAACGCTCTGTCTACGGAATCAATCGATTCTTGAAGTCGATATCTGTTATTCGATTAGAGCGTGTGGGGCTGGTAACATGGATGATAAATTAGAGTTGTCTGTGGTTTTGTTGAAAATTGGAAGTCGGGTTTTAATATTAACGCTGAATTGAGGCTTTATGTAATAATAAACAAAGTTTAATCTAATTTGACTAGCGTGGGCTTGTAATTTATTTTTGAAATTGTCATTTTATATATCTTTTTGTGAAATAAAGGTCTTTAAAAATCCTGTTTAAACACCAAGGCATTATAAAGAAATAATTAAGATTTAATATTAATAAAACGCCCCTTCTTACTATGAATTAATATTTAATCTAACTCTAACTACACACAAGCAATCCTTTATCCGGCGAAATTTGTGTTCCCAAAGCCCATTTAATTTTGAATCTCGTCGGAAAAAGAACGTAATTTTCGTAATAACGCAAGCCCGTGCTTTATAAAACAGCTAACATTTTATACGCTAACACAACAGAGACAGCATGTTTACGCAGTAATAAGGTGGAAACGAAATGTTTTCTGCTACTATAACAGACCCTCGCGAGCGCGCGGGAAAACGCCTCTTCATAAAGGTAGTCAGGGAGACACTCTTTTTAAGTAATTCGAATTTAAATTTCGAATTGCCGGTGGTATATTAGGCGTGTACTCTTCGTAAACCGTAAATTATCGATATAAACGTATACAGCATGTAGATTAGAAATGCCGTTTGATATTTTTTCATGCCAGTATCATCAAAGAGCAAGTTTAATTTTAAATTTCGAATTTGTGTTTAGGCTCCGCCGGCACATTCAATTCTTTTTTCAAGTACGTTTTAATCAAAAAGACAAGGCTACCATTTAGTTGAAAACATTTTATTTTGTGGTAACCGCATAGAGCTTATGTTACTCGTATTAAAGCGACCCGGTTCTACCCCAATGCGGATTACTCAGTGAAATTTGATCTAATTATTTCGCTATAAAAGTGCAGCGTCTGTGCTCACATCTGTAGCAAGCACGTTATTAAACTGTGATGACGCTGCGGTTAAACTGCTGCGTAGTCTTAATGTTATTCAAATAATCGGCCACCACGAGAGATTATGAGCAATGAATTATTATTCCAACATACTGTATTTGATGTCTATGTAATAAAGCCGATATCAAACTCCTAATTATATTACTTATTATCAGTGATCGTAGATTTTGTAGCATTTTTGGTGCAGTGCTAGGGTTAATTAAGTAAATAGTGTAATGTTGCATTCTATTATATTATACAATCAATTTTATTAGTCAATCATATTATACACCTCGACTACCCTAGGTTTTACATTTACTTTATTTTCTTGTGCTCGTAAAAGTAAAAACGTATTGTTTTTGGGAGATATTTAGTGTTGATTTAATGTATTTTGTTTTCTATTAAATTAGTCATGGCTTTGTCAAGGAGATAATTATCTTAATTAAAAATAGTATATTAATTGTACAAAAAGAAACAAAACTTATTAGTCATGACATCCACCTGGGAAGCTATTGAAAATCTTTATATAGAAGTATTTACAGGTACTATAATATTCAAAGTATAATTTAATATTATGAAAAGAAATAATGTCATTAATAATTTTAAGCCAAAAGTTCTCTCCCACGCATTCTTATAATAACTTAATCATCTCTTAATTGTTTAATAAAATCATGCTGTATCTTAAGTTCCGAACACGTTTTATGCGTTTTGATGCGTAAGCGCAAATTAATACATAATCACTAATTTGGTAGACCATCTAAAGCTTTATTTCAAATGAATTAAAGTTTAATTTTAAATGATAAACAAAATTGGTTCTAATGCTAAGCGACTTGGAAATAATCTAATAGTAGTTATAAACTGAGTTAACGGGTCTGTCTGTCTGTTAACAAGGATTCATTATAAAATACGAGAAAAGAAAGGAAAACTTAAGTTTGTTTTACTAAATATGTTTTTATAATTTTTATAACTTGTGAAGTGTTACAGATTTCTTTTGCATTGTTTATAGTTATCACAGAAAATACCCAGAATGTAGTAAAAAGAGAACTAAAACGGAACATTAAATTAAAATCAATTTAAATTATTATAAGTCAAAAATATTTTATTGAAACAGAACCCTAATGAGGGGCCAACTTGCACAAGCCCGGCTCATTCAAAAAGGTTTACTGATCCACCCATGTCATGTTTTTAAATATATTTTCCGAGGTACCGATTGTGTTATCACTAAAAACTGGGATTAATTTTGTTAGGTGTATTCCAATTAAACAGCATAGTTTCAAACAGCTAGCGCTCCTCCACCCAACATCCGTACAGCTTACCTACAGACAGCGCGGCCGCCGCAAGCCGCGCATAATTCCGCAATAAATTCACTCCCTTTTAATTTAATTCCATAACTCCCGTCTGTATAAACAACCGTGCAGTTTGAATTAAAACGTGGACGCAACGGTTTTGTTCTTGATTCAAATTTCAAATTTGCTTTTCGAATCCTTAGCTGATCCTGAGATTGTGTGATGAAGTAATTAATTAAAAGTATTGAGTCTGTGGTAGCGGGAGAAAGCTTACAGCTGCTCAGGTGGTGAGTCTACGTAAATGTGCTACGCGCTACGCCGTAGCGCTCGTAGCTACATTTTGCAGCACAAACATTTAATGACTGTTTATTAAAATGATTCCACACGAATAATACGCTCCCATTTGTCCTTACTAACCATGTAAACAGGTTATGTATTCAATTTCGTGCTCAAACGAAACGTCAAACAATACAAACTTATTTCAACCGGTGGATAAATTCGGAACTAAAGTAACTTCATACTAAATAAAGGGTTGAAAGCGATGGTGGCGACATTTTGATGCATATGAACAAGTTTGCGGTTTCATAGTTGCCGTATATCAGGGAAGTAGGCCAGTGTCGGGGCCCTTATCGCGCAAACAAATGCGCGCGTTTAAGGGCGCCATGAATAACGCGAATGTTGTTGTAAATCAGCCGATCGCGTCGTAGCGTGTGACGCGCCTTATGGAATGATGTGACGTTTGTGGGTTATGTGATGCACGCCTTAAATTAGGCCGGTATCAGATAAAAAACGGTATTAAAAAAGTAATTTTCTGTTCTGTTTAGTTTTCTGAATTTCCGCATTAAAATAGCAATTGAATACTGCTGCTGTCAGTGTCAATTTCAAGTTTCAATATTTATAATCAGAGTGCACACAAATTAAATTAAATGTAAGCTTATACAATCTGAACTGAATCAAAACCTGATCCCGACACCTTTGTCCACAAAGGTCCTTGTGCTTCCTGGTAATCCCGGCCGGGGCTTGTTATCCGGGGCTACGGGGGGCTACAGGGGGCCAAAGGGGCTCGCCAGTAAATCTGTCGCGCTATCCTATTAAGATAATATCAGCAATTCGCTCCGGTCATAACTAATCCGAGGATTTTTCGTGTTTTCTGGCCATTGGTGGTGTCGTTACGCTTTTAATGTAATAGCCTAAAATAGCTATAACTTCTAGACTTTACGAGGGCCTTTATTCTACTAGGTAAAGTAATATTGCATTTGACATGTTATCGTATTGTTTTTAACTCAGCCGTCGTAATATTGACAAAACAATAACATGTTAAAAGCTATATGGATTTACGAAGTAAAATAGAAAGTACCTTGTAAATAGCTGTACATTTTTGTTACCTTGTCGCTTTAAGACGTTTAACAGATAAGTGCAGCAGTTTAAACATAACGATAAAGTGACGAAGCACTGTGCGCAGCTACTTTTAAAGACGACCTTATTAGGGAGCGACCACACCGAAGCTTAACGGTGCGTAAATTACGGTCCGTCGAAATTGACGCCATATAATTTGTATGACCCATACTTTTGTTTACGCAACGTCACCGTATTTTACGCGTTGGTGTGGTCGCTCTCTTATTTAATTTTCCTGTTTCATATATTTTTAATTTTTTGTCTGTTCCGACAAAAAAGGGTGTTATAAGTTTAACGTGTGTGTGTGTGTCTGAGGCATCGTAGCCTCCAAACGGATGAACTGTTTTGGGGTTTTTTGAAACTTGCTGCATCGGGACGTTTCCCAGCTAGGTTTCAGGTAAATCGGTTGAGCCGTTTAAAAGATATCAGCTCACAAATAAGACGACTACTGTCACTAATACACTAGTAAACTTCCTGGCCTGATTGTGCAAAATGTGGTTACAGAATTATCAACAAGTCTTTTTAGAGTTGTTGGTATTTCTGTAGCTCTGCCTACCCCACTCTGGGCATGAAGGCGTGATGTTATGTATGTATGTATGTAATATTTATTGGAATAAATGGCTATAAATAAATAAATAATAGATAAAAGTATGCCACCACGTCAAAATGTACACCTGATATTTAATTAGATCTTATTTTTCAACTCTATGGTACACAGTTTTATCGTAAAGACTAACAAAATATTTTTTACATTTATAATTACTATTAAAATTTGTGGAAATTGTTAAAGTCAATGTTTGATGTCGAAAAACGATGTTACGAACTCGTGGAGAGCGTGATTTAATAATTAATTATACGTAAAATTAGTAATGTACATTTATTATATGTGGTACGGCTACAGTTTAATTTGTAATTATTCCGTCAATTTACTTTCGTAGTTTACAATCGCTTTATGACGAAAATTTTACAACGTTTTTGTATTAGGGTTGTGAGTATTGAATGTTTGAAGTTATGCGAGAAGATGGATGCCCGTGTTTCATCGGTCTAAATAATATTTTCCTACTATCTAATTATAATGTCATGTCATATATTATGTTTATTGTATTATTATTACCGTCTTGTTAACCTATATTTAGTATGTAATTCACAGTGCTGTAGTGTTTTACTGTTATGCTGTGTAATTATTTTGAAGTAAATAAATAAATAAATAAATTACGTTTCGTTTTAATATTCGAATGCGTAGTTGAATCGAAAATAGCCTATCAACAAACAAGTTTCTAAAAGCTGACTGCATTTTTTAATTATGTCGTCTATATATGTTAGTTTCCTACCATTTATAGATTGCTTATTCCGCCATATTGCCGTTTCTATTTTAAATACTCTGTGATACTTGCGATGTTAGGACGACACTAATGACACCTCACTCTTCAAAATCGGTCAAGCCGTTTAAGCTACAGAAGGTCACAATGGAACAAACATACATACGAGTACAGTCCATTCGCTTAGTGTCACTACACCCGTACACACTTATGGTTATTGTAATAAATTATAAATTTACACCGCTCGCATTTTCGTTTACGCGGCGGCATCCTTTGACAAAAGTCGTCACGTGCCAAGGCGGTGCAATACGAAGGCGACGACACTATCTGATTCTCATCGAATGGATTATACCTACGTACTGGGTGTCCCAAAAATCGACGTCAAGACGGAAATAAGTGATAGGGCAGCTCATAAGCTATCGATTTAACCCCCATGTCTGTTCAGTGATTTTTAGTACTTTCGGAGATATTGGTCATTTTAATGGGAATTATTATAATTTTTCCTTATATCCATGTTACGAAAAACCCTTTAGTTCATGTATTATTTCAATATTTTGTCAGTAGTTTCTTACATTGATAGAATCATTATGAACTTAGGATGTTTTGAAACAAGGCAAGTTTGTTTCAAAACATCCTAAGTTCATAATGAGCTTGTATTAAAGATAGGACTTTCGAAAATATGATGGGTTTGTGACAACAGGTTTTCGATTAAGTAATCCATTTACGACATATTAAGAAAATCATCTAAGACGCCACCAATGCCGAGTAACGTCCCTTTTCAACGCTATGTTTAATGTGTTCTATTTGTCATTTGTGTTAAGTGTATGTTTTGTAAGCGTTGAATAATTTTTGCTATTCTATTCTAATTGACCTTAAGTAGAAAATTAGTAATTACTTGTTGATTTTTAAGTTTGTAGTACTTAACGGCTTCGGCACCGTATACTGAGCATGGCCCGACATGCTCTTGCCTGTTTTTTTTTTTAATGAAGGTCAAAATAAAAGTGGTATGTTAGGAAATAGCAACTCAGTGGATTCTGGAACCCCAGTATGCCACCAAAATCCTAACCCTACTAATAGGGTTCTGTTTGCCACTCTGGTAACTGAACTACGGAACACTAAAAAACTATTTCATTGGTAGTTTTAGACGTAGGTTATCCTAGCATATATCAACATTGAAGTCTGCGGACAATATAGCACAAAGGCACTTTTATGGCGCTTCTGCCGTATTATACGGCTACAATGTCGCTATAAGTCTACAAAGTATGACAAGGCGAATGTGATCTGTAGCGGAGTACGAAAACTTATTTTATATAACTACATTTTACTAGTGGCCCTATGTTTTCGTAATAAAAATCCGTGTAAAAAACCCGGTGGTACATTTTGTCAATGTTAAAAAAATTGACTTATTTTCACGTGAATACTTAAATAAATATCAGGGGACAATCTCACACAAATTGACCTATTTCCAAACTAAGCTCTAAGCTTGTACTATAGGTACTAGACAACAATAAAACTACTTATATAGAGAAATACATACTTAAATACATAGAATACATCCAAGACTCAAGAGCAAATATTCGCGCTCAACACACAAATATCTGCCCTTACCGGGATTTGAACCCAGGAACTACTGAACTGATTTAGATGAAATTTGGTATGACGATAACCTTTAGGCTACCAGCCCTCCTGGGATAATAAGCTAGCAGGCCCTTAATTATTGATATAGCATTTATTTTATTTATTTATTTACTCCTATAAATATCACACTAATTAATATTGCATGCATTATTTCTTCGTTGGTTTAGTTTTAATTTATACAATTTAAGTAATTTATGTAATTCGTATAGACATATTTTTTTAAAATAATTTTCTCTTTTAAACTAGTGTTTCATGCATGTGATAAGTAGTATAAGTGATTGATTAATTGATTAATATGAATATTTACTTTTCAATATTTATATAGATTTATTATACATTATTTATTTAGATTTATTTATTATTTATTTAGTTATTATTAAATAACCCATAAGCATAGGATTAATAACACTAGATTTAAGATTATACTTTATTGGACGTTTAGTTGGGAAAAAAAATGACATTTCTACTTCAGCAGCCGTAAAAACAGAACCCTGAACACGAACTTTTACCTTCTATTAAATAAGTAACGTTAACATATCACGTCGAGAAAATGTATGAAAATTGGTATGAGCACGCCGTTTCCGTATTTAATACAAAAAAATGACAACAAGTTGACACTGACGTGGCTATCTTATCGTCATCGAATAGTTAAGGTAAATAAATTATAAATCAAGTAATGTGTTTTTTAGGTTTCGTGCTACGGATAAGTACGGTGATTCGGAACGTGACGTATGATTGAAATGGTCATACGCGCGCGAGTTTATGTCCATCGTACGTAAGGAATTTGGAGGTCACGTGACCACGTCAATACGTCAAGGTCCGCACTACACTGAGGACGAATGCGGCGATTCGCGCGTACTGTATCTTAAATTCGCTAATTAGTACCAACTGCGTATGAAATAATTAAATGGAACGTGTTAAACTTGTTTCATTGTTCAAAACTTTCAGCTCAGAGTAATGAATGATTATTGTTACATGAATATATCACGAAGTCGACTAACTACTCGTACAGTTGGCAAATCAAGTACTTGGGAAATAATACGCATAATGCGCTCTTATTGTGGTAAGAATAGAGGCGAGTTTAGATAAGAAAATTATAAATATCAGTGTTCAGATTGGCCTACTAAACTAAGTTATATATATGGTGATCAAAAATGTATGAACTCGACCGTATTTTTACTTGTTAAACCGTGTACAGATGTTTTTGAGAGCGACTTTTCTGTGGCTGTGCACATAGGTGATAATTATGTGATTGAATAAAACTGAAACAAGCGTTGCCACCGTCGCCATCAAAAAGGAACGGAACAAGTGAGGCGCTTAAAAATGTATGAACTAGTCTCTGTTGTTACACGCATAGGAGCGTGTGCAGATATTTTTAAGCGCCTTGTATATTATTACATACATACATAACCTCACACCTTCATTCCCAAAGTGGAGTAGGCAGAGCTACAGAAATATCAACTACTCTAAAAAGACTTCTTGATAGTTCTGTAACCACATTTTGCTTCATCAGGCCAAGATGTTTCCCAGTGTATTAGTGACAGGTTGCAAGCCCATCGCTTAAAATATATTATTGACTTGTATATTATTGATATTGTATATTATTGATATTTTTGATGGCGAATGCACCTATGTGTATTGCTGTATATTTCTGACGGTATTTGGGATAGCATTTTACAATATAGAGTAAATACTGAAACATTGATACTATAGATATATCTGGCTACATTTTGTAAGATAATTTAATATGACAACTGGTAAAATTACTAGCATAGACGCATTCCATCTTAGTGTTTTGGGTTGGCAACGCATTTGAGGTCGTAGGATTAGTAGCTCAATTGCTGCGTCTTTATGTTCCTTCACCAACTAGATTTCTTTTCGACCCGCGTTGTCGCTATCTGTTAGCAGCGCCGGCTGCGCGAACTGTGACCCGCCGAAAATCCCGCTAGGTCGAGCTTTGCATTTGATAAACTCGCTTCTCGAATCAGCCACCGCTGAGATGTGTTTGCTAGTATATGGTCAAACGTGTGTGACGAATGTCTGAAGTTCTCCTAGAAGATGGATGTATGGCCTTCTTCTATGATATCATAATTACCTCTTTCCTTATGTGTATTCTGTGTATAATTGTATTTTAGTTTCATAGTGCTTTGTTTCTACTGTTATGCTGTGAAATTTAATGAAATGTATAACATACATAACCAGGGATCGTTACCGGTATTCTGAGTACCGGTTTAAAATGAGGTATAACCGGTTATAATTGCATTTCACTATTTTTACCGCTAAAGCTCTGATTAGCGGTATAATCAATACCGGTATTCGAGTACATGATCGGTTTAGCCAACTGACAACAATACCTCTATTTGATACTTTACCCATAAAAAGCATTACCGGTAATACCTGTCAGTGTCAATATACTTGTTTATTTTGTTTCGTAAAAGATTTTAAATTTATTATGTAAATCAAATTACACACAATCAATTTACTTATCCAGGTTCTAGTAGACACTAGTTAACCAGCCATGCACAATAATGTCATCGCGTAACGTACCCTGTTACACTTGTTATGCTTTAGTAATAATGTCAAATTGACGTCTTTTTTATCAGGTGCATTGAATAGGGGTAGTGAATACCGGTATTTAATATTGTAAATAGTGTATACATAGCGATAAAAACAAAAGCGGAATGACAGCAATACCTCTAATTCGAATATAGGTATTATTTTTTTAGCGGTAATAATTTGACAATTTAAATACAGGTATTGAATAAAACCGGTTTTGCAATCCCTGTACATAACATCACACCTTCATTCCCAGAGTGGGGTAGGCAGAGCTACAGAAATACCAACAACTTTAAAAAGACTTGTTTATAATTCTGTAACCACATTTTGCACAAACAGGCCAAGAAGCTTACTACTGTATTAGTGACAGGTTGTAAGCCCATAGCCTAACAATACTACAAGCCCTTATTCCCTTAGTCTGACGACATCCACGGGAAGACATGGAGTAGCGCTATTCTAACCCGGAAACCACACGGGGTCAACATATGAAATGAATAAAGTAAACAAAAATATAAAATTTCAGTCTTGAGTTAGTCTTGAGAATTCAAATGTCTATGGGTAAATTCCACTTACCATCAGGTGCCCTAAATGCTCGTGTTGCTTCTCCTTGCCATAAAAAATCAAGTTTTTTGCCTCCCTAACATATTCTGCTGACTGTACTAGTCATTTTAGTCCCTACTCAAAATCCTTTATTCGGCCAACTATCCAACTATGAAGTTGTCTGTGTTTAATATTAAATGATGTAGATTTACCGGGAATTTGAGACCATAAACTTTCATTACATTAAATGTATTGGAATTGCTGGCGAATAATTTATCATACGAGTATTGGGAGTAGTCGTTTTAGAGGAGGCAATAGATGTCTCAGCCAGTTCTGTTGTTGCCTGAGCCTTTGACTGTATACAACTAAAAGTAGAACGAAAGCACTTTTAACCACATTCAAAAGAAATGTAAACGGGTCACTTAACAATATAAATGTGTACCTTGAGTGTACCATTTGTAAAATCTCACGTCGTAAAGGGACAAACACTCCTACTTTGTTAAGTATTAGAATGAATACGCTTTACATGTTGATTTTTTGAATTTCTTTTAATCGATTGTTTGAGAGAATTATTTTAATTTTATTATAAATAATACAGCGTGTAAATTTCATACGGGCATATATTTTAACAATAGTTAATATACACCCTAATTAACATAAAAACGTGTGTAACAGCAACATTAGTTGTATTTCTTTTTTTCTTACTAATTAATTCAGCAAGCAATGTATGACATTGCGCAATTAAATTAAAGCATCTACATAATAGTCATGTTATGCTCACGAATTGTTATGGTTCGCCATTTGTTTACTTCGCCCATGAAAGTCTAAAATTTCGGTGCAGGCGGTGCACTCGCCTGAGATTGGTATTTAGTTTCCACACATTTCGTCCTTGCACTTGGACACAGGCGATACATTGACGACCGATGGACGCTCGCACACTTCGTACATTGCTCCTAAGACAAACTTTAAAAAATTTACTGCTCCTCAATAATAAAAGTTACCAACAAAATATCTTTCTCACATGATTTGTATGATCGTTAACTACGTCAGGATAAAATATATGCCCGTATGAAATTTACACGCTGTATAATAATAAATATCGGGGGGCAATCTCACACCAATTCGACCTAGCCCCAAACTAAGCTCTAAGCTTGTACTATGGGTACTTGACAACGATATAAATATATAGAGAAATAAATACTTAAATACATATCAAACATCATAAGATAAGTGTTTAAGGTTATATTTTGCACTGTGTTGACAGCTGTCAAATCGAGCTTCTTATACCGGTGCGAGTAAACCTTTTCGCCAACTGTGTCCCCGAGTCAGAGTTGCCAACGCTCAAAACAAAAGTCTTAGACCATAAGACTCATAGACAAAGAACCAAAGCCGGGAACACTAGCTTCGCTAGCAGGCAGGGTTACTACGAACTGGGCATTGAATTTAAGTATTTTTTTGTACTTACTATATTTTATAGCATGCTATATTGACGGGATTCACTTAACTTCGTAGCAATAAATTCAAAAACGGTCTCTTCCTAACTCCACTGAGATAAATTATTAATTTTCCTCCCGGTGCGTCCTACCCGCCTGCACCTCGTTTTATCTGCAGCTCGCGGCTAAACCAGTGCTCGGAAAATGGATTTTTTCACTTAAACTGCTTCTAATAAAGCTAAAGGCGAGAGAAAACGCTTTAGGTAGCAGCTTGTGATAGCATTAAATAATTGACTAATAACTTATATTCCGTTAAAGAACTAAGCTTTCAAAACTACATCTAAATAGTTAAAATCCTACGGCCTAAATACTTATTTTTTCTTCCAAATGTAAAGTTTTCCAGGTTCAGGGGGGTTATCATGAGCTATCTCTGCAGTTCTGTTTACGCTCAGGGAAAAGGACAGAGCTATATAACCGCCATAGCTCTGTCCTTTACGCTGACCGTAAATAAACTGCAAAGCTAGCTCATGATAACCCCCCAGTTGTTTAGGATGCATTCTTGTACTCGTATTTGTACTAATAGATAAATGACCTATTAATAAACAATACACTACAATTTCCCATCTTACGACAATAGTGTATTTTATGTACTAAAATGTATTGTAGTTTCAACTATAATTCTAACAGGTCCGATTTGACAGCTGTCAATTCAGTAGGAAGTATGTGTTTGAGGTTATATTTTGTAATGGGTTGACAGCTGGCAAATTGGGCTTCTTATAACGGTGCGAGTAAACCTTTTCGCCAACCGTGTCCCCGAGTCAGAGTTGCCAACACTCAAAACAAAAGACTTAGACCATAAATCCTTCTTAGTATTTACTCCCCATATTCCCCATTCTCCATCCCTCTCCGTGCCGGGATTATTACCCGTTATCGGAAGTGGATAAATTACTTTATTACTGGCAAGCCGAACCCTTTCGCTGCGAGATAGTAAAATAGGTTTAAAAAGAGCGTAAAAATACTTTAAGGAAGCTTTGGAAGCGGGTATGGAAATACTATGGGTCTGGATGAGACTGTATGATGCCCCATATACTTGGTTTTATTTCAAACT
Organism: Acleris holmiana; assembly: GCA_949316455.1. Classification (NCBI taxonomy): domain Eukaryota; kingdom Metazoa; phylum Arthropoda; class Insecta; order Lepidoptera; family Tortricidae; genus Acleris; species Acleris holmiana. The sequence continues at coordinate 21,752,760 of OX438763.1, read as the reverse complement.
AGCTTCTACTCGTGGGTTTGTCTGGGACAGGGAAATGTTTAGTGTGACAGAATGAAAAGTAAATTTCATATCGGTAAAGTTTCTCAAAGGTGAAGTCTCCATTTCTGTACTGTTTCTTTTGTGAATACCCTGAATTATTTATCGTGATTTTTAAGTATGTTGGCGCCCCATCGAACTTGAAGCCGTCATCGAAGTAGGGAACACTGAGAACCAGCGGCGTGGCTTGCCATGGCATAATTCTGATGACTCCTTGATACAATTTGTCATTTGATTTATTATTTTAGTTTTTTAACCTGTAAGTGGTTATAAACGTGTTTCAAATAAACGATATTTATTTCTTGCTTTCCTTCTTTTTTAAGGTCAGTGGGTTCTCCACGGAGCTCTAGGACTCAAATAAATACTTCTTAGTTAGAATTATGGATTTCAATACCATAATGTGAAACTCATTCATGACGTGACAGACTGACTGACAGTTTACCGCACCGCTACATATAGGGACCTGAAATTTCCTTAGGTATTTTAGGGGTTCCCAAAAAAGGGTTTTTCGATAATCGAAATATTCTTTTTTTGGTTTTGCTTTTAATTGTTTAAAATAATCTTATCGTCCACCGTCATTTAAAAATTCAGCTATCCGGCCTCGTGATTTTTTTAATCTCTCAAAGAATTATGTAACCCTTTATTTCATCTTTATTTATGAGCGGCTGAAATTACAGGTTCTATTGAATGAAATATTTCTTAAGAATAAATACAATATGCGGAAGATTCTTTTTAGAAAGAAATTCCTCGATCAATTATATTCGTAACGTTTAAAAAAATATTCTTAACATTTACCGTTTATTGGAAAGGATAAAACATTTTTGAAATATTACCTATAGCAATGTACCTGTATGTAAGTTCTGCCTTGACTCTAGCTTCTTAATATTGTATCAAACGGTCATCTACATAAATGTAGTACATTGTATAAGTTTAATTATATATTAAGATGTAAAAATATTTATTTCTCTATGGTGTATAAATATATGTTTTAGTGGTGGTAGGACCCTGTGCAGGGTCCGTCCGGATCGCTACCACCATCTTATCCATTAACCAACCGCCAAGCAACAGTGTTCGCATTGTTGTGTTCCGGCATGGGGATAAGACAACCGGTGAAATTACTAGCATAGAGGCATTCCATCTTCGTCCTCAGGGTTGGCATCGCATTTGAGGTCTTAGGATTATAGTCTTGATATTTCAAATTGTGTCTCAGATTCCACTAACCATCAGGTGCCTGAGTGCTATAAATTTTAATTGTAAGTTTATTTTTATGTTTTTCTCCTTAATTTGTACACTTGCCTACTCGATGCACAACCTTTCACTTTTATCAATCTCTCAAGGGTTCGCTGCAAAGGGGTAAGGTCCTTTCCCTTGAAGGGATAAGTTCGCTTTTGTACGTTCTTTTTCATCTTCTGTGTATTTCGTTTGTTTTTTAATTTTTAGAATAAAGTGTTTACATGCACATACATAATAGCTATAAGGCTAGGGTACGGCAAATGTAATTTTTAATCCTTTTTCAAATATGAAACGTCATGGAAAGAAATGGAACCCGGATTAATTACTTAACGCAAAAGCGTAGTTTAGGAGCGGCCTACACGTAAAACATCCAGTGCCTCACACACGTATCACTTCTAAATTGGACGCGGTACGGAGTACTTGGTTTACTTGGGATATAAATAAATATCAGTAAGTCTTTAGAGTTGTTGGTATTTCTGAAGCTCTGCCTACCCCACTCTGGGAATGAAGGCGTGATGTTATGTATGCATGTATAAATAAATATCAGGGGACAATCTCACACAAATTGACCTAGTCCCAAACTATGCTCTAGGCTTGTACTATGGGTACTAGACAACGATGAACTTATATAGAGAAATACATAGTTAAAAACAGAGAAAACATCCAAGACTCAGGAACAAATATTTGCGCTCATCTCACAAATATCTGCCCTTACCGGGATTTGAACCCAGGACCGCTGGCTTTGGAGGCAGGGTCACTCCCAACTAGGCCACCGTGTCGTCAAATATAGAACATAACATACACGTACCTTTAAGAACTCACGCTATCGCCACCGCACTTGTCCAGATTCTCAATACTAGACCAGAGGCCGTCGCCAAGATGCGTACGTGAGCTGGCGTTTCTATTCGTTTAGTTTTAACCAATCGCGTCAATGGTAGATCACGTGATACGAAAAGTCACGTGTTTTTTTTTTTGTTAAGTAGAAGGCACACGAGCACTCAGGCCACCTGAAGGCAAGTGGAATCTATAATCCTAAGACCTCAAATGCGTTGCCAACCCTGAGGACTAAGATGGAAGGCCTCTATGCTAGTAATTTCACCGGTTGTCTTATCCCCACACCGTGACATAACAATGCGAACACTGTTGCTTGGCGGGTGGTTAATGAATAAGAGGCTGGTAGCGATCCGGACGGACCCCGCACAGCGTCCTACCACCACTAAAAACCCACCATGGTAGACGCGATGGTTTAAAAACGAAACTAATAGAAACGCTAGTTAGCGTTGCAACTCGAGAGTGATCTTACGAGTGTCTTATATCCAGATGGCATTGGATACAATGGACTGTGCACCTCTAACACATTCCCTAAGCGGAATATGCAGATTTCCTTATAATTTTTCTCTACTACCGTAAGAGCATCAGGGCCCGTATTATGGTTGCGTTTATCGCTATGGATAAAGCATCCGTCACCCTCGCACTGTACTTGTCAGAAAGTGACGGATGTTCTATCAACGTTTATTCACGCGATAAGGACATGAGAACCCATATTGATACTTTAGGTACTGAACTTAAATTAGAGAAATCTATTGGGATCTTGTAGCCCAGCTGGGTGATTCTTCAGCGTTTAAAAAGGCCACATTTGATAAAATCGGTAGTACTCCTCGATCTGGATCTCAATGACCATAAAGTCTGTGTCTTCTTTGAATATATTAAACTTGGTCATATTTCCTTGATACTGTTAAACGTGAAAACACTATTAGAAAACAGATCCCAGACAGTTTTATTATTTAAACATGACTGTTTCACATGTGTTTGGTGGAATCTTCGAAACCAAACGATCTTTAACGACGATTTTTGATTCAATAGTTTAGTACTTACAACTTCTTTATTCTGGTGAACCATTTTTATTGTTAATGTGATGGTTTGAAACTAAACACCAATTATTTGAATTTCACGCAATCAGGGCGCTCGCAAAGTATCTCCATCTCACACATCTCAGGCATCATATTATGTGGCCTCTTACACGCTGTCATCGTTGTCTCTGGGATGGAACTCGGTACCTTACGGTCACGAGTCGAGGCCTCAAACCACTACGCCGTCGAGACTCTTCCCTCGAGAGCGATAATACCACAGTGCATACTAGAATATAATCGCTACCCATAACTTCAAAATAGTCTGAAACAAACTGACCCCCCTAGCCGTTTAGGGGGTGATAATGCGGTAGTGGTCCGTCATTAGCCCCTAAGCTGTAACAAACAGCTCTCTGCCCACGCCTGATAACGATGTTGGGGTGTAAAAGATGGGTTAATTATTTGGAATTAGCGTCTTATATTATATTAATAAAATAAATAAATAATATCAAAGCAAACATGCTTTTATTTTGAGCTAATATTATCTGCAAATGACATGGCTATATTGACAATGACAAGATGCTTAATGCTAACGTGAACGATTGCCGAAAACTATCAAAATGTATTAAATTGACACGACGACGCTCGACGCGAACGTCTGGTTCCTTTCGTCAATCCTATCTATTTTCGATAACGGTAACGTTAGCGCAAAGCAACTCGTCTAGCACCACTGGACGGTAAGCACTACATAATTTAACTTCTTATAGTTACTTATTTAGAAATAACATTGGGTACAAAGATGGATTACTACGAACGGTATCGTTTTTGAGAATGTAGGATACCCAAATCTGCCGTAATATGAAGAAGGCAGCTAATCGGAATTTCGAAGCATTCTACTCTATTCGTAACCACATTAAATTCAAAATGCTTATACTATTACTGTGCAGTTAGTCGCCTTCTTTGGTATCACGGCAGAAATACTGTCCGACGGTCGCGGAGTGCTTAATCGTTTCGATAAATTTTGACGATTTCCTAAAATCGTTTAGCGTTGTGCATCTAAATTTAAAATCTATAGAAATGCCATTAGATTTTTTGTGTCTAAAGCAGTCAGATATTTGACAGCCAGTCATGTTCTGAGAGCCTGTCAGTTTACAAGACCACACACAGTTTACAAAGGTACAAGACATAAACACTTTGTACCTCCATCGCTTCTTGCCTTTCATGTAGGTATGTACCTTAATCCGCAAGATTATCCTCACCTTTGAATAGATCAAATTTAAAAGCACGTTTTCCCTGTTTTACTCAGAAAGGTAAGGTTCTAAGTGTTATTGCGAAGGATACATTATGGGACCGTGTTGCATTAACACTATTATGTTAGGGCGAGTCATAGTCATAACTTCCCGCCTAATTGGCCGCTGTTTGCGGCCAGTATCGTAACCGTTAGATTTTATTAAGAAAAGGTCGCCTTTTTTCTGTGGCTATCTTTACTTTGAAATCGAATTTAGAAGCGGTAATTTTACCAATTATTTACATTAGAAGCATAACAGCATATTAACAAACTTAAACCGAGCAAATTTCAACTGTATGTTTTGAAGCGTAATGTTTTAAGTGATAAATCTTCAACTCGCGTGTTATAGCTATGTAAGCTTTATAATTTTGAATTTGGAAAACGGAGTGAATAAACGCTCAGTAGTTTAACGCTGTGCATAAATAACCTCGCGCAATGGCCGGCGTCACAACTTGTCCGGACGATAAATAACTAGCAGATGAAACGGCCCGCCATTTTCCAACATTATTAATAAATATCATTAAATAAAAATGACCTTTTAATATAATTGGTCATAACACAAACTTTTAAAGTGTTTTTTTTTTTAAATGTGCCTCTAAAGCAAAGGGTTTAAGGATTGACCCAGAGCTTACCCAGGATTTGATTTATGAGTTATTTGGCAACTGTAAATGGAATTTGAAATGTACCCCTTCTCCCTCCCTTGTATGGCTTGCTTGTATGCTTATATTTTTGTTTACAAGAACGCTCACCATATCGCGCGACCAATGACTACGTCACTGTTGCATGTGAAACGTGTTTACCTACGACCAATGTTATTAACATAATCTTAACACAGCTTAAACTTACCAGCTAATAATTCGGTGACGAATTGAGAGGCGAGTTGGTAAACCTAACTATGTGAAAAAAACAGTGTTCTGTGTTAAGTCCCCAATCAGCCATTTGCTCGTGTATAAGACCCCTTATGGCCTTTTTCACCGATGTACTGCGTTGGTTTAGGAGTAGTGTCCCTACAAGTTCAACTTACTTGATTATCTACTAGCATCGCTAAAGGTGACAATCTAAACTTCTCGAACTATCTGTTACAAAGTTCATAATGTATTATGTACAGCGCGTTTGACTCAGCCTTTTACCTCCTAGATAATGTCAGAGACAAGACAAACACGAGCATCAGCCGAGTTTAAACTTCGGTTATGCGTATAAAGGAACGTAGAATTAACATAAACACGGCTTGTTAACAGTCTTGTCGCGTCCTATTTATACGGTTATTTACTCTGTGGCGAATGTTACATTATTCAAACAATTTTATGTTCTTAATTTGAAATAAGGTGATTATTATTGGTTCGATAATATATTTTTTGATTTTTTCAAATGTAATTATGGCTGGATGATGTAGACGTACGCAAGTTAGATGATTGCTGCTGTAAATAAGTAATCACAATATACTTAGTTCTAAAATGTTTCTCGAAGTACCTAGTTTTACAAATTAAACATTGTTACGATAGTAATTAAACTAATTTTCACTGAAATTGGAATCTGGTAACGTTGAACGGCAACGAATTTATTACTAAGGAATTCGTCCTCGTCTTAATTGTGACAGAGAAGAACATAAAGGTATATTAGGTCCAAGGGGTTGATAAAATAAATGTATAAGAACCAGACAAAAGGTTATAAAATGGTATTATTTCAACGAGTTTTAGATTTAATTAACAAACAATATAAAAGAGCACCATAATGTTTCAGACGGTAAGTTAAACGTAAGGCTTTCACACGCGTAAGCGCCGCTAAATCGCTAATCCATCTCAGTCAAGCATTTCCTTCGAGGTCGCGCTCGACGGAAATATTCAACACTATCTGTAGCGAGTAATGTGCGAAATGTACACATTATGCTCAAGGATATTAATGAATATTTTAAGTAGGGCTTTAGTGTCGTGCATAATTATTAAACGTGTATAACTGGCGTAATGAGTGAGTATGCGTTCATTGAGTTAATTGTAATAAGTAAGCAGTTCAAGATGTTATAACAATGTTTTAAAAAACTAAAAACTGTCTTCAAAAAGCAAGAAATAACTTCTTTTGAAATGATAGGTCAAAGGTCAGTCCAACTGAATTCGGCGTTTAGTTAAATATAATTATTGTGGGACGCCGACTTCAGTTGGACTGACCTTTTAACTAGGAACCCTTATTTGTTTCGCCATGTCCGTCCGTCCATCCGCGGCCTAGCTCAGAGACTCTTAGTAGTAGAAAATTTTAATTTGGCGTGAATATACAAATTAGGCACGCCAACAAAGTGGTAAAATAAAAAAATATAGTTAACCTCCCCTACTACATAATATAACGTGGGGATGTTTTTTTTTCTCGTCTACCCCATAGTGTGTAGTATAGTTGGATAGGTTTTTGAAAAATAAGGATTGTACAAACAAATAACTAAAAATCTGAAAAAACTTAAATAAAAGCGCATGTAACGAATTTAATAGGGAAACTATCACGACTAAGTACATTATTTGTTCTTGAGATACAGGCGATTAAAGTGTTTATACGTACTAAAACCATCTAAGACGGCACCAAATGACTTTAAATAGAAAATTAGTTATTACTTGTTGATTTTTATGTTTGTAGTCCTTATCGGCTTCGGAACCTTACACTGAGCATGATCCGACACGCTCTTGCACGGTTTTTGAAGATGGATTTCAGTTTTTTAAAACATTTATTGTATTCCATCCCTTTAGGATCATAATAATATTGTTATGTCGTCCACGTACATTCCTATAATATTTGAGGAGTTACCTCGATTTGTCCAATCATCAGACATGCTATAAATGGGACCAAATTGAAAGTATACCCAGCCGAACAAAAAAAATATTTTCAAATCGGTTCAGCGGTCTTTGTGTAATCGGGGAACATACTAAAAATAAATCCTCCTTATTTGAAATCATTTAAAAGTCTTTACTTTTCCGAAACGTCATAAGAGTATTCAAGTATCTTTCCAAATTCGAAATTCAAACGTCATAGAATAATCCTGAGCACACTGTTTAAAAAGCAATCAAAACTTGCATTCCAAGTTCAAATGTGATCGCGTTCCGTTCGAGATAAAGGCTCGCCGCTCATTCAAGATCACTCCACGTAATTAACGTCCACATTGAGTTATTTACACGCCCGCATGCGTCGGCGGAAACGGAACGCTAACGTCTGCTTTTCCGCCATCTTTGACGCGTCATTTATAGGAATAATAGGGTGATAAAATATATGTTGAAATAGACCTTTAAATAAAACAAGTGAAAAACGTTAATAAAAATATGGATTGTACAAATGCATTTTAAAAAAATATTACCAGACAATAGTTCTACGTGTATTGAAATCGTAATGTAACGGATACAAATATTCAGGGTATTTTTTGCGGCTTTTGTGTGTGTTTTTTATTATTTTTGGAGTAATCACAAACTTTTTACCAAAAAGCAAACCTACCAAACGTAATACTAACATTACCAATGACGTGCAAAATAATTATATGGTAAAAGCAAACACGTGCTTCATTTTCTTTTCAGCGTTTTAATCACTGACATTTTCGTGACTGCATCACTTACGGTGCACGGAAACGAATCGAGTCCATATTCATTAAATTTAATGCCCACCATTATTATTTGGCTCGTTAAACTTTATTCTCATTTGCCATGTAATGGTGTAAATTTATTCTATTCGAAATGTAAAATATAGTATCATTTGACGACTAAAAACAGCGATAAGAGACTATAACATGTCAACAAACACACTATATCGGCGAGAGCTTTTTAAAATTTAAAAATTGAACCAAGTATCGCAGGGCGCAGACCATAGACAATCTTTGTTAACGACGTGCTTTTTCGAACACATGACTTATGTCCGATTGGCGAAGAATTTATAGCTAGCTTAGCGTACGAGCATACAATGTATCTCTAACGGTTATCTACGCATCCTAGCAAACTCACATTATTTACTAGGTACTTTTACTAGGTAACTTCTTATTTGATTCAAAGACAATTAAAGCACAAGCGTCATAATTGTTCAAGCTTCAATGACAGTTGCCGTTGTCATCTATTTGTAAATTATAGTAATTTAGGCGTGTGTTATTTATTCATGACCAAGCGTTATAGTATAATTTTAAATCCTACATGTAGCATAAGTTTAGTAGACTACAGCCCGTCATTTACAGCCAACACCGTCAAAAGTTTTGACTCAAAACGCGCGCATGTTGCCAGCTGAAAAAAAAAAAAGTCCGTTGACGTTTGCGACCCCATCGATCAGGTTGGCGGGCAACATCTCTAACTACTCCTTAATGTACTTATTCCGCGTGATTGATCGCCGCCCTTACATCCGAATCCATTAAGCTGTCTAATTGATCGTCCGACGAATTGAAAATGGCAAAAAGTGGCACATGGGTTCACGTAAATACGTAACGAAGGGCGATGGCGCTGATTACGGTTTTGTGTGAGGGTAAGATATATGAAAGAGATAGATCGATAGAATACGCTCGAAAAAAAGTCATTATGCATATTACATTGCTCTTAAGAGCAATGGGTAAACTGAGGTATATTTTGACATACCTACATACATACAAAACCTCACGCCTTTACTCCCAGATTGGGGTAGGCAGAGCTACAGAAATAACAACTACTCTAAAAAGGCTTCTTGATAATTCTCTAACCACATTTTGCACAGGCTAAGATGTTTACCAGTATAAGTATTAGTTACAGGTTGCAAGCCCATCGCCTAACAGTACTAAAGGACTTTATACATTGACTCGCAATAAAAACGTAAAAGTTGGATGGTTGTTAATACGCACTTAACGTTTATGAATTAATTAGGCAACACTAACGCGAGGGAGATCTATTTTCATTCTTAAAAAACATAGCAATTTAGAAACTGACCAGTTATAATTCGCTCAGCCAATGTCCTATTTAAACTAATACATGACAATGTACTGGCTTCAGTGAGTATTCGAAATTGTTGAATAAAGAACAAGCTTTCGAATTTTGAAATGGCGCTCGGCACGGACCATAGACAAACACTGTTAACGACGTGCTTTTTCCGCACGCACGGGCTCTGCCCGGCCGGCCGCAAGTGCGGGCGACCTCAGATTGCGGAGAACGCCCGTCGACATACCTGCCGGCCCATGTGCATAATTGTGTATTAGACCTACATGCTCTGTCGAACGTAACACATAATAATAACCAATAGATTAAGTCCGTAAGGTTCTGTTAAATAATAATACATCGTAATCGGAAAAAGTAGAACTAATTTAACTGGGCTTAATTCGTTTTTACGGACTAGTGAATTGACACGTGAGTTATCGATAAAAATGTAAACCTATCATGCGTTAATCAACATACGTCGAGTTATAGTTAAGATTACAGGAAATTAAAAAAAAAACCGTTTAGCTAGTTAATACACATTTGATTCCATTCCAACAAAACAAAAATGAGACACCGTCCATCCATTATCTTAATAAAAAAACAATTACAGCCAGTGTTTACTGGAGCTTCGGGGAGGGAAGATGGCCGATTGAAAGATGTCCGGCTTTTGATTTTGATTTATTCTGTTTACTGTTTTACTCTGCTCACTTGACATTGGCGAAATCACTGCGGAATATCGCGGTGGACCGCCATTAATAAAAAAAGAAGAAGAAAGAAGCCAGTGTTTTCAGTCAAATATATATGTCAATAGTTGTTCGTTGGGTCTCTTTTCAAAGACCTTTGTTTCATTCTTAACGATTTTAAATCTTAATATTACGATAAAAGTACTTAGTATTTTATTAAAGAGATGTATTCGAAAATGTATTAATTAAATTTATGTTTCACACGAGTCTTTACGAAACGATATAAATGTCTTTAAATAAAATGAAACGCGGAATTATAATAATATTTTCCCGTTTTTAATATGCTTTTTGCCCTCAAAGTGAATTTAAATAACGTTTTTTAATTCCCGAACACGTTATGTTACATAAGATTTTCATTTTCAGCCTTAGAAAAACGGGATCGTTCTGTTTGGTTGTTTTAATTTCTTATACACGTTTGAAGAACAAAAGAATTCATAATTGGCTTATGTTTGAATTGGGGAACACGCTCCAAGTTTCCTAAACATCTTCGTTTTGTTTCCCCGGACATGGATAACCCAATTAGCTTCTTTATATTTTCGGATTGAGAAATATTGAATGAATTATAAGAATTATAAGAATTGTGCTTGGGGAAAACGTAACCTAGTAAAAAACAGTCGATTTGAAAAGTAGGCTTCTTAAAATATTTACAGTTTCATTTTATGTAACGTATCCTGTTCCTCAATTGTTGTGGAAACTGTATTTTTTTATCCATTATATGTTTGTATGTGTTTGTACATGCCTGTTCCCTTGGGGCCTTGTGGGTCCTATTTTAAAAGCTACAAGTTACAAATTACAAGCGGAACTCTCTTTCTATCAAACGGAGTTAGAAAGAGACTTCCGCTTGTAATTTGTAATTTCTAGCTTTATAAAACAGGGTCCAGTAGGCTTAACCGCTCATGAGGTCTTTATTACAGGAGACTCATATTTTACATTATTTAGAGACTATGCTTACGAAATCGGTCTGTGACCGACCGTCACTTTCTATAGCAGTGGTTATACGTTCATACTACGGTACTATTCTATTACTTGTTAAGGAGAAGGCACACGAGCACTCAGGCCACCTGATGGTAAGTGGAATCTGAGACCCATAGACATTTGAATTCTCAAGACTATAATCCTAAGACCTCAAATGCGTTGCCAACCCTGAGGACTAAGATGGAATGCCTCTATGCTAGTAATTTCACCGGTTGTCTTATCCCCACACCGGAACACAACAATGCGAACACTGTTACTTGGCAGGTGGTTAATGGATAAGATGGTGGTAGCGATCCGGACGGACGTTGCACAGGGTCCTACCACCACTAAATCTTATTCTGTGGTACCGTCGTATTAAATAAAATACTGTTGTATGCTATTGTATACATATATATTTATTTATATTATTTTACCTACTTTATACCGATTTGTTAAACACATTAACACATTATTTATTGTATTTCGCTGAAATGTTAGTTGTATTCTGCTGTGCATGGTGTAATTTGTTATTTGTGTTTTGTTTTGTACAGTTTAAATGGATTCACTGAAAATCAGTGTCGAGGCACTTCATGCTGAGTGGACTCCTTTTTGAGACCACCCTCAAAATTGTTTTACTTACCTACTTTTTTCTAGTTTTAAGCAAATTGTAATGTTGTTGGGTTGTGTTTCAAATAAATCATAATTCATTAATTCGTCGTACGGTCATGAAATGGACCTTAAACATGAACTTTAATAAACAACAATTTACATAACAATTTGCGTGATTTATCTTAGTCCTCAGCCCTTCCATTAGTATTTTGATACAAGTCTTAAGGTGTCATATCTAAGGATCTCAGATCCCACTTTCCATCACCCCCTATTTCACCATACTGACAATGACGTGGCAGGTGACATTTTAATGTACATGTCGCATATTATATGAAACCCAGTAATGATATTATTTTTATCTTAACTTTTTATATGTAATTAACGAACTAGGCGCTTTGGTTTAAAACTGTAAGTCTACATTTGTAACTTTCATTAAATAAATAAATAAATGAAAAAGCGTGTTAACTTTGCAATGTATACCAAATTGTCAGCTGTCACGTGTCATTGTCAAGATTGTGAAACAGGCAGGCTGGTGGCCTGTTTGCTTGTTTGCCTTAACCATGCCTTGGAGAATGTTTCGTCCGATGCACGATTCCTCCTTTCATGCTAGCCTATATTGGCACCTCACACGTAAACCTTCGGCTTCCAATACATTCCTTGGTACGCCGGCACAATGGGCCGTGATTGCGGCCGCATATATCACGGTCTTGACAAAGAAGCTGCAGATCCACGAGACTGGTCTTCCAGCCGAATTTGTGCTTAGGTCGTGGTTTAATTTGTCTTGTGGGTATTGGACAGGTCTTGTTAAGTAATAGCTGGGTGCAGTGTTTTAGGGTGTATTCGGGCTTTTCAACCTCATTGATGTCTGCTATGGACGAAAACTAATTATAGGTAACGACTTGAAATATCTAATGTAACAAACACAGAACATGTTAAGATGACGGGTCGCAATTAAAAATAAAATACATACATACATTACGTTACGCCTTCATTCCCAGAGTGGGGTAGGCAGAGCTCCAGAATACCAACAACTCTAAACTTGTTAATTCTGTAACCACATTTTGCACAATCAGGCTAAGATGTTGACCAGTGTATTAAAATATATACATTACATCACGCCTTCATTCCGAGTGGGGTAGGCAGAGCTACAGAAATACCAACAACTAAAAAGACTTGTTGATAATTCTGTAACCACATTATGTGTAATCAGGCTAAGATGTTTACCAGTGTATTAGTACTACAAGGCATTATTCCCTTAGTTGCCTCTCCCGGCAACCACCCGGCAACCACACGGGTGTAATACACATAAAATTCAGGTAGACGCACTAATTAAAGAGATAATTAATATATCCGTTATGGTAAAATCGATTTTGAACCACTACAAAAAAAGGAAAACTTGCGCAACGTTAGTATGGAAAGACCATTGCCCTAGCTACATAAAAAAGAGTATAATACAATACAATAGTTACTGTGCTTTCTCTGGAGCCTTCTTTATTACATATATGAAATTAATTTATGCTCTTAAAAAAACAATATTCGTACCTATTGCTCGTTATATCGCAACTTCATTTATTAATATTGTTAAAAAAGGCGTTTGTAACGTTACGGTTACGTAATCATTATTTCATTAATCTGCATGATATGAACATCAAATATAATGTAATCAATCATCGCCATTGGCAATCATCGCGTTAACATATTTATTCAATAAGTCATGTACTTAATCAGTATTAAGAACGAGTTTTTAATCTTGAGCCGTTGATTGACTTCCTCGTTTTTGTTTGTTTCCGGATGTGGTCGTAGTCCGCCTTGCACTAAATGAAATGTTGCTATTACATCATTAATTCTAATCGCATATTTTGTTAGAGACAAAAGACCAAAGTCGATAAGTATTAGAACAGATTCGTGAAATATCATGGTAAAATTTGGGATTTTTTTTAACTTCTTTTAGTGTTTGTTCTGATCTTTTTTATTTTGGCGCTCACCTACGCGAATAATTTGCTTCAAATTACTTATTTACCTAATAAATACAACCAATGAATACTTAATTCGCCTCACAAAATAAGCTTAAATCTCCTTACACAATTTCTAACAACAAACGAGTTTTTGAACCTCGTAACATTATCAAAGTTTGAGGCTAAACCCGTCAAACAAGCCGCTATCTCCGTCATTAAGCTTCCTTGTAACCATCGATGCCGAGCCTGTTATAATTTAATCGATAAAATCGACATGTAACGCACTTCCCTATCGCTAGAGACGCCCTTATCGACACGGCCGGGTGGCCGGACCACCCAAGACCGTGGACTTTTTAAAAAGTAAAATATAACCTCAAAAATATAACCTCGAATAAAATGGCTATTAGCATATAAATCTTATTTATTTATTTATTTATTTATTTATTTATTTATTGCATTACATAAGTATGTCAAGTGCACAACACTAATTAAATACATATGTACCTTGTCAGGCATCGCAATTTAGAGGAGAGGTAGACAGGTAGATAAATTGGTAGACACTTAAAATACATTACCCGGTACATCATCCAGTAGACATGTCGATGACACACTTCATTTGACTTGGTAGTTATTAGATTTCTAAGTTATCTTTTAAATATTCATCGACGGCGTAATAGGACTTCTTTATGAGAAGACGTTTTAGACTTCTGCAGAATATTTTTATATCATTCTCATTTTTTATTGCTTTAGGTAATTTATTATAGATTTTTATTGACATAGGATACGGCCCAGTGCTATGTAAAGCTAAATTAGATCTAATTTTAAAGAGGTTACTTTTGCAACGAGATTCATATCTACGTGGCAAATCTCCCAGTCTGACATAAGCATTAGGATTTCTTTTAACAAAGCTACAGAGTTCCAGTATGTACATGCAAGGTAGGGTTAAAATATCAAGGTTTTTAAAGTGAGGTTTACAAGTTTCTGTTTGTCTTATGTTAGTTAGTATCCGAATACATTTTTTTTGTAATATGAATAAAGCCTGAGCGTCCGTACTGTTGCCCCACAACATGACGCCGTAGCTCAGCCACGCATGCGCGTATGTGTAGTACGCAGTCTTTGCCGTTTTGAGATCGGTAGTCTTCTTAAGTTCTCGCAACGCATAAATAAATTGGGATAGCTTTGTTTTAACCTTTTGAACGTGAGGTTTCCATGTTAAATTTGAGTCCATTACAGTTCCGAGTAGCGTAAAAGTAGGGACGCGCTCTATTTTTATATTATTATAATTTAAATTAATGTCAAGTTCTGTTTTTTGACGTGGCCTAAATTGAATAATTTTAGTTTTTTTAAAATTTATTTCCAAGTTGTGGTCATCCATCCAGTTAACTATATTTTGTATAATACTACATAGTCTTACTTCTAGGTTAATGCTATTATTACATGACAATACTAGCGAGAAGTCGTCGGCAAACATAACGCAAGGTTCATTAATGGTCTTTGGCAGGTCGTTGATATAAATCAAGAACAAAAGGCAGCCTACTACGCTACCCTGCGGTATTGAATCGTTAATCCGCTGAGCATCTGAGCGTACTCTAACGAGTTCTGTCGACTTTTCGTCATAATACTCGACTTCAACATATTCTCTCTTCTCTTTTTTTTATCTAGAACAATGGTACGATCGGTACATGACTCGGTACTTTATTTTTTTTCTACATTTTATAATGGGTCTGTCGTCGTCGCGTATTGTAATATAATATTTTATGACGGATGAAGGCTTTCAGTAAAATAAATATTAAATATTTGAATATTTTTAAACAATAACTAGATAAAACTGCTTAAGAACGGTTTTCACATAGTTGCTTTGTTGAAATGGTGTTTTTATTTTTCTTACTAGCAATGTCTCCTATTTCAAAGCTTAATGTCAGTGTATCTTTAACATGACAGCTTTCTTTTCTGTAACACAACAAATACAGTGAAATTCACAACGTAACTCTCTTTTTAAATAATCCTTGCGAGATAAATATATTAAACAGCGAAAGTAGTGACTGACTGAAAGACCGCCTTAAACGCTGAAAATAGGAAAATGTGCGAAATTATTCATATTTCTCTTATATACGTCCCAGTCTTGTGCACTAAAAACCACAGCAAAACTTATAAAGGGCGCTACTGAAATCAGTGATCGAGCATGCTGAATGTGGCCCTTAAATAACGATCGTCAGCACAAAAAATACCTACTTACTTTCTATATATGTGGCAATTTTGTTAATAATTTGTGTATTTTTCTTTTATTCGTATTCTTTATTGGATAAGGAAACTAGAAGTAATCGCCAGTTTCTACATGTTATACTTATAATGTTCATCGCAATACGTTTTTATTATTTAATTATTACTAAGCCCATGTCAGCCTCACGCGTAAAGACGTCATCATTCTCGAAACGCATTCGGTACCATCATATCCGATTTTGATACAAAACGACCTTGATATCGTGTCATTGCCTTTATTCTATAGTGAAGTTCTAAATGGCCTTTCACGGGATCAGTTGAACACAATAGAACACAACATCAGAACCTTCAAAGCATTAGTGTAACGCTGAATTAACAACTGATAAATTACATCGTTATGTATCTAGAGATAAGATAACAAGTGGCTTGGCAATAATTTGGAGTTATATTATTATGCTTTGAGAGTAAAGTATGTGTGCCCAGGAACCCGGGCTGGGGCCGATTCCGTATAGAAATTCGTAAAGCTGGCACTTAATGTGATGATTCAGATACCTAAGCGTTTGTGTAAGGGAATTGCCTCCTTTGTTTTTCACGGCTAAGATATTACGGCCAATTTATTACAACAACAAATAACATTATGTCTAAAACAACATGTTTGTTTGCTGAACGAATTTACATGGGTGTTTAGATTGAATAATCCTATGAAGAGATCTTCTAAGCGGAATATAGACGTCTTGTTTTAAGTTATTCCTAATATTTTAACTTGAGAATAAATTGTATTTTGCTAACGAATTTAGTGTCTAATTATGTATTTTTTATTACAGGTACGTAATTGCAGAATAAGAATCCTTCAAAAGGTTTGTCCATTCTTATTGTTCGGACTTCGGACCAAAAGAGATAGCAATTTTCTCCGCACAAAAAATATAGCAATTTTCTCCGAACCAAAACAGTATCGAGTGCGACACCGGCAATTTAAATCGATGGCGTCGATGGCAAAACCCCAGCATTTCCTCAGCGACCATCTTAATTACAGCTAATTGCGAGAAAAGCCTCCCATTAGAGCCCTCGCAAAGAGTAAACGAATTAGCAGACACGTTCCTCTAACAAAGAGGGGTAAATTCGGTTTAAAACACCCGGCTCAGGTGTTAAAAAGCCAGTCTTAAATAAAATAGATTACGCTTTCACTGCCACCAACCGACAATTTGTATGTAATTTGAAACATCTATCCGTGTCACTGGCATTTAACGCGCTAGGAGTGTTCCGGCGGGAAGCCAACCCCGCTTGCTGCAACCTGTATCGCTCCTTGAATTAATATTCAACAACTTTTTAAAACCAACGTTCGACTTTGCTAATTTCAAATTCCGAACAACGACAGAGCGATTTGAATTTCGAACTGTCTGCGTTCTGTTAGTGCTCTGTCGCTCGCTTCAAAGCGGACTGATAAAATGCCGGTTAATTTACCAACTCATTAGCGGTAGGAGCAGCGAAGCTTCTAAATTAGAGATAGTTGTACCTTTCAATTGGTCTGCGGTTAGTGGCCCGTAACGCCGTGCATTAAGGGTGGGTATTGCGTGTCGGGATACGTTTAGTTGCGTCGGAAACGTTGGAACTGCGTTTGGTTTCCGCTACTGCGAGTTCAATACCGCCATTAGTACGACCCGTAAGCAGGTGCTACGGGCAAGAGCATTCATTAAGTCGGAACTATTAATCCACGCAGAGGTTTACATATCTCTTGTAATCTTAGCCGCTCTAGTAAACTCTAGTTACGAATCTAAGCAATTCCATGCGAGCATTTGCAATAAGTAATTGAGCGCGTTCGAGTATTAAAGCGGAATACACTGGAGTGCCGGCGAAATACCGAATGCAATTTCGCAAATTAACTGATTAATAAAGCTCAGATAATGATTTTCTGCGTAACCGTGTGCGTACTCGCGTCCCCGGGGGCAACAAATAGCTGTTCGGGATAACCTAACCCTGTTATGTTGGCCGCCCTGTTTGAGTGCTGGTTTCCATATCGAATGATGAAAATTTATGCTTGTTGTTATGAGCGCCGTAAAAATTATAAGGTCACAGTTATTCGAACTGTCCGTGGCTCCGTGCGGTTTTATGAGCATACATTTCATACTATTACGGCCATGAATATGTTGCAAAGTTTTGATGTGTTCTCGTTCCAATTTCATATTAAGTATACAGACTCACGAGAGCATAAATTTTACTGTTTAATAACTACAAAAAATACGTAAAGCATAAACAAAAACCTTGAACATTGGTGTCTACACGTATTATTAATATAGAGAGTGAGTCAAATCATGTCGCGCAGTGCTATTACCCACTCGTAACGAAGAGTCTATCAAACTTCGACAAACTTCGGGAAAGTTCGGGCGGATTCGGCGGGAAATGTCAAAAGCACTTTTGTTGAATGTTGATGTTTGGGTCCCGAGGGCCTTATTGTGGGGGTGTAAGGCGCACAATCGCGGCGGGACAAGTGTACATTTAATTGAAAGTGGGATTTTTGTAGGACTAAGAAAATATAGATATGCCGTTACTGATTTTGCGAAATGTTGGATTTGGATTTTATGACCTCTTAGTCATTTTTAGACCGACTTCCACTCCCAAAGAGCGCCATAGAGATCCTATTACTAAGGCTCGGCTGTCTGTCCATATTTCCGTCGGTTTGTTTGTCACATGGCTGATTTTTTTGAACCGTTATAGTTCTAGACACTTCAAATTTATAGTGTGTGGGTATGGCCGCTAAAAGGAAGCATGTATTTTTACTCTTTTTTTTGACTTTACAATTGTTCGGTGGTACGAAACTCTTTGTGTGCGTGTCCGACTCTCACTTGGCCAGTACACTGTCTATAATGTCTACGTATTTTTTGAAAATTATATAAAAAAATGATTAATTATTTAAATGCGCCGTATTTTACCGTGCTACTTGCGTTGCGAAACGAAAGTGCGCTTCAGCTAACAACGTCTTAACTAAAGGTAATAAACGTCAAAACTTCGCCAATTACAAATCAAACTAACCGATTGTCTAATGTTGAAACAAACACCACCATGTCATTCATTTGACTCATTTGTCATCATTAGGATGACAGCTGTCAAATCTAAGTCAGTATTCATTAGACACTGGCATAACCATGGCAAAGCCCAATTGCCCTATCCGGAGCAAAGAAAAAGGAGTCTGGGTCTTAGTGCCAAGATGTCAAATTGACGAGAGTGCTTTCGTAATAAAAAAATATATAAAAAGCCAGCCAATCTTGATCCTTGTCGAGTTAACCCAGCGGAACGGAAAGTTGGGGAATGTGATGAATTGCCGTTAATGCGTTCCCGTCGCAACCTACTACTTTGTTAAAACTTCGCCTGTCCTTATTAATTGTGCGTCGATTCTCTTATAAACGGCTTAGACACCGTATTTGCATCAATTTGCAACTGAAAGGTTTCATGAAGAAAATACAGTTTGTTTTTCATATTGTTTTATTTAATCAGCCCGCCCGTGTGGTTGCCGGGTTAGAATAGTGCCACTCCATGTCTTCCCGTGGATGTCGTAAGAGGCGACTAAGGGAATTAAGGCTTCTTGTACTGTTAGGCGATGGGCTTGCAACCTATCACTAACACACTGGTAAACATCTTGGCCTGTTTGTGCAAAATGTCGTAACAGAATTACCAACAACTCTTTTTGTAGTTGTTGGTATTTCTGTAGCTCTGCCTACCCCACTCTGGGAATGAAGGCGTGATAGTATGTATGTATGTATGTTATTTAATCAGTTTTACTTTGAAACTAATATTGTTAAAACCATGTGCTTTAAGGCCCGTATTAATAAACTCATCTCGGCTGAGACACCGTCACAAGATACGTCAAAGTAAACGTCAAGCCATAGACAACTGTCATTTTTGACGCATCTTGAGACGGGCGTTACAGTCGAGATCAGTTTATTAATACGGTTCCTTAGTGTGGCCGTAATTTTTCGAGGCATGAACTTGGAATTAATATTAGATACCAACCCTCATTGCTTTTTTGTTTACGTACTACGAGTTTTACTTCATACTTTGAAGTGATGAACATTAATTAATTAATAAATTAAATTAAATTAAATTAGAAAAATAGTCAAAGGGTATCAAATAATTCAAGCAAAAAACTTTAACAAAAATTGCATTGTTTGTCACTAGTTCAAATAAAATGAGATTTTTTGACAAAGCAGCTTTTTCCCTCGATGCGGTCGTGTGGGTCGCTATTTTTTCGAGGACTGTCAGAATTTCCGGAATATAATATTACTAGCGACCCGCCCTCGCTTCGCCCGGGTTAAAGTATTATATATAAACCTTCCTCTTGAATCACTTTATCTATTAAAAAAAACGCATCAAAATCCGTTGCGGAGTTTTAAAGATCTAAGCATACATAGGGACAGACATTGAGGCGACTTTGTTTTATTCTATGTAGTGATAAAGAAGTTATACACCTATACCAAAATTCAATTTGATAGGTTCAGTACTGATGCTGTGACAGACAGACAGAGACCGAAGTCTCACCATAAGGGTTCCTCCACTACTTTGGTACGGAACCCTCATAATAGAAACCCCACGTAGTTAAGAGGACATACAACATATTAAAATACAGCAAAATTGAAATGCCCTAAACAATCAAGAACAAATCATTCCTAACTATCGCGACAACATCCAGAAATTTAGCGATATTAATAAATATGTATATTTGGGATTAGCATTTTATCTGTTAGGCGATTTGGTATTCATGCATGCGGGGCATGTCTGCCGCATATTGCATTCATTATGAAAGTGCGTTGCACTTGCGCCTCGGTGAATTCACCCAACATAATAGTTTTTTCAATTCCACACTCTAGACCAGAGAATTGCTTTTCATTTTCGAATTATAAGTAATAAATAGATACATAATATACATACAGACACGCATGTTAATCTTAACCCCTCTTTTTGCGTCAGGGGTTCAAAAGGTCCGTAGCAAGAACCGTGTTGGCACAAAAATGTACTTTGTGGAACCGTGTAAGCCTATCCTTGCTTCCCATACCATTCTTTTAAAAGCAAAATTGACAACTTAAGCTTCATAAAATTCAAGAACAGCGTTAGCCTTAACTTACGTATTTTATAAGTTGAATTTCACGTCAACTTAATATACGTAAGTTGAGTGAAATTGTCAGTTTTATCTTCTCTATTTTCTTTTTAGCCGACTGCTCGAATTATTTACTATGTTGCTCTCTCTCTTAGCTATTATTCTACGCTAATAATATTAAATCTATCGTATAAACTCTGAAATAAACACACGCGAATTAACATTTAAAATTCCTAACACGGTACAAGGCTTGTAGTGCCGGGTGAAGCAACCGGTTATTAATAGTGCCCTCCTAAGACAAAAGGCAGTATCTCAATTTCAATAGCCAAAGCAGATTGAATCTATCCTGTTAGTTATAAGGTTGCATTTGCTACAGGAGTTTTGTCTGAGATACTGCCATTTGTGTTAGCAGGGCAGAATAGTGCAGGGGCGCGCCGTGGCGCGGGCACGTCGTCGGGTTTTAACTTTAATTATCTTGCTTATGATAATTCGCGAACTTCATTCGTGAAACTGAGCCGGTTAAGTTGAACTAGTGTTAATGTTAATTTTGTTTGTTTTTGAATTTATGTTATGGATCTCTTATATTCAATTTTATAATGTACAGGAATAAGCGCGGATAGTGATTGCTGTAAGTTACCTTTTTGTGGTTGCGCAAACTGTGTAAGGAGTTTTGGTTTTTGGAAGTAAGTTTTCATTTACATATGAACGGCAGAACGGATTGGAATATCTTTTTATTATATATTTAGCCCTTTCGAATACAATATTTAGAATAGTTTGCGCAATTACCCCTTTTCCTTCCAATGATTTTTCTCCACCGTAAGAGCATCAGTTAATATACTTCAGTTAGAAGAATTCATTGGTAGTGACCGGAGTTGACTCACTAAGCTAACAATGCTCTTAGAAAAAAAAATACGCTACAGAAAAAATAAGAATTAAAAAAAAAGATTCTATATTTACGAACACTGGTAAACTCTTAGCCTGATTGTGCAAAATGTTATTACAGAATGAACAAGAAGCCTTTTTTAAAGTTGTTGGTATTTTTGTAGCTCTGCCTACCCCACTCTGGGAATGAAAGCGTGACGTCATGTATGTGTATGTATGTATATTTACGTGGATGAAGGTGCGACCAAACGCTAATTCTGGGGTGTTTAGCAATAAACATAAATAAATCTGCTCACAATTTGCAATAAATGCGAGTCCGACCGTGACTTTACGAGTTAAACCGCAGGTTGTGATCGATCCACACTCCGCCGAACGACAGCAAATGTATAGGGTCTAACCTAAAAGTTTTTAGTTCCTACAATAGATTAACTTGCGTTTACAACCGGCATTTTAATGATCAGTTAAGTCATTATTCGTATGCAAAACTCATCGAGTCATCAAATCAATCCTTTTTTTATGATAAGGAGAAGGCACACGAGCACTCAGGCCACCTGGTGGTAAGTAATCTGAGACCCATCAACATTTGAATTCTCAAGATTATGATCTTAAAACTGCAATCCTAAGACATCAAATGCGTTGCCAACCTAATTAAAAATATTTGTTTAATAGTAAAATAAGTACCTAATTACATTTCATTTATTTATTACGTTTCGTCCGTCTATCACATTCGGTGCTGGCTGAAAGTCAGCGCTGCAGGTGCCTAGCACCTCAGCATTGTGCTGAGCCAGTACCCGGTTCACTGCCACGAAGACACATCCACCACTTGTTTCTTTACTCTTTGTCTCTTGTTGTGTTCAGTGATAAAACGTATTTTTAGGGTTCCGTAGCCAAATGGCAAAAAACGGAACCCTTATAGATTCGTCATGCCTGTCTGTCTGTCCGTCCGTATGTCACAGTCACTTTTTTCCGAAACTATAAGAACTACACTGTTGAAACTTGGTAAGTAGATGTATTCTGTGAACCGCATTAAGATTTTCACACAAAAATAGAAAAAAAAACATAAATTTTGGGGGTTCCCCATACTTAGAACTGAAACTCGTTTTTTTTTTTTCATCAAACCCATACGTGTGGGGTATCTATGGATAGGTCTTCAAAAATGATATTGAGGTTACTAACATCATTTTTTTCTAAACTGAAGAGTTTGCGCGAGAGACACTTCCAAAGTGTTGAAATGTGTATGTGTCCCCCCCCCCTGTAACTTCTAAAATATGATGTACATTACCATGTTCTATATACCTAGTTCTATCATTCTCTATGATAGAACTAAAAAAAATATGATGTACATTACCATGCAAACTTCCACCGAAAATTGGTTTGAACGAGATCTAGTAAGTAGTTTTTTTTCAATACATCATAAAAACATTGATCAAAGCTACAACGAACTTTTATATTATGTTATTTGCTGCTACGGAACCCTTTATGGGCGAGTCCGACTCGCACTTGGCCGCTTTTTTTGTATGACAAGGAGAAGGCACACGGGCACTCAGGCCACCTGGTGGTAAGTACTTAATCTGAGACCCATCAACATTTGAATTCTCAAGATTATGATCTTAAAACTGCAATCCTAAGACATCAAATGCGTTACCAACCTAATTAAAAATATTTGTTTAATAGTAAAATAAGTACCTAATTAGATTTTTTACGTTTCATCCGTCTATCACACTCGGTGCTGGCTGAAAATCAGCGCTGCAGGTGCCTAGCACCTCAGCATTATTCTGAGCCAGTACTCGGCTCACTGCCACGAAGACACATCCACCACTTGTTTCTTTACTCTTTACGTTTCTTGTTGTGTTCAGTGAATAAACGTATTTTTTTAAATCATAACTTCATTGAACCCAAGAAACGAAGCATAAAACTTTTCAAATGTTCAAAAAAGTTCCTGGTTTTAGCTAACAGCGCTTAGTAATATCGTTTACATTAAGTTAGCCATAATTTCGCTTGGCGCCAGTGTGGTTAGCCATAACCTCGGTGCTATGATCTCCACCAATATTAATTTTGAGCCACAATCTTGAGTCTTGCATAGCTGCTCAACCGCTAAAGGTACGAGGGTTCGAGGTACGACACAAACCTTGTTGTTCGTAATAACGTTAGCTCGATAGATTAAACACTTCAATGTCTATTCTACTGAGCAAAACCATTTTCTTTCTCTGTATATGTGTTTGTGTGTGTGTCTTTGTGCGCTCCGTTGTATGTAAGCGCTCGCGCGTTGTGAGTACTCGCATTTGTTTGTAACATGGGTTCATAACTCTCAAGCTATCAATAATTGTAAGTTAGCGAACTCAACTTACTTAATTTGAAAGTGCTTACCCTCCTTAAGTTAATTGTGAAAAAAAAACCCTTAATATGTACTAACATTAATTTACGTTATTCAAGATTGCTACGTCAGCTCCTAACTCCTAAGAAAAAATAATATGTGGTTACGAGTGTGGGTCACACAAATTTCATCTAATCATTTAAGTCTCTGTAATTAATTTCTTGTTGTGGCTGTTTGTTAAACCAAATAGAAAAAAAATGAAAAAAAAAACATTTTTACGAATTTGTCGTGTTATGGTATTGTTTTTAACTCGGCCGCCATTACTGTCTAGTAAATAAGAGCTATCTTAACGTTGATAATGGGCGTTTTCCAGAAAATAGTGTACATCGTTAAAGAAAAAATTAAGAAAATTTTGCTTTTTCCATTTCGCCACGAAAATTAATGTGTCTAAATGTATGGCGAATTTTCGTGACGAAATGGAAAAAGTTAAATTTTCTTAACTTTGTCCTTAACGATGTACACTTTTTTTGGAAAACGTCCTAATACGGTAACCTGTCAGGGGCTATAAGGTTTTACCCTGCAGAATTGAGGCCTTGAGGCCGTAGCCAAGACGCGTTCGCTAACTAGCGTTTCTATTCGTTTTGTTTTTAAACCAGTTGCGTCATTGGTAGATCATGTGACTTTTCGCAAGAAGTGATCTACTAGTGACGCGATGGGTTTAAAAACAAAACGAATAGAAACGCTAGTTAGCGAACGCATCCTGGCTACGGCCTCAGGACAGTACAATATCTAACGGAATGGAAAATAGAGTTTCTGTAAGTTGACGTTCTTTTGTTTTTGTATTTATTTTAATAACGTGCATGGCGTATGATTCTGTAGCTCTCTGGCAGCGTCTAACATAACTGTCAAATTACGCGTTTAGTTTGCCGGAGACTAAGAGACGTTGGTGAAATTTTAAATATTAGCAAAGTGATAATATAGAAAAAAGTAATCAACAGTGCTGTGATTGCATAGTTAATTACTGGGTCTTGTGTTCATCATTTAGCGAACTATATCATTTTACAAACTTACATCTCGCAAACACCATTTTTTGCGGTCAAAGGTCTAACCTAACCAAACTTATTTAATAAGCTATTGTTACTTATGGTATATGTTACTGTTTAAGCATAAATAGTTTTTGCGACATGAAAGTTTGTAAAATGATACGTTTTCAAACGTACTTTTGGTTAAATGAATTGCAGTCATAGCAACTGCCAAGCACTTAAATTAAAATATAAGATCGGAGTGGGATTAGATTCTCTTAAACAAGCTTATGTTGTCTCACCCACTCGTAGGCAGGTATTTAGTTTTCGTCGGCAGGTGTTTATTTACCTGCCAACATTGTCGACAAAGGGCAATTTTGTTTTGTGAGTCATCACTCATCGTACATAATATTTTTATTATTATTATTTATTTATTCTTTGTAAAATCGTGTACATATCACTTGCAGGTGTTACATTTATATAAGTCAGATTAGAGGCCCTGTACGGGCACACAATACGAGTATAAACTAAAAATATACACAAAAAAATTTACATACAATTATCAATGTTTGGTCTTCAAATAATATAATTGGTCATCTTTTAAAATGTCTTCAACAGCATAAACATTTTTCTATGAATAATTTCTTAAGTCTACTCTTGAACAAATTGTCTCACGGTTCTTGTTTAATCGAATCGGGAATTTTATTAGTTACTAGCTTCTGTCCGCGACTTCGTCCACGTGGAATCTGTGATACACGATTTTTGCGAATGTTTAACCGTTTACGCAGCGCACGCAGCGGAAGCCCTCAAAAGGAAAAAACCCTGATTTTTAGAAATAATAAATAGAAACATAATTCTCGATAAATGGGCAAATAAAAATGAAATATTGTTTCAAATCGGACCAGTATTTCCTGAGATTAAGCGCGTTCAAGCAAACTAATATACAAACTCTTTAGCTTTATAGTATTAGTATAGATAATTATACATTTATAATGAGGACCATTTATATACTCGTACACTGCTAAGTTAGTTTTTGGTAACAATAATTTATTTTTATTCTGCGTTCTAGTTTTCGGTGAATCCTTGTTTAGTTGAAATAAATGAACGTTTTCACGAATAAAAAGAGTTGCAAGGTTAACGGGTTATACGGGTGGCGACTGTTGGGGAAGCGCTCGTTGGCCTGGACACGAAAATACTATAAAACCATTAGTTTATGTTGTGATTCTACGTCCTATGCAGAATTTATTTTATTGTTTCAATAACCCAGCACATTTACTTAAACTATTCAGCACCCATGACACACGTGTCGTGTTTAAATTACATTCAAATGTTATTTTGTGGCAATGATCATGTTAACCTACTGCTCTCCCATTACTAAGCTGCAGCGCCGTTTCCGAGCTAACTCAATGAAATGGCCTGCGAAGCGAAATTAATTATGTTTAGACAATTCTGTCTGACTTGACCTCACCCTAGCCAACAATCTAAAGCTCTGGTATACTAATATGCTAAGCAATTAAACTACAGTATAGATAATTCACTCCTGAGTTACGGTCTTTGAGAGTAGCAACAAGCAACCAACTTACAACAATAATAATATTTTTTTTATTTAATAGTTTTTGAACATTTTTAGGGTTTTGTTGTCCATCTGTCCGTCTATCTGTCAAGACCCTTTATCTCGGAAACGCGTGGAGGTATAGAGTTGAAATTAAAACCATGTACTCAGGTCTACAATCCCTTGAAGCTGTGATAAACTTAAACTTCTAAGTTAACGTAAAAAGAAGAAACGGCCGTTCATACCGCAAAATACCTAATGTTTCAACACTCAAGGGAATCAAATTTTTTAGGGTTAACCCATAGACCTAAAATCCGGAAATATCGCATGAAGGAAGGTCTGACAGCACAAGTAAGGGAAGAAATCCTAAAATCGTAAATATGTTATCCATATTTTTTTTTTCGTATTCAATGTCGATGTACGGATACAGGAGTTTTTCAATGGCTAAGTCAAGTTGGTCCCTCAATACATTTCTTTCATTCTTGTAAGTTTGTACGGAACCCTCTGTGCGCGAATTCGACTCGCAATTGACCTGTTTTTTTATTTAAAGTACCTATAGACACTAGAGACCAAACCCGGGTTCAACTACTATGATAGAAAAAAGGACTATGCATACATGCAGCTCAAAATCGATACCCTTCCTCTATATCACATCACGAACGTTAATTTTCTTCCAGTGTTTAACGAAAGTTTCAATTGTTTTCTTTTTACGTACAAAATTGTTGAAATTTACCCGACCAATATGTATGCCATCGAACATTTAAATCGCGCAACCTTTGACATCTGTCACAATACCTACATTTTCGCTAACAAGCGTGAAAAACTTCCCGACCCTTTATCACCTTTTTGCCCGGGTCGGGTGCCGGCGGG
This sequence comes from Acleris holmiana, assembly GCA_949316455.1. Lineage (NCBI taxonomy): Eukaryota > Metazoa > Arthropoda > Insecta > Lepidoptera > Tortricidae > Acleris > Acleris holmiana. The sequence continues at coordinate 21,725,263 of OX438763.1, read as the reverse complement.
ATTAGTGCGCGGTTAGTTGCCCGGGCGCAGACCGGGCACAAACCGGGTCTAATCTCAGGGTTAGCACTAAGCTCCGGCATTAGACGAGGGCTATTTGTCATAGTACTAACTAGACCTATCGGTTGGGATTAGTGTTTCTGTGAAGTTTGATACATAAAGTTTGTAAAACCCGTCTTACACTTCAATTGTTTCATCTACCAGTTAAGTGACTAGAGTAATTAAGCAATGGGTGCTAAATGACTCAGGAACCAGCAAAAGATAACAAAGTAAAAAATTAAACAGAAACACAAAAGGCATCCCTTATTCCCTCCTCTTACGACATCCACGGGAAAACATGGAGTGGCACTATTCTAACACGGCACCCACACGGCATGTATGCAATACACATAATCAATTGGATACATAAACAACTATATACTAGTATATTTCTCATAAAATAAAAAGTAGAAAGGACATGCAGTCATCATACACATCCGACACAGAGTCAAGCTAGTACTTTCTCAGCCTAGATTTAAGTGAAGCAACAGATTGAGATTACCTAATATCAGTTAGCAGCCCATTCCATAAACGAACAGAATGTACCGAGGAGGATTTGCTAGCAGGAAAAGCAAGAAGTAGATTGGCACTTGAGCCACTAGAGCTAAAGTTGCCGAATGCATAGGTTCCAAAAATACCACACAAATAGGTCTTCTGCGTGGGAGGCTGCTGAAAGCTACGTGGATGTACAAGCCGAGCTCGACGGCTGTGTTATGGTGATTAATCCGGGATTATGTTGGAGCCCTAAAGGATCTTCTCGGCTGGCATGACTTCAACGAAGATTGATATCCGAAGTTCCCATACACATATAAAAATAATGATAAATATCAGGATATAATGTCACAATTAGTCCCAAACTAAGCTCTAAGCTTGTCTATTGGTACTAGGAAACGAGAAATACATACTTAACACAAAGAACACATCCAAGACTCAGGAATCGAACCCAGGATGGCTAGATTCGTAGGCAGGGTCATTACCAACTAGGCTAAGCACGTGTTCGGTTTATAATCCCTATTGTATCTGCTTGAATCACTGCATTGAAGCTGAAAGCATTGCTTAAAGTTTCTGTTCGAAGGATCTTCAATACAAATTTATATCAATTATTCTTTGCTACTCAATACCAAACAAATCCCCTAACAATCAATACAAACTTCCGCTACATTTGTAAATACGAGGGAATAAGAAGCGTACCAAACGAAGTTTGGAAGTCCCATTATCCCGAGAAAAATTGGGAACACTCGCAAGATAAATTAAAACTCCGTTACGTAATACAATTATCTCCATCAAATCATTAATTACTGATTCGGGCCTCCGTCAACATTCGTTTGCGAATTTGCAATATACACAGATCAATTTACAATTAGCGGTCGTTATTTTGATGTTTGCTCGATTATATCTCCCAAGTTTCGCACCGACTTCAGCGGCGAATTTATTTTAGATTGGATCTTTTCAATTACTACAGATATAACCGTGATAAAATTTGTCTGTCACCGACGGATACGTCAATCGCAGTAAATTATCCATAGAAAAGGATCGTTTCTGTCCATATTTTCAATTCGTCCATTTCCAAAAGAACCTTTCAACACTAAGAGTGCGTTATAAACGAACATTATACAAATAAGATTGTATTAGAAACTTACATTTAATGACGTTTACACATTTATTAAGCCAATTAGGGAGCTGTTTTACACGTAAAGATTACCAAAACCCAAGGGCTTATAAATTTACAACGAAAACAATATAACAACAAATATTCATAGAGAAATAATTTTAAACTTCACGAGAACCATTTAAACAAATTAATCTTCTTTAAGCGCCGTGTAATTCGTCAACTCATAATCCACACATTCACACATCGCAGCCATTCCGTCTGTATGCTTTAGAATAATTACGTTTCCCAGCAAAAAGCCTTCTTGAATTCCCGGAGAAATCCCGGATACATACATTCCCTAAATTGTCTCGCGGAGACGCAATCATTTTAACGACGTTAGTTACTAAGGAATTATTATATTTAGAAACAAAAGAAAATGATACAAAGGCAAAGTCAAAAACCAGGACATGCGAATAAGTATTGCTACTTAAGATCGGTAAACATATTTACGAGGGCTTATTTTATATTTGAATGGAAGATAAAACGTGTATATTACTATCTGGATAGTTTGCTATTGACTTTTTCCTTAGCGTTTCCGTTAATGTTTCTTGACATAAGGCCCTAGCCAAGATGCAAACGCTCTTAACGTTTTTATTTTCGACTGCGTGGTTTATCATAACGCACGAGAATGTCATCCCATACATTTTGAGTGATAGAAAAGAAAAACGTTAGTAGCGTTTGCATCTTGGCTAGGGGTACCCCAGTTTCAATTCACAATGCAAGTTACTAATAACAAAACTCAAAATTATGTGCTATACTGATAAAAATCCTAACGATTCCAGCTAAATTTTAAAATACAACAGCATTTACATTTGAGTTACATTTATTATTGCTAAGCAACGTATGTTTGCACCTTCGCGCTTCGAAAAGAATTTATACTACAATGAAGACGCTTACTTTCGGCTTGCGCTCTCGGCCTAGAATTACAAAGTTTTCTACACTGCCTTAGCATGCCGTATTACGTTACAATAAAGATATGTTTTTCCTTGTCCGAAAGTTTTCTGGCGGTTGCAATGTTGCAGGTTTGTAGACTGATTTCCCAGAGGTGTGTCAAGTGTTTTTAAAAATCCACCGCATAATAAAAACTGGTGAAAATGCTACTCTTCCGTTATTTTCTTACTCTTTAGCCTACTGACACGAACAGAAAAACTTCAAAGTTCAAAATTGAATTTCTCTACTGAGAGATGATGAACTTCTTTTCTTCTGTTTGAAAATAAACACTTAAAAAACCAAAAAAAAATTAAAGTAAAACTGCTGTTGATTTTAAAACTTCTGACCAATATCTTTAACAATCAAAAACACCATCAAGGGTTTATGTGTGACAGGCCTAATTCCACGTTACATCAAGAACGGAACGCTATTAAAATTAGGCTTGTTGCATACACGCCCGTGCCGGTTATGACGAATAACAAAAACGATTACACACACGCGAGCCTAATTTATTCAAGCCGCGCCGCGCTAGTTCACGGACGTATTTATTTTGGAAGCATTTTTGTAATTTCGACCGATTTTATCATGAACGAGTGCTATGTTATCTGGTTAATGATAATGTCAGCGCATAGTTAGTTTTTGAACATTATTGGTTAATAGCATCTTGATCATTATTGTAGACCTCTGCCACTATTGGCGTATCTCTGAAAGTATTATGTACCGGACCGAACACAACATAGTGTAAACACTATAAGGTACTACCTAATAAAGATTTATTGTTTTATTTGAAGTGTCAACAAAATTGACCACTTTTTCCATGGCAACCCGTACAATTTTGACAACTTGTACACTTTTAAAGTCTTCTAGAAAGGCGGGTTGATTGATGATTGATAGAAAAACATTGACGAAGAGCATGTTCACTTGATTTTGTATATCCTCAGTTCCACGCATGCTTAGTGGAAGCTTTGTTTAGATATTCGCATCTACATATCTATTACAAGTTTCTATGTTCGGCTGTATGTATGTTTACCGATTAAAAAGTTCTTTTGTATGTACAGAACATGTTTCAAACATTCTTTTCAGTAACTTCTTGAGAAGATTTCCAAACTCTGGCAAATGGTGGATTGCTAATGCAGACGGTCACCGCGTAGTAAAATAAGCGTACAGATAACCACAAATTCTTTATTAGTTTTACAACAATTAACTTCGTAACTCCGACCAAAAATTCCTCGCCTAAAGGAAAGTTAGAACCACAGGATTTTAAAACAATAAGTTTCCATTACAAAACCCAATAGTTTCTGTTATCCTTATCATCCCAGCGCAATCCAATCGCACACAATCGAGCGCTAAACGGTTAAACACGTTGTAACAACAGCGCTGACCGACATTCGTTCAAATAAGCACGGTGCTCAAACGCAACGGTGTGGACACAGCTTTATGCGCGTTTACATTTTGGATTAAATATGATTGGTTTCTGGTGCGTTAGGTAGAAGTTTATACTTTATAACATGATAAAGGTACGAGAGCTTACCGAAATTCGTTCAAATACGCACGGTGCTCAGACACAGCGGTGTGCACACAGCTTTATAGGTACGCGTGTACATTTTGTATAGAATATGTTTTTGGTGTTAGATAAATAATTATAAGATTTTAAGTTTACATCAGATAAATATTCCGCTGTCACAGGCAAATGCAATCTGCAATTAAACAGAAAATCGAGAGCATAAAAATTGTATACATAAATGTATATTTAAATAAATACATATAAAACATTGAAGACCTAGGCACAAATACTCGCGATCACACGCAATTATAGCAGTTAATTATTTTTTGCGTGCTTTGTTCCCCTTCATACTAACAAATACACAACCGTGTTAATCAACATCTATCTGGCAACATCCGATAGTAATTAACAGAATTCCGATAATCGCAGTACACTGCAACTGAGCTGTGGAGTATTCTGCTCGGCAAAAGCGAAATCGTACGATTATATCATTAGTGACATAGAAAAGCATAATTGGAAATAAAAAACTATTAGGCGCTGGGCTTGCATCCTGTCACTAATACACTAGTTATCAAGTTAAATGGACGCCCTGCTGTAGGTATAGTAGTAGCTTACATTTGTAGTAGAATTAGTGTTCCTACGCTTCTACCACTCTGGACCCTTTTAAAATGAGACGATTTTAATCCGATTCGTTTCTAAAGACCCCAAACTAGGTTTGTAGGTTTTGCCTTTTTTGAAATTCTCCTTTGTACATTTTAAGAAAAAACTTAGACTTATTGGGCAAAATATCGGATTTTGACATGCAAATATTTTTAAATTAATACATATTTTTTTTAAACCTACAACCCTACTTTGTGCTATATACTCGTACCACCTATATTTCCACAATTGTGATAATTGGACTATGTTTTAAAAATATAATCGAAATAAGAACCCTCCTCCTTGAAGTCGGTTAAAAATAAGAATAAAATTGAATAAGATATAGTGACATTTGTTCATGCTTACATAAACATTATGCAAACGCGACGTTAAAGCGACCTAAACTAGTTTGACTAAACGCGCCGTACGTAATAACTCCGCTGCATATCGGCTTCCATAAACACTCATTTGCTGTATATTTACTTACAAATAGTGCAATTGTTTGTTGGTATTGATTTCAACATCGCAAACGTGGATGTTTCACAAATTTATGAAATCGGGAAACGATGTGGTGAGAGATGATGTTTCACAGCTAAAGTGGGAAAGTCATAGTACCTTTTCGCACATTACGTTAACCATTAAGCCCCCAATCTAGGTATTATAACGTCAAATAAAATACATATTCAAGTTAGTTGTGTATTAGGGAGTAATTTAAGTCGAAGTATATTTTCACGTAAATGCAATCAGGTTTAAACTTTATGTTTAAACCTGACCTTTATGTTTTAACCGTGTGGTCAAGAAAAGGCTTTGCCTTGAGGGTTAATTTAGTTTTTTCTGGCATGAAGAAGGCAAAACGAGTACACAGGCCTGGTGGTAAGAACTAAACCTCCTGGAAATTTTCAATCTTACGATGACTATCTCAATACTGGACTTCAAATAAGACCTCATATTACGATTCTAGGCCAAGCAGCGTCGTTGGGCGTTTAAAATCGGATGTCCTGAAACAGAATGGCTTTTAATATGACCTCGTAATACGAATTTGAAAGGCGATTCTGTTATTGGAGAGGACTGGCTGGAAACAAGGAGCTCATAATAAATCCCTTGCAAATTCGTTGCTAACCCTAAGGATCTAGATTCTTCTATGCTAGTCATTCCACTGGTAGTCTTACCCTCATACCGCACAAGCATGCGAACACTGCGGGCGTAAATAACTAATAGAAAGCAATCTTAAAAAAACCCGACTGCAATGTGTAATAGGTATTGTCGTTTTTTTTTCTCCGTAATGCTCGCGCAGGTCTGCGTTCCAGGACTCGGCCAATTAAAAAAAAAAGTTATTATTTACCACTCGCAGCGGCCCCAAAACAAGTATGAAAATTCATTGTACTTTTTAAAACCATGATAACTCACTCCAAACAGCCAAAGCACTCGTAAAATTAAAGTTCTTCTATGTTTTTTTACTTCTTAAAACGATATTAACTAAAAAGATAAACCTTTATCAACATCGTTTACAGGCATACTGGGCCTCTATTCAGGTGCGTTAAAACGATATCGTGTTTGACACGTTTAAGAATCGTTTATGTCACAGTCGCCATTATTGTAAATGACATAAGAGTTATCAAAACGTTGACAATACGGAAACAGGTCAAAAACGATATCGTTATAACGCAGTTGAATACAGGCCCAGCAACATTGGTGAAGCCGTTTAGGCTACAGGGAGGTTGCAAAGAGTAAAACTTACCCTATGTCCCCGGGACTCAAACTATATCCATGCTAAACTTCACCTAAATCGGTTCAGCGATTTATCCGTGAAAGCGTAACAAATAGACAGAAAGAGTTACTTTCACATTTATAATATTAGTAAAGATAGTGCTGTTAACTTCATGATCTTGATCGAGATTTAACATCAAGTAACATCAAGTTATTATATCAACTTTAATAAATTGATAAAAACTTTGACTTAAACATCGTTCAAGGTATTCGAAAGACGAAACTATCAAATTGTGATTTAATAGTCTACATACACCTGAGTAAGCTCGGTCACCCAGATGCTATTTGTAAAAACGTTAAAGTACGTTACCAGTCCATAAATTGTAAAACGTATTCTTTAATGAATCTCTTCCAGTTACAGTCTTGTATCGGCTGTGAAACGGGGATGACACTTTGTTGGACGGAAACTTCAACCGTTTAAATGAAATGGAATTAGAGAATGAACGAATGAAAACATTTATTCTCTGTTCAGTTAGTGTAGAAGGCACTCTTATGAATTGCATTTTGTTTCTCGTGAGCTTAATTTGTGATAAATCTAAAAGCTCCTTTATAAACATTTCGTCGCGTATTTCTGTTAGGGGCTACATATGATACAGTCAGTTAAGTAATGTTTCGCGATTCGAATTTCAATAACCATGTAGTTATCTTTTCTTTGGATATATTAAACTTGATCATATTTCCTTGAGACTGTTAGGATTAGAAACTAAATCCTTGATAGTGTTATTTTCCAAACATGACACCTTTTTTGGTGCGTTTTTGATTGAATCTTTAAAACTATCTTTAACGATGATTTTTGATTCAGTATTTGAGCATTAATAACTTCTTGATCTTGGTAAACCCTTTTTTTATATTTATTGCGGTTTTAAAGTAAACAGCATTTTTTTTATTTGACGCTGGCATGAAGGCGCCTTCAAACTATCTCCATCTCGTGTTTTTCGCGCGGAAGCACATAAAGCCATCCCTTTTTACACTTGTGTGGGCGTGGCCGCACATGTGGCGTCTTAAATTGGCTTTATGCGGAGTTAAATACCTACATCCTTGCTAGAACTGCGCCGAGATACGACTAAGTCACCGAAAAGTAATATAAAGAGAATGTATTTTTCTATGATTGCAGACGATTAGAGCACACAGGCCTGATGGTGAATAATCTAGATTTGTACTAGACTAGCCTTTCAAATTGCAGCTTCCAAACCCTGAGAACTGAAATGAAATGCATCTAGGCTATAGTCATTTTTCACTGGTCTATTCTACTTAGTCAAACGATATTGCTTTGACATTTTATCATATTGTCATCGTTACAACAGCTCTTATTTACTTCACACTAGGTAGGCGAGTTAAAACAATACGATAACACTTCAAAGGCAATATGTTTGTAGTGTGAACAATAGAGTCTATGGTCCTTTACTCCTATGAAATGAAACCTCTCAAACTCCACCTTTATACAACCATTAGATGCCCACTTCCTTTCATACCCTCTATTCACCACCTCCATACAAAAGTAACTTTATCCATTTCTCAAATCGGTAAAAACGTTCCAATCCTTCGGGTGCTTTTTCACGCCAATCCTTCCTTAGGTTCTTTATGAACGGTTTTCTTCGAGGGCCATTATCGCAGTCTGGCGTTGGGATAGGGCTCCATTTATCATAATTATAGGGACTTTGCCGCGCGGGCGCCGATTAATTTATAACACTAGTTCCTCTGGGATTAGTCTTTGACCCAACTTGTGGAAGGGTAAACAGTTTCAAAGCAATAGGTTTAAGAAGTAAAAATTAACCTCATATCTACAAACATACATAACATCACGCCTTCATTCCCAGAGTGGGGTAGGCAGAGCTACAAAAATACCAACAAGTCTAAAAAACTTGAAGATAAATTCTGTAACCACATTTTGCACAATCAGGCTAAGATTTTTATTAGTGGTAAGTTGCAAGCCCATCGCCTAGTAGTACTTCAAGAACTTATTCCCTTAGTCGCCTCTGACATCCACTGGAAGACATGGAGTGGCACTTTTCTAACCCGGCAACCACACAATTTGCTTATTTTATATATTTAACAAACTTTTCCCCGCGGCTTCGCGAAATTTCCAATCTTCCAAAGTTAAAAGTAGCCTATAGTATGTCCGTCTTTAAGATAAAAACCATCTCTTTATCAAAAACGAGGATCGGTTGAGCTCACAAATGAAAATAAAACAAAAAAACACTTTCGCATTTACAATTTGTAGCTTAGGATGATTCTACACTAAGATAGATCGATCATGTACTAAATTTTAGGTACCCATTTTTCTAACATGGCGGGTTTATTTTTTACACGTAGGTATATATCGCACCTTTGCGACTAAACTGATCTAACTCCAAAGTTGCGACACAAGAAGTTGTCACTGTTTATATATAAATAATTTATTTTAAAAAAATTAATACTTTACTTATTTCTTGTAGTTGTTAGAGTTCTAAATGAGTTAGTTTACACCGCCTGCCATGAATTTGTATCCTCAGTTATTTATTTCTCTATCCAAGGTTGTCTGGAAGAGATCACTATTTAGCGGCAAGACCGCCTGTTGTATACCTATGATTTAAATGTACCGTTCCGTGTTCTGTTTTTTTTTTGGTGTTCAATAAAGAATAACAAATATATATTATTGTATTGAAGTTTTGTCGCAAAGGAGCAATATAGACGAAAGTATCAAATCATACCGTCTGGTTTTGAATATTGATTTTTATTAAACTTAGCTGTTGTAAGTGCAGTAGTAGGTATACATGTATCAACGACATAAACAAACATATTTTTCTAACTTTGTAAAGACGAAGTACTCGTAGTTTTTCGTTGCGAAAGCGTCATTTAAATAAATAAAACTTTGTTGTTAGAGACTTTATTATTTGCGGAGATGAGGGTCACTGGAGCGACAATACGAAAGGGCGTCTGTCCTCCGGCCAAAAGACTAGACGGTTTTATTAAATTCAAACATGGCCGCAAAAGCCAAATATAAAACTTCAGTTGTCTATTCAAACAACCTTTCTATAAGAATTCTAATAAAAAGGAACAACATTTATTTGAATTACCGCTACAAACTACATGTAAATTGGAAAAATGAATGTCGATATTAAAATAAACGTTTATTTTTATAGCGTGTCGGTTCATTTTTTTACATTCTAACGCAACATATGCAAATGTCTATGACACTTTCCACTTTTCACTTTCACTTCGATCGTTGTTAACTCTCAACTTGTGGCAGCACTCGAACCACAGACAAGAAAGTGGAACTTTTAAAACCTAGTGTATTCCCCGTCGAGCAGGGCGTCACTTCAGCGCGCTTCAAAATGGAAATGACCCTTTCGAGTCCTCTCGACCCCACTCGGACTATTCCCTCAAACTCCTTACAAACTACTTGCCAAAAAGGTGACAATACTCAGCTATAATTACGGCAAAAAGACCCTTTGACAATTTATACGATCGTGGAGCCTAATAAATAAAATTAAAAGTTTCGACATTAACCCTGGTTTAACCATAGTTCGGATCGTCAGGTTGGTCTGATAAATTTTGTTAAGGAGTTTTAGTAACTTAGATTACTTGGAGATTGAGACATAATAAGGCCGGTTGTTTCGTTGTGTTCTTCGTCTTTGATTCGTTATCTTGTTGAATGAATATTTAACCTGTTCTCAAAGTTTTAAGCTCTAATTGAATTAAGTAACTTGCGTAATGAATTCGCTGCTTAGTAGGTTTATTGACAACTTTCAAAACTTTACAACATAAACCTTAAATTATTTTACTTATGAAACAATTTCTCCAGCAACATAGAAAGTGACTGGAGTCTCATGAAACTCGCTCAAGCGAAGTCTATTTTATCACTAAACTGAATCGGTCGTAACTGTCCGTCCGCGGGTCAAATCTCTGATACTCCCCAGAGTACTAGCTTTCCAGTTACTTGAGCTACTGACTTAACCTAAACACAGTTTGTTGCCAATCTATGGGGATAACAGTCGAGATACTGATTTCATTCCACTCGAGCGACCTCGGGTTTTCTCGGTGCTCCTCGTTTTTCCGATGGCCGTGATTGGAGGGAGTTATGAAAATTCTATTTTCGAAGATTTTTCTGTTTGGTATTCTCGCCGCGGCGGGATTTGAATAGGTTACTTTACAGGGCTGTCAAAGTGATTGGCGCTTGTTTACGCGGTGATTTGTGGAAACTTTGATCTTGTTATAACCCTTCATACATTATGTATTTTGTGAAGGCGCCACATGAATCATTATTCATTAGAACGTTGATAACTACTTACAAAATAACTTGAATTTTTACATTACAACATGTCTGTGCAGTTTTGTAACTAAAAATGACAAAAGATGTGATTAATGTGACTTCAAATCAGCGATTGGACTGGCTCAGTAAACAACATAATGGGAGCACAGTTGATCCACAGATCGTCGGCGTTATTCAAGATGTTACTATTGAAACCCACTGATACATTTGCTGAAGGGCCACAATTCCTAATTTGTATACATCATAGTCAGGATATCATGTCTCGAAAATAAACGGTTAAAGTTATTCCCAGTCCCAGAGAGACTTGAGATCCTGTACGTCTCAGGAACACTCCGACTAACAGGCAACAAATTACCCGCTGGCTCCAGCCGAAACTCTTCTGATTGGCTATCGAGCGGGCGATTAGATTCCGTATGGAAAGCGATTGGTGGAAACTTCCACATGCGGTACTTAACTACTTATTGGGAAGTAAGTCGTTTTATGGAAAGAGCGCTCAAATTTTGCGCTCATTTGCATAGTGGTGCGATTTAAAGTCTGACAGCATTTATATGTATCTGTTCTGGGTCTCGATTTGTTAAGAAAAGTCCGACTTCCAGAATATCTATCTCACCGTATTATCTGTATATTTTAATGTCATGTTATTAACACTCATAAGACTGACACATCATAAAAAGTCTGGGAATTGATTTTTTTTGGGAGCCTTAATAGGTATCATGGTATAAAATATATCCAATTTAAAATTAACGAGAAGCTAAGCTATTTGATTTTATCATTTCTTGGATACCGAAGTCGCTCTTTATATTGCTTGGTTAGGCTAGTTTTTTGACTTTAACGAAATTGTAACTGCTGCTGTGGCGAAGATGCGGGAAGTGACTCATTTCACCAACAATATTTTACACGTAGGAAAGCACAACTACATTTGTCTATACCTCAGGGATGAATGAGTTGTAAGTTACTTGATTGTCACATCTCTAACCGTTAAACGCTCACTTTGAACCTATCGTCAATGGCTCGCCATATACGGGTTCACGCAAGTTTTAACGCGTATTCCGCAGCTCGTATCTTTCAGAAGTTTCCGGATACGACTAGTTAAACAATGCTCAATCTGCGCAAACGCACGGTGGCTATGAGGCGCTGTGCCTTTGTTCTCCACAATAAGCCGCTGTAACTCATACAGTAACGGCAATGCGGCCCAAGTTACAACTTTTTGACAGCCATCCATGTTTCACTGCTTTACTTAAAATAGAGAAAGGCAAGATGTAAAACAAAATTCCATTTTCGATGTCATGTTTAATGGTTATTACGAGTATAGTTATGGAGAGAAAGTGAATCATAGATACTCATAAAAAATATTGACAGTGCTATTTCTTCCTTTGCTGACTAAAACCACTTAATAGTTTATACCTAACCTCACTAGGATAGCATAAAAGAACTATCGGTGCCACAAATTCAAAATGTAAATAGAACACCGCGCTCGCTCACGAGCGCGCGACTCAAAGAGCAATTTCACCCGCTGCTTATCTCTGGCGCCCTGGTAGCTGTGACGGGGCGTTATTTACGCGCGCCCCATAATCCCCTATTTATTCCTGAGATGTATCTGAAAATTAGGGATCACCTCAGGGTTAATTTGCCGCGAGTGTCGTAGTAAAACTCTGATAAAACAGATATTGATACGACACGGAATACGGCGATTACGCTTTACGCTTTGTTGCGAGGTCTTTGTGGCGAACAAAAGCGCTTTTACGCTGCGCTTTATCGCGCTTCATTTCCGAAATATATTTCCGCGAACTCCACGGAAGCTAGTCCCATTATCACTAAGCAGACTTTTTTACTTTAGCGGAAAAACATTTCGTTTAGTTTCGGTTATGTTTAGGCTCCGCGTTTATTTCAGAAAGCTTAATTGAACGCCCGGAGCCTGCATTAACCACCCCTCTGACCACTAAGACGCATTAACCCTTGTACTCCAAACCTTTTTCGCTCCAACATATCCATTCTCCGTGAATGGGCGTTTTAAAACACTTTTCCGTGTGTTTAGGCCTGCACGAGGGTATCGAACGACGTGAGAAAACTACTCGAACCGAATGTCTTCTTTATAAAAACCCCTCAAAAGGGGTTCGAATGTTTGAATTTGGAATGTTATAGCTGAATTTGTATTAATTTATTTAAAAGTTTTCCATTTCGGCAATGAGTTTTGGGAACAGGCTGGAAGAGTAGTGGACATGACTGGAAGCAGAACCGTAACTATAAACAAATTAATAGTTTGCTTATTCCAAATATACATACATAAATGTTTAATCTTGAATGATTTATACTGAAAAACTTAAGTAAGTATCAGGACTATCATAAACTGTAATTTGATCTTCGGAGTTTCTAGGGTTCCGTTATTAGGGTTGAGTTTTTGTAACACTAACTTTCACAGTCACATAACTGATATTTAAACATTACGGATATTTCAGGGTACCGCCGATACATTTAAATTTATAAATTGTTTTAGGCAGTATAAAATAATAATGAATACGCAACAGAGTTTCATAGAGTTTATAAAGAGCTATTAAGGGTTATTAACAGATTTACGTCGGGCCTGGAGCTCATAAAGGCTTAATTAATTAAGCTGTCTCGGTCATCGAGCAATTATTCAGTGCAGCTTCTGATTACCCGTTTGACTTTCCACAGTTCAACTAACTATTAAATCACACTGTATATGAAAAAAGTGGGTTGCGCATTTCACTTTTTTCCACGGCTGTACAATCTGTACATCGCACAGTCAATCTTGCTCACGCCAAAACAAAACAAACCGAGCAACACTGGCCGAATAGTCCGCCATTAAACACTAAATGCATTTCCAGTTTCGAATTTCGAACGGGGAAAATTGTTAAAATCGCTACATCGGCCTTGACGAGCGAGGTATTCAAACTCCGTACATTCAGTGAAATTCCCGGGAATGTTGTTAAGTTGGAACTTTTAGCGGGCATTGGTTTGTTTGGCCGCGGTCATTACAGGAATGAGCGTGCGAAATTCCCGCTCTAGAGTAATTCGCTGCGTCACTACCGGCCGAGTTCGAACGCCGAGGCGTTTTTACAAATGCAAACGCGATAATGACGCTAGTTGGCGTTGTTTTGTAAAAACTCCTCTGCTTGTATAAGTTTTGGGGTTTATTTTCAGTTCCGTTTTGCGATTAAGCGTGGCGAGGCACAATTCGTTGCGTGTCTTATCTTCCCCGGCAAATGTTTTCTGACCAAAGTGCTTCCACGACACGACATGGAGTTCGTTATCTCTTCGACTATTTAAGAAGGGACGCTTGGACGGCCAATGAGAAACTCGGAGCTATCCTAACCGTCCGGAAAACTTCTGCCGTGCCAAAACCTACTGAATTATGTCGCGTAGGAAATTTTATGAACACAGAGTTTCATGATAAAACAATGAATCACAAGTCAAAACAATATTAAATGTGGTGATTGTGACCTATGAAAGAATGAACCTTGTTTATACAAATTCAAAGTTCATATAAACAGAGAGTTAGTTTCTTATTTGTAAATCTTCAACGTAAAGAGGTCGCATACTCTAAAACCGTGTTTTATATCGTCTGAAGCTCTCAATAGAGCTTGTCAAGCAATCCTTTCTCCGAGCCGGGGTGAGACTTGTTTACCGATTGTCCCGTCCCGCTCTAAACCCTGTATCCAAGTAAACAAAAGTCGATCCTCTTTAGGTTTACCTAACAGGCAATGGTACAATAAAGACCCCTTCAGCGTCTTAAAAGCTTTATACGCGCTTCGGAAAGAAAATGCAATCTTTTAGTGTAGGATGAGATGAGGGGATTGTGATCGAGATATTGGCTTTAGAATAGTTCACTATTGGAAGACGGTGGAATTAACAAGAGGTAATACAATGGGTAAAGAGTATGTTTTTAAAGATACTGTTGAAGTTTTAATTTGTTAAGCAGCTATTTTTACTATAACTTGTACAATAATAAAATAAATAGTTAAAGGGAGGGATTATCATTTTATTGCACGTAACTACTATTTGATTTTTGTTTCATCTTAACATTGACTGGTACAAAATGCCCATTAAGTCCGTTTTTTGTAAACTATTTAATTTTGTGCAATAAAGTATTTAAACCCCGTTTGGTTGCCGGGTTACAATAGTGCCACTCCAAGTCTTCCCGTGGACGTCGTAAGAGGCGACTAAGGGAATAAGGGCTTGTAGTACTGTTCGGCGATGGGCTTGCAACCTGACACTAATACACTGGTAAATATCTTAGCCTACTTGTGCAAAATGTGGTTACAGAATTATCAACAAGTTTATTTAGAGTTGGTATTTCTGTAGCTCTGCCTACCCCACTATGGGAATGAAGGCGTGATGTTATGCATGATTGTTTAACAAACTACAAACACTGTTATGCTTCTTAAAATATTTAATAACTATTTTGACCATTGTTTTGCGGTTCCAATGCTTCTTAAAATATCAGTATGTTTAAAATTGGTTTTGTAATTAATTATGGTAGGTAGTTAAAAAAAAAACACTAGGCTCATGCTCGTTTTTTTTTAGTATCTAAAGTAAGATCATTAAACCATATTTGGCTAAGTACAGTAACAGGAAATAAAAGAGGCTCATCATGAATGCAAGTTCATAAACCTCTATTGTACTCTTTTGATGGCGAAACACGTGAAAAATTAAAAAGTTTACCGAAGAAAGCTTACTATAACGAAAAGCTGACGTGCTCGCCGACTAAGCATTAAGTATTAAATTGCTGATATAACATTCTACGGAAAATGGAGCAAAGCCTAGCTGACTTGGAATTAGCTATTGGCTTGAATTTTTAAGGACTGGCAACAGTTAGGTAGATAGGTAAAGGCGCCATTAAAAATAATATTTCTTCTTGAATTTTGTTAGGTAGTGTGCAAAGAAAAATATAAATAGTAACCTGCGAAACGAGCAATCACAAAAAAAAAGTTTTGTTATAACTTTGTGATATTTATGAGCGACTTTATTTTTTTAACGTCTTTTGCTGGCAATTTAATGTCATTTTGATTAAAAAAAAACAAAGAAAATAGCTGGCTGGTAATAATAGAAGGCAGGCAGCCATTAGGCATCGTGCAAATTATCCGTGCTTTCAATCATTCCACTTTGCAAATTGGCATCGAATTATAATACGTGAATCATCTTCGAGTACACTTGGACTTAGTATCTTTACTCAGCATTTCCTAGCATTTCCCAGCTAATTTAATGGTATAAACGGTTGTGAAATAACATAATCGTGGGTCCGGTGGGAGCGGACATGTGCAAGGATTGTCTATCCGTTGCCGCCATTTTAAAAGGAATATTCTTGTCTGTGGAAACAAAATTGTTTCAACCATTTCCGTTGGGCTGCCTGATTGTATGATATATAAATTACCAGGCGGCTTTCAGCTCTAAAATTACATGGTCGTGTTTGCAGAACGATTTTTGCCACGATTTTTTTACAATTTAAACCTATTCGTTGTTGATTTGAGTTGTATGAGTAGATATAGCTAAACTGTATGCTTCTAACCAAAATGATCATAGACAAACTTGACAGTTCGCTATAATGGTATATTAGCGAACATCTCTGTAGCTAGGGTCTGCCAGGGGCGCAAAGGGATGCCTGAGGGCAGGGGAGCTCATTCTGCAGACTCATAGCCTGCAAGCAAGCCGCTGGCGCACAGGCAAATTAAAACATGACTGCTTGGGGGCGTAAAATTTAAATCATAGGGTCCCTTGAAACCCGAGCTATGATGCTGCTAGCGACATCTCTATGTTGATTCTGCCATCGCTCCCAAATTATAACCTAGCGCCCTCTATTTCTAAAACATCGCCTTTTTATAAAACAAATTAAAAACTTCACTTTAAATAAATACTCGCGTTGTAAAATGCCCCTAGTTTTAACGTGGAATCACAAGTAAAAAGTAAAAAGTGTTATTAACCGTACTCCAGGAACTTTAAACAGCGGTCACTGTGAAGGGTGCATCTGTAATTTGTGCCGATTGGCTGCCAATTTGCATGTTTGATTGATTGTGATCTGTAATTTGCTGAACTTTTTTACAGATGGCGTCGTGGCAAGTTGGCAGGCGTGTGGCCAACGTACTCACTTCAAACGCTTTTATTGTAAGTATTCTTCCATCAATGTGTTTAATTGAATGTAGGTACATTTATATCCTGCAAATAAAGGAACTAAGTATAGATATAATTCAGTGACCTATTTGGGTACCTACTTTAGCATAGACAGTAACCTAAAACAAAATAGCTGCGGAAAATAAACCACCACCTGTGGTTCCATAACATAAAAATACTGTTATTTCAACTCGATTTCACAATAAACGAATTAAACGTACAAATGGCGGATATTAAATGCAAGTCCCGTACATTGTCTAAAGTTAGATCAAAAAAAATAATGCAAAAAAGCTGTTCGAGAAACTTTAAACGTAAAAATACCAGGAGACTAGTTAAAATAATTTCCATGCAACGAATTATACATGCTCGAGAATACCTAGAACATTCATACAGGAAGACAGTAACTGGCTCTCAGTAACTATTACCTGCTGAGTATCGCAATTGAGATCCATTTTGAATGGGAATACGAGCTCATAGTTGTAATTAATTTGGCACTAGTTGTAATTAACTTGGTATATCTGCATGTCTTGCTCTATATTGTACTAGAACTAGAACAAGTAAAACTTTAGTGTGGCTCCAGAAGCTAAGTCGCGTTGAATATAGTTGAGTAGCGGTTGCCCGCGGCTCCGTCTGCGGTGATGTCGTTTATCGCTTCTCCTTTGGGAACTGTACATTTCTCCGCCGGAGTTTAAGCTATATTTATACCAACTTTCTATATTTTAGCCGTGAAAGGGTAGTAAACAGAAAGAGTTACTTTCGCATCTATAATATTATATGGATGCGGACAGTATGGATGGATATTTGTAAAATATTTTCATAATCTCATTGTGATGTTTATTTTACGAGTAAGATAATTAAGAGTTATTGCAGTTAGAAGTACATAGCTCGGTCTTAGTAAAAATTTCTACAACTTATTCTAATTATAACTTCTCAACGAGATAACAATTGCCATAGATAAAAGTTAGCTGAAAATATTTTGTACAAAACATTTACAAAGGTTTTTGTGCAAAAGCACCTAATTAGCCAACAATATTGTCATTCATAAAATATTAAATTTCTTAATGAAATGCTTCGAACATCGGCTGTAAATAAAATTATGCTAAGAAATACTTAATTGTACGAATGTTAAACAGAAGTACAAGATAAATTATGATAACGAAGTTTGTAACTCTTTGCCCCAAGCCTTCGAGTTAATTTTGGTTATGTTCCTAAGTTCTACTTAACAAAATTATTTATTCGCAATAAAACCCTTGCCCAAAGAAACAAAACAAAGATGTAATTCACATAAAAGGAAATAACGTACGTGTTTATGTAAATAATGAGCGAAACAATATACATCGTTTTATTTTGTACATCGATAAGCAATAAATTCAAAGAACCTTTGTAATTCTTTCACTCGATTTTTTGTATTAGCTAACAATTAACAGGTTATATATAGGTTGTAGCGGGCTGTTGTCCGCAACTCGACGAATTATGAATGCGCCTAGCTAACAGCGTTTCCTAAAAATGTTTATTATAAATAAATTATTTGTGATAACTGGCATAGTATCTTCACATCCGCCTGCGGAGCAAATTTGTCAAATCCCCCATAATGTATTTAGCATATTATTAGTACTCTCAGTTTTATCATAAATGCATATTCATCGAGCTATCTCCTTCCTTACCCATTAGCGCTAATGGATTTTTATAAAACTTTTTGCCACTTAGCTCATAAAAGATGGTAGCAACACAATATCGGATGTCACTTTATTAAGTTTATTTAGCCCTTGTCACCTATGAATTGTTTTGTGTTATTCTTCGCCATTTTGATTTTTTGCTTCTCGCACAATACACTATACCTGACGATACGATAGATACGATTCTTCAATGATTATTTCTTAAACAATTCCAACATTTTTCGGTTTATCGTCAGGCTCTATACGCTGTTGTCCGTATTTCCCTTGCACGGCATTACGCGGGAGCGGCTGGGCCGATTTCGCTAGGTAAATGTTTTCTTGTTGTTTATTACCATCGGAAAAGTCAGAAGTTTGCAGCGGGGCGAAGATTAATAAACTCAGATTATTGTAGTTCCCCCGTAACCAAGACTAACTCTTTTCTGACAAGCTTGTTTCTTTGCGTCTTTCAAGAACACTTGTCGCTCCTACTGCCCTCTGTTATTTAAATTTAGAAACTTTTCAAACATGCCTTAGCTTATATATTTTAGCCTCCGCCAGCCCCGGCGCTACCAATTACGCGCTTGGTAATAAATCCCGATGAATATATCGATAACAGTAATGATTTACAAGCGCCGGCGAATTACACGCGCAAACAACTGCGCACTATCGATGCATTCCTAATTAATTAAATCTGTATGGCATTTTCAGAGGATATTTGTGTTTAAAATTTGCATTGACGGTTGGTTAGGGCAAGATAGGATTGTGCGTATGTATGTACATTCAGTGCCGGAGGACTTGAAATCGGGTCCATTTTGTTTGACAGTTGGGGAGCCTGGCTTTAGAAACGATGGTAGTTGATTTCCTCTCCTGAAAAATATTTGGTAAATTTAAGTAAGTTTCCTAAAGTGTTTCTTTTAAGAACTCTTACAATGTAAAAAAATTACGTTACAAGAAATTGGTTAAGCTATTTCAGTAATTACTTCGTTTAATATTAGAACAAAACAAGAAGTCCGTTGAGTAGATAAAGAAAATGGAAACGAGACCATAAACATTAAAAGATTTATTTTTAAAATGATTCACTTACTTTTATGAAGTTCCGCATTTAAAAAGCCACAATAAATCAACTACAAATGTACTCAGCGGCTTGTAAACTCTTTAACATATCCCTGTGATTCACTGCAGCCCGTTTCGCAGTGACTGCATTCAACCTGCATTACAGGGCACGTTGGGCGCACGGATGCATCCAGATACCAAAATCTGCATAATACCTGCCTACTCATTTTGTCCTCTGTTAACGCCAAATCAAGCGAGCCTCTTTAAATATTCAGTTGGCTCGATGGTGCGTATTTTATTCACGTTATGTTGGCAACAGGTCGCTGTATAAGTTTATTGTTACAAATGTGACAAATAAAAAAGAAAAATAAGCGCTTCGAAGCGGAAAAATGGCGCTTAACGCTACTCTACAATATAAACGTCATATTCTTATAAAGTGACCGCTCTGTTATTTCTAACTGGCCAGTAAGATTTTACAAAACAAGATAATTGCGTTATTTTATTATAGTCCAGGCCAGTAACGAAACAAACAAAAAGTTGAGCTGTGAAATTTGCAATTGAACGCGGCTTGCCCTGTTATGATACTTCCAAATTTAAATCCATTATCCCTTCGAAACATAGTTTTAATAAAATTACGACGATATTCCGAATGTCTCTCGACCCAATTTCCGAAACATTTGTAATTCAGTCCCGTAAAGCGGCAGTCTTCGCTTCGAATTTTTAATCAACAAACCGGTGGAATTCGGGTGCTAATTTGAATAGGTTTGCAACCGGCAACTGTTAAGCGGGTCCTCGGGATACGGGATGTATTGGGTTTGTTTAGCAGTTTGCTTTTACTCCACTTATCTGACCCTTCGTTAATAATTCGCGATTGAATAATTGCCAGATTATTAGAAGGGCCCGCATCCGTTGGTCATGTTATTTTAAGTATTTTAACATAGCCGCCATTTTGAGATACTGGCAATCTCTGTGAAAGTATTAGTTTTTTCAATGTTTCCTTTTGTTTTCTTAAATCGTACGAATAAAGTCTACGCAAAATTTCCCTGTGGTATTGAACAACATTCTACTATGTACATACAGGGCTGGGATTCTAAACGGTAATAACGTAAATCGTCTTTGACGTGTTTCGGTATTATCGACGTTTTGATAACTCTTACGTCATTTACAATAATAACGATTCTAAAACACGTCAGGCGCGATATCGTTATAACGCAGTAGAATAGAGGCCCTGGTGTGTTTATAACAATATAGTATATGAGGCTTGTATTAATTTTCATGCGGCCTCAGGCGTGCCGCCGGCGAGTCTCGGCGGGCAGTTTAATTGAAACGAATTATTGCCTAGTTTTCAACTGCCAAGGGAATATGTGTATTAAAACTTTATTGTACCTAGACCAGATTTTGTTTTCTAAGGATATTTTAGACAGGTGAAAAGAAAAACGGCTGCGTCAACTATTTGGTTTACCACACTCAACGAAAATGTTGTAGGACTTGCTGTATGAAGTGTTTAGAATTGGAAACCGTAAAACAAAGTTTTCTACACCTAAGTTTATGTAACTCCTCCGAACATTATTTTAACGGATTTCGGTAAGTAACTGTGTCTAAGGCAGCAAATATTCTGTAGGCGATTTTTTGTGAAAGTACAATAACAAATCATATTTATACCAGTAGCATGAGCACTAAAATTTATTGTTAGCTACACAATGCACCCTTATCCCCTACCTAACCCGCGAACCACGCATTTTTCCCGCCGACCGCAATTACACCATTTGCATATCTCACGCCCTCCACTCTTTACGGCATTTTTGTCCCAAAGATAATTTACGCTTTCGTGTACACCCTTTATAATACACTCGTGGAAAGAAACCTTTTTAAATATGTATGAGGTTTTGCTTTTGTTTGAATTAAGAGTAATTTAACTGTCAATTTTATTTAGTAGGTTTATTCTATGACAGCTTGAAATGTTGCCAATAGCAAAATTGGGTTAGGTATTTTAGTTTACTTGTAAAGCGTTGAAATGCATAGTGACAGGTGGCGATATTTGCGATCAATTTATTTGTAAGCGATAGAAAATAAAGCAGTTGCGTGCGCCTCAGTCCGTGTAAAAAAAAACATAGCCCTTTGTTACTCTGTAATAATGTAGCATTTTAGAATTTTTGAAATCGGTCCTGTACTTTTTAAGTTTATTTATTACAAACAGACAAAACTACAAATCTTTCTTTATAATACTACTGTAGATTTATTTCAAATGACAATTTCACGATTGGGTATATTCAAAAAAATTAACTAACATACCTAGGACTCCGGACTGGGAGCCATGTTTTTCCTAGCACGCTTTTGTTGCCTAGCAAGGAACTAATTGTTCAAAATGATTGTAGCCATTCTAACCATGCAAGCAAGAACTTTAGCTATATTTTCAGTGTTACCAGCTGAAGTGTAATTTATTTTAACAAATCCCGCGGCGCCGCCATATCGCGCAAAGCTTAAATAATCTAGCACCGCTCCTTGCACGTCACGCCGAAAGAAATCCCGGATTCCTAAAGTTTCTAGAAATCTAGACCAATGCGAGTCGGTAGTTTCCAAGAAAATGTCTTTTACTGAATACAACAGTGAATAGTGTTGCTTTTGGAGTACGCTACACTGTTGCGCCGTTTGGCTCTCGCTTTAATCTGGCAACACTGTGGTTACAACGTAGCGAGTAAGAGTTGTGCATGTGAGTAACGTTGGTTTAAGTGTTTTGATGATGCAACACAGTTATTTAATTAACCGTGTACTAGGTATATGTTACTTAAAATTCCGATACCAGTGAAAAGACAAACTGTTGCAAGTTAACAAAAGCTTACAATACAATAATGTACGTTTTTCCTTAGCCTGTGAGTGATCCTTTTTTCCGCCGCGTTTTCTTATACTCGTAGAATCGGTTTGAAACGCGCCGAAGTCATGGCGCCATCTCGTTTTTGGTCGCCTCTGTTCCGTTAGCCATCTTGTGGGCTCTAACCTCGTCAGCGCCACTATACAAAAAACAGGGAGATTTTTGTGAGTGGATATTTGAAAGAGATTGTCAACATGTCAACTCAACTTTTTTCAATATATTCTTCTACAGATAATGCTAAAAGATTGTACTGATTTTCAATATAAAAAATAATTGCAAATGTCTCTGAAATAATATTAAAATATAAATATACTGTAGTTAAATGTACATTTTATGTATCTACAGTAAAATTGGTTTGTAGCCAAGTTTTGAATATAGGAAATAAACCTTGGCTGATTTGACACCTCCTTAGTCTGAAATGATGTACTAGTGGGTTCTATATTTTAAAACTAAACCCATAACTCCCTTGGGAGGTAAAGGGCTATAACTGCCCTATTCGACTGCGTGAACCCTTTCTGAGCATGTGTGATGAAAAGCAATTTTCAGAATACCCACGTCCACCGATTTAGTAATAACTATTTTATTTGTATGAAATTAAAGCTGAAAATTAAATGAAGGCAATCAGTGGTTTTTTTTATGGCATTAAGAAGGCAAACGAGCACACAGGCCACCTGATGGTAATTGGAAACTGTGACCCATACACATACGCATTCACACGACTGCAATCCTAAGACTGCAAATGCGTTGCCAACCCGGAGGACAAAGATGGAATGGCTCTATGCTAGTTATTTCACCGGCTGTCTTATCCCCAAACTGGAACACATATGCGAACATTGTTGCTTGGCGGGTGGTTAATAGATAGATGGCGGTAGCACGGACCCTGCACAATGTCCTACCACCCGCAAAACTCAAAATAATTCTATTGTACAGCATTGGCATTATTGGTATTGTCCTCCATCATGAGACCCGGTCGCTCATTTACTCTTCAACATAAAAAGTAGAGGGCTTGCAAAAAGTGCAATCAAGTGTTTCCACAATAGCTAAAGTACCTATTGTTTTACAGGCTTGAACATACTAAGATCGCGGGGAAACAATGACGGTTTGAAAGTGTAGCTATTTGCTTGTTTGTTGTTTGTATTTTTTGTAATTTTGTGACTTTTAAATACATAACCTTTTGAGAACCGTTGTGCTATAGGAAGTACATAATCAAGGCAGTTTAAACTATATTTTAAAGATCGTAAAGTTCATTTTTATTTGTTTAACATTTGTAATTAGCATTTAAGAGAAAGGTAACACTAATCACCCTGTTTGTAGTGTTGTGGGCTATAGGATATATTCTGTGATGGCACATTGTATCACAGTGTGAAGAGGCAGGCGCTATTGTGTTCCAGCCGCTAATGCATCCGCCGCTCGTAAACTAATATTACAATGTAAACTACTTATGACATTGTAAACGCGAAACTTTACGCGGAAGATTTATTGGTGGATGGTTTGAGCCGGTTTTATGGCTTAAGTTAAATTAATATTACCTTGACGTTCCTACGATAAAAATACTGTTTTAAAAGCAATCAAACGGGGATTTTAAGCCGAATGAGCTAAAAACATAATGGCGGCATTGGCGGAAACGGATTCCCAGTTTCCCCGCTTAGTTAAGCAAGGTGACTATAATATACACAACATAGAATAACGAGTGAAATAAGGCAGGCAGACTATGTAGAATACCTACTAATAAATAAGTAAGTTAGTTAATAACTTAATAAGTCAAATAATAAATATCGGGAACTTATAAAACGAAAAGATATTCGTAAAACACGCTAATTTAAGACAATTATAATAATTAATAAACGCGTTGTTATTACCGCTTTATTACTAGCGTAATGATTACAAAAGCATGCTAATTACATTAAACCTCTCTGACTCTCGACGTTGAACTGCAGTAAAGTTAGCGTGAAGGGACGTAGATAATGACTAAATCAAACGACAATTTTCCCCAACGACTTCCCTTTGTGTTGACTCAAAAACTCGCCACGCACGGCACCGAAACAGCCTGGAAAACGCTCGCGTGTCGGTCGAGGCACTCGACGTCCAGTTTATTGCATTTTAGCCGAAATATTCCCGGCGCTCCAAAACGAACACCTTGCTCGCGAAAACCATACGTATCGTATTTGCCTATTTCGCATCTGATTTGCACGCGCATCGACGCGTTAAAATAGGACCACAGATTCGGAAATGGAATGCAAAACGGTGCAGAATACTGGCCGGTCAGAATTTACGCGTGCCGGATTCGAATTTTGAAATTGAAAATAGAAATTAATCGCGCGGATGGTTTCGAATCAATCGATACCCGCGATGCGCCCATTGGTAGTTATTTTGCGTTTTTTTTGCACGCTGTGAAAATTATTGGTATGGGATACACGTTTCGTTTTAATAGACGAACCACAAGGCTTTATAATATTATACACTCATAACTATCACTTTAATGTTTAATATGTACATTGGAAAAAAAAGATTTTTTTGATTTTAAACAGATAAAGAAGAAAGGACGCAAAGATACTTTTTTCAGCAGGATATCAAAGTTTTCTGACTGTCCACAATCCCGCAAAGTAAAACGACAAATTACCTGATTGGTAGATGAGAAAACATACGAGTAAGCTCTATCATTGTTCGGCGGACTATCCGGCGTAACGTAAAGGATAATAGAAAAGCAAAGTTAACACATTCAGGGCCAGGGTCTCAACAACGGGTCTCATTTATATGGAAATCAGAGACACTGGCAACGTTAAAGGAAACGTCCAAGTAAAATACGAGTAGGTACGTAATAACAAGAGATATTTTGTTCAATAATTGACTTAGTTCGTCGCAAGCAGCGAACAACTACGAACTACCCATCTCGAATACCCAATCCAATTGTCTTTCGACTCCGCCGGGACGGCTAATAAACTTATTTACTTATCCGCTCTTTTGAGGAGATTCGGTGCAGTCAGTCAGCAATCACAGCGTAATAGAGTTTAAAGTCTACGTTGTAATTCTGCAGTCCCACTCAGCTCGCTGCTAATTGTTGAAAAGAGGAAAGTAATAAAAGTGTAGTCTTCGAGGCAAAGACGCTGCCCCGGGCGCTCCACCCGAGCGCATTTTAATAAATTTAAACTGCAAAATTCCCATTCCAATATCATTTTATTTCCCTTTTGCTACTGCAGAGCTCTTACACTGATTCAGTTTAATTTATCACCGGCGAAGCAATCAATTTTATGTATTACTTTATCATAATTAAACAAAACATTTAATTCATAAAGGGCCCTGGTAATTTTCCCTATCAAAAGGTTAAATTGATGAAAGTAAATAAAATACCCTTGCCAGAGCTCTGAGCCTCCATTTTGATGAGAAATCTTGAGCGGGCTTTCGGGAGAAACCGTTATATTATGTAATTTAAACCTGCGACAGCCATTCCAATTATGAGTGAAACCCATCCCTGACTACCTAATTGGGAGTTTATTACAGTACAAGACTTGATTTTGCGGGTGGTTAGACCTGGAGAACCCGCTGACCTGCTACCCAGCAGCATTGTTGGGTTTAGGCGTGGGGTAAGGCAGCTGTGCCATCACTGGCAATGCATTCACAGCCTCGACATTGGGCGTCAGAGATCACTTTCCATTGTGGCCTGTGTGCTCGTTTTAATTCCCCATGTCATAAAACTAACTAGGGTAGGTTAGTTGCTATTAGTAATAATTGGTTGTTCTGTTTATTTTCCAGGTGGTGCTGATATCCCTGGAGCTGCTGGCCTGGCGCAGCGGCGCGGCGGCGCTGGCCAACTGCCCAAGCGGCTGCAGCTGCAACGATGACACCCTAGTCGTGGTGTGCGAGGAGAGCCGCTTGGACGTTCTACCCATCGCTCTAAACCCTTCCATCCAGCGGCTCATCATCCGAAACAACAAGATCAAGACCATTGACAGCTCCATGCAGTTTTACGCGGAGCTCCAGCACCTTGACCTCTCCCAGAACCATCTCGTCAATATCCCTGCCAGAAGCTTCGCGTTCCAACGAAAACTACAAGAACTACATCTCAATCATAACAAGATATCGTCCGTGACCAACACGACGTTTCAGGGCTTGAATTCCCTCACAGTCCTTAATCTAAAGCGGAATTTCCTGGAGGAACTTACCAAAGACGTATTTTCAGCTTTGCCAAGATTAGAAGAACTAAACCTTGGACAGAATAGAATATCACGCATCGACTCGAAAGCCTTCGCCGGTCTGACAGCACTTAGGATCTTATACTTGGATGATAATCAGTTAAGTTCTGTTCCTACGCCATCCTTCAGTCTGCTGGGCAGCCTAGCAGAGCTTCACGTTGGATTAAACGCTTTCTCGAATTTGCCTGATGACGCTTTGGCAGGCCTTAATCGCTTGGCTGTGCTTGACTTGAATGGAGCTGGTCTCTTCAACATTAGCGAGAACGCATTCAGAGGACTTCAGGGTCTGAGAAGTCTCAATCTTTTTGGAAATAGACTGAATGTGGTACCCACGCAGCAGTTGGCCGGGCTGACCCGGCTTGAGGAATTATACATAGGCCAAAACGATTTTTTATCTCTCGAAAGCCACTCATTTAAAGGCTTGAAAAATCTTCGGTTGCTTGACATTACCGGCGCGGCCCAAATGGAAAGAGTAGAAAAGGGAGCTCTTGAAGATAATATCAATTTGGAAACGGTCGTGATAGCGAATAATAAGAGACTAGCTGTGCTAGAGGAGGGCACTCTAATGGGCTTGCCGAAGCTCAAACATGTTTCGCTCAAAGACAACGCAATAGTCACGATTAGCGAATCAGTGTTTGTGGGGAAGGAGCTGAGACAGTTGGATCTTTCGGACAACCCATTCTTCTGCGATTGCCAGCTGTTGTGGCTGCATGAGTTGTTGAATGAGAAGAGTAACTTTACGTCGGTCCAGTGTGCGAGTCCAGAGCACTTGAAGGACCGGGCTCTACGCGGACTAGCGGTCGACGAGCTCGGCTGCGTGCTGCACGACACGCGGCAGCAGACCATCATCTGCGTCGGCGTAGTCGCGTGCGTCGCCGCGCTTGCATCGCTCGTCCTCGTGCTCTACCGCTACCGCAAGAGCATGCAAGAGAAACTGAAAGACTACAAGTGGAGCAAGCGCGCCATGCGCAAGGACCTCGAATACCACAAGCCTATCTCCACGGAGGAAGACTGCATCGTGCGTGGCATCCACCCCGCTCAGTACCCCTCGTCCGCTCCCGGCCTCAGGCCCATTCCGGTGACGGAACTGTAGCTAGAGCTTTACGCCTCCCCGAGCGTGTTTTACATGTCGGGCGGGCAGGGCGCGCGGCGTGGGCGCGCAGGAGGCGCGGGGGGTGCGGGGACCCTCCCCGCAAGTGGCTTCACGTATATCGGCGGGGAGAGGCCGCTGACTCTGAACAACGGGGCGCCAGCGCACGTGTTGAACAACGGCTCGCTGCGTTCGCTGCCGGAGCACAAGCGGCGCGCGCCTGACGGCTTCACGCGGAACCTGGACGCGCGCTACCGCAAGCAGGAAAACGGGTACCTCCGCGCGGAGACGGCGCTCGGCCCGCGCCGGTACTCGCCCGACTACGCTGAGCCCGAGTACTCGGTCATCGCGGAGGCTGCGCGCTGCCCGCACTCCAACACCTTCAACTGCTGAGCGCCCGGGAGGCGACTGACTTTCTATTTGTGATCTTGAAATTGTAGCAATAAACCTTCATTCCATTAAGTTTTTCTATGGACGACGTAGTGCTTTAGTGACGTCAGTGTGTGACCAGTGACTCGTGTTCGGTTTAAGAGAGTAACCTTATTTGTAAATTATATATTTAAGTAGTGATGGATCTATTTTTCGAGTTCGGTGGGGCGTATGAAAGTGAGACTTTCAGCTGAGACGCTCGTTCGATGTACAGACTAGTCGCTGTAAGTTAGAGGGCAGCGGGCGTATACTCGGCATTGCATAAACAATATTGTTTCCGATCGTATTCTATGCTGCTATATTTTGTCTCTTCCTACCTTTACCTTTCTTCATAATCTAAGAGTAGGACAAACACATCAACGCAGCCATAGGTACCTACAAGAAGTATTGTTTAGTCAATGTCGAACAAGGCCCGGCTCATGTAATACATCATCAACTATGTGATTCGTTCCCCTGCCGCGCACGCGCGGTAGTCTTTGTATTTGATTTTGTACAAAAACCATTCCATGAGAAAATCTTTTTAATATCTAATTATACCTAAAATAAGTGTGCGTTAAATAAGACACCAATATGAAAAGATTAGGTAACCTATTGTAGTAATAATGATTGTAAATATATTTATACTATATTGAGATATTTATAAAATTTAATACGATCTTGTTCTTCTTATCATAAAATTATTTCGTGGTTTACATACGTGAGTGTGACTATATGGTTTGCTATCGACTGATGTCCTCTTCTATGAGATTTCCTCGTCACTATAATTAATAAACTGTATGCGTATGATGTAGGTACGGCAGCACCCATTTCTTACCTTTTACCTAAGTATATTCATCATTTCAAACTCGATTCTATTAATAAACTCGTCACTTACCTACTTAAGTCTCAGTGATCCTTTAATTTTCTTGTTTCACCACATTTAAGTACACAATGATGAATGTAAAGATATGTTTCGTTTTCACTCATTTTCATCGCAGAATAATACCTATTGAATAAAATATTTAAAGTATTTATAAGAAACGTTGATACTTAAATCAGCTACAATAAGTGTGCTACTGAAAGCAATACATAATATTAAAACTGTTATATAAATAATATTTCACAAAGTGTAAGAGGTCGGGATTAATATATTGAAAAATTCATTAAATTTGGTTTCTTAAAAAGGAGGGAAGTAGTTTTCTAAAAAGATTTATTTTTAAGGATTTTTCTTTGTATTAATTCCGGCCTAACCGGTAGTGTTCATTTAATTTTCAAGCACTTAGGAATATTTGTTAAACTATGATGTAGGGTTATCCATACAGACTGTATAAATCAAGTTTTTTGCCGATTTCTTAATATTGAGGGTTTATGTAGGTCAAAAAATCACTATAAATAATGAGAAATGTAACAAACACAAACAAAAAGATAGTTCTTCAAACCAACTTTTATTTCGCCAGAACATTTCACTGTGGTTAAAATTCTGCAGCGAAACTGTTTCGACAGAAAATAACTAAAAAAAATTAAATTTGGCAAAGTGATTCGATTGACCATGGTGATTTGATTTCAAACCATGACATTATCATTATCATACATAATGCCTGGGCCTCTATTCTACTGCGTTAAAACGATATTGCCTTTGACGAGTCTTAATATTGTTTTAAACTCGGCTGCCATTACAGTCAAGTTAATAAGAGTTATCAAAACGTTGACAATACGGAAACACGTTAAAGGCAATATTGTTTTTATCGTGTAGAATTTCAGCGATATACAAGCGCCATAACTATAGGGTTTTGGCACGTTGCATCCTTATTTAACGTATACCAGAGAATAAGGAAAAGTACTACTTACATTCGCAGTGAAATGCAAACTAATTAATTAAAAAAAAAACCTATGATCATGCTACGGCGAATTATTTTTACTTTTCCTTATTAATACGCTTGCCTTGCCTTTGTGACTTGACATGATGACCATAAAATGCTTAACTCTCTTGTCTTGTTTGTGTTTATTAAAATACCGTAAACTCTGTTAAGTAATGTGTCCCACACTTGCAACAGTTGAAATCTTACAAGTCCACTAGTTAGTATTTTACATTAAACATATATAATTTATGCACATGACGCCTTCGACTTTCAAGTTAGTATATATGAGAAAACGTTGACTATTGTTGCAAGCTATAAGGTAACTCATTACCTTACAGAGTTTACGATACGTTGGTGCCTATAAATCCTTACGACTCTGGCTAATGTGTAATAAACTTACGATCAGACTATCTCAAAAACTAATTAGAATTCTTTCAAACCCGTTTTCCTACCTAAATTCTACTTGAACTTATCGGACGTAATACCTGTAAATATGGAGAATTTTAAGACTAAACGTCATTGGCATGCATTCGTGCCTCTATATGCCTAAAATGTATACAAATAAATGAATACATATGAAATTGTGATTAGTGTACATAGCAATGTCTACACAATGTTGTAATAGAATCATCGGTCATTTCTGTACTTTATTGTAGTCTACATACAAACTCGATAATATAACATACCTCAAATTTATAATTGTTTTATTTTGTTCAAACCTGGGCCTCTATTCAACTGCGTTATAACGATATCGTTTTTGGCCTGTTTCCGTATTGTCAACGTTTTGATAACTCTTATGTCATTTACAATAATGGCGACTGTGACATAAACGATTCTTAAACGTGTCAAACACGATATCGTTTTAACGCACCTGAATAGAGGCCCTGCTTCATTACATCCCATACTTCGTAGCTTTTCCAAGAGAAAGATTTTATTATTATTATACGGCCGGCCCTTAGAAACCTATTGTGAGAAGATGGAAATAATGGAACTAATTTCATAATAAAAAGATCCGTGACAACTGGTGGAGCTGCCAATCTTGGTAATACAATCGATGTGATGTGACGAAGAGAAATTAGTTAAAAAAACCGGGCAACAGCATGTCGGACCATGCTTAGCATGCCATGGGTTCCGAAGCCGGTAAGTACTACAAACATAAAAAGCAACAAAATAACAATTTTTCTATTTAAAGTCAATTGGTGCCGTCTTAGATAATTTCAATAAATATAAACACTTTAATCGCCGTATCTGAAAAACCAATGATGTCTGTCTACTTACTAAGATTTTTTTCAGGTCTTTAGTATTTGCAGTTTTGGCTGTAGGGGGGACACTTGAGACTAACAAAAATTAGCGCTTTAAAGCTTTATATTTCATAAACCAATTACTTAATCGAAAAACTGTTTAAGTCGAATTTTAATTTTTGTAAAGAATCTAAACTACCTCTTACTGTCACATAAGAGATGGCGCCACCACGGCTTAACAACGACCTCTTGCGGTTGCATTAGTAGTTTGATACTGGCACTTGCTAGTGTGTTAATTACGAGCGCCGCTAGATGGCAGGCTGAAACAACCACTCGGTAGTGAAGTGAAACTGGGCGTGTCAGTCAATCCGCACACAATTACTTATGCTATCATGGCCGCCCCCTTATGTCCCAACATCGCCATCGAGTAGATTAGGATAAAATTAAAATTAACATACGAAATATGTCAGCTTGTATACACCGTAGAAACCAAATCTGCGGTTTGACAGGGAGCGAACAGTAGAAAATAATCCTCAAATCTATCGACATCGTATTTCGTTTTTCGTATAGGGTTCGTATTTATCCTACTTTCTAAGCTAGATTATCAATGGGTTAAGCTAACTGGGGCTCTGCAAGCTGAACTTGGCCTTTTCGGCTCTGAAAAAACTTCTTTTTTGGTTCCAAATTGTGTAGCTCAAGGTATCTCTACATTTTTTATCTCATCTGGTTATCTCAAGAACCAGATGTCTAGATGTCTAGATACAGGCGATTAAAGTGTTTATATTTACTAAAATCATCTAAGACGGCACCAATTGACTTTAAATAGAAAATTAATTATTACTTGTTGATTTTTGCGTACGAATCTGAGCGGCTCAGCCTGAGGCATGCCGCGGCGCGGCGAGCTGCTCGCGAGCCAAATGGTTGCACATTAACATGCGCGGGCGAGGCAGCGTGCTTAACGCGAGCCGTCATTTCAAAATGGCGTCGGACACGCTGACAGCCGCGGCTGCGTTTATCATAATTCACCGAATTATGAACAAAAAGAAGAAATCACCTCGGTAGTGGAACGGCTCAGCAACTTTATCAAATTTGTACGCGCCTCACCCACAAACAAGTAAGAACTACATGTCAAAATTACGCGAGGCACGCACACCGAGGCGCCTTTGAGCACGGTCAAAAGACCAGACTCTCGGCGGCTCGCCGCGCGCCGCTTGCCCGCTGCTCGCGCACAGCGCGTGAGCGCGTACGAATTTGAGCAAAATATGTGAGCCGTGCGTGCCTCAACCCGAGGCTGCTCTAATTCGTACCCACCTTTACATTATAGCCGAGTAAACGTTTTCTCTATTCCACTCATTAAAACTATATTGTTTTAACTCGGCTGCCATTACTATCTAGTAGGTAAATAAAAGTAATCCTAACGTTGACAATGCGATTGCATGTCAAAAGCAATGTGGTTGTTTTACCGAGCAGTATAAGAAGTGAAAATGCTATAAATGCTTGCTGAATATGCCGTTTGTTTATTCACTAGTTCACCACATCGTATCTTATCTACGGTCAAGGGTGAGGTCTGTGACGCTCGCGCGTTTTACGGCATGACGTTGGCGTCTGGGGCACGTAAAGTAGCAGCCGACCGTGGCGTTCAAAAGGTTAATACAGCCCTAAGGGCCGTATTAATAAGCTCATCTTGGTTGAGACGCCCTGTCTCAAGCTACGTCAAATTAAACGTCAAGCCGTAGAAAACTGTAATTTTTGACGCATCCTGAGATGAGCTTTAAAGTTGAGATTAGTTTCTTAATACAGTCCTAAATAAACTCATCTTGAATGAGATGACCATCTCAAGATAATATCTTCACATCAATTGATAGAAAACTGTTCTGCCAAGTCTCTCTGGCAAGATGAGTTGGTTAAGTTATACAAGGTAATAAACGCAAGTTTAGTTTTAAAACCCGTTGAACGGCACTGGTATTTCCTATAGATGCAGAAAAATACTGAAATAAAACAATTCACATTATGCAGTTATTATTTTATTTAAATTATGTAACATTAATTAATATTACATTGTTCAGCCTTGTGATGGGAGAAGCCGCAGGCGTGGACATGGTTTGTAAATAAATACAAAAATGAGTCAGGCGTCATATGGAATTGGATGAGTATACACTTACAAGTATAACTTAAAACTTCTCCTCTTCAAGACCGTGTTTGAAGAACATGAGGATTGGGACCTGCTTGCCATCAATGTCTCTGTACTCACACATGGCCACCATGCCATCGCAGTCCATAGACTCGCCAGTGAAGAATTGAAGCTCCTTAAACCTGCCGAGGATGTCCTTCATAACTTTGTTCATGTTAGTCTTGAAGACATCAACCTGGTCGGGTGCCTTTTCATTTAACTTTTCAACTAATCTGGAACAAGGAAAGTTTAAAATAAATGATTTATGAACACTACATTGATCAAAATATTGTGCATTGGTTCAAAAGGAACCCTTCAAACTTGAAGGAACAAGACAAATTTTTACACAAAAGCTTTTAAAAATACACTAGAAACATTTAAGACTATACAATGACAAGTGGACAAATTATATGCATGCATCAGCTTTCGGGCAGCTTGTGCGTTATATATAAATTGATGATTATTAATACTTAGTTTAGTGTAATTCTTTCAGTTCTATACATATTTAGCTCCAGGCGATAACATTTCTCACCCCCTAAATAAAGTCAGGTTTCCACAATATTTGAATATTATGTTGTAGTTATTAAGAAAAACTAGGTTTCTGTTCCTATTTTCTTCAATTTGTTTGTTTCCAAGGAAAACATACAAACTTAATCATTCATACATCTTCAATATATTCAAAAATCATAAAAATCAGGAAAGGTTTAAGGGGAGAGAAACATTATCACATTAAGCTTTAAGCTTGACAATCCTCTTCAACGCATTTAAAGCAATGGCAGTCTCAGTTTTCCACTATGTATGGGAGTTGCATAGCTTGTTGCTAGACTAACAGATATTAAATACAATGCAATATAGTTTTAAAAGACTGGCATTCGAAAAAAAAATGCACAAGATTCATTTACATTAACTAAAAACATTAATTGCATTCTTTCAAAGTTTGTCTTTTAACACATTCATCTCTGACCGCTAGTTTAAAAATTCTGATATATGGAATTGTCAGTCTCAAGTCGCACTGTCGCAGTAGACAAAATTAAATAATAATTTCAAAAAAACATTATTGTAGAGCATTATTATTTCATTATTTAATGTTAGCTCCCTTTGCCAAACAACACTAAAGAAAATAAGTGCTGCCACCCACCACATAAGGAAGTAGGTAGTTGATATTGCATAATAATAATCGCTTCTATAAAACTATGAACCACCCTCCGGTATTAGAAGATGCAAATTAATATTATTATTTTCACTGCAGTAACCTGCCATAAACAAAGTCGCAAGGGTCAAAATAGTCTTCTAGTAGCAATTTTTAAATCAAGTATATTTGGTAGTAGCTTTGATCCCATTCATGGGGCAATATCATGTATGGCGGCTTTTAGAGGTAAACTTTGTGAGTTTGTGAGGTTGTAGGGAGTATCTCTGGATCTACTGAACCGATTTAGATGAAAATTGGTATTGAGATAACTAAGGTCCTGGGGAAGGACATAAGATATTTTTTATCTCAGAACATTGAACAGTTCCTGAAGAAAAAGCGGTAAGGGATTCCCACACGGACAGAGTCACGGGCAACAGCTGGTATACCATAAATTGTGTTCTTCCAGCATATACTTGGCACAGTTTTAAGAAATTATTATAAATAATCATTATTTGGTTGTGATAATATACGTAGCACAACACTCTAGACCTTCCATATTTTAATTAAAATAAAGACCTTAAGTACCCAGGCATGGTTGCCTAGCTGCAAGCTGCAACCTTTAACTTGACTGATAAGGTATGCGTGACCTTCACATAGTTGTAACAAAGATAAGGGATAACAATTGAGAGAAAACAAAGATTGTACAACTGATTTCATTATGTTTCTTTTTGATAATGGGACAGAATGGATCCACTGAATGTTTGGAATAAATAAGACAAAACCAAAAAAATAAACAAGTTATTCAACTTATGACTCATCAAATGGTAGAGGTCAATACCATTCCACGCCACAAGTGAACACAGTAACTTCTTAAAATCCAGTTGATTTCTTGAAATTGCATGCATTATGTTAAGCTCTCCATCTGGCACGTGTGAATGCGCGTAACCTACGTCGACACTGCCTTTTCAATATAAGCTTTGATTGTTATTATATACTATAAATATAAAATGTTATAAAAACAAGCGTCAAAACCAAACCTTCATAGCAGTTTGACACTGGGATTAATCACTATCACTCACTTTTTCATGTAGTCTTTAAGGTAGAGTGTGTAGGATTTCTTGTCACCAAAAGCGAAAGTCTCCACAAGCCTGTGGTTGAGAACTACGTCCACACCGGTCTCCGTGCTACTGTCCGTGCCCTCATCGGCCTCCTCAGCCGAAGGGTTGAACCCCTCGATCTGGATATCGCCTTGCGATCGCGTCACTAGTTTACCGGTCACTTCGTAAATGACTTCGTCCACCAGTTTCATTCTGTAGGTGTCCGAGAACATCTCGTCACCTGAAATTCACAACCAACTCCTGTTACTTTCATATTTAACTCAGCCGATGCCATCGGGAGTGTCGATGTGGCAGAATATCTCCAAAATTTACGAAAAGACATCACTGTCAGGGGCACAATGAAATGTCAAAATAACTGATATCAATGTTACACATAATTAACAAAATATTCACACAAATCATATCAGTATAACACGACAAACGTAATTACCAGTAATAATATCTTTATAGATTCTCATTTTGTAGGATTACAGGCGATATAAATAATAAAAACCGAAACAACGGCCTCTAGCCCCAAGAACTAAACCGGAAAGGGCTATTAAAAAAGAAAGGAGAGGAAACTATGGTGTTGCCAACTTGATACGGTATATGATGTAGCTAATCAATATAACAGATGTGTTTAAAACTCTGAGGTTTAAGAGGTTTTTTTTCAATTAAGTTTTAAGGTTGTTATGAAGAAAATAACGAAACCTTACAGTTTCTTTAAAAATATTTAACTTTAACGAATTAAATAATAACAATGAATTACGCCTTAAAAATGTCATTCGGCTTTGTTCGAGTAAAATTTGGTTGGTTAGGTTGGTAGTGAATAAGGAAGTAGATGGCGATAAAATAAATCTTCTCTGTAAAAGATGGAAGTCTTTCTGTATAATTCTACTGTTTGTAGATTATGCGGTGAAGAAAATGATAACGGAACATTATTGTATACTTGTGAAGAAAATAGTCAGAACTTAAGTGAAATTATTAATACATATTTACCAATAAAGGTACAGTACTTTTTACATAATTCGTGGTTGTTTTGACTCCATTACGAAACAAAATGGAGGACTTTTAGTACGATGTTAACATTTTTCTATCTTTATTCTGTTTATATCTGATAATTTCGTCAACAGTGGGGTGAAATAATAACTCTTCATTTTTCTGATTAATATTTTCATACTTTGGATGTCCTTATCTTTACCCGATTTTACATACTATTCCGCGCCACTATTTGACATTTTCATAGTATTCACAGCTGATGTAAACTAAAGATTTTGGATGAAAATATAAAATAAAAAGATCATTGATGTATTCCTCCTATGAACTTTGTCTGTTGTAATTATATAATTACTTGCCTCATGGAAACGGTAGGATAAATAGGACTTGCCAAAAACTGCTTTTGGACTGCGCAAAAATAACTTGGTAATTCAGAAGTTAGTCATACTCAACTGAATTAAGGATAAATCACTAGATGTACATTGGTACAGGTGTCGGATGATGGGCAGCTGCCGCGGACCATCTGTCCAGGATGCACAATACAAATAGAGGCTACTGTGGAATTCATAACGTTGATTGTCAATGGTCAGGTAAATATATTATTTTGTTTTTAAACTAGATAGAGCAAAACAGTTTACTAATACTAGTTGTTTGTTTTGGGTACTAAAAAGTGCTCTAACCTGATCAGCAACCTTTTGTAAACTTAATAATTGTCACTGAGTTGTGAATAATATGTACTACAAACTTAGGCTAGTGCCTAAGTTAAAGTTCCTCAGAACTTACAAGTAATAGTCAGTGTATCAGTGTACTATGTACTTTTGTCATAGTTTACATTATTTTCCTTTGTTTGGAGTTCTTTATCTACTTGGATAAATCATTGACTCCTATTATGGTCAGATTACCTATACCTAGTAAGTATATTTTCCATCATACATTTTTTGGTATTATTAGTATGCTGAAAAAATAACTGCTTATGTGTTTAACAAAAAAGAAGGTAAAAGGTTTACCAAAGATGCAACAAAACATGATGGGGTGCAATACTTACATACATTGCTAATAAGAAAGGTGAACTCTGAAATCCAATTATTGTGGCAATCCTTTAGAGTACAGTAACCACTACCAACAAGTTAAATTGCACACACAAACAACTAGATATACACACTACTAAACTACTGATCCTAGTTCGCATTTTCAAGTTGTTATCAATATGTTCCAGAAAATAATACGAGAGCTTCATCACCGAGAGAGAGAATACAAAAAGACATTGCTCAACAACTCAACCACAAGTGAACCTGAAATCATCACAGAGAAGATTCTTTATGAAAGTATGATCAAAGTAACTTTTTCATTATTAATTTGCTTGTGTTAGAAAACAAAATTTACCATGGTTTCAGAGAGTTTCGGTTAAAGTGACTCTGCACACTATTTCTGTATCATAATTAGACCTTGTTATCGGAGGTGCAATTTAGTAGCTGGACGTTCTTAGGCAAGGTTAAAAATATTCATGATATTGATATCAATACTCTTAGTTTTTCTTTACAATAAGTTTTACATGCTAACAATTTTTCAGACAAAAATGTAACATTTTTATTGTGTCTTTCATGATTAATCAATGTCATTAAAAATAGGATCCGCTATCAGGAGAACAAAAACACTATTGTTGCTATTTCACAATTGTTCAACTTTTTCATTGTTTTGATGTGCTGGCCAGTGCATGAAATAAACAAAATAAACATGTTTAATTTTTGTCTTAGATAATCATTATGGTAAAGAAATAGTATTGACATAGCTATGTTTTTAAAATTATTTTTACCCATGCATAGGAAAGTGCAGCTACCAAATTGCACCTCCAATCTAATGGTAATGGTGGGCCTAATAATAATTTTGCAAACTAATAATCTTAACATGCTTGACCGTACCACAGAATGCACAGAGACATCATTCAATTTCAATACAGCTGTACAGCATTGTTTCCGGGGTTCATAAAACATTAATTTAAATATTTATTTTCACAACTTAATTGCAAAGAAATTATTTTTTAATTTTATTTGCAAGGGGCTGAAACTCAGGTATCGCAATGTCAAAGTGGGGCTACTAGTTTAAAAGGTATACCATAATATTATTCTCCTGTGATTGTGAATGAAACTTACATGACAAATTAATTGAAACTATTATTCAATGGGAATGGGATGTAGTTTTAACAGTAATAATTATTGAGAATAGTAATTTACAACAGAAAGTGAACCTAATGTCATGGTGTATAGATTCAAATTGTAGGACTTTTTTTTACTATAATGGTGGCAAGCAGGCGGCTATGAAGGGCTCCAGTTGCTCATGCTACAACTGGTCACAAAGTTTTTGACTTATGAATCTTATGATAAATGGCAAAACATTTGATATAATTGGCAGTTCTCAGTTTAGAGATTCTAATTGGTCTCCTAATAACATATTTTGGAAATTATAGCTGTGTCCTGTTAAGTATTATGTATAGACAGTTCTTTATAAGCGTTTTACGATGAACGGTTTAATTTAATCTTCAGTTAACACAAGCGATGGTGTCTACCAAGTTGAGCACCCTATTGCCCTTCAAGTTGCGGGCTTGGAAAAGCCTAAACGCAAGCGTGGCCGGCCACCCAAGAAGCCTAAAACCCCTGAAGAGTTGGCAAGGGAGGCAGCAATGAGGCAGCAAGTTGAAGTGGCCAAGACTGTTCCTAAAGAGGGGGGTGACGTGCCGGGGAAAAGGAAGAGAAAAACGCCCACTAGGTTTAAGGAGGCTGTGCAGGTAAATATAGTTGGTTATGTTTTGCCTTATTTTATGAAAAGTAGAAGGCAAAGAAGTATACAGCAGGATCTGATACCTATAGACATTTATCCCCACACCATGACGAAGTTGCGGCAACTTAACATGTGACGCCACTCGCTTCACTTAAATTTAAGACTGAATATTCCCGTAATTTAAAAAAATACATTTTGTTGTTTCATTTCGCAACATCATCGGGGCTTCATACATTTTTGGTCCAAATATAAAAATGCCGGCCAATAAGAAATAATATATTCTATTAGAACCTGTCCGCCTGAGCTTTTACTATAATGGCATCAAAGCAGTGGGGCCATTGTTCTTTTATTGTTTAATTTTAGTTTGAAAATTCTATATTTTAGTTATCAAGTAAATCATGGAATCATGGTGATCCCTATTTTTAGAATCATACCCTCTATGGATCCTATTCAGACTATTTTACTTAAATGACATTTCAGTCACAGTGACAATTCAAGTTAGTCATTGTCAAT
The DNA here is from genome assembly GCA_949316455.1 of Acleris holmiana. Classification (NCBI taxonomy): domain Eukaryota; kingdom Metazoa; phylum Arthropoda; class Insecta; order Lepidoptera; family Tortricidae; genus Acleris; species Acleris holmiana. The sequence goes on along the minus strand of OX438763.1, from coordinate 21,685,313 downwards.
TATTTGATTTGTTGTTTCTGTGCTTATCTTTGCATCTCTTTCTGTCAAGACCACACTGTTTACAATAAATTATTTAATTTTGATCATTGCGTGATTAAGTCTGAATACTGAATCTAAACATCTACATACCTATATTGTTAGGATCCCACTTGAATGCTTAATTAAGTCATATCACTTCTGATCACGTCTTTGATGTCACCTTGTATGTATAGTTAATGACTGCGAATGTAGAGCAGGTACATATGCATCACGTTTTAGGGTAAAGAGCTGGAGCGTATCTTCAAAGAGGAAGGCGTGACGGATGGAGAGGAGAGCGAACAGGAGCTGAACGGAGAGACCGAGGAGCACTCGGCCTCCAGCAAGGAGCCCGAGGTCATTGGGCACCTCGAGGCTTCAGGCGAGCTCGTCGTTGTTGTCAAGGGCAAGGGCCGCGGGAGGCCGAGAGGTTAGTTAAACCATACCATATTCAGCCTTCTTTGTTCAAATTAAAATAAAAACCGGCCAAGTGCGTGTCGACATCGACATCGACATCTATACAACATTAGACACTATATTAGTCTACCTATTGCCATTATTAATATCAAGCAAATAACTGCAAAAAAAACACGTTTGCTGTGTGTTTTTTTATATTTTTTTTTTTATGTTAAGGAGAAGGCACACAAGCGCTCAGGCCATCTGATGGTAAGTGGAATTTGAGACCCATGGACATTTGAATTCTCAACACTATATTCCTAAGACCTCAAATGCGTTATACACTTAAAAGTTAATACCGGGATATTCACTTAAATGTGAATTTTATTCTGTTTTTAGTGTTTGTTATAGCGCCAACAGATAATTAAATACATCGTCTGTGAAAATTTCACCTGTCTAGCTATCACGTTTTTTCAGACAAAGCCTGGTGACAGAGAGTGGAGTGTTAGTATTAGTCTCGTTTGTACCGTTCGGGTATGGAACCGTATAAAGAAGTGGGTGTCGAGTCGCAGGTCGCATGCGGGTGACGCGCGAGCAGTGCGCCATCTGCGGCCTGGAGTTCTCGTGCGTGGGGCGCTACATGTCGCACGTGGCGGCGCACGGGCCCGTGCAGTACCGCTGCGCCTGCGGCCTGGCGCTGCGCACGCGCCTCGCCTTCACCGCGCACCAGCGCGCGCTCGCGCACTCCGGCCAGACCGTCGAGCCGCTGCCGCCCGCCGACCAGGTGACGCGCGACACACGACACGAGGTGCTGACCAACTGATCACCATACATCGGGGCTTTCCATGCGAAAACGTTTGAAATTAGCCAAAGAATAGGTATTGATTTAAAAACAGAATGTACTCGAGCAGGTTTCTACAAGATGTATAATGAATTGAAAAAAGTACCTACTTGAAAAAAATATCCTTACTAATATTATAAATGTGAAAGCGTGATCTTTGTTACGCTTTACATATTCTGGGAGGTACTAGAAGTAACATAGGATAATTTTTATTTAAAAAAAATATATACTTTTTACAAAGATAAAAAAATAAAAATTAAATAAATAAATAATAAATAAATCGTTAGGTTAGGTTTGTTTTATTACAATTCTGAATAAATTATCAAATGAATATTATGGCACATTATTGTTATGGCATATAAAATTATGTCATATGAAATTCGGGAACGTGAAATTATGTCATATGTAATTCGGTCAAACGATAAAAAACCGGTCAGTCATTATCAGCCTTTTCAGTTGTTTCCAGACTCATTTATAAGCATATAGATCGCAGATATCGGACGTTAAGATTGATATTTGAAACTTATTAACCGACGAAAAAAACGGAGGAGGTTCTCAAGTCGACGCGTATATTTATTTTTTCATGTATGACCACCAATTACTCCGTCAATTAAAGACCGATTTTGAAAATTATTTTTTTGTTTCATAGAGTATATTTCCGAGGTGGTCCCATTGTCACCAAATCTGAATCTGATGAGGGGATCAGTGAGGAATTGAGGGAACTCCTCAAATATTGTAGGCAAACATATAGCGATTTTAATGTTTTTAGTAACAAGTGTAGCATTTTCATTCAGAAAGTATAACTTGGTGCAGTGGAACTGATGATAAAGACCACAGATGGCCACCGGAACTCCTCGACTGTACCTAGTTCAAGGGTGGCGATAATACCTCGACTAAGATAGTTGAGCGACTACAACGAAGAATATTGACTTGTTGAAATATGACTATGACTTTCCCGCCGCGTTGCTTGCGACGCGCTTGAAATAACTTAAATTTTCATATCAACTAAGAAGTGGGACTACGTAACAGCGTATTATAATCACTAAAAAGTATAAAAAAAAAACAAAAAAAACAACCGTCAAAAACTCAAAAAATAACTTATTTTAAAATTGTAGGCACCTAATAAGTATGAAGTCGGCTTTTGCTGAAAATATTGTGGTCGCCGACTTCAGTTGAACTAACCTATTAGGTGCCTACAATTTTAAAAGAAGTTATTTTTTGCGTTTTTGAAGGCGGTTTTCTTTTTCATAAAGTGCCTTTATCTCATGTAATTATCTAGCAGATAATTTGGAATCCCCTTCTTTTATACACAAACATTTCATAGACACTATCACTTCACAGAATTTTAATTTCATAGAAAACTATTTTTTCCTGTTGATTTCAGGTATCTTAAATATGATTCACATAGGTTAGGTTAGGTTAGGTTAGTGTAACCACCACAAGTGTTTATAAAATGAGTGTCTATAAACCAAGGGTAAACTAGATAATTTACGTATATGCAATTGCATTTATGAAATACTATATAATAATTGTTATAGAATTGTACAATAGAGTGTATAAGATTCGCAGAGGGATGCATTAGACATAATATAATATTTTCTCACACTAACCTATCTGTTATCTCTACTCTTTCTTAAATAATTCCCGCACCGAAAACCTCAGTTCATGGTGATCAGATCACGTACGTCATGATCAGGTGATCACACACTATACGCACGATTAATTGATCACACATGACGCACGATCAGGTGATCACACGCAATACGATTAGGTGATCAGATCACTCATCATGACACTCGAGCCGTGATCACACTAGATCAAGTCATATTAGCGACTTGCATAGTCACTCACCCATGCAGTGTTGCCGTTTAATGCCCAGACAAACTTAAGACTTCGAAGCGATATACAACCGCACTTTTAAACTTTGAACTCTCAGTTCATACTAAAAAAAATGCTTGCTTCGATGTTATGCAATTTGCATCTTATTGAATTTTTATTCCCTATCAAATTAGATAAGCCATAAAACCATCAATTCCAATAGTTATAATGTTTTGTTGTTTCGAACCCTTTCATTAGTCTACTAGCTCATGACAATAACTTTCTAAAATTAGGAAAATCACAATACAAAAATAATTCTCTCGTCAGGTCTCTCCAGTGAAAATCGAGCCGGCGCCCGAACCGGGTGCGGAGGCATCCGAAGAGTCACCTGAACAAGTAGACAACGTCCAAGTAACGACTGAAGTGCCTGTCGCGGCTGAAGCGAGCGAGACGCTCAGCGACCCCGTCGCCAACGAGGAGGCCGTTGTCGATAACACTAGTGAGTTATTAAACCTCTTACGGTCACACTCAGACAGTTAATGACGATTAGGACGTTCCTTAGTAACGATTTTCCATACACAAGATTGGAAAAGGAACGTGTTAGGTTGTCCTTGAAATGTCTCGTAAATTAATACGAAGGTTAAAGTCGAAAACGCGCAGCACCTTAACAACGCCTTCGCGGCAAATTGGAAACATTTTTAAGTATGAGGTTTGCTGCTTAAAGCTTGCCATGCAACGAAATATTAACCTACAGTGGAAAAGATAAAGTCAAATAAAAGATTGCCCCAAAAAAATTATAAAACGTTTGACTAGATGCATCAATATTTATTGTGTACAGATAAATGATTTAAGTAACGACGATGATGACTTATTCTAATTTAATTGCATGAATAAGGAAAACTGAGGGCCGTAAATTGCAAATGCGTTGCCAACCCCAAGGCGTGACACTAAGATAGAATGCCACTCTGCCCTGCTAACATAAAAGGCAGTATCTCAGACAAAACTCCTGTAGCAAATGTAACCTTATTACGAATGGCTTAGGATTGAATATGCTTTGGCCTTTGAATCAGAGATACTGCATTTTTGCTTAGGAGGGCAGCACTGCTATTCACTGACGGTATTGTCCTTCACGCCTAAACACACTGAACACTGCTGATTTATGGCAGAGTTAGTTGTGGTAGTGAAGTAGCACAAGAAACCATTCAATTCTCCTTCAATTAATTGTGTACACCTACTCAGGTACGCGCGTGTTAAATTTTCAGAAGTAGACGGAGCCGAGGCGGAGACACAGCCCGAGGCGGAGCCTGAGGCCGTGATTCTGGGCCCTTCGGGCAAGCCTAAGCTCAAGTGCTCGCAGTGCGACAAGATGTTTAGTAATAAACAGAGCCGCTCGCTGCACATAAAGGTACATATAACCTTGAGGAGTCCGCTTTGCGGGGCTACGATTTTATATAAAGAAACTTGCGGGGAATATTTAAAGAAACTTGCGGTTTGACATTGAAACATTTGGGAACAAGCATAGTTGATCTCCGTCTTTGTTATTGTGTTGTTCCTCGTTAAATAAACCCCCCCCCCCCCCTCTGCTTCCAGGCCGTGCACGAGGGCGAGCGGCCGTACGCGTGTCGCGAGTGCGGCGCGCGCTTCGCCTACCCGCGCTCGCTCGCGCTGCACGCGCTGTCGCACCGCCGCGCCGCGCCCGCCAAGGGGTTCGCCTGCGACCTCTGCGGGAAGGTACAGTACGCCCCGTACCTCGGTTATATCGCACCTTTGCGACAAAACTGTGTCAACTTTTGTCGCAACTTTGCGAGGTGCGATATAGTGATCAACCGGACGGAACAAAACTTGTAAAAGTGACATAAAGGAGAACTTACAACCAAGAAAAATAAGAATATTATTGGCAGATTAGTGTTCAATTTAACTCCATATCAGAGTCTCGGATTTGGTATGTGGAAATTAATAATTTTATGTCTGTAATGTACCGTAATATAAGTTTAGTTCATGTTTTGCTCCATTCTTGCCGATCACTAGTTATAACTAGAGGAATCACTCCCCGCTCAGGGTCCATATTGACTCACATAAAATTATTATGCCTATTTTTTGTTTTTCTACCGATTTGTATTCATAATAATAACTCTTGATAAACTTTTTCCTCGTAGGTTTTTTGTTCATATTTTTTTTTAATCATCACAACTCCGAAAGTGGTTTTTACTGAAACCGTTCTGTTTGTAAGACGTTTATAAAACAAACCTAATGTAACCTAATGTTATTTACCAGTTGGATATTTTTAAAACCCTGAAAATAAACAGGTGCATTATTATATATATCATGACATGATATATCATCATATTATGATGCAAAATAGTATGAGAATAAAAAATAATAATGGTGTGTAATGGTATGATGTATCGTTTGTAAATCATTTACCCCGCCCTCTCTTCATCCATGCATAAACCAAAATATAAATAAATAAATAAATCACAGGACATTGTCACACAAATTGACCTAGTCCAAAACTAAGCTCTAGGCTTGTACTATGGGTACTAGACAACGATAAACATACTTATATATGGAAATATATACTTAAATACATAGAAAACACCAAGACTCAGGAACAAATACTCGTGCTCATCACACAAATGTCTGCCCTTCGAAGGCAGGGTCATTCCCAACTAGGCTAGCGTGTCGTCAAAAATATTTAAAATGGTTCAGTGAAAAGTTATCTAACTGATGGCGACAATCGCTTCAAATGCCGTTGCGTGGTTTAGGTGGTTTAGGAGGACTCTGTAAGCGATTTCGTTTTATACTATGTTTGTTAAGAAGAAAATGCTTTCAGTGCATCTCTATAGTCGCCTAAATATGCGCTTTGCTAACTAAAAACCCGTTTGTAAGTCGTCAACTTACCGACAGAAGCTGATCGAGACGAACAAAATGAGTACGTTTAAAAGGTTGACTTTAGAGGCTTTGATTGCACAGTGTGTCACAATTGATAGAGTGCTCTATCAATTTGGCTATTTTTCGAGAAAAATACAGGACAAAGTGACATTCACTATTATATCTGCAATTAAGCTAGACAATTTAAAACCTATTCCAAATTCCAGGTCCTAAACCATCCATCGTCCGTGGTTTACCACAAAGAAGCCGAGCACGCCGGCCAGCGGTACGTGTGCGGCAAGTGCGGCAAGCTGTTCAAGCACAAGCAGCTGCTGCAGCGGCATCAGCTCGTGCACTCCCAGGCGCGCCCGTACACCTGCAAGGTACTCCAGCCACCCTGACGATTCTGAACCGACCATTGGTACAAGAGCCACATGTGCGACAAGCTGTTCAAGCACAAGCAGTTGCACAGTACAGCTGCAAGGTACTCCAGCACGAAATAGTACCCTGCAGGTCCTGTACCACGGCTCCGTAGGTACCACAAAGATCCAGAGAACGCCCTGTCCAACTTCGCCGTGACATCACTTGGCTCTGTGAAGGTCATGGATAGTAGGGTACAGCTGTAATGTGAATGATTAGGAAAACAGCTGCAGTCATATGTGTAAGCTTGTAAATGTATGTAAGATTATTTGTTCGTCAGATATGCGGCACGTCGTTCAAGACGAAGGCGAACCTGCTGAACCACTCGCTGCTCCACTCGGGCGTGAAGCGCTTCGCCTGCGAGCTGTGCAAGCACCGGTTCGCGCACAAGACTAGTCTGACGCTGCACATGCGCTGGCACACCGGTAACGTGTACAGCCGAGCGGCCAGTGCCCTCATTACTTAATGTGTTTTCTAATAAACTATCTTTTTTTTATGTTAAGGAGAAGGCACACGAGCACTCAGGCCACCTGATGGTAAGTGGAATCTGAGACCCATAGACATTTGAATTCTCAACACTATAATCCTAAGACCTGAAATGCATTGCCAACCCTGAGGACTAAAATGGAAAAAAAAACAAAGAGCGCTTTACTGTTGTACAAATAAATTCACAATTTATAGAGAATTTAACATAACAACAATTGAACTATGAGTGAGCAAGTTAACGAAAAAAAGGCACCTTTTTCCGTTAAGTTGAACGCGAAGGTTAAAGGTTGTTAAACTGTGTCGTGAATGCTGTACATTGCGTATTCATATGTACAACAGTAAAGCGCTCTTGGATTTTAAGATAATACTTTAGTTCATTAGAGAACACAATAAAAGTAAAGAGAGCGCCACTGGACGCTCGGCTTAAACACAAACCAGACAGGTTTAGCAGTAGAACCCGTTATCTAACGCTCAGTTTGGGGGCTCGCTACAATAGTTATGTTGCTTCACAGTTCATACTTGGATCAAGGCCAAAAAATGTCCACGCTAACTCACTCAATTAATTTTTCTATGAAAATTTTCCGTTGTGACACGAAAATTAGCCATACATTTGTAGCGATAATTCTCGTGTCACAACGAAACTTTTTTCACTACGCTTAACTATGGTCCAACTACTTGGTCCTTACCCAGTTGTGTTGTTTATTCATATTTACTTATAAGATTTATTTGACAAAATAAAATTCTTTTGTGAGTGCTCTTGAGAAAACTCATTCATTGCATCTATTTGATCGGATAGGAGGGCGGCTATTATTGAATACATACTATGGATACGACTTACTAGGTAGGTGCCTACTTTAGTTTGAGCAGTTTGTTTATATAATTTTGTGTCAAAGTCAGAAAACCCTTTTTCATTTTTCATGCTTATTTTTTTGTTCTTTAATATCATAATAATTTAGCAGAGCACTATAACAGAGCTCTGTTAAGTAAAAATCTAATATTTTGATATGTTAGTGAGTAAATCAACTTATTTTTTTATCGATATCAGATTATCCAAATTGCCCCATCACTTGGCCCCAAACTGAGCGTTAGATAACGGGGTTAATTTATCAGCCAGTAGAAGCAGACGACTGAAGTACAATTAGATCAGATTTCCTTAATAAATACGATATAATAAGCTCTATAGCTTATTATATCGTATTGGATAGAGAATTTTGACTTGAGAAATGGTGACAAATATGTTCTCAAGTAGCACCACTGGCAACCACCACACGTTTTCTCCAAACCCTTTTTGCCAACAGCTTTTCTTAGATTACATACTTCGTTTCCATTTTGCATAACTACTTTCGTTCAATGCTTAAACGTAAAGTGAAAAGTTGGCTTCTGTCATTGAATTACGAAGAAACTGAGAACGTATTCAAATTTACCTACACTCACTCTTTCACACGCACACAAACGACACACACTCACACACACAAATACACACAAGCGCGAAATAAGTAACTGGTCCGGGACTTGTTGTTAAAAAAACTTTATTTAAGGGTAAAAAGATACAGAGTTACCACTAGGCTTGTAGTCGCGACAATAATCAATCTATACTAATTAATTACTACCTTATATACTAAATTAAACATTAGTCAGCACACTCAGCATTGACATGCTTAGGGTAGCTGACGAATCTAAAAGGAGTGGGTTCACCATCCTTAACTCCTCCCTCCCCAAGTGAGGAATTATCTGAGGGTGACGATGAAGCCTTCAGAGAATTCCGTTTAGTTATTACTAATTTATTATATAGTTTATAGCTACCCAAACCCAATATACTTAAAATTATTCCTATATAGAGTAACAAAGTCCCTAGACTAATCTTATCACTAACCACGTAACTATCTATTTTTTCATTACTAACACTGTCACTGACACTGTGCATAATGTCTTTTATTTCGCTGAAATCCACGCCTCGGAGGTCCCTCTGCTTGTCTCCTAGGTTGATTTTTGCTATTTCCGGCAGCTGTACTGGTGGTGTTGTTATTCTTGTTAGGGTCATGTTCTTTGGGGGTTTGATGATGACTTTTCCCAGTTGGGCTTCACATTGTGGATTAGGTGTTAGGATGAGCGTGCCTTGTAGTACTTGTTTGTGGACTTCATTATTGCAGCTTTCTGTAATTATGGCACCATTTCTTGAGTATATTAGCCATGTTTCTTCAAGTATTCTAAGAATCCGAGTTTCCTCAATTTGGACTATGTTTTGTTTGCAAGCGGTGTAGTTATTGTTCAGCAGCATGAGTTGTTCAATACAGGTCTCCACGGGATATTGCTCCACGGCGTCCTCTTCGCACAGGAACCTGTAGTCTTCAATTTGTTCGCAGGGGCTTCTTAGAGATCTGTATTTCAATCTATTCACCAATAGGAAAGGATACTGAGGAATGATGATGAATGTTATTTTTGTAATTGGGTTAAAAATAGGTATAGGAATGATCTTGTAATACGTGTACGTGTTTTTGTCAGTTAACGGTATTTCTAGAATAAACACTAATGTGGAGTTATTAACATAAGACTTAAGAATAATATTACGTTCTAACTTAACTAAATTTCCCATAGTAACGGGGTATAACAGCTGATCATGTTTGTTGATTACTTTTAAAATGTCATACAACTCTGTGGAATTTATTATTGACTGATGTAAAGTGTGAAGTTTGCTAAAAGCAATTGCTGACTCTAAGTCTTGGATAACGTTTAATATGGTTTGAAAGTTATGTAGAATTTGATACAGGCTATTTAATACAGAGACGGAATTGGACAATTTGTTTTCATTTTTTATCAGAGTTTCGATTAGCAAAGTTTTATGGTGTAAATGATTAACGTTAAAATTAATGGTATCGGATATATTTAGCAATTTGTCAAAGGCTTTCTGCATTAAGGAAGTTTTTCTTTCTATTAAATGTTCCTTATGTTTTAGTCTATTTATTTCATCGTTATACCGTACGGCATCTTCGTTGTCCAGGTTACCTGAAATAGTCTTAATTAATGAACTTAATGGGTTAAAAATTCCCCTTTTTACTCTACTAGTGGGTAAAATTTGTCTTAGCCTATCTCTAGTTAGTTCTATAAATGTTTCGATATGCAAGTTCATACCTACAAATTCCCTTCTTAGTTCTGACTGCTTATATATTATTTCCTTTAACTTAATATATTCCTCAAGATTATTTTCTACTTGTATCCCTATTGAATCTAAATCTACTGTTTTGAAAATTGTCCATTTATTAGTCTTCACCAGAGCTGTCCCTAGCCTCATCGGAGCTATTCCTGGATTCCGCTCTAGGTTCTGGATTTTCAGACTGGATCCTTGGCTTGCTAGGGCCAGCAGCATCGTTAAGCGCCATCTGTGGAGGGCGTTTAATATTTTTTAGCACTACTCTGGTTTTCCTTTTATTTAGCTGGACTGGTAGAATATTTCTCTGAGGTTCTCCTATGACTTGAGCCTTTTCAAACCGAGGTAGTTCCTTTGCTTTTCTAGTCCTAGTGTTTTTCATAAATATTACATCTCCTTCTTTAATGAGCGGGGGTGGTTCTCCACCCTTTTTATTCCTTACCTTAACCTTATTCTCGACTAACTTGTCTGCTATATATTCGTACAAAACCGTTAACCTTTTTCTATGGTCCTGTAAAAGTTTTTGTTGTATATGACGTTCTTTATTTATATCAAAGGGGTTCCCTAAGTCCGTTTGTCCAAACACTACTTCAAATGGTGTACAATCGGTAGCAGAATGAATGGTGTTGTTGTATGCCATGATGGCATACGTCATTACGGATGCTGCATCTAAATCATTTTTATCGTACTTTGCTAAGCGATAAATTTCTATTATTGTAGAGTGGAATCTCTCTACAATACCCATTGAGTTGGGATTGTTTGGAGTACCAATGTGAAGATCGATTTTGTACATGGTCATAATTTCCTTAATCAAATCATTGTTAAATTCGGTCCCGGAATCACTATTTATTTTACTTGGGACTCCATACATACTAAAATACCTAATTAACGCCCTTACTACCTCGGGGGTACTTCTGTTAGGAATTCCGATGGCCTGTCCTAGTTTGCTAAACGCATCCACTACAGTTAAATAATATTTACCTTCTATGTAAAGCAGGTCCATAAAAACCTCCTGAAATGGGGCGTTTTGTGTTTGTGTAAGCTGGATTGGAGGTTTAATAGGTTTCCTCTCGTATTTCATTTTCCTACATTGCTCGCAACTATTAATATAAGCGGAGATAGTTTCTTTCATGTTCTGCCAATAATAATTCCTTCTAATTTTAGTTAGTGTTTCGCGAATCCCCCTGTGACAAGTTTTACCCTCGTGATACTGGGATATTACTCGTCTTTGGTCTTCCTCATTATTAGAAAGGTTTACCACCCTTTCCGTGCATTCTACTATGTTTAAAATTTCTTTCTTAAATAATGCTGTAATTACGTTAGAAAATGTTTTCCTAAAAGAGTGATCCTCAAAGTATATGAAATATTTATGCTTAGGGTTAATATATTCCTTAAGAAATTCCTTAACTAACTTTTCATTTTTTACAGGCATATGTACTTGAGTAATGTGTTGTTTTTTGTCACCTATGTCCTGTACGCTTATCTTATTTTGTAGCCAAGTGAACACTAAGATTTGTCTAGGTTTGGTGTCAATGGCCTCGTTAAGAATAGGGATGCCCTCATGTTCCCTATTTGAAATTGAGTGGGCGGTAGCTCCATCATCAGAGTCTGATATTTCTACTATTTCTAATTGGGAACTACCTTGGTTTGAATTCGTACCCTTAGTTAGACCTATTTCTGAAATCATGTCTACGTCTGAGGCCGCACTACTGATCTCCTTTTTCGGTCCTAGTGGCTCACCAACTACGCCCCTTATGAATTCATCAATATCAAACTCACTATCTTTTTCCTTTTCTACGTTAACTTTCATTGAGACGTCACCATCATCAAGCGTGTGAATATTTATTTTATCTATATCTAATCCTGTTTTATCTAAAGTATTAATTTTTATTCGGGAAAGTGCATCTGCGTTTGTGTTCTGTGGTCCCTTTTTATATTTAATATCAAAATTATACTCCTCTAATCTTAGTCTCCAATTAGTGAGTTTGCTGTTTGGCTCTTTTAAGGAATAGAGCCAGGCTAGGGGTCTGTGATCCGTATAGATAGTGAACTTGTTACCGTAAAGGTAGGGTCTGAAATGCTTAACTGCCCACACCACGGCTAAAAGTTCTCTTTCTATAGTGCTATACCTACTTTCCGTATCGGATAACGTACGGCTTGCGTAGGCAACTGGCTTATCGCTACCTACTGTCCCTTGAGACAATACGGCGCCTATCGCGCAATTTGATGCATCAGTTGTTAAAATAAATTCCTTGCTAAAGTCGGGGTATTGCAAAAGTGGTGCGTTAGTAAGGAGCTTTTTACATGTCTCGAAACAATCCTTGTATTCTTCAGTAATAAAAAAATTATTTTTCTTTTTCAAGCATAAGGTCATGGGTTTCGTTATTCTAGCAAAATCCCTGATAAATTTTCTATAATATCCTAATAATCCTAAAAAGCTCTTAATTTCAGTCGTTGTTCTAGGTAAAGGGTATTTTAAAATAGCATCTATTTTGTCCGTATTTGGCTTAAGTCCTTCCCTAGTTATGGTATGTCCTAAATAAAGGACTTCTTTACGAAGAAAATGTGATTTATCTAGTTGTACTTTGAGGTTTGTTTCCCGAAACCTTTCAAAGACAGCTTTTAATTTTTGGGCATGTTCCTGTAAGCTTTTTGAAAATATGATAACGTCATCAAGGTACACAAGACAATGTAAGCCTTGTAATCCTTTAAGGACATTATTCATGGCACGTTGGAACGTGGCTGGTGCTGTCTTTAGACCAAACGGCATCCTATTAAATTCAAAATGCCCGAATGGGGTACTAAATGCCGTTTTTTCCCTATCTTCCTGTTGAACTTCTATTTGGTGATAACCACTTGCTAAGTCCAGCGTGGTGAAATACATACTTTTCCCTAGCATATCAAATAAATCATTAATGTTTGGGAGGGGGTATTTGTCATCAGCAGTGATTTCGTTAAGGCGTCTATAGTCTATAACCATTCTCCATTTCTTCTCCCCTGAGGCGTCCATTTTTTTTGGCACTAAGTGGACTGGGGCACTCCATGGAGAATGTGATTCCTGTATGACGTTATCCCTTAACATTTTATCGACCTGCTTTTTTATTTCTGTGGTTTGACAGGGTGGTGACCGGTAAGCTTTAATATGTATTGGATCATCGTTTTTGGTACGGATCCTGTGCTTTACCTGGTTTGTAAAGGACAAAGGGATATCCTCGGAGTAGAAGATATCCTTATATTCCATACAAATACCTCCTATGACCTCTCTCTCCTCTTTGTTCATGTGGTCAAACCTGAGCTTATTTAGGTTATTCGTGAGTATCCTATCTACGTTATCATTAGTATTATCGTAAAAATTAATATTCGTTTCTAACTTATTATATTTTTCTACATTAAATGGGGCTGTAACTACCATTTCGTGTTTGATATCCGAACTATTTTGTATAATGGTGTAAGCAAATCCATTTTTACATGATATCAAGGCAGAGGGCATTCTAATCCCTTTCGTAAATTCCTTAAAATTCAATATACCTTCGCCGTCTAACAGATTGACAGGAACTTTAACTCGAATTTCGCAGCGCGGAGGTAAAATATACGTTTCCCTAATCGGTGGCGTATAAATAATCGGTATCGCCGTGTCCTTTGTAAATAAGGTCCTTGTTTTCATATTTATGTTGGCCTCTAATTGTTGTAATAGGTCACTACCAATTAATCCGTCATACCTATCGTCAACGTTGTAAACAAAAAACTTATGTTTATCCTTAGTTCGGAAAATACTAGGCAAAGTGATATTTACGACTTCATTGTGTCTACTAGCGGCATGGGTACTTATAACCTCAAACCATTCCTGTTGTTTAAATCCTTTAAAATATCTATTTGCTATTTCTGGACTAATGAATGACCTGGTGCTACCGGTGTCAATCATAAACACAGCCTCTAACTCGGGTATCCGGATATGTGGTAGATTTAGACGTTTATTGTAATTTAACTTTATCTGTTCTCTAGGGTACAGGCCCTTACGAAAAAATTTTCTAGTGTTTCACCAGCTGATGCGTCTGCATTCTCTAGCTCTCCTTGATGCCCGTCAGCTGTATTATAATAGTTACTATCGGTGTAATTGACTCGCCTTGCGCTAGCGGTGCGCATTGTGACATCAGTATTGGAACCTGACGCTACTTGCGGCGTTGCGGAATTATGCCACATTCGCGGTGCATTGTCCGCGCGTTGCTGATGGTGCATTTGCGAGGGAGCACCGAACTGATTTGCCCTACTCTCATTACGGTATACCGCTGAAGGAATATTATTATAAGGTCTAGGATTCCTAAATTGCATAGAATTATTTGGAAATCTATTGTTGGCAGGAAATGAATTTTGGTCATTACTAATGTTACTTGGTCCTGGTGCATACTGCGGCCTATGCGAATTGTTTGTCCTGGGAGCATTAAAATGGTTACTGTTATTATTATTATTAAATGGTCCCGATCTCGGGTTTCTATTTATTCGCGGGGCGTCCATGAAGTCGGGCGGCATCTGGTAATTTTGATCCTCTAACACGATTTCTAAGGCTCCTTCCAGGGTAGAAACATTTCGCATACGCACCCATCTATTTAAATATATGGGTAAATTAGAAATAAAAACTTTAAATGCAGTATTATCATAAATATGCTGCTTTGCTAATCGCAAACTCGCTTCGCCTATGGTTTCTGATACTTTCGCGAGTAAAACACTTCTCGCGTACTGAATCCTGTTGCAAAGTCCTTCATAACTTTCTCCCCTTTGTAGTTTTATTTTTTCAAGCTCCTTAACAAGACAATCCTCAGTCCTATGGTCACCAAAACGGCGAGATAATAATTGCTTTAGCTCGACCCACGATTCAATTTGTTCCTGTGAACCTACTAAATCCGCGGCTTCCCCATCTAGCCTGCTTGTTATTAAATGGAACAAATACGTCATTTGAGGTTCATTTCCATTTCCTCTATAATTAGTTAATATATATTCACATTTCTTGATGAAAGTCCCTAATCCCCTAGCGCTACCTGAGAATACCGGGATGAATTTTATCATCTCCGCAGGTACACGCTGGATTGCCTCCATTTTTTCAAAAAAAAAATATGTGTCAAATTATCACAACAAGACGAATAAAATGTGTAAATAAATAAAACCTAATAGTAACGCGGCGAAATTTGATCCCCCGATACCGTCGTGCTTATGTAGAGTGAAATACAAAAACACGTAATTGTATTACAAGAATGGACAATAAAGGAAAACAGAAAGGATAGTGAAAAGATTTACTCACAGCTCCGCCGTTACTCCCATTGATTCCTGTGTGCTGGATTATTGTCTGGAACTCTGCAGTGGCTGGTCCCTCGTGCAAGACTTATTAAATTTGTTTGTTCGATGGCTTCTCGTTAAAGCGTAAAAACGCACGATTTCCGCGACGCGATCCCGAAACGTAAATCAGGATACAGGACGCAGGAGGATCGACGAGAATCCTACCGGCTGCGCCAAATAAGTAACTGGTCCGGGACTTGTTGTTAAAAAAACTTTATTTAAGGGTAAAAAGATACAGAGTTACCACTAGGCTTGTAGTCGCGACAATAATCAATCTATACTAATTAATTACTACCTTATATACTAAATTAAACATTAGTCAGCACACTCAGCATTGACATGCTTAGGGTAGCTGACGAATCTAAAAGGAGTGGGTTCACCATCCTTAACTCGCGCGCCGCAAGCGTTTATATTCACTCATTATTGTTGTCATTTTTGCTTTTCTTTATGAATAGCTGATTATGAGTTCCAAAATGTTTTTTTTGAAATTTTATGCTATTTAGTAAGTTGGCATAGTATACAAGTACCCCAAGCTCCCAAGATACAGGCTGCGCCTAGTTAGGGACCGATGGATACAAACATTGTTATGTTAAACTAAATATAGTCAAGTGGTTACCTATATGCTTAATTTATTCATGTCACTTGGTTAAGTAGATCTCCACTTTACAGAATCTTGTATGTTATCTTTTAAGCATGTAACATTTTGTAAAATGTTTTTGCTGGTAAATAAACATTATTATTATTACATACACACGCCACATATAACATCACGCCTTCATCCCCAGAGAGGGGTAGGTAGAGCTACAGAAATACCAACAACTCTAAAAAAAACTGGTTAATAATTCTGCCACCACATTTTGCACAAGTAGCCTAAGATGTTTACCAGTGTAGTGACACGTTGCAAGCCCATCGCCTAACAGTACTAGAAGCTCTTGTTTCCTTAGTATTATTTTAAAAGCTTCGTTTGTGTTGGTGTATCAGGCCTGAAGCCGTTCTCGTGCGGCACGTGCGGCAAGAGCTTCAGCCAGAAGGGCAACCTGTCGGAGCACGAGCGCATCCACACGGGCGAGAAGCCGTACCAGTGCGCGCACTGCCCGCGCCGCTTCACCACCTCCTCGCAGCACCGCCTGCACGCGCGCCGCCACGCCGCGCCGCGCCCGCACGCCTGCGCGCTCTGCGGGAAGAGGTAACTAACTTATTGTCATATCATATGGAAGGTAGCCCATGTGTTAATCCAAGGTATAAGCTGTTTTCATTCCAAATTTCACCTAAATCCGTCCAGTAGTTTTTGCGTGAAATAGTGAAACGTCCATCCATATTTACAAACTTTCGCGTTTATAATATTAGTAGGATATGGTTCGATTCCGGTACACAGTTATTATTACTTCACTTAGAATTGTAATATCCGGTTCATATTGGACTTGTAATTTATAATATCCGGTTTCCTTTTTTTTTCACAATTATAATCTAAGTCACTTCTGACTTATAATTATAATATCCCGTTCACTTTCGTTTTATAATTACAATATCCGGTTCACTTTCACGTCATATTTTTTAATTTTAATTAATTTGTACTTTACGGTTCCATTCCGTTTTTAATAAAAAAAACTGTTCTATAATGCTTTATATTAATAGTATGCGGTCCACTTCCGCCTTTTATACGATTCCGCCATTCCGCATTTTAATAATAAAATTCGTTATATTTTGTTTTAATGATTATATTAATATCCGGTTTACTTCCGCTTTATACTTATAAGATTCGGTTCACTTTCGGTTTATTATAATGATATCCAATTTAAAGTAATATATTCGGTTTCTATGACGCTTATTATATTTATAACTGGTTCAATTCGGATTTACATAGTAATGTGCGGTTGTATAACTTTTATATTTGTATCGAGTTCACATTATTTTATAATGTGAACTCGATAATATCCGGTTCGGTGTTAGATTGGTAATATCCGGTTTAGTAGAGTTGTGGCGGTTGTCAGGTTCGCGTGCCGCAGCTCGTGGCTGGCGCACGTGCGGCGCGAGGCGGGCGGCGCGCGGCACCGCTGCGGCGCGTGCGGGCGCGGGTTCGCCGAGCGCTGGGCGCTGCTCAAGCACGCGCGCCGCCACACCGGCGAGCGGCCCTTCCGCTGCCCGCTGTGCCCGCGCGCCTTCGCCGACTGCTCCAACCTCAACAAGCACAAGAAGGTAACTGCCGCTCTCCTGCACGTGCGATGTCCGAGTACGTTCGCCCGGACCGTTACTTTTATCAACCAACTGTTCCCACGCTGTTGTTAGTTAAAGGGATAAGACTGCCGGTAAAATGCATGTGTGAATGCAAAAAACCGGTTATAACCGAGTTTGAGTAAGCAAAACACGGTTAATAACCAGTTTTTACCGGTTATTTACATCCGTAGTGTGTACACAGTACCTAACAGGACTCAAAAGTTGTAAACTATGTTTCCATCCAAGTATTATTAAAAACAGAGGCATAGATACAATAATATTTGTTTATCCTTGTAGCCATTGTTATGCTCAATAAAAGTGTGTCCCAATAAAAAAAATTGGACCGGCGAAAAGCTGAAGACCACGGGAAGCCGAGGATGCAAGTAGCATAAAACCGACCACCGTGAAGATGCTTCATGAACACCTATGCAATAGTGAACGTCCATTGGCTAATATAATACTAATGATCCCTTCCCGCATTCAAAATCAGGAGAATTTTCTAGAAATGCTAATTGATTTATCATATGCAGCAAGTCCACAAGCAAGTGAGCCTGCTGGTGGACAAGAACCCGCTGCCCCCGGCCGCGGCCGCGCCGGCGCCGGCCGACGAGCGCGTCATCTACGTCACGTACGACGCCGACGCCGGCCCGCAGGCCTACCACATCATGGACACCGACCAGGTCACTCACCGATACTTAACCTTGTTACCGCGAATCACTTTCTGGACTAAGCAAACACTAGGATAAAAATAAAAATAGTGTAGTTTACACAACAAAATTCTACTAGTGCTTCCCAAGAGGAGACCACTGCTGAGAAGAAGGGCCGCAAGAAACTCAGTAGTTAGTTTTTTTTTTTAATAAATATTGCCTATGACAATGATAGAACTTAACCTAGCATTATATAAAACAATAAATAAAAAAATAAAATATAAATATTTAGTGAAGCAGGAAAACATGTCGTAACTTCTTATAAACACAGCAAATAAATAAAATAACTAGAATTTTTCCATGTGCAATGCTAGCTTAGGTGTTATTTGAAGTATGTTTTGTGCCTATTTTATCATTGTTTAAAATAAGAAAAACATTCTTTACTTATTTCAGTCTATTCGTATAGGAACTCTGTACTTGTCATTAAATTAAGTTCCATAAATTCCGAGGTCTGTACATGATTTCACTTTCGTATGTGATTTGTAACGAAATAAGTAGACCCCAGTATACTTCCCTGAGATACGCCAGGCTTGGATAGTTTTGAAGGTGTATGAATTGCAGAAAAAGGATTGACATAACTTTTTAAATCTATTCGTTT
Organism: Acleris holmiana; assembly: GCA_949316455.1. Taxonomy (NCBI): domain Eukaryota; kingdom Metazoa; phylum Arthropoda; class Insecta; order Lepidoptera; family Tortricidae; genus Acleris; species Acleris holmiana. The sequence goes on along the minus strand of OX438763.1, from coordinate 21,666,474 downwards.
TGATTTTCTTCAAGAGAGATATTAAAATATATGCCTATGTGTATGTACGCTTACTGTTGCCATTATTTGTATTTCCAGTCGAATTTCCCACTAAGATCCACTGTTCCCCACAGATGGCGATAGAGAGTGACAAAGTCCTCACCGACTGTTCCCTGTACTCGGGCGGCTCGCTGCTGCTCCGCCGGCCGGAGCTCACGGAATTACAGCCTGTCGAGGACCTGCACGAGGAGCCACTGCAGCAGGTCACCCTGGGGCAGCTGGGCCAGGAAATCGAGCAGCTGGAACAGGTCCGTGGAGTCTATGAGCTATTGACATACTTAACAATATTGCTCGTTAGATTTGCTGAGCTTGTTGAGATTGATGTGAAGAGACCGTCGTCTTTTCTCCATTAGAGGTTTATACCGTTGGTCTGTGACATCATAATTCTCAAAAGGATGGACTGAGTAGGACACGGATTAAAAAAAACTAGTTTAATATTAGCTAGGGTTCAGCTAAGATAATAGAGAGATCTCTCTCCAGGCGGGTTGTCAAGCCTGGGGATACAAGTCCGTTGGAATGAAAAAATGAAAGTGTGTCGTAAAATCGCTGCATCAATTAATTTTAGAGTTAGTAATTTTTCGTCGGTGTGATTAAAAAATCGCACTCCTGCCCTCTATCACGGTTTTAAAAGTGGATAAAAAACAGAAATTAAGTTAGAGATAAGTTGTTCTTAATCGTAAGGCAGCTTTCGTGGAAGATAGAAACTAGCATTATTCCAGCAGAAGTTATTTGTCTGTTTGTTAAATTATCAGGTCCAAATGGAGGAAGAGCTGGAGTTGACCGAGCCGCTGGTCCTGGAAGAAAGCGAACACATGCCGGTAAAAGTCTCTATTTTATAATTCACATTACAGCTGGACAATATAATATTTTGTATGAAAGGGATTAAGTAGGTCCGAGTATCCTTCCTTTAGGAACCTGTGTAGTTCCCGTGCATTTAATGGTACGTTATTTCCTGTTAAGATTACATTATAAATGCATATGTGTGGTATCTGTGGCATCTTTCATGTCAAAACAATGCAGCTTTTTCCCTCTGAAACCAGCGCCGCGGCTGGCTGCGGCGCAATGCTGAGTAGCCCTTCTCAACGCCATGTTTAATATTGTTTTAGTTGTCATTTGCTTTAAATTTTGTTGTAAGCGTGAAATATATTTTTAAAACTGTAGGGGTAAAAAAATACTATTAGAAACAATAAAAGGTTCTTGGTTCCATCCAAAGATCACGTCTACCATTGTTTGTACCTCGGGCCATCAAATTAACGACGCCTAAAGTAGTCATGAGCTGTCGTGCCTACAACGCCACCGACACTTATAGTGGTCAAGGGTACAGTTTAAAAGAGACGTTATTTAGTATGGATTGAGTTAAATTTTGCATTACTTTTAATGTGTTTGGCGTGCGAGTGACGCATTTGTATTTGACGTAAGGCGTTAAAAAGATTAGAAGTCGGTCTTGACAACACTCAGAATACATTATTATTGCATTTGAACAATATGACGTACTAAATATACTCCTATGCTCTTGTTTGTAACTGTTTACTTGTTCTTTGTCTGTTGCACTAACGTCCGTAGTAAAGGGCCTTACTGAAAATCAGCGCCGTGATTTGCCTCGGCACTGTGCTGAGTGGGTCCCTTATTGACGCAACGGCACAGAAGGTAAAGTCTTGTTTGTTTGTTGTAAGCCGTGTCGTTTTTGTGTCAATAAATGTACTTTCTTTCTTCCTTCTTTCTTTCTAAATAACAAGCTCTACTTATCAATCTGGGGAAAACTTTCGATAGCGCGATGTAGGATTTTACACCAACGTAGCGCCATCTACCATACTTAGACAATAATTGAGCAGCGATGATGGTGATGCTTGTGGCAGGTGACGGACGAGCAGGGCAACCCGCTGCACTTCACGATGCAGGACGGCACGCGGCTCGCCATCACCTCCGCCGACGGCAAGTCCTTGCAGGTAAGCACTCGTGCTCGAATAAAATGGAGAGCATAATGACGGGTCACTTTCAAAGAGTTTTGTTACAACATGACCCCAATATTTTCAAGTAGGTAGCTTTTTAGTCATATAAATTTGTTGCCTTCACGTATTCTCAAATACGTTTACTATTTCATGACACTCGTAGGTAACAAACGCCAACACAGTTAACTGGCCATCCCATATTTATATTAAACCTTATTACAATGTGTATATAAAGCTCACGGATGGTCAGTTAATAGTGTTGGCGATGGTTTGTAATATTAATATTTCAAATGTTTGATGTTGGCAAAGTAAGGTTTGAAAAAAATAAAGGCTTTTATGACAGAAATTGGAAACGTTATCCAATTGCGTACATACAAACTTAATTGGATTTTAGGTTTGGAAATGTTATTCAAAATTAAACTAATGTTATAATTTTGAAAACAGGTAATCACCCAGGATGGCCAGACGATTCCCGTAGAAATCAACGGATTCGCCGATGAAGAGGTACGTTAAATAATGATATATTTTGTGTTTTAAAATGATACTGCCAACCGTGATCCTTAGATGGTGTTGAAGGGATTGACCAGTTAGACTAACTTGTTATACAGATAGCTTTAGAAATTTAATGGTCTAGCAAGTGTGAGCATTCATAGCTCTTTTTACCTATCCTCCTCCGAACGTCACTCTGACAATGGCAAAATACATCGCGTTAACAATTGGCACATGTTTAACCTTTCGTATGCCGGAGACGCTCCCACACTTGTACCCGTCGTATGCCGGGCTATGACGTCATCGGTGTCACGTGACAGAGTTTAAAAAATCCTAGCTCTCAATTGGTTCCACTTTTCGAACTACTAAATCTAATCTATGGAAGATTGATTTTTAGATTTTACCACAAGCAAATTAGAACCCTATCTTAAAGGAGGTATAGTCCAATTTAAAATAACAAGATTAAATCCCTTGTGGACGGATACGGTACTAGGCACTCTACTGTGCTGGGCCGGATACGGCACTAGGCATACGAAGGGTTAAAGCCACATGTAAAAAAAAGTAGTCGGAGTCAGTGTTGAAACTATATCTGTTATCATCGAAAGTGTCAGAGATTGTTATATCTTATAATAGAGTGACCCTGCCTCCGAAGCCAGCAGTCCTGGGTTCAAATCCCAGTAAGGGCGGATATTTATGTGATGAGCGCGAATATTTGTTCTATGTATTTAAGTATGTACTTCTTTATATAAATATGTTTATCGTCTAGTGCCCATAGTACAAGTCTAGAGGGACTGGGTCAATTTGTGTGAGATTGTCCCCTGATTCGTTGTGTCTTTTGTATGTACAATAAAGTGCTTACATTACATAAGTAGAGTTGTTACACTGGTGTAATGTTGTCCCCCCCCCCCCCCCAGGAGGTGGAGAGCCCCGACACGATCGTGCACCAGCTGAACCTGCAGAAGTCGGTGGACTCCGGCGCCGCCGCGCACGTCGCGCACTACTTCACCATCGTCTAGCGCCGCCGCCGCCGCGGCCCGCGCGCTCGCCTTTATACACAGATAGAGATACCCCCACTCTAGAACTTACTTACCGTAGCTTGAGCACGACCATTTCAAAAGTATGGAAAAATATTTGTGTGATGAACGCATTTGTTTCTAACACCCATATTTATAGACACGAAAAGTAATTAATTAGCAAAAGTAATGATTTAAGAAATGATTTTAATATGACTTATGACATTACACAAGTAATTACTTTTTTGTCTATAAATACGGGTGTAAGTCTTGGATAGTTTTTAAGTAATTATTTCTCTATATATTTATTTATATCGTTGTTGTCTAGTACCTTCAGCAACATAGTTAAATGACCATTTGTGAATCTTTTCACCTAGTTGTTAGTTAATAGTGATGCTGTTTGTACCCATAGTATAAGCCTCTATAGAGCTTAGTTTGGGACTAGGTCAATTTGTATGAGATTGTCCTCTGATATTTATTTATTTACTAATGTCGAGTCACGTTTTTATACACTTATTAATTTTCACTACTCGTTGAAGATACGAAACTCAAAAATTTAGTACTGAATACGGACACGGGGCGCTTTATCGCATTTACTGCCGGCAACGCATATAAGCGTCCTGTTTTCACCTAGTGTTTTAAAGTGTTCGAATAAAACAAAAGTCACCCGGCGAAAATTCGATTATCGATGCCGACAGAGAATGCGATAACCATTCGTCATACATATTTTCTCGGTAAGGTGACATAGTCGATAAGTGGTGGTTCGTGCTCGGGGTACTGGTAATAGAGTGACAAGTGTGGTATCCGTTTATCCGCATCAATAAGACACGTCCTGGAGCCGCGGTTTGCCACGAGAGATGATACTGTCAATTAGTTTAAATGTGCAATAAAGAGTTGCGAGTGGAAGTGCGAGAACTGGGCAGAGATTCTACACGGTAAAAACGATTGCCTTTGCCGTGTTTCTGTATTGTTAATGTTTTGATAGCTCTTATTTACGTGACAGTAATGGCGGCCGAGTTAAGAACAATACCAAAACACATCACACGCAATATCGTTTCAACGTAGTAGAACAGAGGCCCTGTACACTTCGTTTGCTAAGTAAATAGTAGCTGCCAATTTTAAAATTGTTTTGTAAGCAATTTGATATATTTCTGTAAACAAAATGATTTTAATAAACTCGCTGAAATATTCGCTGCAACTTACAAAGGCTTCTGAGATATCGCATTTAATATTGTAATGAAGTAAGTAATCTAGTTTGGAGTTTTATAATAAGTGTTTTTTTACAGAAATATTGTCTTAATTCATCTAAAAGTACTAATAGCTTGACGAAATCGTGCTGAATAATCGCTCTTACATGTTACATTTGAGAAAATAAACCACTAAGACTGTTCTGTCGAATTATGAACTATATGTGATTGTTTGCTTGTATAAATTTAAAGGTTCAAGTGTATACATATCTATGTAGTCGACGTTTAAATTTACCCATGTAACCGCGATTCTGTATCGCTACTGTCGTGAAAGCATCACTCGATACAGTTGCGATGCAGAATTCGTTTATTATCTCTAACTCTTCTTATACCCGTAACATCACGCTTTAGTAGTAGCGATGCTCAAATAATACAATTGCGTGTTTGCACCGGCGCAGAAGCCGCCCTTATAGAACCAGTCCCCATCACTATCCTGATAATGACAAGATAACACATAGCAAAGTTATGAAGTTTTCACAAATCCGGTTGTCACGTGACAGGCATAGCAGTGGGGACCATCAGATACTCTGTTCCATTTGTATCATTTATAACTTTTTTTTTATAAGCTGTACCATGAACACAGATATGTCACCTGTCACGTGTCATTGTCAGGGTGGTGAACTAGGGCGCCGGGTGTCAACTCGATGCAAAATATATGAAAGTAGTGTGTTAAGTTAGGCGCCCACAGTTCGATCGTTGACCGATCTTGCCGACTGATGCGTTCAAAAGGTAAAATACCAAAGCAAACGAAGTGTACCAACATAAAAAATTCACCGCCAAATACATTGAAATTCACAATGATCTCATTTCACGCCACACTGCGCAAAATGTCAGTGGAGAAAGACATTCTATGGTATAACTACGATTTAGATTAAATTAATTAGTAATTATAATTGGAAGCTTTTTTAACAATAAGCAATAATTAGGCAGATTCATTGTGACATTTTACTAGCAAATGATCCATTATTTTATTCTGTATGCATATGGATACATTGATTTTTAATATTGTTAATTTATTTAATTCGTAACATGAAAGTAGATAGCTATGTGTAATAATTGGTTAATTATTAAAGTTGATTATGGTTACTCTTTGTTTTGATTAAAACTCCGACACTTACCTGGATGATTTGTTGGGAACTATCGAATAAAACCATTCATTTAATATGAAATTCAATATTATTCGTTATGTTTTGTATTAATACAATATATTTGCATACCACATACTATTGGTAGTATATTTTATTGATGACCAATCATTAAACAAGGAATGAATGATATTCATCAACTTTCGTTTTTAACATTCTTTTAATAAATAGCTGTATACAAAAACAATTATTTACAGGATCAGGCAGTACGATACCACGTAAGTGCGCCTTCTTACATTAGCTATACAAGCGGTAAAAAAAATGGAAATCGAAACGACGTTAAATGAATGTCACTAACAAATACATCTAATCTTACCCAGTCAATTGAAATAATCACTATCGAGTTACAATAACAGATAAGCGATATTAGTTTGTGAATTAGTTATTCTATATAAGGGACATTAACTGACGCCTACAATCAGTTCGGCTGCAGAGGTTCTCATTTGTGACATAATTTGGAACACTATCGACCATCTCACTAATACATATGGCAAACGTCTCGTCGTACACACGCGGACACAAGCGCGGAACAAAACCGATAGCATACAAATCTAACCGGGGGGTCACCACTACGCATCAGTTTCAATATCACTCTAGACATCCACTGCTGCACGTAGGCCTTCAACTCCTTCATCCACCAGGGGTTTGACTCTTGGAACCCGTAATGGATAGAGCACGACTGCTATAACTCTGTCAATTTCACTGACAGTTTACAATACAGCCTCAGATCGCTGCACCTTGAAGGCATCTTGACGATATCTTCAGGTATCCAATCTGCATTCTCGAACGTGTACTGCCTCGCGGTGGCCCCCCTGTGTGCCTGGCAGAGCGACTAGAGCTATATGACAAGCGCCATGTCTTTCTTGCTGGGCAGGGCCACCTTCTTACCCTGCCAGAGCGAGTTGTGTATCGTGAACGCGTCGATCGTCACCGTTAGGTGCTTTGTGTGGATTTGCGAGAAGCATTTACTGCCCGAATTGTATCTGGAATTGAAATAAATAAGTGTTAGTTGATCATCTGTCACCAGTCATTTAACAGTCCGTGGATACCATGGAATATAAAGTAATAAAGGTGGTAAAAAGTGTTTTATTAGCATATCCATAAGGTTTAAAAAGCATACCACGCACTCCTATGCGAGCTGGCCCTTATCCCACAAAACTTTACAAGTGTACAATAAATTGACAATATTGTCAACATTTTCTATGGAAAACCTTACAAATTTGTCAAATTGTACACTTGTAAAGTGTTGTGGGATAGGGGGCAGGACTGTCACTTGACAGTCATAATGCATCAAATGTAGTTATTGGGATGGATAAGATTGATGATGAGGACCATGATCAAAAATAACTTATAGACGATTTTAATATCGTTCACGACGGATTTTTTTAAATAAGTACTACTAGTGTTCAATTGTTTTTGATAACTCAATTATATTGGCTGGTTCTAATTGGGCTAAACCATAATGAGCATCAGATTCTGTCAAAAATTACTGCTTATCCTAATAATGTCCATTACTGCTTATCAAGAGCAATCTAATGCTCTTGATAAGCAGTTATGGACTGCAAAAAAAAGTACAGTCGGTAGCAAAAGATTGTACAAAAAAAAATATTTTTTTTAACAGATGCTTATTATGGTTTAGCCCTATTGGAACCAGCCAAAAGTCCGAGCTCGATGGGTCTAGTATAGCGGAAATCCCGTCGCTACCTTCCGACTACATCATCAGACCAGCTCGATGGCGCGATATTATTTTTTTGTCATTGAAGTTACGTAGGTATACCAAATTGCAGCTCAATCGGTCCCGGGGCATACAAACAAACATACGTGCATACAATGCAAATGAATAAAAACCTAGTAAAATACCAAGACTTACTTGAAAAACTTATCGAACATCCTATCATTAACGTTCTTCGGGCCGGTTCCGTACAGCTTAGCGACCTGATCAGCATCAGGGCAGTAAGAGTACAGCGCGCGGAACTGGCAACCCGCGTCCCTGAACAGCACGAGGAAGTGCTTGGCTTCTGACCGCGCGATCTCCTCGAGGACTCGGCGCTTGGCCTCCGCGTTGACCGCGCCAGGGAACACGCAGTACTCGACCGCGTTGAGCATTATGCCGCGGTTGGACTTGGTCGCCGGCTGCTTGTACAGCCGAGGACCTGCATGAGGATAAGATGAAAATGAGCATGTATTCCGATCTGGTAGACCTTAGACTTGACTCAAATTGCTGCGTGTGTTGGATTTAACAAAAAAATACCTGTATTTGACGTTAACAGTATTTAAATGATACGGTCAGCATACACAGTTATTTATGATACTGAATTTGTATCAAACACAGGCCCAGATTACTTTATACATATTCTAAGAATCGTGTTGATTAGGTGCCTTCTATAAAACAATACCTATACAAATTAATTGACTTAGTAAATGATGCCAATTGTAATGAATGGAGTGCTATGGTGAGTGTTAATTTCGAAGGTGAGTAAGCCGTCCGAAAACATGGCAAAACATTCGTTGTTAGATCAAAATGCTTTCAAATCAAAACCATGCCTTAAAATTAAGTACTGTAGACTTAAAATAAATTGTATCGCATTTTCTGTTGGCATGACATGGTTTGACATCTACGTGTTTCCTTACAATAAGTATTTATAAGGTGTAGTTAACTAACTACTCGTTCGATTAGAATAGATTGAGACCTTTGCGCGGATCCTGGGAGGCTGTAGACCAAGTTAGTGTTTAGTATAATTTAACATTTGCGTTTTATTCTGGTGCTCTGTTACAATTAAATGTTATGTAAATAAATAACGCTTAAATTATAATAAAACTGGTCACAAAAATCACCTGCAACACATTTTTTTTATTTTATGATATTGTAACGTTCTTAAAAGGTCAGTCATAGTGGCACTTTGATAAATCATAAGAAACAGATGCCTTTTGATATTATTTAAACGAGCGAGATACCACTGTAGAAACGGGTTACCTCCATATCAAATTGATACGGCAATTAATTTTGAAGATATGTACTTCAAAATGTATTGATATGTAACAATTTGATATGTAATTGTAATTTGCTCACTCCTGAGATGTGTTTCCACTCAAGCAGAAAGGAATGAACAGAACCGATTAGATTGGCCAGTCGAAGTGATAATTATGTTTACAAAGTGTAAACATATTTATGATTTCGACTGTACAACACAGCGTTATACACGCAAATAGTTTAAACAATCTTTTTTGGTCATGTTCGCTGCGCTTGACAGGAAGGGTTTCGGGATAGTTTACAAAGTTAGTTAAGATATCACTTTAGGGAGTTGGCACATGGCTCCCTCGATGTCTTCAAGGGTTATAAAGTCGGGCCCTAAATCAACGCCTCAAGTCCTCATACGTGGAGTATATAAAATCAAGTTACAACCCCTCTGAAATCCAAGACATGAGTTCATCATTCCTAAGCACACGAAGTGTTACAGGTTGATTTGAAATATAATTTAGAATGAGCCTCACCAGAGTAGTCCATGATGGAGGAGTGCGTGGAGGAGACGTCGGAGGCGTCGTCGGGGTGCTGGCGGCGCTTGCCGATGGCGCCGGGCAGCGAGCCGGGGCCCGAGGCCGGCGAGCCCAGCGCGCGCAGCCCGCCCGGGGACGCCGCGCGCCGCGGCGGCGTGGCGCGCCCCAGCCCCGAGTCTGCGCACACACACCGTCAGCCGGGCCGCCACCACCACCACCACCACCACCACCCGCGACATACCCACGCATAGTGGGGGGGATATTTCGGTTATAAGCTACGCTGGATTGTCAAAGAGACTATTAGAGGGCTTGCGAACTATTTATACCCGCAGAGGCGTCTCTAGCCCATGTAGCGCCCGTGTGCAAACATTACCCTAGCAACCCCCTAGTACTTGAACTGTTATCTATTTCATCACACATGCTCGGAAAGGGTGTTACAACAGGCGTATAGGGCAGTTATAGCCTATTTACCTCCCAAGGGAAGTATGGGTTTAGTTTTAAAATATAGAACTATCATTTCATCATTTGAGACTAAGGAGGAGTAAAATCAGCCAAGGTTTATTCCCTATAATCAAACCTTGGCTATAAACTAATTTTGACTGTATATAAAACTTATCGGTACATGTAATTGCATTATATTTATATTTTATCATTATTTCAGAGATGTTTGCAAAATTTTATATTGAAAATCGGTACTTCTTAGCAAAAAAGTTGAAAAAAGTTGAATTGACATGTTGGCAGTCTTTTTTAGCGAGTCGAGTGGCATTCATTTTTTGATTGTTGTTTTCTTTGGTCTATTTTTTTTTTGTTTCCTTGCAAGTGTGATGAAATCATTGTGTGCAAACGGGCAGTAAGCGGATAACAAACTCGAGTTATTAAAATATCCCCTTCTTACTTCCCTTGATGCACAATGCACTACCATTATATATATTACATTTTGCACAACCCGGCCAAGAAGTTCACTAGTGTATTAGTGACAGGTTGCAAGTCCATCGCCTAACAGTACTACAAGCCCTCATTCCCGTCGTCGCCTCTTACGACATCCACGGGAAGACATGGAGTGGCACTATTCTAACCCGGCAACCACACGGACGTATGTCACTCTATGTATGTATGTCACTTTATTGTAAAACAAAAACTAAATACAATATCAAAGTTGTAGACAAATATTGACAAGATTGATTTTCATATATTATTGAAAAGTATTTTAACAATATACAGGGTGTTTGGTACATTTATGGACATACAGTAGAATCCGTTTATTATGACTCCGCCTATATTGACCAACCGGTTATTATGACGTAATTACACCACGAAGTTTGGTTTTCATATAAAATTCTTTATAAAAAAGTCGGATATAATGACTTCCCTTACAGTGACATGTCGCTTATTATGACCCATTTTTAATAAATTATGTCCGGTTATAATGACCGACATGATTCTTTACACCTCCGGTAATGTTCGTTGATTCCCGACGACGTTCGGCACGTGGCTCGTTTTTGTTTTGAATCTCAGTGAGTAATTGACGCTTGAAGGTCACGCATTGTTTTTTGTTTGTTACTGTGAAAAAAATGTCATCTCAACGACGTAAAGCATTTACAATTGAAGAGAAAGGTGCAATAATATGCAGATTAGAAAATGGAGAATCTACTATGTTTCTGTATTAAAATACTTAAGTACATACATATTTGCATAAAAAAGGTTTTTCATTTCACAAAACGTTTTGTATGACGTCCGCTTATTATGACGTGTTTGTCAATTCCTTTCGATGTCATAATAAACGGATTCTACTGTACGTATATAGAAGATAGCTGGGACCATCTGCTACGCGGTCCGCCACAAAAAAAATTGCCTGGGCCCTATCATTTTTTTTTTCATGTTTTTATTTTTTTTCGAAAATATTCCGTTTTCAAGATTTAAAACCTCAATAACTTTTTTAAAAATGATAAAAAGGGCAAGATTTTTATTTTATTTCTATCTTGACTGATCGTAAAATCTTACAAATTTAATATTTGGTGCACACGATAGCTAAAAAAATAAGTACAAGCCCTGAAACCTCAAAAATAGGTAAAATAATAAACAAAACGCCAACTTTGCATTGCATTTTAAAAAAAAAACTAAAAATGATCGACTAGTTCTAATTACTCAAAAACATCTTCAGTTAATACGCTTTCGATTGGTATACAATAATTGCAATTTGTTTAAAAGCAGCTGGAGTTATTCGTCAACTTTAACTAAGGGGACAGTTTTTTATGAAACTACTTTTGAGGAATTGATGATCAACTTGTGTGTTTTCTTTAAGGTTATTATCGCAAGGAATGTGCTTTCCTCAAAAGTAGTTTCATAAAAAACTGTCCCCTTAGTTAAAGTTGACGAATAACTCCAGCTGCTTTTAAACAAATTGCAATAATTGCATACCAATCGAAAAAGTATTAACTGAAGATGTTTTTGAGTAATTAGAACTAATCGATCGTTTTTAGTTTTTTTTTAAATGCAATGTAAAGTTGGCGTTTAAATATTTTTTTACCTATTTTTGAGGTTTGAGGGCTCGTACTTATTTTTTTAGCTATCGTGTGCACCAAATATTAAATTTGTAAGATTTAACGATTAGTCAAGATAGAAATAAAATAAAAATGTTGCTCCTTTTATCATTTTTTAAAAAGTTATTGAGGTTTTCAATCTTAAAAACAGAATATTTTCGAAAAAAAAAATAAAAAAATTTTAGGGCCCAGGCAAACTTTTGTGGCGGACCACGTAGCAGATGGTCCCAGCTATCTCCTATATACGTATGTCCATCCATGTACCAAACACCCTGTATATTATCATTATTTTTAATTATATAAAAAATAGAGTAATATTCATTTGGAAATAAGCAATACACATGAATCTACATACAAATGGCACACAGGACTGGCTACATATAATTTGAAATGTCAAAACTACGGGAATCGTCAATACCACCCGTTTGTATTGAATGTACCCAATGGCGAGGTGACAATACTTGTGAAAAGTAATAAACAATAATACTTAATAAATTCATTCCCCAACAGATAAACAAAACAATTTCGGAATAAATTACATGAACTGTTTTTTTTACTTAAACTAAAATTGTATACACACTAGAAGAACCAAGTTCTTACTACAGTGACAGATAATTTTCATGACATTGTTACTAACTAAGAAATCGTTAAAAAACAAGGTTATTTTTTTTATTTAGAATATTTGTGTATTTACTATTAATTATGTTAGTAACATAGATTAATTGTTTGACTAGCATAGAATTATAATTAGTCGATAATCTAAGTCACCTATATAAAAAGAAGACACATACTTGTATTATTTGATAATTGATAACATTAATAACGTAAACAAAGCGTAAAACACTAAATGTGTACTAAACTAAACTAAATAGTGGATATAAAGCATATCTACACTACATACGCAAAACTAAACAAAAAAAAGCTTCAAAACATTTTGTATTTTACGCAAATAACATAATACACCGTATAATTCTAATGGCTGCAAATAAAATTTAGAAACACCTGTAAAAGCATTGGGATACGATTTAAAATGTCGAACAATGTCATACCAACACCAGAATATAAACGAATAAACATGCTCTAACACCGACCCTGGATAAATAAATACCGCAAAATAAACCACAACCTCATAGATATATGCCAATGACCCAAGTAAAACGAAAAGTGCACAAGACAAGTCGCGTCCGGGCGGTGCATGAGGCGGCGTCCAACAGTTATAAGACTGTTTTCTCTAGTAAAACATAAAAAACGGTGCTAAGATAAAGTTGGTAAAACCTAATTATATTACAAAGCATAATATTTGTCAAGATCAGACATTAATAGCGCGTTTACATATTTTTAAAAACCTTTTGTCCTTGAACAGTCTACAGCAATTATATGTGTACACTTCAAAGCCAACACACAGACAGGGGTTTTTTTTTGGTCGACTATTTCCAAAACAGGAGAGATAGTTTAATTAATGCTGAATCCAAATAACTAATAATAATAACTCAAAAAAACCTTAGAGAATTGGCATTTTAATTTTTTCTCATTACACTTTATTGTGGTCACCACGCGGCTTGTTTACCGAAGACTTTAACGATGTAATCGCCGTGCACAATGCTGATTCATTATTCCCTTCATACTTGTTACGGGCTTAGTTTTGTGAGGGTAGTATCAAACAATAACGCCGTGACGATAAGCGGCCTACCCTCTTCGTAGCTACATAAAACGAGTGGCCATCATGACTAATAAAATAGCGAGGATGTTGTTACGCATTTAAAACATGCTCAATATCATGAATACAGTGACCCCTATTATGGAAGTTCTCACCAAATAAACACCTTGTATGTGTATTCGCAACTCTGCAGTGGAATTTATTTTTACAATTGACTATGATATCTTTAATAAAACAGTAATAAAACTTTGGACGCTCCAGAACCGCCCGGCGCTTTAACGAAACAGAACCCAACGGCACCAAACAGAAGCGAAGGTCGCACCTCGCGGCGCTACTGAAACGTGTCTTACCGCACAAGTTCATTAGAGAGCTAGACTTCCGTCCCGCCTTAAAGTTATTCTGGTAAGTGGAATATTTAGACCTTCCACGAGCCGACTGGGGCTCCTCACTGACGCGCTCTGAAACGTGTCCCGCATGTCAGCATGCATCCGGCGAGCACAAACAAACCATGCATCGCCAAGCCAGCTCCGGTATCACCATGTCATCAAGTCCCATGAGATACAGCAAACAAAATTAATACTAACACAGGGGTTCCCAAGCTTTTAGAGTTCGCGGCGAGTTTACTTGTCTTTACGAAAATTATTTAGGGTCTTTGATTTTAAGTGTTCAAAATTGGTGATTCCAAATTGCTCAATGGAACTACGTTTTTTCTATTGATCTTTGACGCAACATCCGTCAAAGCGAAATATAAATTTCTTAGTTCTGAAACTAAATGAAAGTCACCAGTTAAAACCGATATGTTTGTCTTACTAAACAATATCAATAATCAACATTTAGACTACAATTATTTTTTCTATGTAGACGGAGGAAATAAAATCGTCCCGCCGCCCACTCTGGGAACCTCTGCTCTAACGCGATATGATTTGACAAATGACTCAATTTAGCATGTTCAATTAACAAGGAACCAATTAAAGTATGCGCGGAAGGTCTAGGGGCGTTGTGTGGATAAGCGCAACCTCTCACAAAATCAGCTGGTTCCAAACTACATACAAGGCCAAAAATATAAATATAAAAGCATAATTTTGTGTCTCTATGCTCTACTGCGCTGCTGAGATACACATATTGGGGAAAATAAATTTTGAAAATAAAAATATAACAGTACAAGCGTTCTACGAAATAAATCAAAGAAGCGTTGTTGGAATTGTATGCAAAACGACAGGTATGAGCCACACATTCATACTCAGGGAGTAGGCATATTAACCGATATAGTTATAACACGTATTAAAAATTTGCACATGAAATCTCTTCGCACAACACTGGAATATTTCAACGATTGTACGAAAGGACTTTATATGTCGGAAAGCCGGCAACGAGTGGCTCATTAAGAAAACAAACGTCACATCCGAAGCCAGTAAAGCAGCGTTGCATCGAACGATTGGTCTGGAACGATTGTTCTTCAGTTTAATAATTAAATAACAAACAATTTCCGCTCAGTAATCGACCGATGCAACAATTAACATCGCATGTAATGAAGCTTTTCAGACACGAAAGTGACTGCTGAATTGTGAACAGGATATTTAATGTGTTCTAAAAAAAACATGTTTGTCTCAGAAGCAATTTTTTTTTGGTTGTTATTTGTTCACGGAGAAAATAAACTGATTTCTGTTAAGAGCTTAAACGCCACATGGTCTTTTCTACGTCACAGCTAGTGCTGGACTAAAAAAAACAAAACGCGGTTACAAACAAAATAACGTCATTCCGACCACTGGTCCAGAGCGAACAAACACTGATAATAATTATTATTTATTATGTCAGTAAAAAAGTATAATAATAATAAACAGTATGCTTTTGAGACAAACCACTATACTATAAATATCGTTTTTTTTTTTCAGAACACCTTTCCAAAAAAGCCTTGTCGTCATTTTAACAGTGTTTTGTACTCATTACTTATTTCAGCTGTCAATTTCTATACAGTTCCCAAAAACAGTATTTTAAAAGTATAGCATACGTAGTTTTTAATTATACACTTATTTATTTAAATAAATAATTTATTGACTGTAAACTGTACCACCAGAGACTCGCCTATGTCATAGGTAGTTAATTCAATCAAACTATAATCTATCTTCAGTTTCAACTAAACTCTGTTGTTTTTTCTTTGAAGACTTTTTGACATGTACCGTTGCCATCAAATATATCGGGACAAGTAAGGTGATCATAAATATCTGAACTATACTCTTTTGATACAATCATAAGATAAACAGATATTTTTGGGCACTTGTATGCTCTGATATTTTTGATGGCGATTTTTATGAACAAAACAGTACAAATGGAGAGCTAATTTTATAAAACTGGATTACAATCATACTAAATTGGTCCCTACCGAGTGTTGTACAATCTAAACCTAAAAATATGGTAGCGAGCAAACGTGTTGAGAATACGCAACGTAACGCATTCACTGCCGGCAACGCGTAAGTTTTCCCAGGGCCATGAACTTGTATAAAACCACACCATGATTATTAGATCCATTGGTGCTTATACCTTTATATATTGTATTTTTGTTATATGTATTTTTTAACTGGGGTAAGTCCAATATTACTAACAAAACTTAACAAGTGTTCTTGCCTAAATTATTACGGTTTTACAACGAAAAAGTCAACATTGTCGACATTTGCACGTACAAACGCTTCATCTCTGGGCAATAAACATAGTCTGCCCGCTAACATATTGTTCCTTGGTAGATACTGTGTTCAGAAACCGTGGAGCAACGGGCTCTATACTGAAAACCAAATTGCCTTTGACAGCTAACGCATTGTCTTTAAATTGTTATAGTACATTGTGCATCAAGGGAAGTAAGAAGGGAATAACTAAGGAGACTATAAGAAGTCCGACGCCTAAGGCGGAGGGCTTTTAATGACTCGAGTCTGTTATCCTCTTTCTGCCCGAGATACACAAAATGTTTTTCATCACATTTGCAAGGAAACAAAAGAAAATTAGACTATTAAAGAAAACAACAATCAAAAAATTAATTGCACTCTACTCACTAAAAGAGATTGTCAACATGTAAACTCAATGCTAAGAACTGCACTTACTTTTCAAATTTGACAGACCTAACTTCCAGATGGCACCGGTTATTAATATACAATTTAACAAAAATAATTGCTAATATCTCTGAAATAATATCAGTAAAATTGTTTTGTAGCCAAGTTATAAAATTAGGAAATAAACCTTGGCTGCTCTTAAACATCCATAGTCTGAAAAGAACGAACGAACGATAGTGGGTTCTATACCGGGTGTACAATCTAAATGGGTCAGTATGGAGAAGTCGGAAACTATGAGAGATAGCGAGATCTGTTCTTAGGAACCATGATGTCGATTTTAGATTTAATAATAATTACAATCAAACTTTTTTATTAACTCTAATACATAACCGGGAATCGAACCTGGTCAAAATCAATGTGTATAAATTCTGCAATAATAATAAAAATATTGACCAGGTTCGATTCCTGTGTAGTAGAGAGGACAAATAGAGAGATCTCTCTCCAGGCGGGTGTTGTGCCTGGGGACCGAAGTCCGTTTGGATGAAGTTGGAAGTGGTATATAAGTCAACCGACTGAAGAAACTTCGTTAGCGCGATGTAGCGCACTGTCAGATTTAGTTGCGTTGTCTGACGCTGGTGGCTCTGGCGAGTTGTTTATTACAAGTTGTCACTAGATGTCGCTAGGTCGCCACACCAGCCCCCCTTTGAGACCGGAGGTTGATGGTGATGGATGACGTGCAGTCTGTGCGTTGAAAATGCCGCTTGCAAGTGCCATTAGTGGATGTGATGTCTCCAGTAGAGCTCAGAGCCGCGTTGGCGAGCGTAGCAGGAGAAGAGGAGTGGAGTGGAGAGTACACAGTGAGTCGTGTATCTGCTCCGTGAAGTACTCGTAGTAGGACGCAGTGAGTCGCGTTGCTGGTACCAGTATAGCCGTATTAGTGCTATTTTAATTAAGTTCGGTAGGAGGTTGCAGGAGTCTAAAGGAAACACGAAGATGGAAGATATATTACAGATGTAATGCAGATGAAGAAAGGTAGTATAAGATATTGATTTGAGAAGTAAGTGAAACGATACAAATTATCCTAGCGCAGCGATGTTGACTGCGCGCAAGCGAGTGCGTTATGCGGCTAAGGAAAAGTAGTACGTGTGTCCGCCGAAAGGGTCTGGCTCGAACTGGAGACATCACATCCACTACTGGCACTTGCAAGCGGCATTTTCAACGCACAGACTGCACGTCATCCATTCCCATCAACCTCCGGTCTCAAAGGGGGGCTGGTGTGGCGACCTAACGTCATCTAGTGACAACTTGTAAAAAACAACTCGCCAGCGCCACCAGCGTCAGACAACGCAACTAAATCTGACAGTGCGCTACATCGCGCTAACGAAGTTTCTTCAGTCGGTTGACTTATATACCACTTCCAACTTCATCCAAACGGACTTCGGTCCCCAGGCATAACACCCGCCTGGAGAGAGATCTCTCTATTGTCCTCTCTACCTACATGTCGCTAGGTCGCCACACCTGGTTATGTATGAGAGTTAATAAAAAAGTTTGACCGCCTGTTTCACAATCGACAAGTAAAGCTTATTTGACAGATAAACTTAGCCCTTTCTCTTTCTGACACTTGAAAATAGACAAGGAGAGAGACATCTTTATGTGACAGATAAATTTACTTGTCGATTGTGAAACAGGCCCTGAATGTAATTATTATTAAATCTAAAATCGACGTCATGGTTCCTATGAACAGATCTCGCTATCACTCATAGTTTCCGACTTCACCATACCGACCCATTTGGATTGTACACCCTGCATAACTAAACGCCTAACTCCCTTTGGAAGTAACTGCCCTTTAGGCCTGCCCTTTCCGAGCATGTGTGATGAAAAGTAAATAAGAGGTATTGTAACGTGGAGTATGTCAAAAGCAATATGGTTTGAGTGGTTTAGCGTGTGAGTGTAGGTGAAGCGGGGCGTGTACTGACCCCTGGAGGTCTTGCAGCTGCCGCGGCGCGCGAGCGGCCCGCTGCCCGCGCTGCCGGGCGACGCGCCGCCGCGCTCCTCGCCCGGCGACTCTGCAACACGACCGCGACACGCTCGCTCACCACTCACTGTTGCTGTTACGAGGCCGAGGGTCCTACTAGGTGGGACACCTACTGACTCTCCCAAATACGCCTCCACTAAAATACTAGTACGCGATTCAATGAGTAAAACGGGCCATTTTAGTATGCGGGTCATACACAGATTTAGGTTAGCGTCTTTCCTGTGGACACGTTTTTAAGGCCTAACTTTCTGGCTAAGCGCTTTCCCGCATAAACGGCGCCAGGACTGCTTTAGACCTATCATATAAAAACAAAACTTATATGCACAGAAGCTTTTAACTATTGGCCGCAGGAAAGACAACTTTTGTTTTTAAGGGTGTGTATGACCCATGCGTCTGTCTTAACTATACGGACGGTCGGCGGTCGCGGTCGGCCCGGCGCCTAAAGAGAGTTGTACGCCCGATTAAACGTTGAAATTCGCCGTACTCCTAAAAACTCGTACGCTAAAAAGCCGCCACGTGCGAACGCGCTACGTACGAGTACATGATAAGACCTGTACCAAAACCTATTCCACTAAATACGTCTCACTTGTAGTTACTACTAATACTGGCTATCCCGTCAATACTTTGTGGGTTTTATAATAGTTTTGCAATGTTGCAGCTCTTGTAAGTGATATTAGTATTAGCAGCGCTTTCGCTATGCAATCGCGTACCATGCAAGTATCATTTCAGTAGCTTATGTAAGGTATTTGGTAAAACCTATGATATGAAGTTATAAAAGTTTCATTTTTATTCATTTTTGACTATAAATAAAGCCAAGAGTACTGTATTTGAATAAAGATACAAGTAATTAGTTAATAACCCCGCGTAGTCGTTGAAATTTCCGTTTTAGAGTTGTGTAGGCACGGGCAGCAGTGGGTATTTTGGTTGACATGATGATTATCTTCATCTCCACTATCTTGAAGTAGAAAAACAAGGTAACCCACCATTTTATCGAATGTCATTTCATCGAAAGCTAATTTCTGCTGAAACCATGATTATTTCAGGATAGTGTAGGTTACAATAGAACTACAAAAAAAAACACGCGGCGACAAATGACTTTCGATGAAATGAAATTTATATGTACTTGTAACAATAAAATAATAGGTTCAGTCAGCATCAAAAGTAGCTAAGCAGAATAACAAGCTCAAAATGATCTAGACACGACGTATTCTCTTGACAATAGAGTCGAGTGCAGATCATTTTGAGCTCTTCGATTGCGTGGCTACTTCTGCTGCTGACTGTATCCATAAAACAAAGTCACTATCCGCGGCTGTCTGCCTGTCTGTATATAAGGGATTTTGATGCGGTTTTCACCATCAGTTTTACGTATAATCAATTCTAGTTTATATACGGGTGTTGTAGAAAACTCACATAAATCGAAGCGAAACCAGTGCAGGTAGATAGTGATTAATAAATTGGAACGTTTTTAAAACTACTTTTTGGTGTGTATTATGTACTAACGCAGCGCAATAACAGGATAGGATTTAAATTATACAATTTAACAATTATACAAGTCTCCAATCAAAAGGATTTGGTAGTTTGAATCCCTTATTTATTGACTAAAATCAATTCCTTGCTAATCGAAATTCCTAAGACCGGGAAATCCATGAGATTCAATTATCAGAAATATTACACACAAAGACACTTCTCAGTATAGAGGTTGAAATCTGAAACACTTACACAACAATGTATAGAGTAAAATGTCTTGTGTTATGTCATCTTGTGTAATTAACTAACAAAAACCACAAATAACATGGACATAGAGCTCAAAATTAGCCATTCACAATCGTGCGCACCCTAAGCGCGGTGGTTATTAGGAGACTACATTCCTGTCATCACGTGACCGTGGATGTTTTTAAAATAAACCTTCGTCATGACGACAAGCATGTGGCGCCTAAACCAGAATCGGAGCGGACCAGTTTGACAGATAAAGTGTTGCCAGGTATGTTTAAAGTTTAAAAGTAGAGTCATGATCAATATCGAATTCAATAATTTAGTAGAATTGCACCCCAATAGCTGTAAACTTAAAGCTATAGATAAGTATTTTTTTAAAAGACAGGGGACAATCTCACACAAAATTACCTAGTCCGAAACTAAGCTCTAGGCTTGCACAATAGGTACTATAGGTAAACTTACTTATATAGAGAAACTAGCGACCCGCCAGCGGCTGCGCAAGCTGCAATTGTTTTTTCTTTCACTTAGGGGTATGAAAAATAGATAGCAGCCGATTCTCAGACCTACTGATGCATATAAAATTTCATAAAAATCGGTCGAGCCGTTTCGGAGGAGTATGGTAACTAACACTGAGAATTTTATATATTAGAAAGAAGATACATAGAAAAGCTCGAGAACAGATACGTGCCTTTACGTAGATTATAACCCGGGACCGCAAGTTGACCATACAATTTGGTCCACTTGTAATTAATTAACCTTAGTATTCAATTAATAAAAACCGGAACAAACAGGTAAATCAAAAACTACGTAATTTAGCAACATTTTGTACACTTTAATTGGTCAAACTGGTTGAATCGTGTTCGGTGTGATGGCGTGCAGTTCGCTTACCTCGGTACAAGCCGGCGCGCTCGGCGAGGCTGTCCTGCGAGCCGCGGTAGTAGTCGCGCCGGAGCCTGCCTGCGCGCGCACACGTAACCTCTACAGTACGGCTGGCACGACTCGACTCGTCTATCGCTTAGTCACTATTGTACGGGCCAAAGGATCGTTCCGATGAGGTCATAAATGATTAGGCCGGCCCCGCCCCTTTTACTACCTGCTTGTAGGGATGCGTGTCGCACCGTTCGCAGATTATCGATGGTGTTACATAATAACAATAATATATCGCACCTTCGGTAGAACAAGGGCACAATGTACAATGTGACTAAAGGGGAAATTGTGCCCTTATCCGGTAGAACAAAGGCACAATGTACAATGTGACTAAAAGGGAAATTGTGCCCTTGTCAAGCTTGTCCTACCGAAGATGCGATATGATATGAGTATTGTTATTTTACTTTTTATTTAACTTACTGATTTAAAATAAATATCCAAAATAATAATAATAATAATTTACTTTTATGTTTCTGTCAAAAACCTAATCTATTGAAGAATAAAGAAATATGTATAAAAATAATAATTTCTAAAATAATACTTCATATATTTCAACTGTGTAGTAATAATAAATGCAGATGTATAATAACTGTTTCATCGAGCAAGCGTAATTCATCGACAAGTAATATCGACTTTAGCCGCATCCTTGCTGACAGCCTTGTTCATTACCCCATCGGACGATCCTTTGGCCCGTACTATAAGCGTTAGCACGTCAGGCCTTTAACAACCCGGTCGGTATCGGTATGCAGCAGACCTTCATAAAGCTACATTTCCTTAGTGTTATATTTTTCGTTTAAATATATCGATGTTTATACGTAACGTTATTGGAAATAAGAACGAAATCAATGCGAATAACGTTATAAGTTGCGCGCTGTTGCCAATTTTTACTTTTGATGTCATGTCATAAATAATAAATATTAAATAAGCGGCAATGACGGTCACCGCGGTAATGTCCAAACCAGCGAACATAAGTGCAGTAAAAGAGATGACGTATAACGATATAGAAAATATCGTTATTATATATCGACATGAAGTTAATATCGCTATGATGAACACCGCTATGGATCCGAATTCATAACGCTATTTGAAGGTCTGGGGGGCAAAGGAATCTCACTGACAAAAAATGACTAACTTTAAAATCGATTTGTGCAGCGATTTACGAGCGGGCCCAGCTTTTGGATTTGATATGATAAAGGCGTAATGATAATGATATGAAATCCAAAATGTTGGCCCGCTCGTAGATTTTATCGCTGCACAAATTGATTTCAAAGTTAGTAATTATTCGTCGGTGAGCTTCAAAAATCGCCCCCAGGAATGCAGAAAACACGCGATCGGTATGAAGGCTGCCTATTGCAGCAACATTTACTGATTCCGCTGTATGCATACCGATACGTGAGAGCGGGCTTACGGTAAAACCAAGTCTAGTGCAAGTTGAGCTAGCCGTCCTGTACGCATACTAAGAAATATCTAAGCCATACGAGTAAGGTCTAGGTGTAATTGATATAACGATAACAGGGCCTCTATTCAACTGCGTTATAACGATATCGCGTTTGACGTGTTTAAGAATCGTTTATGCCACAGTCGCCATTATTGTAAATGACATAAGTGTTATCAAAACGTTGACAATACGGAAACACGTCGCAGACGATATCGTTATTACCCTGTAGAATCCCAGCCCAGTCCAATCGTAACGCAGTAGGCAACATGCACACTAAAGGTGTTTGTACTATGGTGGGCCTCACGAGGTTACGTTAACCTTTATGTCGACCTCAAACCTTACCGAACGGTATGTTATTTACTCTGTAGCCTTTTAGCATGCAGTTGCCTACTGCACTGCAAACGGCAATAGCTATAGTTGTCGGCATGAACCATAAGCGCTGAAATTTGATTGACGTTTATTGTTTTTCAGTCCAGTGGTGACGATTTAAACCGGCAACTAGATAAAGAGACAAGGTTGGTATAACAGTTAGCTAGACTATACGCGCGTATGCCGTGCGATCTGGGAATGTTAAAGGTGGCTGTCCACTTAACACATGTGAGAAAGACGAGTGGTAAGCTATAAAGTCACTTTTGGTGTACAACATTATTATGTTATTACTTATGTTTCACTCATTTTCTTCGCTCAAATAGTAGACAACCAGCTTAGTCTACCATACTCGGTCCGAATGCAATATATTTTAGATTTTTTTTTAACGTAATTCGTTCGAATATGGTTGCAATAAAGGGGAAAATCGAACAAACTAAAGCCATAGCGCTAGATCTGACCTGTTAAAGCTATAATATTAACACGTCACATCGATTTAAAAATTGCCATACACGTACATAGAAAATAACGTCCATGTAAAAATCGTAAATAATTTTAAATGGCTACGTATTAGTGTAAAAAATCAATTTTCACATGCACGTTACAGGGGCAAAAAGAAAGTAACGGCGACTAAATGCGGGTTTACATTAATGAGAACATCGAGAACACGGTAACGCCGTAGGCGAAGCTTTGTACAGTCAAAGAATTAAATTTGTGACCCACCTTAGGTCCAAATTCAATCTGACATTCAACAGCAATAGGTTGAGTTTCCTCTCAGTTAGAAATGACTTGGCATCCCTAAGGACATTGACAACAAGCAGATTTTTCTTGAAATGGGTGTTCAATTTACGCTCGTGACCGTACATTCGGGACAGGGAACAAAAACAAAACGAAAATAACAAAAAGTGCTCTGAACAACAACTTGTATAGTATGTAGTATGTTTTGTTTCATGTGTGAAATAAAGGTTCTCGAAATATTAGGCCTCTATTTCACTAGGTAAACCATGTTGTCAATGACATGATATTGTATTGTTTTACACTCAGTCACAATTACTATCAATTAAATAAGAGTAACGTTGACAATTCGATAATGCATATCTCAAAAGCAATATGGTTTAGCTGATAATAGAGGCCTAGCTGAAAATATGTACCTATGTCGTTGTTTGACAACCGGTCAGCGCCGATCTTTAAGCTTTAGAAAGACTGAGCAACATCAAAATGCCATTTTACTCCGTATTAAAGTCGCGTCTATCTCTATGGATAAATTTGAATAAAGCGTGTGTCACTCTCGCAACATACAGATGTTTTATCCACAACGTTAAATATATGTAAGGGCGCTTCCACATTAGGCGCACGGGTGTCACGCTGGAGTCTTACTAATAACTAGCGCTGCGTGCTTAAACCGCTTGTTTATGTGAAAGCGCTCTACGCTAATACGCGGTTTTTAAGAGGACTGTGAAATAAAAAAAAACATACAAAATGCGATAACTTTTTTCTCCCCTTAAACGTTCCCGATTTTTACGGTTTCTGAATATGTTGACGATATTATGAAAAACTAGGTCTGTACATTTTCCTTTCTAATAAAATATTTATATTAAAGAAAAAATAATTAGGTAGATTTTTGACAGCTACGCTATTATGGCATCGCTTCACAATCCTCTTAAAGAGGGCGCCGAGCGTCCAGTGGCGCCATCATTAGTATTATTGTGTGTTCCAATAAACTAAACAATTATCTTAAGATCAAATAGCAGTTTTCTGTTATACAAATGAATACACAATTCATAGCACATATGACAAAGTTTAACATTCGTGTAGTCAACTTAACGGAAAACGGTAGCCACTTTAACTCACTTATAATTCAATTGTTGTCGAGTTATATCATATACCCTATAAATTGTATATTAATTTGTACAAAAAAAAAACTGCTCTTCGATTTCAAGTCTACTTACTTAAACTCGTATCTGAATATATTTTTTGCCGTTGGTAAACTTATTGCCTCTAAGTATTACTAGATGAAAATGAAATTACCAACCGCAAAAAAAAAAATGCAGATACGAGTTTGCGTAAGTAAGACGACGATATAATTTCGTTTGATGTTTGTATTATTGAAATAATTAAGAATGTGTCGGCAGCAGTGTGGTCCCGTACCCGTGAGGTTGGTGGAGCTGGGCTGCTTGCCGGCCAGCAAGCCCTCGGCGGCCTGCAGCGCCCCGCCGTCCACGTGGATGGTCTTGGGGCGCGCGCGCGGCGCCGCCTTGCCGCGCAGCCGCGCCGGCGCCGCGCGCTCGCCGCGCGACAGCTCCAACAGGTCAGACTTGTCCAGGACTTTGCCCTGGAATTGTTACGTTCATGCTCATATAAATGTTATACATGTATACGTAGTTGTACAGGCACATTACTAGGACTCTAGGGGAGTAAAATCATTAGGTACAGTTAGGGAATTTGATCCCGAGCCTTTTTTCTAAACCCGGGATTTCGGGATTGTTGACAGACAATCCCGGGATACCGGGACAGTCCCGGGATTGTGATAGGATATGAAAAATCAGGTAATTGTGTGAAAATCAGCTTTATACTTATATTTTCATTAACAGGACAATTAAATTTCCTTTAAATAATCAGTTAGAAGGTAAAAAAATAAAGCTTAACAAAATTCACTTTAATCTTTTCTTAAAATAAACGAATTACTTCTGTTATTAAACTTTGAAAACAAATATCAATTTACATAAAATAAAACGTATTCTTCTACGAGATAAATATCAATTATCAAATAATAATGAGATTTGGTTAAATTTTAAGTTTTGTCAGGAAAACAAATTTCACCTAAACATAAATAGAATAATTTTAACACAAACTAAACTAATAAAATAAACATTCCAAATAAATATGTTAAATTTAGTTTTAAATGTCTAGGTTAGACACTTTACGTATTATTTATATTGCGAAAATAAAATCTAAGGAATATCAATGCATCCAATGTTTCATCTCCAAGTCTACTACTCTTCTACATCATTTTTAATATATTTGTTAATCCCGAAAATCTCGGGATATGTAAAATTTAATCCCGAAAATTTCGGGACTAAAATACGCGCGGGATCCCGGGATCCCGACTCTCGGGATCCCGGGACCAAATTCCCTAGGTACAGTCGACTAATAAAAATTTAGAGCAAGATTTAATATCGTTACAAAATGAAGTTGACTTAATTACTTTCACTGTATGTTCAATTTGAAATGCTTTGGGCGCATACAGTCCCACTCGAAAAGCGTCCCTCTACCAAAAACACGTCCCCTTTGCAAACGGCCCCTTGTGTAAAATCACCCTCCTCACCTCATTCGCATTATGCCCTTTTATCAAATGGTCCCATCCCGTTCGCAAAATGTCCCTTCTACAAACCCCTTTCGCTGAATACCCCACTATAAAATGGCCCGGTCGCAAAACGTCCCGTCTATAAAATGAGTGTTTATTATTTCATCAAAACACCTTTC